>JAWNKX010000144.1:0-604018 GCA_035041755.1 Cacoxenus indagator | reverse complement strand
TTGCTTGAGGGAATTGATTCTGAAACCACTCGCAGGACTAGAAAACCACCCCCTATCAACATTGATAATGTGAGCAATGCTCACCTTTTGGAACAGGAGCTGGCTCTGGTTTCCGGACCAAACAGTTTCTCGCTTAAGCTTATGAGAAATGATACTGTTAGGGTCTATACTGAGGATTCTGTATCGTATCGTATTCTGGTTCGTTACCTAAAAGAGCGTAACATTAAACATTACACGTACCAGCTTAAAGAGGATAAAGCTTTCAGGGTAGTTGTTCGCAACCTGGCCAGCACCACCCCCCACACTATTATCAAGGTGTGTTTAATCCCAACCCCCTCAAGTTAATCACTAAGGTTAATGGAGCAGACACTGAAAATATGGTACCAAACAACTTCTTCTTCATCAACCTTGCCAAAGCGCCTAACAATAAGGAGGCTCTGAAAATTCAGCATATAGGAAGGCAACGTGTCCTGGTGGAAATTCCAAAAAAGAACCTGACTGTCATTCAGTGCTATAGATGATTTGGATTTGGGCACACCAAAAATTACTGCAAAACCATATCACCACCCAACGTTTGGCTGTGGAGGACCTTTGCTGCATAAATTGCGGTGAGAAACATGCTGCTTGGAGTAAGGACTGCCGAGTTTTCAAAAAGAAATTAAACAGCCTAAAACCCAATATATTAATTTCGGCGCGTGGCAGCAACAGGGAAGATTCTATGAGAAGAGTGAGTTACGTCCAGGCGGTAATGGTCAAGGGAGACACCTCATATGCAGACACACTACGTGCTGGTTTGCATATAACTAATCCTCCGAAGAGATCTTGCAATGTTAACAACAGAGCTGTGCATCTACAGCAATCGCCACAGACCCCTGACAGCAGGTTAGAGGCTGCAATAACAGCCCTCACAGCTAAAGTTGACACAATTACATTAATGTTTAATGAACTGAAGGAGAGCAATTAGTTCCTCAAACAATTATGCCTCAATTTCGTGAATGCCCCTAAATGATGCCCGGTCCACTCAGCCTTGGATTGCGGAATGCTTATGGAATTTCTGGGCATGTTGAGGAGCTTAAGCATTTCCTTACCGACCATAACATTGATGTGTTGCTCATCACTGAGACATGGCTGCAAACTGGAGTCCAGATCTTTATACCTGGATACAACATTCACAAGGCTGACCATCCCAGCAACAGGCCGAGAGGAGGAGTGGCTGTGCTTATTAAGCAAGAAATCTGCTATTCTTTACAAGAGCCAGTGAGAACAGCGAAATTACAGATGGCCACCATCCAGATTTCAACCAGTAGGGGCGAGTTAATAGTCTCTGCATTATATCTACCTCCGCATCTTAATTGGTCAACTGTAGACTTCGAAGATCTTTTAAGCAATTTAGGAAGAATGTTTCTCATAGGTGGAGACTTTAACGCCAAAAGCAGATTCTGGGGTAATTTTAGAGCGGATACAAGGGGTAGCTGCTTACAGGAAGTTGTGCAAAACTCAACAGCTCAAATCCTGGCAACTGGTCAAGTGACCCATTTCCCGTACGCCCAGACACACACCCAGGGCAATTGATTTCTTCATTTATAATGGGCTCCATTCAGGACAGAGTATCAAATCTCCTTTCATCATCTTCCCCTTGTGGTTAATTTTGATTCCGCTCCGAAGATCAAACAATAAAAGGACGACTGCTGCCACCTGGAACTGACTTAGCTGCATTTCGCCGAGATCTGGATGAATCCCTAAATTTAAACTTGGAAATCCTGATGCCCGAAGACATTGAAGACGCGCACTCGATTTTTCTAAATAAGGTGCACTCAGCTGCTCTCATTGCCGCCCCCTTAAATCCACCACATGGCTCAAGAGTGCGTTCTGGACTTCCCCCAGCTATTGATGCACTGCTGCTTATTAAGAGGAGACTTAGGAGACAGTTTTGTCGCACCCGCGACCCTATTGTGGACAGGGTTTTTCGTAGAGTGTCGAATAGAGTCAAAAAGCTGCTGACGCTCCATAAACAGGAAGAAAATTACAAGTTTTTGTCACATGTCTCCCCCGACGACCCCACAAAGCAATGCTTGTGGAAGCTGGCGAGAAGGTATAAACAACAGGTAACCCCAAAATTTCCAGTCAAGAAGGCTGACGGATCCTGGGCTAGATTTTTAAGCGAGCGAGCCGAGGCTATGGCCGAGGAATTGGAAGCTCGATTTCAGCCATTTGATACCAGCTCAGAACTCAGCGTTCGCCAGATTCATATGAGACTTGAAAGCGCCGGCCAATTATGCCTCCTGGTTGCTCCCATTACAGCCGAGGAAGTCTCAGCACAAATTAAAGGGTTGAACACTAAAAAGGCTTCAGGTGAAGATACACTGGATAACTTTAATTTTAAGACAATGCCGCTAAAAGCTGTGCTATTTCTGGTCCTCATTATTAACTCAGTGCTAAGATTGGGATTTGTGCCGAAACAGTGAAAGAAGGCGAGAAATTGCATGACTCATAAGGCCGGCAAGAGCCCTTACACTTTAGATGCCTACAGGCCAATTAGCCTGCTACCCACTGTAGCAAAATTGTTTGAACGCTGTTTGCTGACACGGATCCTTGACTTAAAAAAGGTAAAGCAAATAGTTCCTTCCTTTCAATTTGGCTTTCGTAAGTCCCACGGAACTCCAGAGTAGCTGAATAGGGTGGTTAACTTTATTCTCGAAGGCTTTGTGGCTAAGGAGTACGTGGTGGCAGCGTATCTTGACATAAAGCAGGCTTTCGACCAAGTTTAGCACGACGGGCGGCTCAGTAAGCTCAAGAATCTCTTGCCGCCTCAACTATGGTTAATCGTGCGCAGCTACCTTGAGAACAGGACCTTCGCAGTGGTACTGGATGGTGTGGAGTCTAGCATCAAGGCTATTTGCGCAGGTGTCCCCCAGGGTAGCGTTTTGGGGCCTACACTCTATACCCTGTTCACGCATGACATGCCCACTGGGTCCGAAATACCACTGAAGGATCCTCTGGATCTGATCCTTGCCACGTTTGCAGACGATACGCCCATCCTCGTTAGAAACAAGTGCATTTACGAAGCCACGGACTCACTGCAGCAATACCTGCATATTTTTGAAAACTGGACACGACGTTGGAACATTTGCATTAACAAAAACAAATGTGCCAATGTGACGTACGCCTTACGGCCGGATTTCTGTACTGGAGTTTTCATTGGAAACCAGCTGCTGGAACACCATTCAGGTTACAAATACCTGGGTGTATATTTGGATAGGCAGCTAACGTTCAAGACGCATATTTCAAGTATGACGAAGTCCTTAAGACAGTGGATTGGTAAATTGCATTGGCTTTTAACTAGCAGGAATAAATTGTCCTTGGGAAATAAGGTGAACCTTTACAAAACAATAATTGCTCCTGCTTGGCGATACAGTTTGTAGGTGTATGGCATAGCAGCGAGGTCAAACATCATGAAGGTTAGAGTACTTTAGGCCAAGACATTGCGTATGCTTACTGGTGCCCCTTGGTTCATGCGAACGGCGGACCTTGAAAACGACTTAAAAATACCGAAAATTGGCGATGTGATAAATCGTCAGGCCAAATAATATATAGAGAGATTGAAAAATTATCCAAATAAACTAGCAAGGCGCCTTCTAAAATGACGCAGAATGGGAGGAGTTAGGGTGGCGAGACGGCTGAGAAGATCGCACACTGCCGACCTCCGTAATAGATCATTCTAATACACTATACTATATCCCCACTCATTATTTAAGTTGTTTTGTTAACTTTTGTATATACTATTATATTATATATAATAATAATAATAATAATAATAATAATAATAATAATAATAATAATAATAATAATAATAATAATAATAATAATAATAATAATAATAATAATAATAATAATAATAATAATAATAAAATAATAATAAATAATAATAATAACAATAACAATAATAATGAGAAGATTTTTTGTACTCTGTACCCTATACTCTGTACCCTAATTAAGAAAATAGAGCCTATACGTTTTTGATAGAGGCCAGGAGCCTCTTCGTTGAAGAGTTCCTAATCAGAACAGGTGGCACAGAGTCTGTTCCAGGAAGTTTAGACGAAGTCTGGCCAGCGCCGGATACTCGCACAGGAGGTGAAGACTTGTTTCTACGTCTTCTAAACAGAGCCTACGCTCTGGCGAGGGTGACAAACCTAGTTTGTACAGATGGTAATTTAGGCGGTGGTAACCGGTTAAGTAACCCACAAGCAGTCATTGGTCCCATCTACTCAGATCTAAATTGGGACGGGTGTTTCCGAGCAGATAAACAATTTGGCTCGACGGAGGCCCGACACTTCGTGCCCATAGTGTAGCTATAAATATCATAGGAAACTAGTGTGAGTTTTTCCTCGAAGATAAACCTGAGTTCGATGATTCCGGAATCTGTTCGTGATTTCCAGCACACACAACGCCATCGGGTGATCAACTCATCAGTATTTCTCTGATTAGTATTACCACCAAATTACAATAATCTTGTCTAGGGTAGGTTTGAGTTATTAATAAATCATATCACACATATGTACCTTTTTCTCTTCCATGAAGCGTTTGATATTATTCTGACGTTTCTCACGCAGACGTCGGTCCTTTTCGTTCTTAGTCTTAAGAGTTTTATCGTTTTGCACGTCCTTCGCAGTATCAGCAGAGGTTTTGGCTTGTTTCGCATTCAAGTCTTTGATATCTCTACAAATAAGAAGAGCACAGAAAAATATATGTATTTTAGCTGACTAGACAGACAAAGAGATGGCAGCTTCGCAGAGCTTTGCCTACGCACTTAGCATGTCGCTCCTCAAGTTGTTTGATCTGTGCCGCCTGCACTGTAAGCATTAGTGCTTTCATGGCTTCCTGTGAGTCCTGTACATGTTGACGCAACATGTCCCACTCTTCTTTGCGATGACGTGCAATCATGTCGGTCCACGTTTTCGTCTGCTCGTTGATTGACTTCTTGATGTTGGCATCATTGCGTATGTCATCTTTACTCTTGCCTTTGATCAATTTGTCGATGGCGGAATTCTGGGTTTTCTGCAATGCGGTACGCTCCTTGGCGTGCTTTTTGCGCAGACCCTCTAATTCTTTGATTTGCTTCTTGCCAACTTTCTGATAGCCTTTCTCACTGCGCAATGATTCAAGTGTGACCGGCTCAAAGACGAGTGGTGCTTCCTTCTTCTCTTCCTCCTTGGCCTTGCCAGCGTCACGTGCGGCGCCACCACTTTGCTCCTCAATGCCAAGCGCTTTCATTTGCTCATTTTGTTGTTTAGCTGCTCCAGCGAAACCACGGGGATCCGACAACATAGCCATGAAATCCTCAAAGCCATCAGGTACATAGATTTTCAGCTCGATGTTCACGAACAACATGGGCAAAGACATCGGAAAGTTAGCTTCAGTACGCAATGAGACGTGACGATAGCCTGCTTGAAGACCATCAAGCGGCAAGATACGTTGACCGATCATTTTACCACTCTCCTCGTAGACGCCGAAACGCAGCACAGCTAAATCGGGTAATACGACTTTGCGAAAAACGAATGCATCCTCATTGTAGACTGGATTTAGACCATTGTTTGGCACAAGTCGTGTACGAAATTCCTTCTTAACCGTATCGGAGGGTAAGCCAAACATATCGACTTCAACGTAGGTGCCAACCTTCTTATCGGACAAGAATTGACCAGCAATGACTTTGACCGAGCACTGCGCCGCAATTACACCATCCACCGGTGCATCGGCAAACGGATCGAAGTCCTTATCGGCACGACGCATGAAATCCGGTTTGAGCAGATAACCACATCCGCCGTTGTACTCGAATTTTCCCTGATTAAGTTGCATGGGCAAATCGGAGGTTTGGAAATTCAGTGAGACCATTTGACATCCAGCATTCCAAAAGACTTGTGGCATGTAGTTCGAGGAATCAGCCCGTGTGCCCTTTGGATAGATGCGAGACATTTGACGCTTGTTGTAATTGACAAAATCAATAGAGCTCTGCTTTAGGTAATTCATGCCCGCCGATTCGGCAAACGAGGACATGTTGTGAGCAATGTTTTTCTCTGTGGTGAAGCGGTGAAACGCGAACGGTAAGCAGACAGGTTAAGAGTGGGCATTAAATAGTGGATGCTTCAATGCACTTACCGATGGCCTTATCGAAGCCCTGGAATTTGATCGGCTGCGCATAATTAACCATGGAAGATAGCCACGGATGTACATTGGTTGTTGAGCCGCTATAATTGGCCGCAGCAGCCTCGCCTTCTGGATTGGCGCCAGCCTCACCGCCAGCAGCCTCACCACCAGCGGCACCTTCTGCAGCTGGTGGCGGTGGAGGGGGAGCTGCTGCTTCCGGTGCTTTGCCAGCGCTTGCATCTTCTTCCGGATCATCGTCGGTCTTCAATTCACCTTTCAGCCAAAGCTCAAGCTCAACCTTCTCCACTTCGGGCTTCATGCGTTTATTCTTAATGAGTATTTTGCGTTTCAATTTGCAGGGCGGTGGGAGTGGCAACCCCGGTTCAAGCTGTTTACGTTATAGAATAAAAAGTTGGCACTCTTCTAAACTATGAGAGTCAACGCATTTCAACTTACCGGATGATCTGGTATTGATTCCTTGAGTAGTAGTTCTCCAAAGAAATCGTCACAGTATTTTGCCAATTTGTACTGCTGTGCACGATTGCAGTGGTTCTCAAATGATAATATAACCGGATAATCGGATGATACAAACGCACAATCAGCAATTGCCTGTATGCAATCCTGTTCGAACATTATGAATATTAATATAATATATACGGTATGCCATAGATCATAAAAAATGCCAATATAATCGAGACCCACTTTAAATAATATCTCAGTACAGTAGGCGTGTCCATGAGTAACAATTGGTTCCTCATCTTCGCCTTTGCCATTCCAACAGTCCAACTCAACACATCTGTGAATGGACGAATGGTTTCTTATAATAGTTGCATACAACCCAAAACACCCCCACGCACCTGCAACCGGCCAATAAAGTCTGACGATACATTTCAACCGAGCTCTTGCCACCAATTTGACGACCCGATAAATAAGTATTATGTGAGCTATTGATATAGTAATGTGCCATAGGTTGATCCATTTCCATGTAGAAATCAAGACGATCCAAAAATACAGGCGCATTTTCATCAGACATCAGATAACGCTTAAAGCCATCCATAGAGAGTTGTACTGAAAGTTTTATGGGATTAGAGAGGCTCTATTATCATAGGTGAGAAAGGTAAAGCTATGGAAGCAAGTGATTTAAAATTAGGCTGCGAGGCGGTTCAAAGTCGGACCAGAGCAGTTTTTTGCATAAAAGGCTTTTATTGTATGACATTGCCTGAAAACAATTTGGATTAACTACAGTTGACTAGGGTTGTTATCCTTGAAACACTCAGTGGCTTTGAAAATATTTCAAATGCTCAGATGACTGCGTTTAAACGTAACCCAAACAAAATTTCTTAACATAGCAAACTTCTAAGATCGAAATACACCTACAGCTCTTCTTGCTTTCCTCATCCAATTCGTAATCATTGATGATCTCAGTGCAACGTTTCTCGTCGTAGAGTGGGTATAGGATTTCGTTCATACGCGGATCACGTTGCTTCTCATTCATGAAGACGACAAATTGTTCCATGCTGATAAAGTCCGATTTTCCCTTGGTGCTGCCACATAAAAAACCATACACCTTAGTAACACTTCTTTGAGATCAAACATACATGTACTTACATTGATGTAAAGAGTTCCTCGATGTCATTACGTGGACAGACTTTGTGATAGAGCGCATAGAATCTATCGAATGTAAATTGTTCATTTGTCATGGTTGCAGTTTTGTCCTCCGGTAAACCGACCTCCTTGATGCAGGTGTATACAAGCTTCTCGGTTTTTCCCGATGCAAATGTTTTGGCCAAATGTTTTACTGGGATTTTACCGGTCTTATCAACGCAGAAGCTTAAACGCATCCAACTGCATATGAATGTGTAGGATAAGGAAATATATTTAGAATTTACCATATTAGCCATAGAGAGGTGTTTACTACAAGCAAAGATATACATAAATACGAGTATCTTTAGGCATACTAGTATAAGTATCTATAAGCAAATCACTATTTTTACGAGAATGTTTGAATATCGACATTTACTTACCTCTTTAAATGGTTGTCCTATTTGATTCCGTGTAATTTTTACTTACTTATTGGTATTATTTTTGCGGATTCAAAACTATCTCTATTTATAGTTATAGATGGTATAGATGGTATACTCGTAATGTTCGATGGTTGCTAACACACCAGTGTGCAAAGAGCCTTTATTGCTTATTCACTCTAGCTTATAGTTAAAGTTATGGTGTGAAGAGTAAGTTTGTGGTGTGAAAGGAGGTAAAAAAAAAGAATAATAAAAATCAAGAGATCGTTCTCGGAACGCGAGATTCGGTATTATTAAGGCGGAGACCGTTCTTTATCGATTGTCTTTAGTGAAACAACTCTGCATCGCGGTAGGGCAATACAAATTCAGTTAAGTTAGTCGAGTTTAATGAAGCGTTTATAGTGTGGCTGGGCAAAACAAGTCATGCTCGTGTGTATCATGTTAAGGACCTATGTCTAATCTGTGTCTGATAAGTCATTCTAATGTTACTTAAATGGAATATTATACATAGAATTTCTATGATAGAAATCCTGAAGTAGAGAAGACGAATCACCAGATAATATCATTGGATAACCAAAAAATGGACGCAAGCTAAACACATAAAGTGGGTCGACAATCTATGTTTTTTAACAGGATGATACATTATAAAAGCTATGTTCAGAAAGTACTTGTTTTGAAAGCTCTTTGGATCAATGAAAATCGAGTCCAAGCCTACGAGTACGTCGATTGTTTGGCATTTCATAATATGTGTACAACTATATATACACAACTATATATATATATTCACTATAAACTCCAGATGCTAACAAGCTGGACCTAGTTAAGATTTGCGATGCGAAGAGATCCAATCCAGCTCATGCACGGGATATGAACTTTTCATCTCTGGAACGGACCTGCAAGCAACCAGTTAAGTGAGCTATCGCGCTTACGAGGTATGTCTATTAAATAACGACACTGATGCTGTTGAAGAAGAAGTGTATATGAGCCAAACGCCAGCAGCCAACAGCTGTGTACTGTAGAGCCTACTCTTTTGCTGTGCCTCTTGCTTCTGTAAACAAATCAGTATAGCCGTTGCCGTTTGCTTTTTCGATATTCATGGGATTGTGTACCTTCACTGGATTCCTGAAACTGATACTATTCAATCAACACTACTACCATAACGCACTTGCTATTTGTTTCTCAAGGTGAAAACTGCATTAAGAGAAACCAGATTGGAGTTCGTTTTAGCTGTGAAAAAGGAAGCGCCACACATCCCGAAGGAGCTGACAGAAGAAGGCTTTCAACACTGTAACAAACAATGGAAGATTCGCATAGAGAGTTGTAGGGATAGTGGAGGGGTATATATTTTAACACCTCCATTATTAATAATAATAAAATAAATATTTATAAAATCAAAATAAAAGGTTTACCGCGTCAGTCTCGTTATTAAATAGTCGCGCTTTGTATTTTTGAAAGTGCACATTTTAATAGCCCAAGCTCTCTTTAATCGAATCATCTTAAAGCAATTTTCCAATAGACAGTCTTATCAGCTTACGGCGTTTCCGGCCAATATTCATTAAATCCCTTCAATGAGTCCACCTCACGTGTGTGTGAATACATTTACAAGTATATTATATATTCGCTCTAGAATATTTCGCTTGTGAACTTTACCCAGCCATTTTTACTGCATGCCCTTTCATTATGATGACGATGATGATGCACCACTGTGTGTGCCGCTTATCAATTTCCATATTAATTTAATTGTCATTTCAACAGAGTCCATTGAAGTGGTAGCTGCTATTGTTGTACGGCAAATTTTACATTTTTCATTATATTAAAATTGCGTTAGCTAATTGGGCGTAAGAACGAGTACACGTTTCACATACGGAAGCGAGGTGAACTAATTAAATTGAAACGCAGATAGCAGTATCCTATTGTTCGAATCCACTCTGTATGAGAGTATATATATATATGTGTATGTGTGTGTATTCTTGTTGCTATACAAGCATATCCTTATTGGTTGTACTAGTATTGTGCTTTCAAGCGTCAACTAAACACCAACGTTCGCTATGAGCAGCGTAATGTACACTTTGAGTAGGCGTTCATAGCGCCCACTCGAACTAGCAGCCCAACACAAGGTACACGTAACGCGATGCACATTTCAAAGAACCCCTGAACTGTTGCATTGCGTCATTTATTCGATGCCTGCATGCGGCAAATATCAAATGAATCCAAAGGGGATATGGAAGTGGAAATTTAATGCAAGTGCAACAGTCGGGTCTCTATAATTATGAGACACGACGGGCGTAATGTGCTAGTCACAGACTCACTCATTTACACCCGCACTGGCCCATTCATTTGTATTATGACACCACCGTTATTGGTTTTGCTGGGTGCTTAATGCATGCAACATTGGTCGATGGGTCTATGTGTGTATGTAAAACCCCAATAACCAGCTTACAGGCCAACACACATCACCATTGAAATTATTCAGTGGAAGCTACTCTCCTATGTCATCCGATGTCCTTTCATCCATCGTCCTTCGTCATCCTTGTCCAACGTGCACATTATTATGTTGACATTGTTTCGTGGTGGCTTTGAAATGTTTTTGTTTTTTCTTTTTTTGTGTGATCCCCTCTGTCCAAACGATGTGTGGTGTATACGACACGTCTACAAAATCGTAAATATTTTCTTGTTGCTCTTGTTGCACTATAGGATTTCCAGCGTCGTTCGTCGATAGATGCGTGTAATTTGCATATCACGGATGCTAATGTGTTATGCCCAACACGGACACATTCATAACAGCTAACCCTCCCAATAGTGGACATTTTCTTTAATGGTAAACATGCCTGAAAAGTATCTGTACATCAGTTGATTCTTTTAGTCAACGTTTGAGCGCAAGACATTTTCTATGGCTTAAAATGAAGGCAATATAAATAGTGGACAACTTAGTTTCAAGAAAAGAGAAGAGTACGACGGTGCCAAATCTGATGAATACAATAATATTTTTTTTTTTTGTTTTTCATGGCACGGAAGCTTTTTTAATTATTGGGAAATTGTGTGGATTTAAATAAGATATACTTGACGGGCTACAACATTAATTTGCACAACTAATTAAAAACGTTGTGCTTCATTGAACGGTCGTCGTTCTTTTTAGTACATACTCATATACATATAAGCATAATATGTACACCTAGGACACGGTTAAGGTATTAAAATTTATACCGCTTCCTAAACTTTTTATTCGCTACTTGGCCTCTTTAAAAACAGCTTAAAGCAGCTGTATATCTTTGCAATTCCTTTGGAAAATATGAATGACATCGGTTCTCTCTCTGTCTCTCTTTAATTAATCGACCTTCTTAACTCTGGTGCAGCACCTTAAATGGCTCTTTCTCCCATCGCAATCTCTAATGCCGATGCATCGCTAATTACACGCTACAGAATGAAATAAATCGTAAATCAAAAAGAATTCGTTCGCAACGCTAAAAACACGAAGAACTCCACTCCCACGCCAACAAGTATGCAACCTTTTCTGTGAATGTGGCTCTGCGCTGTGTGTAGGAACGTTGTCGCCTTCTCTACTTTGCACACCTACAATATTTTTCGTATTCTTTGAACATAGTAAAATAAATATAGACTTGAAATTATAGTGTAGTGGTGGTGCTATGGGTAGTGAAGGACGCGCTGAGGTTGTTGAGGTCGCAATGAGGGACGCATTGAGATCGCCAGCGGGGTGATGAGGTATGTGAGACAGCAGGCGATGGGCCCACCGTCAAGGATGGAGCTACAAATGGAGCATCTTATCTGACGACGTTAAATCGACCGTTTAACTCTGCGACGTCCGATGTGGGCACGCATGACTCAATGCCTTTGTCAAGCTCAAATCAATCTTCCCTGCAATATTCACTCCCGGAATCGGCACCACCACAACCAATGTTTTCAAGTACAGGATATACGCGAAAGCGTCGGATTGGCCCTCTTTCGAAACTCGACAGAAATAAATAAAATTCTTTGTTTGTAGTTGCTTTCATACTGAACACTACTCGTGATTTCAGTGTGTCTGTTTTCCTTCTAGTATTAATTGTTTATTTATTTACTTTTTTTTCCTTAAAAATCCGTGTTTTATAGCTCAGTATTCAGTATTAATTGCATGGACTCCATGAATTAGCTTTGCCAACAATAAAATTTCCATAATACCCCACCTCAAAGTCATTTTCAAAGTCATAGTCATAGACAAAATGTAATGCTCGTAGTGACGTCGTTTCACTAGGTCACCCAGGTGACCTTCGAGTTTGTAATAGAAAATGGGTGAAAGACACCATGCTGGTACATGGTGCATTAGATCAAGCTCTGAGCTGGTTTTAGTTCTTGAACGTGTCCGCACGTGTCCAATGTTGCATTCATTCAGCGCTTTGCACTCTGAAATTTTTTTCCCATCTAAATAATATACTGGTATGTAAATAAAATACGCTACACTCACATGCAATGTGGTTGAGTCACAGCGTATTCTTTATGTTCTTTATTCTCAATGTTCACCGCTGCCTCATACGATTCAAACATCACAAAGCAAAGTTAGAGTCAAAAGTTCCATGAAAAACTTCCCTCAGTTGTGCTTAGTGTAATTATGCGCATTGTAGTACTTTTTTCAAAAGAGT
This sequence comes from Cacoxenus indagator, assembly GCA_035041755.1. Classification (NCBI taxonomy): domain Eukaryota; kingdom Metazoa; phylum Arthropoda; class Insecta; order Diptera; family Drosophilidae; genus Cacoxenus; species Cacoxenus indagator. The sequence goes on along the minus strand of JAWNKX010000144.1, from coordinate 591,222 downwards.
ATCACCTTCACACTCACACTAAAAGCTGTATCTAATATTACTGCATTAATTACAGTTTGTACCATATCTACAACACTCTTCGAATTTCGGCCAGATATGCCGAAAAGCAAACAAGGGCTGGCCGATTTAAATTCAATATGTTAAAAACTAGACTCTGTATTCCGGTAGAAATACACTACGGCTCTCGTTCCAGTGGTCGGGGGTTCAAATCCCAAAGTGGGCGGAAAAAATTTTAGTTTTTTCAATTCAGCTGTAGTCAATCGCCACATCGTCACCATCAGACGACCCTCTCAAACTTCTGTCGAGGTGTTGATCCTTGACGGCGCCTGTAAACACTCCCAACACCATGAACTGGGAGCGGCCGGCTAATCACCCACCCTATAAGACAAACAGTCGATTTTCGAAACCAAAGCAAGCCTAGGATATCTAACAAGACGGAAGAGCCTTGCGGAGACTCTATGTTCATACGAGGAGTGAATAAGGATGTACAAAAAAAAAAAAAAAAATAAATAATATTTATAATAATATTTATTATATAATAATAATATTTTACAACGTAACAAAAAAGAAAAAAAAATCAACTTACAGTGAACGCGCTACACTACGGTTCCACCGATGAGCATTGCTTGCAATTGTCTGCATTTTTAAAGCATCAGCCTGTAAAATATTAATAGTTGGCAGCATCCCTACGCGATTGAGTAGCTCCATTAAGCTCCCCGAGGATTGGGAATCTCTGCCGGAGATTCTTAGGTGCTTAGTAGAGCTGCCCGATCGCATGACGATACGAATTGAGGTTGTATTTATTCTCAACGACTTGTGAAAGAACACTTGTGAATTATAACTTTGAAGAGAAATGTTCACAGTTAGTATTTCTTCTCTAAATTAGGTTAATAATAAGGAGAATATAATTCACCTATATACAATGGAATACTCGTACCGGAGGTTGGAGGTATTTACCATGTCTCCCGTGCCGTTTCAACCACCACCTCTAGGGTAGCATCCAAATTGCACTATATAGCTCACAAAAATCGTCTCGATTTCCGTTCCGTTCGAAATCTATAAATCTAATCTAAATACTATAGTGAGTAGAGCGTAAGTCCCTTACTGACTACTCTGGCTAATGAATTCGTGAAGAGCAACGCTCTATGTGGATGTCCAAGACATTTAACTTTTTTAGATATTTGGATATTATGGGTAGGAAAAAAGAAGCAGAAATGTTCGATAATTGTTGAATGTAGTGCAAAAACATCGGTGGACAGTAGTCTCTAAATCAAGTCAACAAAGCTGCATAACTACTAAAACGTGTATGTTTACATAGATAAGCGTTCCACGGTGTCCTAAGATGAAGCTCACGCGTTCTTTTTGGTATTGGAAAAATTTAATGCGTACTATTTTGAAGGTGATAACATTGATATAGTCGAATAAATACAATTGCTTTCAATAAAGGGAATTCGCGTTATTTTTCGAGCACACCTTGTAATTTTGCGCATGTAATACATTTGTAGTTATTCAAAATACTTCGCTTAAGTGACTCACAGTACAATTGAACAATTTTTTTGTTTTGCCGTACTACATAATTACTGTGCGTATGCAAGTATTGTCAACTAAAAATAAGTAAATTGCCGTTGGAGAGTAATTAAGCTGTACTTACCGTATAATGGCATTAAACAAGCAGTACTGAGCAAATATTTTCACATGATCCAATGAATTTCTTATAAATTTTCACTCACTGTTTCATCAGATTCGTACGTGGACAAACATTAGTCGCACGGTTGTTATGCGTTATCAAGCGAAGATTTGTTTGCCAACTCTATCGGCCAGTTCAACAAAACCCAAATGAGTTACATATTAATTTATGTTGGGTGTGTGTGTGTGTGTGTGTGTGTGTGTGTGTGCCAAAGAGAAAAATAATTGTTCGTGGTGGTGCGTGAGATATGCAAATATATTAAAATTAATAATTAATAATTAGAGTGTTTTTAATTAAACTGATTTGTAAAAAGCAAAGAACAGAAACAATAAAGGACGAAAACATACACGAAACACAACACGTTCGAGTTAGTAGACAAAGACCTCAAAATACACGTAGCGTGGAATTGTGTGCGTAAGTTTTATACAAAGGTGTCTTTAACACACATGCAAGAAAACAATTATCTTTGCATTACACCATGCACAATGCAAATATCTTAATTTGAGACGTGGCTGGCTCAAGGTGTTGGCCGCTTTACTGTAATCGTATTTTTGACTTGCACTTACTACTTTCTCAGACACATCATGGGGCAAATATTACTCGCTTTGACATTATGCGTTATTTTTCGTATGCCATCTAACCAAATCTAGAATTATTTGAAATGGCATGAGTTATTTCATATGTTTTATTTTAGTTTTCTTTGCTCCAGGATTTTCAATAAAACAGAAACGATCCGATGTTCTTGAGTTTTGACCAAAGAGTCTGAGGCTTTTGCCTCTATCTGTCCTGTTAATGTGGTTTCTTCGAGCGTTTCAGATTCGTTGATGATTGTTTCTTCCACTATTTTATCGTTCATTTTCAATAATAATATTATGAATAATCATACATGCCATAGTTATTAACTTTGGCATACATGGACGTTGAACATCAATATACTTTAGTATTCAAAATTTCTTTTTTAAAACGCCAAATGCCTGTTCTACAACAACCCGAGTCGAACTTAAAATCGCATTGTACTTCGTCTGCAGTGGCGTTAAGAATCCGTTATCACGATAAGGCTACATAATAAATGTTTCCAATGGATAACAACCTCCATCGCCCAAAAATGGTGATTGGAACAAATCTTTATTTCTCTGTTAATTATGGCCTTTCTGATAGGACTCATTTGCTAAACCGATGCGGCATGGCAGGCACCTGGGCAACCGATAAATACATCTAGGAATTTCATGCGGCTGTCGACAATAGCCTGGTAAAAAATATTTAATATGAGATTTTAATTTTTTGGGAACAGCACAGGTTGATGAATTTATACACACAAATTGGTTGTGCATCGATTTGGCTATTATTAAAAGTGTAGTCAGTGTGGTCGTTAACCAACTAAAAATGGACGCCGCACGCCAGATGTTGGACGAGCTGGTGGGCCGCAAACACAATTTGCATCCATCAGAAGCGAATCAAAAAGTGAATTGAGAGAATTCCGATGTGAGTGCCACCAACGTCAGGCGGAAGACGAATTTCTGCGCTTCACATTACTCTATTCACAGCTCACATATTTAATACTGATGTATGTATTTATCGAGTCATCAGATTCTTGGTAAGAGCTAAGTGGAATTGCATAGCCAGACCTTATAGGCCGATCGCAGGTTTGAGCTCCGGCTTGCGGTTAAATTCACTATTAGAAATCACTATTTTATTCACAAATGTGTTCAGTCAGACTGTTAGAAAACTGAGACGCAGTCATCAAAAAGCCTGCAAGCATGCAGGCCAAGATTAAAGTTTGTTATTTGATGAGTATTTAAAACGCAATGAGCAGGTATGGTTTTAGCGGCAGAAATTAAGCTCACACCACTTGCATGTTCAGAACGGTAACTCAGCCATGATCAAAGGCTTGCAATTAAATCGACACTCTTCACATCATGTACCCTCTAAATCGTATATGTACCTATTGTCAATCAAACGACTACAAGTCAGGTCAAGATCAACTTCACAGGATGGTCGTTGAAGCTGCGGTAGTCCCCCTCCCTTTGTTAGTGTGTGACACATTTCCACGAACCTTCTTAGCCTAGCAACGGTTGGGCTGATCAAATGTATACCAGTACCATAGGTAACCAGTTGGCCTCATCATTTAATACAACTGCCCGGGCTCTGGGTATATCCAGGAAGTACCGCTAAGTTATAAGTAGACATCAATTGATTTCTAGGTGGTGATTATGATCTTAATAATTTCCCTGAGAGTTTCAAGAGCTTTTTAAGATAGTTACTCTGAACTTCACCTTGTTAAGAGAGAACAAATTTCTGAAGGGAGATCCGATTGCCCCGCTAAGCAATTTCAGTTTGCTCTGTTCTAATACTTTCTATGACAGATGACTCACATAAAATTCATTTGACAGTCATGCTTCTTGGGTACATCTTCTATAGTAGTGGCACCACTCTTCCGTTTAAGATAACATTTGCTATATTTTTTGCTTTTACACTGAAGTGTATAAAAAAATGTAAAATAAAATCACAACTAAATAGTTAAACCGATCGCATATTTAAAATTGCACATGTTGTGGGTATTGCACGTGTATAAAAAGAAGACATAAGTAAAAGAAAGTAAGGCACTTTCAAATCATTTTCTAAGTCAACACCTTTTTGGCATAGTCGGCAATATGCAGCAGACCATGTTTCTCGGTTACAATGTGCAGATTATCGCCGTTGACATAAGTTGCATTAATATGCGGATTGTGTAGTTCAGATATGAGGGTGCTGCAGGCAGTTGACGAATCACCGGTCGACTTTAACATGCGCTGTGGATAGAGAGGATTAATTAGTATACTACAGTATATGTATGATTGAGCAAAAGCTAACTCACCATCCAGAATTCATTGCCAGGCAATGCATTGCCGTCCCACGCATATGATATAACGAGGAGTAAATCTTTGTCTTCATGTTCCGGCACACTCTATAGATGAAGATGATTTTAAATGAGCTCCAATGAACAGATCTGAATTGATGCGAACGAACCATTTATAATGACAACTACCTACTGTCGCTAATATTCTTACAACTTTGTAACGCTCACCACTAGCACCAACAAAAGGGTATAAAAACACATAATTTAAACTTATAAGAATTTGCCGGTGGCAGCGGCACGTGCCTCACATTCGAGTAACAGCGTATCGAAAGATATCGTATAACGCTTCTTCATAATTAGATTATCGAAAATGTCGTCCTTGTTCTTAGTTGCGCCGAAGCGTTCATAATCTTTGGTAACGTTCGCATACAAATGATCTGCTTCTTCGTAGAATTGTTTCCAGATGCGGCGATAATCTTGTTTATGCGTTTCCGCTTTGGCCTCGAGCGAGAAACCGTATCCATTCTCCTTGGTGTTCTGTGTGCGTGCGATAATTATATCCTGGAACTCCATAACATCACGACGTGATAGGCGTGCTCCAATTATGCCCACCACGACGCCTTCACGCTCGATTTTCGATTTTTCGTGTTCAATGACGCCGCAATTGGCGCGATTGCCATCATTTATTAGCTACGTGAACGACGAGACGGATAATAAAGCAGATAGCTTGATCTCATCGTATTGGAGTACACGCTCTAGCATGAGTGGTGGCGTTTCGGCATCGGTGCCGACTTGCATAAAGCCACTGGCGCCGCGTTCACGAGTAATAAGTAGATATTTGTCGTTTCGCGAGAAGAATGAGGCGCAGCGCTTGGTCAGCAGACGTTGCACAAATCCGGTTAGTGATAAGTCCCGGAAAACGGCCAACTCTTGTTTTGTACCTATAACAGCAGCGGAAGAGTGCAAGTGTACGAGTGTCTGTATATGAGAGCATATGAACATATGATGTCACATGCCAAATTCACATTACCATATTGACATTTGTGCTCCAAAAAACTTAAGTACAATGAAAGCGTACGTTCGTGAAGCACCGGATATGCGGAGACAATCTGCCTGCGTATGTGTTCATGACGCTCCTTTGGCTGACTGACAACGCGACAAGTGTTGGTGCCAAACTGAAAGCAACAAGAAAAAAAGGAGATGAATCAATTTATATTTAAGCTAACAATACAACGAACTACACACCTCAAGTGGAAAATCCGCCGAGTTTTTCATGAAAATTTTGATATCAACCGCTTCCGCATTGGCATTTGGTTTTTCTAGTGCTTTACATTTCTCGAGCAGCGCTCGTCCAAAGTCGTTCAGATGCAGCGCTGCGTCGGCTTTAGGCCAAAGCTGTGCAAAGTCAGGGCCAAAATTTGTCTGCATTGTTCTTATTGCCAAGCCGCGTTGCAATCGCTTTATTCGATAAACGCTGCCGGCGTTTGTGAATTTCACAATTCTGAGAAGTATTTTTTAGTTGTACTACGTTTTCATTAAATATTACACAACTGTGCAGAGAAACTGCGAGTTGAGTTTCTTAAATTGGAAAATAAACCCGCCTTGCCTTTATACCCGTACCCAAGATACAACAATGTTTTGATTTGTTACTGACTGTGCTGCGTAATAAATGATATTTTGAGCCAGTTGTTATCGATAATTTGCCTGTAGTAATATAAAACAAGAGAACCGATAAAGGGACAAACAAACTCGTGTACGAACACTATCATCTCAATTAAAAAATGATGCCCCATCGTATGTATATGTGAAATTAATAGCCGGAAAAATATGACTGGCGGCAGCTCTGTGTAACCTTCTTCAACTTTTCCAATTCGCTTATATTTCCATTAGTGTTAACCCTGATGTATTCAATATGATGTTGACGTATGTTCGCACAGAATGAACGCAGCGAATCATTGCATGTTTTCGCGGTTATCGAAGGTGTTATCGAAGCTTGTCTCTAATGGCCAAAGGAAGTAACGGCGTGGTCCATTTCTACACGCCGAGCGAAAGGTACGTAAAAGTAGTTAAAGTATTTTATTAAAATTTGTGTTGAAAATTGTGAAAAAATTGTGAAAATTGTGAGTGCCAATATTTGTGGCGATATTTAAGTGCCAAAATAATTTACCTTGTATGTAAAAAAAACCAACTCAAGCGAACTATGCCAAAATTGTTATTCTGAAAGTGAGAATTTCTTAGAAATAACGAAAAAAAAGAAAGTACTGTACAGAAAAAATGTGGAGTTTATAAATGAAATAAATTAGTTAAAGTTTGAAATGAATTACCGAAGTTTAAACATATTTTATTTGCAAAATGTGCAGAATTTCACAACAGCAAAGGAAAGTCGGAGTTTCTGAAGCCCGGCTTTTGCGTCGTGCAAATCCATTTTTATAAAACTAAATGTGTGTGTGTGTGCATGTAAATCAGCACACAAAGCCACGCACAACATCATTGTGAATAAAAACATTGGTCATTTGGTTCATATTTAGGGACCAATAAGATACAGTGTGCCACTTAAGTGAGCATACAGCAAGAATTTTCATGAATTTTTGTGTTTTAAGCTTCATAACTTGGTTGATTTTTAATATTTTATTATAATTCAAACGCAGTAGTGTTAATTAAATGTTTTTGAATGTATTGTATAAAATTCATGAAAATTCTTGCTGTATGCTCACTTAAGTGGCACACTGTATGTGTGATCTTGCTATGCTCGACTAACGCTTGGTTAAAGCTCATCAGTTGGCCTGACAAATGGAGACTTAATATAGTAGCTATATACTTGGTTTAGACGAAAGTTTGCCATGACATGAAAAGGCGCCGTAAATAATCAAGCCACCAATGCAAGGAGCAAAAGGCCACCAATAAACGATTTTGGATTCTCAATTCAGTGTCTTTTAGGAATCTCGTGGTTCGCAAGGATTTCCTGCCTTCATCGGCAATCTTTATATGATACGATTGTAAATTCATTACCCAGCTTTCATATATTTGTTTCTGAGAAATTTGTATTGCGGTACTTTATATTGATCGTATTATTATTAATATTACTAGAATATTTTATCCTTTCAGGTGTCAAACAATAAAAACTTTCTAAAAATGAGTAGCGATAAAAATAATAACACCAATGATGTAAGTGACATGAATATGTCGGACCCGGAGGCAATTTTCAGGCAACTTGGTAATTGCTAAAAACAACAAAAACAATAACAGTTGATATTATTAATGAAAACATCATCTTTTTTACAGAGCGTAAAAGAGTACCGAGACGTAATTCAGACAATGTACACTTATTTCTGTCCTACGGCCATATTAAGTACATAACTAGTCAGTACATCAAACGCAGCCTATCGGAAGGAGGTACTCCTATATCCGCGAAAAAAGTCGTCAATAAATGAATGTATTAACATATTAACCAGAAATGCGATTTTACTTTGGTACTTGGTCGTTCCATGTTAAGTTGGTACATGGAAAATACTTCTTTCAAGTGATTTTTTATAAAGGGTTATTGATAGAAATAGTATAAATACGTGTAAATAGTATTATTCAACATTGTTGCTTGGAATAAGTTTAGAGAGTAAGGTTCAACACTGAAATTGGCATGGCGTGTTTCTGGGACTGATGGTGACTAGTGTTCGATCAGTAGCCACGAGAAACACTGCGAAATAAATACAAGTAAGGCACGCAGGAGAGTTATAAGCTAAATTCGCGAGTGGCGACGCCTGATCGGAACATAAAGAAAGAAACGTAATGAGCCTCACCTATATAAGCACACCATTGAAGTCAAAGGCTTTTTCTTTGTTAGCGATTTGTGAAACCTATATATATATATATTTATAGTCTGCGTTTACTTACTTGCTTTAATGCAAATAGGATTATGATCGAAAATGTTTATACATATATTTGAATTCGAATTTAAAAAAACGATTTAATAGGTAGCATTTAATACATCTCTAGTGAAACAAGATATTGTTCTCACTTCGATTTTTGTTATCGACAATGTTGTAACGTTGTTGGCAATGCCCGAGAGGAATGTGGTTTTATCATTTGCTACGTTTATATGGCAGCTAAAAGCAGTTTAGCTAATATCGGGTTTTTTTATACAATTTTTATTACTCCTTCCGACCAGGGGACAGCATCCCATTAGGCATCTCGTATACTTAAAATCGCCAGGTATATAGCTACACTTAATAATAATTATATACAGAATTATTTACACATATAAATCTTTTTAGCTGATGTATAGGTGTGGAGTAGACAAGTTTCCTAGCCAATCTGTTTGCATGATTTCTTAATCTGTTGTTATATCTACTTGTGTGTAGATTTATTTCGTCCTCAACTAGGGCTACGTTGAGATCATGGTGTATACGGCTATTCCTGACGTACTAAGGACAACCGGTGATTGTGCGTAGAGCATAATTCTGAAACCTTTGAAGTTTTGTACGGTGAGTACGCCGTTCCCCATATTTGTATGCCGTATCGCCATATCGGCGCTACAACTTGGTTATAGACCGCTATTTTGCTCTGCAAGGACAGTAGGCTTCTGCTACCTAATAACCAATGGAGACGACGCAGTCTGCTTCTACAGGTCGCTACTGTGACTTGTATGTGTCGCCGAAATGTGAGTCGTTTGTCCAGGATTAGCCCCAAGTACTTTGGCTGACTTCATAAACGCAACACTGCAAAACAACACTTCAATGCATACTGTTCATAAACGGCATTGCTTAAAATAATGCGATTCCGAGTGTTCATTAACGCCTGGCGTTAATGTGAATGAAATGTTTGCGTTGCGCAACATTTCTCAAATTTGCGCTTCTTTACCATTTGTGATGCATTGCATTAGTTGGCGCGCGAAACAATGGACATGTCGTAAGTAAAATTATTGAAATACAAGTAATATTTAAGTTTTTAATTTATTTAATTTAGTATATAAATTTTTTGTTGTTTATTTTCGACTTTGCTTCTAGCGTCAAACCAGTGAAGTAAAGTTATAAAGGAAAAAAAAAATATATATATATAATTACATAAATTTTCATAACATTGTTTAATAAATTATTAAAAAGAAATATTTTAATTCCGCGGTATCTGTGGAAAGCGCTTATTTGTTGTCTTCTCCGATCTGCACTGCTGGTCGCTCCTACATGAGTGACCAGGCGGACCACAGTGCCATAGCCATCAAAAAACATAGCCTTTCTTCCATTGACATCATGCCTGCTTTTTCGAACAAAGCTGGTGCTCCATTGTTGGAGTGGTTTTCGTCGCCCTCATCAAGTAACTGCATAAAAAAGAAGCGTAAACCAAGTTCGTCAAAACGGACAAGTATTAAAAAAGTTAGCAGAAAACAAGTTTTGGATGCAAATCGATTCGCACCACTTAGTAGCGATTCCGACGCTTCTGACATGGAGCTTTCTTTTGAAGAAGTGTGTACCAATAAGAGCAAACCTTCTCTGGAAACTGTAAACGCCACTGAAACCGCTCCTTCGTCCAGTCGGCCAGAGACCACTACTCAAAATCCTATGATAAATAACCGAACTGATTCAAGGATTCATAACAAATCTCCGAAGCCACCACCCATTTTCATTGTCGGCATCACAAACATTAACGGTTTGTTAGCCAACCTTGACTCTGTAACCGATCCCGAATCATACATGCTGAAAGCATCTCCTAAAGAGGGTCTGAGAATCCTGCCCTCCACCAGTGATGCCTATCGTAGTATTATACGCCAACTTGAGCTGCAAAACATTACGTTCCATTCGTATCAGTTAAAAGATGAAAGAGCATACAGAATTGTTATTCGCGGCCTCCACCACTCAACCCTCGTCGAGAACATTAAACGAGAACTTGCTGACAAAGGTCATTCTGTACGCAACGTGCACAACCCAAAAAGCAGAACTGATGGTCATCCGCTCAACCTGTTTTTTGTGGACCTTGAGCCCAACGCCAGCAACAAAGGGGCTTTTGATATAACGAGGCTTTGCCGTCAAATAGTTAAAATCGAGCCGCCTCATCCGTTCAAAGATGTACCTCAATGCCATCGCTGCCAGGAGTTCTCGCATACTAAGAGGTACTGTCGCAAACAATTTAAGTGCGTCAAATGTGGCGAAGCTCACGCCACAACTTCTTGCACCAAAACACCTGATAAGCCACCTAAATGCGCACTTTGCGGCGAGGAGCACACTGCGAATTATAAAGGCTGCATTAAATACAAGGAAGCCATTGCCAGGAGAGTCCCGGCAAGACGCCCTGCACCAAGTGCCTCTCAACACCATCAGATACCTGGCCACAATTCTGTGCCTAACAATATTGTTGACGGGGTGTCGTACGCTGATGTATTTAAGAAATCGGTGTATCACCAACCGGCTCAACAGAAACTCCTACGTGAGCAGCAGAAGCTACGTCAGCAACAGCAAAAATCAGTCCAACTACCTATTCAACCTCAATCCGAGCCACAACAGTTACCAAGCAAGACATCTCTACCTAAGAGTCGTCAAAAGTCTCTTCCGTTATCAAGTCAACGTCAAATCGCATTCCCTCACCCTGTTGGAAATAATGTTTCGAATTGTCATAATTATCCCTCGCTCAGCATAGATAATACCCAATCACTCTCATCTCCTGATCAGGTCGACCAATTATCGGTTGTGGTCTCCCGCCTGGACAGTCTCAACGAGAAATTTGGTCACCTGATTGAGATGCAGGCCAAGATGATGGAGATGCTCGCCGCCTTATTGTCTAAAAAATGAGCAGACCACACATGAACCTCGCCATATGGAACGCTGACGGCGTCCTTAATCACAGAAATGAGTTAGAAGTGTTCATGGCGGTCAACTTGATTGATGTCATGCTCATTTCCGAAACGCATTTCTGCACTAGAACATACTTCAAAATTCAGGGATATGAAATCTATTCTGCTAATCATCCGGATGATAACCGTATGCGAGGGGGCGCCGCTTTACTCATCCGGTCATCTTTACGCCACCATCCGCTGGAAACCATTCGGTCTGACTCAATTCAAAGTGTCTCTGTCAGTATTCACACAACTCAAGGCATCCTGGTCATCGCAGCCATTTATTGCCCTCCAGGACCCCAAATATCAGAGCAGCAGTTCAACACCTTCTTCAATCAACTCGGACCTAAATTCTTAGTTGGAGGGGATTGGAACGCCAAACATCGACTTTGGGGGTCCAGACTTGCTACCCCAAGAGGTAATCAACTTCACAGGAGTATAATAAACTCTTCCAGAGAGGTTCTCGCAACCGGAGCACCCACCCTTTACCCATATGATTCCTCAAGGTCGCCCGACGCAGTAGACTTTGCTATATACAATGGCATTCATCCAACAGCTCTGGACATTGCGGAGTCATCTGACATTAGCTCAGACCACATCCCACTATTTATTAAACTTGGATTGATTCCAGATAACATCGTATGCCGGTCCAGACTGCTCCCTACCCACGCTAACATAACGGTCTTCCATCAGTGTCTAAACGAAAGGATCAACCTCAATATGGAAATAAATTCGGACAAGGATATAGATGATTCGGTTGACTTGTTCACCAAGAACATTCATGAGTCCGCCGAATTAGCCTCTTCATACCAATTCCCTTGTTCACCCAACCCTCCTCAGGCTCTCTTAAAACCTGAGGTTCTGGAGTTGGTGAGATATAAACGCAGGCTACGACGTCGCTATATGAGATCACGGAACGAATTTGACAAGGCTGCATGGAGGAGAGCTGCCCGAGAACTGAAAAATGTAATGCAAGCTGTGCGATCAGAGCATTTCAACAATCTGTTGGCTAATGCGGATCCAATGAAAAAGTCTGGCTTCAATCTATGGCGTGCCACCAAGTGCATCAAACAACAGCCTCACAGGCATGCTCCAATCCGTGGGCCTCTAAATCAGTGGCTGCGTACGGAGACCGAGAAAGCAGAAGCATTTGCTAATGAGTTGGAGAGCCGGTTCACGCCTTTTAGCCTGGCTGACCCTGGTGACGTTGAGGAAACAAATGAAGTCCTATCGAGATGTATATTAGATCACAGTCCAACTAAACATGTCACCCCTGAAGAGGTTGTGACTCAAATTCAGAGACTGAAATCTAAGAAGAGCCCCGGACATGACCATATTGACAACAGGGTGGTGAAAGCACTCCCTTGGAAGGGAGTGTTGTTCCTGACGTTGCTGTTCAACAGCATGCTGCGGATCTGCCATTTTCCCACACAGTGGAAGTGTGCAATGATATCCATGATACCTAAACCTGGTACTCCGGAGAACTGTGTCACATCATATAGGCCCATAAGCCTGCTTCCAACGTTTTCAAAGATTTTTGAAAGATTGTTTTTGAGTAGATTGTTGGCAGTACGGGGTGTTCAAGAAGCCATTCCTGATCACCAATTTGGATTTAGATCACAGCATGGCACTCCCGAACAACTGCATCGAGTCGTTAATCACATACTTACTGCATTTGAGTTGAAACAGTATTCCTCTGCAGTCTTCCTAGATGTCAAACAAGCATTCGATAGGGTATGGATCGATGGACTTCTGCATAAATTAAAATTACTCCTGCCTGGCAAACAGTTTTTACTAATGCGAAGCTTTCTTCAATGACGATCCTTCTCTGTGGCGGTAAGAGACAAAATTTCCACCTTCAGGCACATGAGAGCCGGTGTCCCGCAGGGGAGTGTCTTAGCTCCGGTCCTGTACTCCTTATATACCTCTGATATGCCTACAACTAGAGATGAGCATTCGATTATTGCTACTTACGCGGACGATACGGCAGTTATTTTCAACTCTGCCTCTCTGAACGAAGCTGCGGAGAAATTGTCCAGCTACCTGGATAGATTCCACTCTTGGGCCAGGCGTTGGAATATAGCCATAAACTCTGAGAAATCAGCTCACTGTACCTTCACATTAAGGCAAGGCGTCTGTCCGGTTGTGACTTACAACACAAGAATCATTCCGCAAATGGAGCAAATCCGGTATCTCGGTTTGATCCTGGATAAGCGTCTTACCTGGCGTGCACACATTAAGGTAGTTACAGCGCGCTGCTATCAAAAGCTCAAGAAATTGGAGTGGCTCCTCCGCCCATCGAATAAGTTATCTTTAACTAATAAAAGGCTCATCTATCTGCAAGTAGTGGCACCTGCTTGGCGCTACGCCATACAAATTTGGGGCACTACTGCTGCCTACAACATCAGAAGAGTGCAGGCGTGTCAGAGCAAGGCTCTCAGAAGATTTATGGGCGCCCCTTGGTACGTCCGCAACTCCACGCTGCATAGGGATCTTGCCGTGCCAACTGTTATGGAGGTGATTAATTCTCACAGCTGCCGCTATCACTACAGACTTTTGTCGCACCCAAATCCTCTAGCTTTCTCCCTCACCCGTATCTCAACAAGGCGTAGACTGAAGAGGCTGCACCCACATGATCTCCCTCTAAGAAGGATACAGCCTTCTATAATTAATTAAGTTAGTATAAGTCTAATTTTTTATTTTTATTGTCACGTCATTATTTTTTAAATCCGACAAATGTTTTATGCAGTTTACTGCGTTTAATGTTATAATTTAATTTAAAAAAAAAAAAAAAAAAAGTATATAAATTCAATAATTTAAATTAATTTATATGATTTAATTTAATATTACAATAGTGAGAAAAAGAGGACTCTTGAAAGGAAGAAGCTTCTTGTAGAAGTACGTTTGCGACATGAAGGAGAATTTAGCGCCAAAAAAAAAGAAACGAAATACAATTTCGGAAAAGATAATGAAGGAGATTAAGGAGGTTGAATGTACATTTCCCTTTTCAAAAGAAGAAATGATTAGGTGTTTTATTAATATAGTGGGGACGTATAAGAGGATTAAGAAGCAGAACAACACATCTGGTGAGGGTTCAACGAGCTGGGAATTTTTTGACGTGTTAGACGAGGTTTTTGGCATCCGCAGTAGTGTTCAGGTGCCAGAAGAATTGGTAGAAAGTTCACTGGCAAACTTAGTGACAGATTTAACTAGCGATGATCCGTTGACACCCAGCGATAGCCCGTCGACGATGAACACTCATAGCACCACTCCAGGATTTTCAATAAAACAGAAACGATCCGATGTTCTTGAGTTTTGACCAAAGAGTCTGAGGCTTTTGCCTCTATCTGTCCTGTTAATGTGGTTTCTTCGAGCGTTTCAGATTCGTTGATGATTGTTTCTTCCATTATTTTATCGTTCATTTTCAATAATAATATTATGAATAATCATACATGCCATAGTTATTAACTTTGGCATACATGGACGTTGAACATCAATATACTTTAGTATTCAAAATTTCTTTTTTAAAACGCCAAATGCCTGTTCTACAACAACCCGAGTCGAACTTAAAATCGCATTGTACTTCGTCTGCAGTGGCGTTAAGAATCCGTTATCACGATAAGGCTACATAATAAATGTTTCCAATGGATAACAACCTCCATCGCCCAAAAATGGTGATTGGAACAAATCTTTATTTCTCTGTTAATTATGGCCTTTCTGATAGGACTCATTTGCTAAACCGATGCGGCATGGCAGGCACCTGGGC
The DNA here is from genome assembly GCA_035041755.1 of Cacoxenus indagator. Taxonomy (NCBI): domain Eukaryota; kingdom Metazoa; phylum Arthropoda; class Insecta; order Diptera; family Drosophilidae; genus Cacoxenus; species Cacoxenus indagator. The sequence goes on along the minus strand of JAWNKX010000144.1, from coordinate 576,116 downwards.
AACCGATAAATACATCTAGGAATTTCATGCGGCTGTCGACAATAGCCTGGTAAAAAATATTTAATATGAGATTTTAATTTTTTGGGAACAGCACAGGTTGATGAATTTATACACACAAATTGGTTGTGCATCGATTTGGCTATTATTAAAAGTGTAGTCAGTGTGGTCGTTAACCAACTAAAAATGGACGCCGCACGCCAGATGTTGGACGAGCTGGTGGGCCGCAAACACAATTTGCATCCATCAGAAGCGAATCAAAAAGTGAATTGAGAGAATTCCGATGTGAGTGCCACCAACGTCAGGCGGAAGACGAATTTCTGCGCTTCACATTACTCTATTCACAGCTCACATATTTAATACTGATGTATGTATTTATCGAGTCATCAGATTCTTGGTAAGAGCTAAGTGGAATTGCATAGCCAGACCTTATAGGCCGATCGCAGGTTTGAGCTCCGGCTTGCGGTTAAATTCACTATTAGAAATCACTATTTTATTCACAGATGTGTTCAGTCAGACTGTTAGAAAACTGAGACGCAGTCATCAAAAAGCCTGCAAGCATGCAGGCCAAGATTAAAGTTTGGCTCAAAGGTTAACTGACGCCGATGTTGATCCGGAAGGCAATGCAAGCTATGCCAATGCACCAGCTGCGAAACCACCACCAACTGACAGTCAAACTGCTGGTATGGTATTTTTTGGACTATTACGAAAAACAGCTTTTTTGTAATAGTGAAGCTTTCCATGTGCGCCAGAATAACAAAATTGACAAAAGCTTTTATCTATTCAACTAATATGCAATTTTTAGATAGAGTGCACAGAATTGGGCGGTAAAAATCCCAATCACTGAAATCAGTGATTTCGAAAAATCGCAATATCGTTCATGTCTACACAGCAATCACCACTGCCGTTTTTCTTCGTCTTCTTCCGCGTATTTCGATTTGTTTTCATTTTCGATGCGTTTCGCAGATAAGTCCGCTGTTGAACTTGGGCAATGACAAAATATATACGCCTTCGTTAAAACTTCGATAAAAACATGCGGATGGGGAGGTATGCTTTCTTGCGGATGTCCCGCGCCTGCGGAGTCGAAGTTTCGTTACAATCCTACTAATGAGCCTACTAAAAGCCAAATCAAATCGAAATAATATATGAAAGACATAATCACCGCAATTATACCACAACTTCCTTCCCTGCCAAGTAAAAGTCACAATATGCTTTTCAAGTTTTTCTTTACTTTCAACATTTTAACACTTTCGCCACTTCTTTTCATAATCTGCTACAAGCCTTTTCTTTAGCATTATAGCCAGCAAAAAAAATTGTTTGTTTTACAAGTTTCGACGCCTTAGAGTTTAACGTTGAATTTTATGCTTGAACTACAGGTAATTTTTGTGTTTCTTCTTCTTTTATTATATTAGAGATTTATGTTTTCAAAATATGTTTTCTCTTTTTATTTTTTGTTTAAGTCCTTTTCCATTTACCACTAAGCACTTCATTTCATATTCCAGCACGGTTAAGTTGTATGTTTCTGCTGGTTAGTCTACAACATCAATACCACTTTGAGAGAAAATAATGGATATATATATATATATTTGTTTAATGATAAATTCACATAAATATATTTTCGAGTATGTATAATAGTTTATAAGCAATATTCTCTGCTTTTTCTTTCCTTAAAATAACTTTTTATTTTTTTCTTTTTATGTAGTTGTATTTTTGCGGGTTTCTAATTTTATTTTTATTGAGGAAATTACTGTTGAAAGCAAATTATTATTATTTTTTTTTCATATATATACATATATATATATATTTTTTTTAAAACAAATTAATGTTTGAAGTAAAACATTTTCCACTGCTTTATTTTAAACTAAAATTCAATTGATTCTATTTTTTTTAGGGTTTGATGTAATTTGTATTTATTGTTGTTATTTGTATATTTGGTGTGTATCTTTTAGGATCACTTAATGTATAAATAATTGAATTAATTGAGGGAGTTTACGACATAAAATTAAAACTATTTCTGCACTGTAATAAAAAAAAGTTACTTCAATTTAAAAAAAAAATGTCTTAATACTTTTTAAATACTTTCTTTTTTCAACAATTTCATTATTTTTTGTTTTTAAATTATTTCTTTTTAAAGATTATTTATAAATATTTCTTTATAAATAAACTTAAAACTATTGTTTTAATAATAAATAAAATAAGTAACATAAGTATGTATAATAATTTAGATAAAAAATTAAAATAATTTCTTTAACAGTTTTTATAAAAATCAATATTTTTTTCAGTAACTTGGAGACAATTTTTTAAATAATAAAAATGGAAAAATTAAAATAATTAAAAAAAAAATTAATACTTTCAAATTATTTTTTAAAGTTATTTTTTAGCCAATTTGATTAATCTAATGTTTTAAAATAATTGTTAAACAATATTTTAAAATAAATTTTTTATAATGTTTTAATAATCATTTTTAAAATAATTTATTTGAAAAATTTTTAGGATATTTTTAAAATGCCGAAGAATTAAAATAATTAAAAATACATTTAATTATGTCTTATAATATTTCTTTAATAATTATCTTTTTAAATAACTTTGAAAATTGTAAGTAATGGAAAAGACAATTTTAATTAATTGTTTAAAAAACAATTTTTTGTACAACTATTTTTAAATAGAAAATAAATCAAATATAAAAAACAACTTTTTAATAACAAAAATAAAAATACAAATAAAAATAAAAATAAAAAGTTAAATTAACCTAAATTAATTTTTGTATAATTTTTTATTTTTAATAATTGAAGAAAAAATTGTATAATTAAAAAAATTAAAGAATTTGAATAATATTTTATTTATTTATTTATTTTTTACATTTTAAATAGTTTTTGTGAATAATATAATGACTTGTTATTATTCTAGTTTCCTGTAATTCTTATTTTTGTAATCTTTAAGAAATTCACATTTCAAATGGTATTTATTAAAATATCGCAACAATGATAATATTAAATAGCTTCGTCATAAGTTCATACGCAGCACTGAAGTATAGTATCATGGATGATTTCTCTCCTTGATTTTTATAAATATATTTCACATTAACAATAATTTATTCAATTTTAAATCCATGATATTAATATTTAAGCAATAGGGTGTAGTTTAATTAATTACGTCATTTGAAAGATTCGTCGCTTATTACATACTCGGTTAGTAAGATAGCATCTTCTCTTTTATATCTTTAACTGAAATAGTTTTCGTTAAAGCATGTGAAAATATTTTATAAAAATGATCTCGCGCGTCAACTTCTTAAAGTTTTTCTTGTTAGTTCCTTTCTAACACATTTATTTATTTATTATGATTATTAACAGCGGGCTAGGCCCGTGATAAGGTTTGCTACCCATTTCCGTATTGAAAAATATAGTTTGATAGATAGTATGATATTATGTAGTTAATATTAAATCTCACATTGTTACATATTTGACCCCGTGCAATAAAAAAGAAAAAGAAAAAAACGTTCCATACCAACCGTACTCTGCTAATAAGTTTTATATTATTATTTCAATTTATTTTTTTAATTTTGATTGGCACATTCACTTTCCACGTTTACTAGTTTTTCCTTTGTTACAGGTTTATTTTTATATATGTATTGAAAAATATATAAAAAAACAAATAAAAAGAATATTTAAAAAAATTCCCGTTAGTTTACTTAAAGAGTAATGTTGGTAGTTCTTACCAAATTAAAGCTTTGAGTATGTATGTTTTTTAAACAACAACAAAATCCAAGTAAAAATAATATAAAATTATTTTGTTAGTGTATCACATTCCAATTTTTTGTTTTTTTCTTTTAATACATTTCTTGAATATATGAATTAACTTAAAATTTGCACTCGAAGCAAGTATACATTTGAATTGTTAGCTAAGCTCTAAACATTAACAATTTCCATTTTACAAAATCCGTATTAATTAATTTTGAACTTGAGTTTAGCAAATTTCTCGGTGATTTACTTTTAAAATTCTTAAAAAAGAAAAAGTGCAATAGATGAATGCAATTTTTATTATTATTTTTTTATCTATAGATCGAATTACTTTTCATATAAACAAAACTTTATTAAAAAGAAAATTCGAGTTTACTACATTCCGCAGTATGGCTTACACACCATTTATGTATCACAAAGTCACAATATATGCGACACAGATATACGAGCGAAAATCCTAGGTGACTGAAAAGAATCTTTAGGTGCCCCTATAGGGCACCGTGCTAGTGCGGACGATATATGAAAAACCGCAATGGACAATATGGCTACATAAATATAAAGGAATTTAAGTTGATTTTCTCTCGCATAAAATATAATGCAGTTAAATTGTTAGCATAAACGAGTTGATTTGTTGAACAGTGCTTTAGTTCTTCATACGGTACAAATGTATGATAAATAATTTTCTATAGATACATTTCTTTTCAAATTGAAAAGCATGATGTTTCAACTGATCAACTTCAAGTTCGAAGTAACAAAAACCTTGTTACTTTGAAAAGCTTTAAGTAAAACTTGAAGAACTCGTTTATATTGTGAGGTTTGTTGTTTTAATTAAGAATTTTCCTTTTTGAATTCAATAATTTTCTGTTCGAATTTTCTGTACGAATTAAACATTTTGTAGTTCGAATTAACGAAATTTCTTTGTACGAATTAGGAAATTTTCTTTTTTATATTATGTTTTTGGTTAATTTAAAATTTTCCTTTAAAAAAAAAAAAATTTATTTTTTTTTGAAAAATAAGATGAGTTTCGTAAAGCAAAAAATATAATTCTTACCAATTCGCATTCAAAGAACTGCCTCATTACACTGCACTTCAAAATTTAGTTTTTCCGTATAATTTTGTGTGTACTTTAATAATTATTTTAATTAATTAATTAAACTGTTGTTGCTGCATTTTTTCATTACATTTCACTCTTCATAGTTTTTTATATTCTTTCTTTCCAAAATTGAACTTTTGTATTGTATTTTTGTTTTTTGGTGTATGAAAAGTTATATGAAAAATTTTACGACTTTTTCTTGTGTACACCTATATTTATAGGTGTATTGTATACGCTTGATTCTCATTACCAAGGCCAGTTAAAATGAATAGGGGTTTAACTCGTTACCGATTTCTATTCCGATTCAATACTCAATAATAAAGACAACAATTAAATTGAACTCCAACTTCGAAAACTTTATGGAACATGACTCTAGTAATCTTTTCTTCTCAAATTTCTAAAGTTTATAATATAAATAATATAAATATGTATACCTTTATCAGTTATTTTGAGTATATTTTGCAGGTCCTAGGATTTGTGTGTGAAGACCCGATTGAGTTGAGAATCGATGCTGGATTGTGCCGAGGAAACGTCGCCAACACGTAAAGCTCATTTGAACAGTTTGAAATCTGATTACACTTCTTTGATTTTCAGGTTTACATTCGTGCAGCGTACGGATCTTTCAAAAGAGTGCTTTCGAGATCTATGACCGCGACATATCTATTTTTATATTTATTTGTTTATTTATTTATTTATTTTTGTTTTAAAATTTACTGATGAATAAAGTATGCAAATACATGAACCCTGTAATACATGAACTTACTTTTTATATTGATTTTATTATTGTATTTTTTGTTTTGAAATTGTATTATTCATTAGTTATGTTTATCTTATTTTTACTTTATCTCTTTTTTTTTAAATTTTTTAGAGCTAGAAAAGCACTGAAATGATTAGTTCTTAAAATGTCTTTTGGATTTGCACTGTAAAAGTTCAACAATATAATGTTCTTTCATTAACTTTTTTCTTTAAAAAGTTTACTTTTATATATAGTTTTATATATATATATATATATATATATGGAAATCAGTTTCTCTGCACGTAAAAATAAATGCTTCATGTTTATTACATATACATATATTAATTTTTTTAATTCCCAACTTTTTTTTTTAAATTTAATTAATCTTTCTTTTAAACATTTTCTTAATGAAACTTTTTTTGCTCCTGTAAATCCTGTATTTTGTATACATATATATTTTGTATATATATATTTTAAATTTTCATTATAAATACTTTGCTGTGTGGGATTTTTGGATAGTCAGTTGTTCTCTTGTCAACTCAATGTTCTTGAAATATTTTATTTTTATTTATTAGTTTTTTTTAATTTTTATATTTTTTTGTACATAAATAGAATTCTACTTTTTATTTGCTGCTTTAGGTGGAAAATGTTTTAGAAACACAAGTTTTCATTTACAAAATGTTTCCCAATTTTTGGTAGTTATTTATTTTCTTAGTATTTTTATATGCATATTTGCTTTCTTGTTTGTCTTTAGTTTAGATAAAAAAAATTTCTTTCTATAAAGTGTTGATCATCGAAGCTGCAAAGAAATCTCGCCTTCATTGCATAATATGAAGGCCAAAGTCTATAAAGCTGAACTCTGATTGCGCGGGCAATGGGCTTGATGGGCTTTTAATTCATGTTAATTCTGCAAATCCCTGCTACACGCATTTGAGCTCCCTTTTGATTATTATATTTTAAAAATTCGCTTTTTATCAGTTGATTGACAGTAGCAACTAACAAACACAAAAAATACTTGTTGACTTTCCTCAAACATATATTTAATATAGGCTGTCTACTCTGTTGTCTCTACTGCTAATTTGTATCAACGAAGACTAGAAACAGCTTGTCCTGTAAAACAGTTATAGAGGAGCTTACCAAAATAAAATAAAAATTTAATAAAAATTAAAAACAATACGCGTGAATTTTAAGTTAATTGAAATTAATTTAAAATGCGGAAAAATATTATATGTATCATTATAGAGAAGCCGCAACAATCTGTGTATTTGAATCTTTATCCTTGCACTTTCTGCTCTGTGAGCAAGTAGCTTCGTACTAATGACTCACGTCAAAGATCTTTTTTGTAAGGAGAACTAAAGAGAACTAATCGCGGCTAAAAACCATTTATCACTTTCGTCAAAGACAAATTATCCTGCTTCAAGTGTAGACACAATGAATAAATATTGGCTGAATTTATGTGTCTTATTATACTTAAGCAAGTATACAATGACATAAATAAATAGATAAATACTTAAATCCAACTTTGTTGCTTTTTGTGTAGTGCCTCTGTTCAGTACAACTTCGATTTCAACACTAATTATATTGTAAATTATGTGTGTTTTGTGGGTTTCTGTCTTTAATAATTTTTTATAAATTTTTTATATATTTGTATGTTATAATTTTTTTTCGACTTTTTCTTTTCGGTGTTTACTGTACTTTTCGTCAGGGATTTTTTCTGTTCGTTTTTAGAAGTTTAGCTCATATATTCCTCATAAAGTGCAGTTGTTGTGTACTGCTTTTATGTACAATTTCTCGGTTAAACTAATTACATACATTGTGTAATACAATACATAAATAATGTAATTATTATTATTTTTTTTTTAACATTTAGAATTGATTTTAAAGTGCTTAGTTTGCTACACGGAGCTTCTGAGGCTTCTGTTATTCAAATACATAATTTTTTATCAATTACAATTTTTTTTTTCAATTTCTCATTGCGTTTGAAATTGAAGATTTAGAATTTTTTTGTAATATTTTTAGTTTTGTTAATGTAGGGAATTCAGATGTAGTGATTTTGATAAAAAACATGCAAATAATCAAATCTAAAATACCAGATTCGAGCAAATTCGCCGTTGAGAAATAATAACAGTTTTTGTATGGGTTTTACGTAAAGAATTCCATTTTTCCTTGTATTTTATAGGCTGCCTCTTCGATTCTATACATGTCCATTAACTTGTATTTTTTGTTTATTAGTTTAATTTGGTTGCCAACAAAAGTTAAGATTTGTGTCATAAAAATATATAGAGAGGAAAAACAAATTGTGTGCGTTAGTAAAAATAAATTAAACAAATTTAGAAAAATTCTGTTGTATGACTTTTAATATGCACAAACATAAAAATTATTAAAAAAAATATATATATGTATAATAAATGTATCACGGTAAGCATAACAGTGTAGTAGGTATTAGGTATAGCACAATTGTTGAAAAAAAAATAATAATAAGAAACATCAAACTGCTTAACATTAAATTGTTCCAAAAAATTTATTAAGCGCTATTCACGTCTACTTTTTAAATTCGCATACAATATAATTTATAATGCATATAAAATTAAATTAAATTAAAGCCAACAATTAAGAGCATTTGAGAATCTCAGCTCAGTTTTTTTTTTTTTTTTTGTTTAAACTATAAAACTAAAGCCAATTAAAACAAATTCTGTTTCAGATCACAATCACATTAGAGCCTATGCTCCTTATAGGAACGTTGGAATCATATATGAGTGAAAAGTTATATACAAATTCACGATTTCGAACAAAGTACCGCAAAATATAATGAATTATTTGTTTTCGCAGAGCAGCATTTAAGCCGTAATCAATAAAGTATCTTAACTGAAACGTCCCAACAGTGTAGCCACTCTATACCGGACAACTGCCCGCGATTGCAACGTATTTTGTTTAATGTTTCTTAACTAAATCACCTGTTTTAAGCATACACAACTGAATACAGTTGAATTCGCATAATTTTTATCTCCGTTTATTGGACGCACTTGCATTTTTTCGTCTATTAAACTTATCAACTGTTTGAAAATATATATTCCATGATTCCAGTTTCCTTATAGTAATTTTTAGAAGTCTGTTGCATGTAACCTGTCTCTGAAACCGCACTATGTCATAACTTGCCACTGCAATTTCCAAATCTGTTCAAAGACTATAGGTTTTGATTTTTAGTTTTTGTAAGTGGCTACACACTTTTATTGATCCGAGCGCTTTTAGATTTTTTGTTTCTTAGAACTTGAGCTCAAGAAGATTTTTGGAGCAGGAGATGCGGCCTCAGAAGAAAATGACATAAAGATTATTATATTGTTAAATTACTGGTATGAAAAATTAGATTTACTATGTTCTAGAGCATTTTTTGCTATAACGACTCTTAAGAAAAAAAGGTCCGCCACGCGACTTGAAATATATATTGCGTCATATAAAATGAAATAAAAGTTTTAAAATTTTTGTTGGTCAATATTATGTGTTTCTTGTCACCTATTGCTATGACCGTGAAGTAAACGCTTTACAACGGCTTAGAAGTTTGCCGCTCTAGTTATAATGTTCAATAATATTATCTGTGAGATAGATCATTTGGCCAATCTGTATTGACTTTGAATTATGTAAAAACTCTAGTTATGGTAAAAATTGTAATCCACATTTTCGCTCTACTACATAAACTCAATTATCATTCGATTTGGTTAACGTGCAAGAAAATTCAAGCTTTAGCAAGTCGACTGTGCTAGATTCAACTGTAACCCCAACTGTAGGCCCCATTAAAAAAATTATCAGTTGTTTGGGGCTATCCAAGTATTTCGCAAGCAATTTTTTTTTTGGTGATATTGATTTAATATCTTTATTTCATATAATTAAATGCAAGGTTTTACAGTATAGCCTGGACTGCATAACGATTTTATGGATATATGAAAAATAATATAACCGATGCTCTCTTCTATATTTCGACGTAACATTATATAATTATTATTAAAAAAAAAAAAAAATTAATTGTCTCTTCGGAACCCGGGTTCTACTTACAAATAGCCAGTGTTCTTTTTAATGAGGCTATGCTGTATATAAATAGTAAGTTGTACTTTTTCACAATTTTTTCTTGCGCTCTTGATCAAACTTCTCTAAAAAACATGCTTACGTAGTACTTGAACGGTCACTTATTATAATACTGTATACCGCCTTGATTTTGGTAATTAACTGGGAATGTGCTACGAAACTTCAGACAAAATTGAGGTAATTTTAACTGCTTTTTATCGATTTCAAATATTATGTAGTTAGTTCGCTACACCGGGAAGTATTTATAAATGTTGCTATCCGATTTGAAAGCTTCTAAGCAAAACTACTTATATAGAGTTACGGCATAATAATTTCCAAAACATTGTTCGAATAATAATAGTAGTAGCGATACATATAAAGAATAGTTTTTCGACAGAGGCCCGTGAAGTCTTGTGTGTTTCTTTTTCTCTTTTTTTGATTATAGGATGGGGACCAAGTATAAAGTGGCACTTGAAAATGTACTACTAAAATGTGGACTAACAATGATTTCAATAATATAGTAAGTGAAAACTAAATAAATAAAGTCAAGTTTATATTCAACTTTCGTTTACCATACAAGTTAAAAAAAAAATTGCCTTAGCCAATTACTATTTAAGCCATGTTAATACTTATATATATGTGGTGTATTAGTAGTGTCTCAGGATGATTTAAATTAAATGCAAACTCTGCTCGATACGGCTTTCGTTACGATCGACCATCAATTGAACAATTAATCAATAATTAAGCAGGTGAGCGTTTGATGCGACTGATCAAAATTCTATAGCATAAATACGTTCTTGCGTGATTTCTCTATGTCTGCTGTATCGGCGTCTGTTGGGTCTGTGTCGCTTGGGTCTGTTATGGTGCAGTAGAATCGAGCAATGCGTGGTGTAAATCTATCTAAAGTACAGTCTCAATGCTGGTTACAGTGTCGTATTGCGACCGTGTTTCGTTTAGTACCTTTTGTATATCGGTACTAAATTCCTCGATTTGCTTTGTATGCGCCAATTTGAGTTTCTCCATTGCGCGTCCCTGTTTCACACCGATTTGCTGTGCGGTAGAAGAGAAACAAATTATGGTCAGTTTTAAATAAGTGGTTTTTATTATGTTACATCAAACAAAATGAAAGACTACAAACGTGATTTAATCACAAATTAATCGATTGAACTGGCAACACTATTACTTCATATAGACTCATATACATCACCATTAAATGAGGCCTACTTCGTTAACAAAATAAACCCATCATAAACTTTCATTAAAACGTCATGAGTGAATATTGATGTTTTCAGGCTCAATTTGAAAGGAACTTCAACCCAACTTCTAGCTCGATATGTCGTCAAACAAAAGAGCTTCTCCAATAAGAACTTGAATGTAGATCTGCGAAGGTTGAATCTATGAATGTTATATGATCCAGCAATTATTAGCTTTTGTAACTTTTGGGCTTTATTGCCATCACATGACACTTTCAACGTTCCGTTTCAGCGGAGCTTCTCCAATAAGAACTTGAATGTAGATCTGCGAAGGTTGAATCTATGAATGTTATATGATCCAGCAATTATTAGCTTTTGTAACTTTTGGGCTTTATTGCCATCACATGACACTTTCAGCGTTTATATCTATATCTTGAGGTATCATATATTTTCCTTTATCCAACACTTGTGGTGGTTTCATAAATCGAATAGTTTCTTTTGCCTGACTTGAATCAAAAGTCAAGTGAAGAATTAAAATAAATTAAATAAGTAAATTCCTTTTGCTAAAACCTCAGTTAAAAATAAAATTAACTTCCTAAAATTAAATTCCTAATGACACCTCGTGGCTACATGACAACTGTACATCAACTACGGCAACAAGAACAACGCAAACGTCAAGTGTCTCTCTGACCACCCAATCCACTTTCCCGTCATGGTAGGGTAAAGAAGGGGAAAAAAGGGTCAGGGTAAAGAAGGCCCAAACCGTGAAATCATCTATTTCTCTGGAAAGTCCTGACACATCATCAAATCGCTTTGCTCTGCTATCTGACGCTGGGAATGAGGATGAAACCACTTATCGAAGCCGAGAAAATGGTCCTTAACGCTGATGCTTTGCTTGAGGGAATTGATTCTGAAACCACTCGCAGGACTAGAAAACCACCCCCTATCAACATTGATAATGTGAGCAATGCTCACCTTTTGGAACAGGAGCTGGCTCTGGTTTCCGGACCAAACAGTTTCTCGCTTAAGCTTATGAGAAATGATACTGTTAGGGTCTATACTGAGGATTCTGTATCGTATCGTATTCTGGTTCGTTACCTAAAAGAGCGTAACATTAAACATTACACGTACCAGCTTAAAGAGGATAAAGCTTTCAGGGTAGTTGTTCGCAACCTGGCCAGCACCACCCCCCACACTATTATCAAGGTGTGTTTAATCCCAACCCCCTCAAGTTAATCACTAAGGTTAATGGAGCAGACACTGAAAATATGGTACCAAATAACTTCTTCTTCATCAACCTTGCCAAAGCGCCTAACAATAAGGAGGCTCTGAAAATTCAGCATATAGGAAGGCAACGTGTCCTGGTGGAAATTCCAAAAAAGAACCTGACTGTCATTCAGTGCTATAGATGATTTGGATTTGGGCACACCAAAAATTACTGCAAAACCATATCACCACCCAACGTTTGGCTGTGGAGGACCTTTGCTGCATAAATTGCGGTGAGAAACATGCTGCTTGGAGTAAGGACTGCCGAGTTTTCAAAAAGAAATTAAACAGCCTAAAACCCAATATATCAATTTCGGCGCGTGGCAGCAACAGGGAAGATTCTATGAGAAGAGTGAGTTACGTCCAGGCGGTAATGGTCAAGGGAGACACCTCATATGCAGACACACTACGTGCTGGTTTGCATATAACTAATCCTCCGAAGAGATCTTGCAATGTTAACAACAGAGCTGTGCATCTACAGCAATCGCCACAGACCCCTGACAGCAGGTTAGAGGCTGCAATAACAGCCCTCACAGCTAAAGTTGACACAATTACATTAATGTTTAATGAATTGAAGGAGAGCAATTAGTTCCTCAAACAATTATGCCTCAATTTCGTGAATGCCCCTAAATGATGCCCGGTCCACTCAGCCTTGGATTGCGGAATGCTTATGGAATTTCTGGGCATGTTGAGGAGCTTAAGCATTTCCTTACCGACCATAACATTGATGTGTTGCTCATCACTGAGACATGGCTGCAAACTGGAGTCCAGATCTTTATACCTGGATACAACATTCACAAGGCTGACCATCCCAGCAACAGGCCGAGAGGAGGAGTGGCTGTGCTTATTAAGCAAGAAATCTGCTATTCTTTACAAGAGCCAGTGAGAACAGCGAAATTACAGATGGCCACCATCCAGATTTCAACCAGTAGGGGCGAGTTAATAGTCTCTGCATTATATCTACCTCCGCATCTTAATTGGTCAACTGTAGACTTCGAAGATCTTTTAAGCAATTTAGGAAGAATGTTTCTCATAGGTGGAGACTTTAACGCCAAAAGCAGATTCTGGGGTAATTTTAGAGCGGATACAAGGGGTAGCTGCTTACAGGAAGTTGTGCAAAACTCAACAGCTCAAATCCTGGCAACTGGTCAAGTGACCCATTTCCCGTACGCCCAGACACACACCCAGGGCAATTGATTTCTTCATTTATAATGGGCTCCATTCAGGACAGAGTATCAAATCTCCTTTCATCATCTTCCCCTTGTGGTTAATTTTGATTCCGCTCCGAAGATCAAACAATAAAAGGACGACTGCTGCCACCTGGAACTGACTTAGCTGCATTTCGCCGAGATCTGGATGAATCCCTAAATTTAAACTTGGAAATCCTGATGCCCGAAGACATTGAAGACGCGCACTCGATTTTTCTAAATAAGGTGCACTCAGCTGCTCTCATTGCCGCCCCCTTAAATCCACCACATGGCTCAAGAGTGCGTTCTGGACTTCCCCCAGCTATTGATGCACTGCTGCTTATTAAGAGGAGACTTAGGAGACAGTTTTGTCGCACCCGCGACCCTATTGTGGACAGGGTTTTTCGTAGAGTGTCGAATAGAGTCAAAAAGCTGCTGACGCTCCATAAACAGGAAGAAAATTACAAGTTTTTGTCACATGTCTCCCCCGACGACCCCACAAAGCAATGCTTGTGGAAGCTGGCGAGAAGGTATAAACAACAGGTAACCCCAAAATTTCCAGTCAAGAAGGCTGACGGATCCTGGGCTAGATTTTTAAGCGAGCGAGCCGAGGCTATGGCCGAGGAATTGGAAGCTCGATTTCAGCCATTTGATACCAGCTCAGAACTCAGCGTTCGCCAGATTCATATGAGACTTGAAAGCGCCGGCCAATTATGCCTCCTGGTTGCTCCCATTACAGCCGAGGAAGTCTCAGCACAAATTAAAGGGTTGAACACTAAAAAGGCTTCAGGTGAAGATACACTGGATAACTTTAATTTTAAGACAATGCCGCTAAAAGCTGTGCTATTTCTGGTCCTCATTATTAACTCAGTGCTAAGATTGGGATTTGTGCCGAAACAGTGAAAGAAGGCGAGAAATTGCATGACTCATAAGGCCGGCAAGAGCCCTTACACTTTAGATGCCTACAGGCCAATTAGCCTGCTACCCACTGTAGCAAAATTGTTTGAACGCTGTTTGCTGACACGGATCCTTGACTTAAAAAAGGTAAAGCAAATAGTTCCTTCCTTTCAATTTGGCTTTCGTAAGTCCCACGGAACTCCAGAGTAGCTGAATAGGGTGGTTAACTTTATTCTCGAAGGCTTTGTGGCTAAGGAGTACGTGGTGGCAGCGTATCTTGACATAAAGCAGGCTTTCGACCAAGTTTAGCACGACGGGCGGCTCAGTAAGCTCAAGAATCTCTTGCCGCCTCAACTATGGTTAATCGTGCGCAGCTACCTTGAGAACAGGACCTTCGCAGTGGTACTGGATGGTGTGGAGTCTAGCATCAAGGCTATTTGCGCAGGTGTCCCCCAGGGTAGCGTTTTGGGGCCTACACTCTATACCCTGTTCACGCATGACATGCCCACTGGGTCCGAAATACCACTGAAGGATCCTCTGGATCTGATCCTTGCCACGTTTGCAGACGATACGCCCATCCTCGTTAGAAACAAGTGCATTTACGAAGCCACGGACTCACTGCAGCAATACCTGCATATTTTTGAAAACTGGACACGACGTTGGAACATTTGCATTAACAAAAACAAATGTGCCAATGTGACGTACGCCTTACGGCCGGATTTCTGTACTGGAGTTTTCATTGGAAACCAGCTGCTGGAACACCATTCAGGTTACAAATACCTGGGTGTATATTTGGATAGGCAGCTAACGTTCAAGACGCATATTTCAAGTATGACGAAGTCCTTAAGACAGTGGATTGGTAAATTGCATTGGCTTTTAACTAGCAGGAATAAATTGTCCTTGGGAAATAAGGTGAACCTTTACAAAACAATAATTGCTCCTGCTTGGCGATACAGTTTGTAGGTGTATGGCATAGCAGCGAGGTCAAACATCATGAAGGTTAGAGTACTTTAGGCCAAGACATTGCGTATGCTTACTGGTGCCCCTTGGTTCATGCGAACGGCGGACCTTGAAAACGACTTAAAAATACCGAAAATTGGCGATGTGATAAATCGTCAGGCCAAATAATATATAGAGAGATTGAAAAATTATCCAAATAAACTAGCAAGGCGCCTTCTAAAATGACGCAGAATGGGAGGAGTTAGGGTGGCGAGACGGCTGAGAAGATCGCACACTGCCGACCTCCGTAATAGATCATTCTAATACACTATACTATATCCCCACTCATTATTTAAGTTGTTTTGTTAACTTTTGTATATACTATTATATTATATATAATAATAATAATAATAATAATAATAATAATAATAATAATAATAATAATAATAATAATAATAATAATAATAATAATAATAATAATAATAATAATAAAATAATAATAAATAATAATAATAACAATAACAATAATAATGAGAAGATTTTTTGTACTCTGTACCCTATACTCTGTACCCTAATTAAGAAAATAGAGCCTATACGTTTTTGATAGAGGCCAGGAGCCTCTTCGTTGAAGAGTTCCTAATCAGAACAGGTGGCACAGAGTCTGTTCCAGGAAGTTTAGACGAAGTCTGGCCAGCGCCGGATACTCGCACAGGAGGTGAAGACTTGTTTCTACGTCTTCTAAACAGAGCCTACGCTCTGGCGAGGGTGACAAACCTAGTTTGTACAGATGGTAATTTAGGCGGTGGTAACCGGTTAAGTAACCCACAAGCAGTCATTGGTCCCATCTACTCAGATCTAAATTGGGACGGGTGTTTCCGAGCAGATAAACAATTTGGCTCGACGGAGGCCCGACACTTCGTGCCCATAGTGTAGCTATAAATATCATAGGAAACTAGTGTGAGTTTTTCCTCGAAGATAAACCTGAGTTCGATGATTCCGGAATCTGTTCGTGATTTCCAGCACACACAACGCCATCGGGTGATCAACTCATCAGTATTTCTCTGATTAGTATTACCACCAAATTACAATAATCTTGTCTAGGGTAGGTTTGAGTTATTAATAAATCATATCACACATATGTACCTTTTTCTCTTCCATGAAGCGTTTGATATTATTCTGACGTTTCTCACGCAGACGTCGGTCCTTTTCGTTCTTAGTCTTAAGAGTTTTATCGTTTTGCACGTCCTTCGCAGTATCAGCAGAGGTTTTGGCTTGTTTCGCATTCAAGTCTTTGATATCTCTACAAATAAGAAGAGCACAGAAAAATATATGTATTTTAGCTGACTAGACAGACAAAGAGATGGCAGCTTCGCAGAGCTTTGCCTACGCACTTAGCATGTCGCTCCTCAAGTTGTTTGATCTGTGCCGCCTGCACTGTAAGCATTAGTGCTTTCATGGCTTCCTGTGAGTCCTGCACATGTTGACGCAACATGTCCCACTCTTCTTTGCGATGACGTGCAATCATGTCGGTCCACGTTTTCGTCTGCTCGTTGATTGACTTCTTGATGTTGGCATCATTGCGTATGTCATCTTTACTCTTGCCTTTGATCAATTTGTCGATGGCGGAATTCTGGGTTTTCTGCAATGCGGTACGCTCCTTGGCGTGCTTTTTGCGCAGACCCTCTAATTCTTTGATTTGCTTCTTGCCAACTTTCTGATAGCCTTTCTCACTGCGCAATGATTCAAGTGTGACCGGCTCAAAGACGAGTGGTGCTTCCTTCTTCTCTTCCTCCTTGGCCTTGCCAGCGTCACGTGCGGCGCCACCACTTTGCTCCTCAATGCCAAGCGCTTTCATTTGCTCATTTTGTTGTTTAGCTGCTCCAGCGAAACCACGGGGATCCGACAACATAGCCATGAAATCCTCAAAGCCATCAGGTACATAGATTTTCAGCTCGATGTTCACGAACAACATGGGCAAAGACATCGGAAAGTTAGCTTCAGTACGCAATGAGACGTGACGATAGCCTGCTTGAAGACCATCAAGCGGCAAGATACGTTGACCGATCATTTTACCACTCTCCTCGTAGACGCCGAAACGCAGCACAGCTAAATCGGGTAATACGACTTTGCGAAAAACGAATGCATCCTCATTGTAGACTGGATTTAGACCATTGTTTGGCACAAGTCGTGTACGAAATTCCTTCTTAACCGTATCGGAGGGTAAGCCAAACATATCGACTTCAACGTAGGTGCCAACCTTCTTATCGGACAAGAATTGACCAGCAATGACTTTGACCGAGCACTGCGCCGCAATTACACCATCCACCGGTGCATCGGCAAACGGATCGAAGTCCTTATCGGCACGACGCATGAAATCCGGTTTGAGCAGATAACCACATCCGCCGTTGTACTCGAATTTTCCCTGATTAAGTTGCATGGGCAAATCGGAGGTTTGGAAATTCAGTGAGACCATTTGACATCCAGCATTCCAAAAGACTTGTGGCATGTAGTTCGAGGAATCAGCCCGTGTGCCCTTTGGATAGATGCGAGACATTTGACGCTTGTTGTAATTGACAAAATCAATAGAGCTCTGCTTTAGGTAATTCATGCCCGCCGATTCGGCAAACGAGGACATGTTGTGAGCAATGTTTTTCTCTGTGGTGAAGCGGTGAAACGCGAACGGTAAGCAGACAGGTTAAGAGTGGGCATTAAATAGTGGATGCTTCAATGCACTTACCGATGGCCTTATCGAAGCCCTGGAATTTGATCGGCTGCGCATAATTAACCATGGAAGATAGCCACGGATGTACATTGGTTGTTGAGCCGCTATAATTGGCCGCAGCAGCCTCGCCTTCTGGATTGGCGCCAGCCTCACCGCCAGCAGCCTCACCACCAGCGGCACCTTCTGCAGCTGGTGGCGGTGGAGGGGGAGCTGCTGCTTCCGGTGCTTTGCCAGCGCTTGCATCTTCTTCCGGATCATCGTCGGTCTTCAATTCACCTTTCAGCCAAAGCTCAAGCTCAACCTTCTCCACTTCGGGCTTCATGCGTTTATTCTTAATGAGTATTTTGCGTTTCAATTTGCAGGGCGGTGGGAGTGGCAACCCCGGTTCAAGCTGTTTACGTTATAGAATAAAAAGTTGGCACTCTTCTAAACTATGAGAGTCAACGCATTTCAACTTACCGGATGATCTGGTATTGATTCCTTGAGTAGTAGTTCTCCAAAGAAATCGTCACAGTATTTTGCCAATTTGTACTGCTGTGCACGATTGCAGTGGTTCTCAAATGATAATATAACCGGATAATCGGATGATACAAACGCACAATCAGCAATTGCCTGTATGCAATCCTGTTCGAACATTATGAATATTAATATAATATATACGGTATGCCATAGATCATAAAAAATGCCAATATAATCGAGACCCACTTTAAATAATATCTCAGTACAGTAGGCGTGTCCATGAGTAACAATTGGTTCCTCATCTTCGCCTTTGCCATTCCAACAGTCCAACTCAACACATCTGTGAATGGATGAATGGTTTCTTATAATAGTTGCATACAACCCAAAACACCCCCACGCACCTGCAACCGGCCAATAAAGTCTGACGATACATTTCAACCGAGCTCTTGCCACCAATTTGACGACCCGATAAATAAGTATTATGTGAGCTATTGATATAGTAATGTGCCATAGGTTGATCCATTTCCATGTAGAAATCAAGACGATCCAAAAATACAGGCGCATTTTCATCAGACATCAGATAACGCTTAAAGCCATCCATAGAGAGTTGTACTGAAAGTTTTATGGGATTAGAGAGGCTCTATTATCATAGGTGAGAAAGGTAAAGCTATGGAAGCAAGTGATTTAAAATTAGGCTGCGAGGCGGTTCAAAGTCGGACCAGAGCAGTTTTTTGCATAAAAGGCTTTTATTGTATGACATTGCCTGAAAACAATTTGGATTAACTACAGTTGACTAGGGTTGTTATCCTTGAAACACTCAGTGGCTTTGAAAATATTTCAAATGCTCAGATGACTGCGTTTAAACGTAACCCAAACAAAATTTCTTAACATAGCAAACTTCTAAGATCGAAATACACCTACAGCTCTTCTTGCTTTCCTCATCCAATTCGTAATCATTGATGATCTCAGTGCAACGTTTCTCGTCGTAGAGTGGGTATAGGATTTCGTTCATACGCGGATCACGTTGCTTCTCATTCATGAAGACGACAAATTGTTCCATGCTGATAAAGTCCGATTTTCCCTTGGTGCTGCCACATAAAAAACCATACACCTTAGTAACACTTCTTTGAGATCAAACATACATGTACTTACATTGATGTAAAGAGTTCCTCGATGTCATTACGTGGACAGACTTTGTGATAGAGCGCATAGAATCTATCGAATGTAAATTGTTCATTTGTCATGGTTGCAGTTTTGTCCTCCGGTAAACCGACCTCCTTGATGCAGGTGTATACAAGCTTCTCGGTTTTTCCCGATGCAAATGTTTTGGCCAAATGTTTTACTGGGATTTTACCGGTCTTATCAACGCAGAAGCTTAAACGCATCCAACTGCATATGAATGTGTAGGATAAGGAAATATATTTAGAATTTACCATATTAGCCATAGAGAGGTGTTTACTACAAGCAAAGATATACATAAATACGAGTATCTTTAGGCATACTAGTATAAGTATCTATAAGCAAATCACTATTTTTACGAGAATGTTTGAATATCGACATTTACTTACCTCTTTAAATGGTTGTCCTATTTGATTCCGTGTAATTTTTACTTACTTATTGGTATTATTTTTGCGGATTCAAAACTATCTCTATTTATAGTTATAGATGGTATAGATGGTATACTCGTAATGTTCGATGGTTGCTAACACACCAGTGTGCAAAGAGCCTTTATTGCTTATTCACTCTAGCTTATAGTTAAAGTTATGGTGTGAAGAGTAAGTTTGTGGTGTGAAAGGAGGTAAAAAAAAAGAATAATAAAAATCAAGAGATCGTTCTCGGAACGCGAGATTCGGTATTATTAAGGCGGAGACCGTTCTTTATCGATTGTCTTTAGTGAAACAACTCTGCATCGCGGTAGGGCAATACAAATTCAGTTAAGTTAGTCGAGTTTAATGAAGCGTTTATAGTGTGGCTGGGCAAAACAAGTCATGCTCGTGTGTATCATGTTAAGGACCTATGTCTAATCTGTGTCTGATAAGTCGTTCTAATGTTACTTAAATGGAATATTATACATAGAATTTCTATGATAGAAATCCTGAAGTAGAGAAGACGAATCACCAGATAATATCATTGGATAACCAAAAAATGGACGCAAGCTAAACACATAAAGTGGGTCGACAATCTATGTTTTTTAACAGGATGATACATTATAAAAGCTATGTTCAGAAAGTACTTGTTTTGAAAGCTCTTTGGATCAATGAAAATCGAGTCCAAGCCTACGAGTACGTCGATTGTTTGGCATTTCATAATATGTGTACAACTATATATACACAACTATATATATATATTCACTATAAACTCCAGATGCTAACAAGCTGGACCTAGTTAAGATTTGCGATGCGAAGAGATCCAATCCAGCTCATGCACGGGATATGAACTTTTCATCTCTGGAACGGACCTGCAAGCAACCAGTTAAGTGAGCTATCGCGCTTACGAGGTATGTCTATTAAATAACGACACTGATGCTGTTGAAGAAGAAGTGTATATGAGCCAAACGCCAGCAGCCAACAGCTGTGTACTGTAGAGCCTACTCTTTTGCTGTGCCTCTTGCTTCTGTAAACAAATCAGTATAGCCGTTGCCGTTTGCTTTTTCGATATTCATGGGATTGTGTACCTTCACTGGATTCCTGAAACTGATACTATTCAATCAACACTACTACCATAACGCACTTGCTATTTGTTTCTCAAGGTGAAAACTGCATTAAGAGAAACCAGATTGGAGTTCGTTTTAGCTGTGAAAAAGGAAGCGCCACACATCCCGAAGGAGCTGACAGAAGAAGGCTTTCAACACTGTAACAAACAATGGAAGATT
Organism: Cacoxenus indagator; assembly: GCA_035041755.1. Taxonomy (NCBI): domain Eukaryota; kingdom Metazoa; phylum Arthropoda; class Insecta; order Diptera; family Drosophilidae; genus Cacoxenus; species Cacoxenus indagator. Next base: position 554,962 of record JAWNKX010000144.1, on the reverse strand, counting down.
CGCATAGAGAGTTGTAGGGATAGTGGAGGGGTATATATTTTAACACCTCCATTATTAATAATAATAAAATAAATATTTATAAAATCAAAATAAAAGGTTTACCGCGTCAGTCTCGTTATTAAATAGTCGCGCTTTGTATTTTTGAAAGTGCACATTTTAATTGCCCAAGCTCTCTTTAATCGAATCATCTTAAAGCAATTTTCCAATAGACAGTCTTATCAGCTTACGGCGTTTCCGGCCAATATTCATTAAATCCCTTCAATGAGTCCACCTCACGTGTGTGTGAATACATTTACAAGTATATTATATATTCGCTCTAGAATATTTCGCTTGTGAACTTTACCCAGCCATTTTTACTGCATGCCCTTTCATTATGATGACGATGATGATGCACCACTGTGTGTGCCGCTTATCAATTTCCATATTAATTTAATTGTCATTTCAACAGAGTCCATTGAAGTGGTAGCTGCTATTGTTGTACGGCAAATTTTACATTTTTCATTATATTAAAATTGCGTTAGCTAATTGGGCGTAAGAACGAGTACACGTTTCACATACGGAAGCGAGGTGAACTAATTAAATTGAAACGCAGATAGCAGTATCCTATTGTTCGAATCCACTCTGTATGAGAGTATATATATATATGTGTATGTGTGTGTATTCTTGTTGCTATACAAGCATATCCTTATTGGTTGTACTAGTATTGTGCTTTCAAGCGTCAACTAAACACCAACGTTCGCTATGAGCAGCGTAATGTACACTTTGAGTAGGCGTTCATAGCGCCCACTCGAACTAGCAGCCCAACACAAGGTACACGTAACGCGATGCACATTTCAAAGAACCCCTGAACTGTTGCATTGCGTCATTTATTCGATGCCTGCATGCGGCAAATATCAAATGAATCCAAAGGGGATATGGAAGTGGAAATTTAATGCAAGTGCAACAGTCGGGTCTCTATAATTATGAGACACGACGGGCGTAATGTGCTAGTCACAGACTCACTCATTTACACCCGCACTGGCCCATTCATTTGTATTATGACACCACCGTTATTGGTTTTGCTGGGTGCTTAATGCATGCAACATTGGTCGATGGGTCTATGTGTGTATGTAAAACCCCAATAACCAGCTTACAGGCCAACACACATCACCATTGAAATTATTCAGTGGAAGCTACTCTCCTATGTCATCCGATGTCCTTTCATCCATCGTCCTTCGTCATCCTTGTCCAACGTGCACATTATTATGTTGACATTGTTTCGTGGTGGCTTTGAAATGTTTTTGTTTTTTCTTTTTTTGTGTGATCCCCTCTGTCCAAACGATGTGTGGTGTATACGACACGTCTACAAAATCGTAAATATTTTCTTGTTGCTCTTGTTGCACTATAGGATTTCCAGCGTCGTTCGTCGATAGATGCGTGTAATTTGCATATCACGGATGCTAATGTGTTATGCCCAACACGGACACATTCATAACAGCTAACCCTCCCAATAGTGGACATTTTCTTTAATGGTAAACATGCCTGAAAAGTATCTGTACATCAGTTGATTCTTTTAGTCAACGTTTGAGCGCAAGACATTTTCTATGGCTTAAAATGAAGGCAATATAAATAGTGGACAACTTAGTTTCAAGAAAAGAGAAGAGTACGACGGTGCCAAATCTGATGAATACAATAATATTTTTTTTTTTTGTTTTTCATGGCACGGAAGCTTTTTTAATTATTGGGAAATTGTGTGGATTTAAATAAGATATACTTGACGGGCTACAACATTAATTTGCACAACTAATTAAAAACGTTGTGCTTCATTGAACGGTCGTCGTTCTTTTTAGTACATACTCATATACATATAAGCATAATATGTCCACCTAGGACACGGTTAAGGTATTAAAATTTATACCGCTTCCTAAACTTTTTATTCGCTACTTGGCCTCTTTAAAAACAGCTTAAAGCAGCTGTATATCTTTGCAATTCCTTTGGAAAATATGAATGACATCGGTTCTCTCTCTGTCTCTCTTTAATTAATCGACCTTCTTAACTCTGGTGCAGCACCTTAAATGGCTCTTTCTCCCATCGCAATCTCTAATGCCGATGCATCGCTAATTACACGCTACAGAATGAAATAAATCGTAAATCAAAAAGAATTCGTTCGCAACGCTAAAAACACGAAGAACTCCACTCCCACGCCAACAAGTATGCAACCTTTTCTGTGAATGTGGCTCTGCGCTGTGTGTAGGAACGTTGTCGCCTTCTCTACTTTGCACACCTACAATATTTTTCGTATTCTTTGAACATAGTAAAATAAATATAGACTTGAAATTATAGTGTAGTGGTGGTGCTATGGGTAGTGAAGGACGCGCTGAGGTTGTTGAGGTCGCAATGAGGGACGCATTGAGATCGCCAGCGGGGTGATGAGGTATGTGAGACAGCAGGCGATGGGCCCACCGTCAAGGATGGAGCTACAAATGGAGCATCTTATCTGACGACGTTAAATCGACCGTTTAACTCTGCGACGTCCGATGTGGGCACGCATGACTCAATGCCTTTGTCAAGCTCAAATCAATCTTACCTGCAATATTCACTCCCGGAATCGGCACCACCACAACCAATGTTTTCAAGTACAGGATATACGCGAAAGCGTCGGATTGGCCCTCTTTCGAAACTCGACAGAAATAAATAAAATTCTTTGTTTGTAGTTGCTTTCATACTGAACACTACTCGTGATTTCAGTGTGTCTGTTTTCCTTCTAGTATTAATTGTTTATTTATTTACTTTTTTTTCCTTAAAAATCCGTGTTTTATAGCTCAGTATTCAGTATTAATTGCATGGACTCCATGAATTAGCTTTGCCAACAATAAAATTTCCATAATACCCCACCTCAAAGTCATTTTCAAAGTCATAGTCATAGACAAAATGTAATGCTCGTAGTGACGTCGTTTCACTAGGTCACCCAGGTGACCTTCGAGTTTGTAATAGAAAATGGGTGAAAGACACCATGCTGGTACATGGTGCATTAGATCAAGCTCTGAGCTGGTTTTAGTTCTTGAACGTGTCCGCACGTGTCCAATGTTGCATTCATTCAGCGCTTTGCACTCTGAAATTTTTTTCCCATCTAAATAATATACTGGTATGTAAATAAAATACGCTACACTCACATGCAATGTGGTTGAGTCACAGCGTATTCTTTATGTTCTTTATTCTCAATGTTCACCGCTGCCTCATACGATTCAAACATCACAAAGCAAAGTTAGAGTCAAAAGTTCCATGAAAAACTTCCCTCAGTTGTGCTTAGTGTAATTATGCGCATTGTAGTACTTTTTTCAAAAGAGTATCACCTTCACACTCACACTAAAAGCTGTATCTAATATTACTGCATTAATTACAGTTTGTACCATATCTACAACACTCTTCGAATTTCGGCCAGATATGCCGAAAAGCAAACAAGGGCTGGCCGATTTAAATTCAATATGTTAAAAACTAGACTCTGTATTCCGGTAGAAATACACTACGGCTCTCGTTCCAGTGGTCGGGGGTTCAAATCCCAAAGTGGGCGGAAAAAATTTTAGTTTTTTCAATTCAGCTGTAGTCAATCGCCACATCGTCACCATCAGACGACCCTCTCAAACTTCTGTCGAGGTGTTGATCCTTGACGGCGCCTGTAAACACTCCCAACACCATGAACTGGGAGCGGCCGGCTAATCACCCACCCTATAAGACAAACACTCGATTTTCGAAACCAAAGCAAGCCTAGGATATCTAACAAGACGGAAGAGCCTTGCGGAGACTCTATGTTCATACGAGGAGTGAATAAGGATGTACAAAAAAAAAAAAAATAAATAAATAATATTTATAATAATATTTATTATATAATAATAATATTTTACAACGTAACAAAAAAGAAAAAAAAATCAACTTACAGTGAACGCGCTACACTACGGTTCCACCGATGAGCATTGCTTGCAATTGTCTGCATTTTTAAAGCATCAGCCTGTAAAATATTAATAGTTGGCAGCATCCCTACGCGATTGAGTAGCTCCATTAAGCTCCCCGAGGATTGGGAATCTCTGCCGGAGATTCTTAGGTGCTTAGTAGAGCTGCCCGATCGCATGACGATACGAATTGAGGTTGTATTTATTCTCAACGACTTGTGAAAGAACACTTGTGAATTATAACTTTGAAGAGAAATGTTCACAGTTAGTATTTCTTCTCTAAATTAGGTTAATAATAAGGAGAATATAATTCACCTATATACAATGGAATACTCGTACCGGAGGTTGGAGGTATTTACCATGTCTCCCGTGCCGTTTCAACCACCACCTCTAGGGTAGCATCCAAATTGCACTATATAGCTCACAAAAATCGTCTCGATTTCCGTTCCGTTCGAAATCTATAAATCTAATCTAAATACTATAGTGAGTAGAGCGTAAGTCCCTTACTGACTACTCTGGCTAATGAATTCGTGAAGAGCAACGCTCTATGTGGATGTCCAAGACATTTAACTTTTTTAGATATTTGGATATTATGGGTAGGAAAAAAGAAGCAGAAATGTTCGATAATTGTTGAATGTAGTGCAAAAACATCGGTGGACAGTAGTCTCTAAATCAAGTCAACAAAGCTGCATAACTACTAAAACGTGTATGTTTACATAGATAAGCGTTCCACGGTGTCCTAAGATGAAGCTCACGCGTTCTTTTTGGTATTGGAAAAATTTAATGCGTACTATTTTGAAGGTGATAACATTGATATAGTCGAATAAATACAATTGCTTTCAATAAAGGGAATTCGCGTTATTTTTCGAGCACACCTTGTAATTTTGCGCATGTAATACATTTGTAGTTATTCAAAATACTTCGCTTAAGTGACTCACAGTACAATTGAACAATTTTTTTGTTTTGCCGTACTACATAATTACTGTGCGTATGCAAGTATTGTCAACTAAAAATAAGTAAATTGCCGTTGGAGAGTAATTAAGCTGTACTTACCGTATAATGGCATCAAACAAGCAGTACTGAGCAAATATTTTCACATGATCCAATGAATTTCTTATAAATTTTCACTCACTGTTTCATCAGATTCGTACGTGGACAAACATTAGTCGCACGGTTGTTATGCGTTATCAAGCGAAGATTTGTTTGCCAACTCTATCGGCCAGTTCAACAAAACCCAAATGAGTTACATATTAATTTATGTTGGGTGTGTGTGTGTGTGTGTGTGTGTGTGTGTGTGTGCCAAAGAGAAAAATAATTGTTCGTGGTGGTGCGTGAGATATGCAAATATATTAAAATTAATAATTAATAATTAGAGTGTTTTTAATTAAACTGATTTGTAAAAAGCAAAGAACAGAAACAATAAAGGACGAAAACATACACGAAACACAACACGTTCGAGTTAGTAGACAAAGACCTCAAAATACACGTAGCGTGGAATTGTGTGCGTAAGTTTTATACAAAGGTGTCTTTAACACACATGCAAGAAAACAATTATCTTTGCATTACACCATGCACAATGCAAATATCTTAATTTGAGACGTGGCTGGCTCAAGGTGTTGGCCGCTTTACTGTAATCGTATTTTTGACTTGCACTTACTACTTTCTCAGACACATCATGGGGCAAATATTACTCGCTTTGACATTATGCGTTATTTTTCGTATGCCATCTAACCAAATCTAGAATTATTTGAAATAGCATGAGTTATTTCATATGTTTTATTTTAGTTTTCTTTGCTTTAAAATGATAATTGCAGGTACTCGTATAGAAAACGTGTCTGGGAACTCGTGTTGTTCAACTTAAAATTTGAAATTGATTTTACTCAACAATGACTGTAAATCTAATATGTACAATTAATAACGTCTGTTAAGGTATTCTTTGCAGATTTCAGAGCACTAAACACGAATTTGAGTGAGCTTTTTGGCAGCTCTTGTACAAAATATATACTATAAATATTTTAGGTTTTCGTAAGTTGTTGTCTAGTCAGTTACATTGTGTTTATTTATTTATTTTACTACCTTTACCCGCAAATGTTGTTTTGCCTTCAAACCTTTGTGCATTTGTTAAAATTAATAGGAAACTAATTTGTGTTTTTTTTATTTATTACTGAGTAAGGGAGTGGGGAATAACAGAACCACCTATTCCAAAAGGGCGTATTTTACTTAAAACTTGGATCACAAAATAGAACAGACTGCCGTTTATATTAACAATTCATAACATACGTAAATCTGAATAATTGAAATATTCCCATCCCAAGGCCATCTACCCGGTTCAAATAAAAAAAATCTCAGGAGACAGAATTTAAGGTAAACATAAGTGTTTATAGTTCCTTACATTATATAGAAGTTCTATCAAATTTCAGCACACTCATAAGTGGTCTCAGGTACGTAGCTCTATTTACATTTCGAAACGGTGAATGAAGAATCGCAAATAGCTATCGCTATTCGCAGGTATTTTAGTGTTTTTAGTGATTTCGTTGATTTTGGTGAGTTCATTGACTTCGGTGATTTCAAAGATTTCAGTAATTTCATTGATTTTAGAAATTGTAGTGTTTTGAGTGAGTTTAGTGATTTTAGTATTTTTAATTGGGTCTTCACGAAACGTCGTAAATGTGTATATGTTATAAATGTTATATTTTTATAATGTCGTAAATGAACTGACCGTAGCTCCATACAACAAAAATGTTAACAAATGTTGTAAATTTAACACACAATTGAGTGTGGTAAACTGTAACTCTGATCGTTTCCAACATTTAAAATTTTTTTATTTATTATGAATAGCAGGTCTAGAATAGAATCATATGGTAATTGTGATAAAAGAAATGGCAGAGGTAAGTTACAAAGTGATTGTGTTACGTATTTAATTTAATAAACAATTGATTTTCAAAAAACAATAAATTATTCATGGCATTTTCTGTATTTATTTCGAATAATTTTCTTTTTTCATTTGTTTACGGCATTTTCAAATTGTTTGTTTACATTTGTGTATACGACAACAGTTGAATGAACAGTTTACGACGTCAAAAATCGAAATTGGTCATTCACGAAATGTATTGTGTAACCTTAACACAATACAACTTTTACGACGTTTCGTGAAGACCTTTAATGATTTTAGTATTTAGTATTTCGGTGTTTCGGCGATTTTAGTGATTTCTGTGTTTTTAGTGATTTTCAGCGATTTCAGTAACTTCAATTATTTCATTTAATTTAGTATTTTAAGTGGCTTCAGTGATTTTTGTATGAATAAACGATTTTGGTGATTTCGGTGGTTTCGGTGATCAGAAACTGCGATCGGTAAAAATCAGAGTTATTTGAAAGTCACTGGAATTACTGATATAGAAAAATCTCAATATCGCTCATCTCTAGTATATATAGATCTGTACAGTTAGCTGGGTGTATCGTGAGTTGTACCTGCGAAATCTTCATTTTGTTCATTTCAATAGGAAGCCTCAAGGTATTGGCTATGGTCAAACTATTATTTTTGAATGACCAGGGGATTACTCAACGGCAGTCTCTTTCGTTGCCTATTAGGTTCTCTAGTTATGGTGAAAAATTTGAATCAAAGATGTAAGCACTTCCACAGAATACCTCTCTTTCTACAGTTCGTTGCACGTACCAGCCCCTTAATAACCGTACCGTGCTTAACTAGACGAATGACTTGGAAAACTTTCTCTTGAATAAGCTGGAAGCAATGTGGACCTATTACAGGTGGCTTTTACTAAGTGCTTTGCTTGAAACGCAACGCCTTACAAATGGAATTACATACAAAAGTCTGATTAAGGCTTACAGGAAGCTCCATGGCTCGTTGATGACTTTGACTTCTGCAGCTCCTACATATGCTCCTTGAATTGTACCGCTAGCATGTAAATCCTTTCTGCTATTTGTCTCATGTTTGCCTCTTGTATCAACTCACTCCAATTTGGTACTCACCTTAGCTGTTGCTGCATCCGGACAGATAACATGATGATATGTTATATTGATATAATCCGTATTTGAACATATTGTTAATGAACGTTTGTCCAGTTCGACTAAATTCGTGCCATTCTTCTTGGTTACCTTGTCTAAAATTTTTGGATCCTGCAAAAACAATAAAACGAGTATATGTAAATATATATATATATAAATAGCGTATGCAAAATATGTACTGAAAAATGTAGTGCAAATTTATATATATACATAGATCCACTTCGCATCCATATTTTCTGGTGCTGTTTTAAAAAATTAAAATAAAAAATAAAACAAAAATCAACTTTCATTGTTCTGCGCGCACAATGCAAATTTGCATAAGGAAAACTTTTTCCATAGAATACTGTTTTTGAAGCAACACTGACAGCCCCGCTGCCCTGACGCTGCATGTGTCTAGCATACAGTGCGAATTGCTTCTGGGTTTGATTTTTGTCTGCGTTCTGACTTTTTGTGTTACCGCTGTCTTGGACACATGAATAGCCTGTGGCGTTTTGTGTTTCTCTACTCGTATTTTTACTATACCACATCCTGTGATTTTGGCGTGAAGTCAAAGGAAAAAAAAATAAAATGAAATTCGAGGGTGTACTGAATGATAATGAAGAAATGTATGTATCAACAGACAGTTAATAAACTATGATGTTTTTTTTTTCAATACAATACACAGACAGAATATTAATAAAACGGCCAGATTTTTCACTAGAACAATTTACATTTTTCGCGTTTTTCGTTTTTTTGAGGCTATATAAAAAATATTCTATATATATATTGTGCAACACAAATCCGGTGCCGTTTACGGTGAGGTTGCTGTGAGTGCTCACAGCACTCTGGAAACTTTGATGTCAAAGATGTACGCCTCTCTGGTCGACCAGTCACTTCGGTCCTGTACTACTCAGAACGCGACCACTTGAACGAAACAATCAAGGAAATGCAACCAGAATCGGCCAACAAAGAGTTTTGTTCAAAAAATTAACCAAAAAGAAAAAAACCGCGGATACTTTTATGTCATCAATATTATTAAATTTTTAATTTTATTTATTATTAAATTAATTATTATTAATTTTATAATTATTAAATGTTGCAGATGCGTCATTAGTAGCTTTTAGTTGTCGTTAAATGGTTGACCTTCAAGGATTTCCAAGTTGTGTGTTAAGAATTCCAAGCATTGCGCACAGTGGGAAAAAATAAAACGGTTGGATTATGAGAACCAAAGCTTATGAATTCATACTTATTGATAAAAGCAAGAGGAGAGCGGTTTTTTGCAACTGATGTCTGCCGCGATGAGTGGTAGTCGGCGACTGACCTTTAAATGATAGATCTTCGTTGAGGTTACCATAATAATAGACTGAGTTGAAAGGAAGAAATTTTCAACATAACCGAAGCTACGGCATTTTTTCTTTAAAGCATTTAATTTTGTTTTCCACAGTGTCATTCCTGCGATCCTGTTCTAAGGGCTTTTAAGAAATGCCCTTATGGGAGTAGAGCTTACTAAGTTTTAATACCGATGCTACCGATCAAGTCAAAAAAAGTTGTCGATGTTAAGCAATGTGAAACTTTGGGGTATGAAGTTAAGAAGCGTTTTCTTTAACACAAACAATACACCCGAAACAATCTTAGTCTTTATGCTCGTTCTGAGAAAAATGTCAATGAAATGTGTAATGGAATGTTCTGAAAAGAGAAATGAAATCATTTTCCAGTAAAAGCTATAGGAAAATGTTAGTTGAAATTCATTTTTAATTAATTTAATTCAGCAAATGTCAACTGTCGAAAACTATAAAATGGCAAAAGACTTGCACACATGAACACTTACCAAGGCATAAAAATCAACAAGCACTTAGGCAACTATTTTTTTTCTCCTTATTCAGTTCCATATTATTATTCCTCAGGCGATTTGATTACCTTTTTTACCAACTGTTTAGTGCATTTTTCATCTAGCTACTCACTTATTTTTCAGCTCCCTTAGTTCTTCTCTTATGAGTATATTTGATAATTTTGAATTTAAATTGTTTACTTCTCTGCTCGCTCCCCTTTCTATCATATGCCTGCTGGCTGCTCATTTAGATTTCAATACTATTATTTTTATTTCATGAGAAGTTATCCGTTTGCATACCATCTTTCATCCTCTTCTTTATTATTAATGTTTCTATCGTTGGTTTCATGCTTTCTTTGATGTATCGCCTTTCAGTTGCTACTTCTTTTCTCCTTGTCACGCTTTATGCAACAAGCCTCAAGTTATTACTTTTCAGTGCCCAGTTTATAATTTCTTATAGTCGCACACTATCAGGCCCCACCACTTTATATTCTGTTTTTACACCGTCCTGAATTCAAACATCTCACTTTATCATATCTCTCATGGTGTGATAGTTTTCAAATCTGTCCCATGTCAATGCTTTCATCTCTCTCTTCGCATCACTCATTTAAACTCATCTCTCTCTGCCGTGATGGTTCTTATCCGCTCTCTATCTCTATAACTTATATTTCTCTCTTACTATAGAGCTTATTCACTTGTTACAACACCTTTGGTCCTAGTTACTTTCCTAGTTTCAGAACTACTAAATTCCCTGGCTTTATTTTTCATTTTATTTCAACACTTCATTGCCATTCTCCTCAGTTTGAGGCTTTTCTAATCGCTCCACTCATTGTTCTGACTTTTCCACATCACTCCAAATTATCTTACCCGCTGCTAATATTAATATCCATATATCTTTTCTACATCACTTTATCACTTTTTCACTCGATCTTACTTCACTTAATGCACTATTCCTCTGACTCCTTTAGTTCACTATTTACTTCTTAAATTAAAATTTCACCATGAACCATGAATTTACATTCCGATCGCTCTCATTCTCAATTCCTATTTCTTCGTTACATAATAAAGAATTATTCTTAAGGTGTGTTGTACCTTTCTGCTCGAATTATATCTTTTCATTTATTATGATACAATTTTCGGCATAATTTCCTTCCTTTTCCTATCATGTTCCTATTGTTCCATATTTCCTATTTCGTCCCACGCTTTGGACACTCCAACAATATTCAGCACGTCCTCTACTCATTCATTTTGCTACGAGTGCATAACTTCCTCACTCACTTGCTCACCTTTCCTACGGTTTACTACTAGTACGGCCGAACTTTCGAAACTTTCTTGCTTAATAAGGAAATTGCCAATTTTGAATTTAATTGCTTTCCGTTGAAAGTTTACTAATCAAAAGAGGGACATAAGAAAAAATAAAATTAAACAAATCAAAAAAGAACACGAAAAGGAAAAGTCAAAAAAATACATTATTTAAATAAAAGTGCGCAGCAAACAAGTAAAACAAGAAGAAGAACAAGCAGTAGGATGCACATGATGATGATGATGAGGATGATGTATAAGGCGGGATTGGACAATACGTCGTTATTGAGAGCCGTTACGATGAGGACCAAAGCGAAGCTACAAGAAGTTCAATTATAGAATGGAATGAGATTAATTTAAATAGAATACGTACAATTATATCGAAGCATAAAAATATTTCAAAATGATGATCGGTTTACTATACCATATATGCCAATAATGAGTAAAAATAATAAAAATTAAAAATGATTTTTAATTTTGATTAGCAAATAAAAATCGAAAGTAATTATTATTTTTAATTAATAAATTTAAAAATTAAAAATTATAATTACTTTTGATCATAAAATTACAAATTAAAAAATAATAATTAAAAATTCTTTTATCAAATATAACCTAACAAAAATGAAGCAGAACCAACAAAAAAACGTAAAAAACGTTTTGTGCCTGTGATCTTGTAGTTGTTTTAAAAAACGTAATACTAAAAAAAAGCATATTTGCCGCTAAAAAAAACTAAAAAAAGTATGCCCCGAGCTTTCTACCGTAATTATCTACATTTTAAAACGAAAAACAACTAAGTTGGTAAAAAAATACGGATAGCAGAGGGAAACACAGGCTTTTTGACACCTTGTTTTGCGCAATACTAATCCGATTGTGTCAAATGAACATGCGTTTGAAAGGTGACATTTCACTCTACATTTTTTGTGAACACAGCTGTGTAATTCGTTGCTCGTGTTAAAAGTTATACTGATTGAAAACTGAGTGATATATTTGAAGAAATAGGTTGTGATACATTTTTTACTATAAAAAAGGTAAATCCGCTGCAAAAAATGCCGAAAAATTTGTGCGGTTTAGGCTGAGGATGCTGTGAGTGAACACTGAACCCAAAAGTGGTTTGCTCAATTCCGTTTCGCAATTTTCAAAGTCAACCATGCACCTCGTTCTGGTCGGCAAGTCACTGAAAAAATCAATTAAACGGTTAATGCGCTATCTATTGCTCACAACTCGGCCGCGTGAACTAAGAAAGCAATCAAAGAAAAGCGACCAGAATTAGCCAACAAAAATGTTTGTTTAAAAATTACTAAAGAAAAAAAAACCGAGGATACTTTTTATAAAAGCTAATATATAGATAATTAATTATATAGATAATAATGGTGAATATATATTTGTGGACGTCAGTAATTTTCTTTATTCAAAATCAATTTCAATTAAGTACACATTGGCCATTATTATCAATGATCTTGTGCCATTTTCCGGGTAGCTTCATAATTTCATCGGTGTAGAACTTCTGTGGTTTAGTAGCGAAAAACTTGGCCAAGTGATTTTCAGCGGCTCTTCGGTCAGCCAGTTTTTTCCTATGAAGAGAGTTTTGCAGAGACCAAAACAAATGGTAGTCAGGGGTTCAAGCTCCGGGCTATATGGTGGATGCATCAAAATTTCACAATCAAGTTCCGTAAATTTGTTCCAGGTCATCAAAAATGTGTGTGCCCGGCCTAGCATTGTCATAATGGAAGACAACTCTTTCCCTTTCTGTTGGCCAATTCTGGTAGCTCTTTCTTGGTTGCTTCATTCAAACGGTCTAGTTGTGCACAATAGAGGACTGAATTGAAAATCAGTATAACTTTTACCACGAGCAACGAATTACACCGATATCTTCACAAAAAATTTAGCCTGAAACACAAACACATGTTCATTTGACACAATCAGATTAGTGTTGCCAGATTTATGGACACCAACACCATCTAGTGGTAAAAATCGCGGTGACTTTTAGTTGACCTATTATTTGCCAAGGCATACAGGCGATGGTCAATTGTTGATTCGTCAATAGCCAATGCCTTAGCAAGGTCTTTTAAAATTTGGAGCTAGATTTTCGTTCAGCACCTGGACGCGGATCATCTTAAAGATATAAATTTCCGCTTAGGAAACTTGTAGACTACTTTTTAACCGTTGAATGAGTTACTGCTTCAGCAGCATATTTTTGCATTTGAAATACGTATAATATCCAATGTCTTAAATGTCGCTTTTCATACATCTTGCAAGTAATTGACAACTACGAATTTACTTTTGCCAGTGTAAATGCCTTAAAAAAAGTGCCCAATATTAATTCAGTGCAAACGCCTAATACATTGTCTTCTGTTTATCCATCAAAATAATTAAATCTTTGCAGCCATTTATGCAACAACAGTCTTAACAAACAAAATAAATAAATAAGTAAATAAATAAATAACTCCATTTTAAGCCAAGTGTCGTCGACAAAGCAACACATGCGATGCATTTGTATATAATTGTATTACAATGGGCTTTCAGAGCAATTTATGTAATAGGAGCATAAAACATGGCCATCACATGGCATGGCATCGCATGGCGTGACATGGGGTATTGGTGTTGCCTTTAAAACTTAGCAGCCAGGCAGAGCGTCAGAGGACCACATAGTAGAGCAAACAAGAGACGGACAAATGGCAAGTGCAACAGTATTAAAACGCTTCCAATCATGGAAAGCAAACAAAGTTGAAGGATGAACAAAAAGACTAGCATGCACGAGACTTGACTGACTTAGATGAAGCAATATCATAAAAAAAAACACAAGAGAAAACAGAAAAAAAAACACAGAAAAACAGAAAAGAAAATAGAAAAAATTGAAAAAAAATATATTAAAAATATATTGCGGCATATGCAATATGCCGTGCAATACATTGCTTGCCAACGCTGCTAGACGTTTCGCTTAACGAAGAAAATTTCTTGCAAATTGCATTAATCAAAGCAGCAACGGGATACTAGTAGCAGCTCAACAACAACAACAAAAAACAAAACAAAAAAACAAAAAGAGGAACGAGAGCATCTACGACCATACTACAAATCCCTACAGCCACAAGTCATAGCTGTTCCCTGCTAACATAAGCGCTCACACAGTGTGGGAATGGAAAGACTTGCATGCAATAATTTGTAGGAAGGAAAGAGATCAGAAAAACGAGAGGCTAACAAAAACAATCCATTAAAACAGAATCGGTGTAGTGTAAAGCCTGGATTTATATGGAGGTTTAATAGCTTATGTGGCCTAGACAAAATATACATTGCAAATCAACTTGTAATCCAAGGAGTTTGAGAGTACAGCGGTTACAAAGGTCATATGTTCGAGTGTCAGATATGATCACTTTAATATCCCTAATTCTTCATTATTAGCCGGTCTCTGCGTAGCAAAGTACAATAATAACTAACGCGGGCAAATCTGTATATAGTTTTTTTTTTGCAAATTTTGCAATATATAATATATATAAATTGTAGTAACTTTGGACATTTGTCATCTATAAAATGCATCAAGAATGTGTGCATCCGGCAGGGTCCGTTGCAGTTATTTCCGTTGCAGTTATATCTAATGCATGTTTGGTCCAGCTACTGAAAGGCGGAGAGCGAATTCTCTAAGAAAGAGTGAAGAATTTTATTGCAAAGGAACACTAGCCACATCTTGATTTTATTAAGCCGACTAGACATATCATAATGCGCCATAGACCCGCTAGTTCTGTTTTGTTGCGTGATACAATGAGTAATGAGCCTACAGAGATGACTTATAAGTGGTAATAAGTTCACATATATACACAGATAGGATTATAAATATATTTGTGAGCAATTAGTTCAGGCGACAGAGTGTACTTTCATTAGTTAAAGTAACATAGATAATAACGAATTAAATTCCTTTTCAATTGAGGCCTCAACACCGACTTCATACACAATCGGCTATGTTCGACGTATCACACCGACAACTGAAGACGTCGTCATACATCCGTCGTCGCCTAGCGCAATTGCATTTTATTTATTTAATAAACGAGTTTTCTTATTATTACTTTCGATTTAATTTTTTTCTTAGTTTTTTTATTTTTATTTATTCCTTGTTTGTGCACTTTTTAGCTGGCTTTTGTTGTTTAGTTGTTGCATGACGGCGAGTTGTCGGTAAAGTCGAAGGTAGAAAGTCAATTGTAGCGAAATCAGAATGCCGTGAAATAAAAAGCGTCATAAAAATTTAATATTTTTCTTGCGTGCCACAATGTAGAATGCCACGGTAAAGGAATAAAATAGATAAACTTACAAACAGAGTAACAATAACAAATAAAGAACAAGACAATGTTGTCAAAGCATCATTCACCAGACAATATGAACGAGTAAAGTTGATGAGACGGCACAACCGAAGGATTTGTGAAGGTTTTTGAATGAATAAAGAAGCCAAACGATGTGATTTCAATTACACTCGGTAATATCAAATATACGAACAAATTCTGGACAAAAGAAAATTAAAAGGAAGTATACTCATACAAGTGGAATTCTTCGTTCAAAAATCTCTTGAGAAGCGGAGTACCGTTAAGTGTGAACCAACGAGGACAAAGTAGCAAAATAAACAACGTGAAGATGATGACAAGGACGAGCGAGGCGTTAAAATACCGAGAAGAAAAGTTCGGAATATAATTTTAAAAAAATAATGACTAATTTAGAGGAAAAGTAAGTGGGAAGATCATAAAAAGAGATCATGATAATGAGAAGGCCACTTGCTCTGCCGCAAAAACATCTATTATGTCACATGGACTGGCAGCGTATCTGATTAATGAAACCACTACAGTCTTGATTATCAAAAATCGAAGAGGCTTGTGGGGGCCCTATGCTCCCCAGTGAAGTAATGAACGACACAAAAAAGGAAGAATGAGAAACAAATTGTTATTTATTGGAGCATATGGTTATTGAAGAGGGGAGAGTAGAATGTAATAAGAGAATAACATCGAAAATACAACGAAAAATTGGAAACCTCGAAGGGGGAGCTGCTTAGTAAAATATTACAATAGTAGGGGCTGAAGATTGTGAAATATGAAACAATTTGCAGTTGCAGTAATTAATAACTGCAACGAGAAATAGGTATAAGAAACTTTTCTATTAATGTAAGTTGTGGTGGCAACAAATTCGTTCCCAGGATTACTCGACAGGCTATTCTAGAGTTTCCCAGAAAATTTCATCACAATCGGTCCAGCGGCTTCGGCGTCCATAGCGGACACACAGACAGACAGACATACATCGAATTTTATACAAATAGAAAATAGGAGTATCTTAGTACAAAGTCTATTCCGTCCTAAAGAGCAACCTTAATTCGATTATCAACTCCTTTTAGTTTAGTTTAGCACTATTTCTATAATTCTACAAATGTGTTATGCAGTTTACTGTGATACTTGTTATATATTAAATGTAAAAAAAAAATTATATACTATATATAAGTAAGAAAACATGTGACCTTATTCGAATTGTTACGACTAACTGGGGATTTGTTACGAACGTAAGATTTACTTATGTTCCCTTACTATTATTCTGGCAACAAACTGTAAGCATGCGTGAAGTCTCTACTTCGCATTACGCATTAATGAAAAAGTCGAAATAAAAATGTAAGCTATATGATTATTCGATTATATAAAGTTGCATTATATTCTCCATATTATTAACCCAATTCGGAGAAGAAAGGCTAACTGTGAACATTTCTCTTCAATGCTATAATTCACAAGTGTTCTTTCAGAAGTCGTTGAGAATAAATACAACTTCAATTCGCAGCGTTATGCGATCGGGCAGCTCTACTAAGCAAATAAGAATCTCCGACAGAGATTTCCGAGTGCTTACTTGGATTTGCCCGATCATGTAAGGGTGCTGCCAACTATTAATATTTTGCGGGCTGATGCATAAAAATGCAGACAATTGCAAGCAACACTCATCGGTGGTATACGATGTATACTATACGATAGTATACGATGTATAATATAATGTAGTATACGATGTATACTATACTATACGATAGTATCGTAGTGTAACGCGTTCACCGTAAGTAAATTTTTTTTTGTTACATTATAAAATAAAACCTCACATATAACACACAACATATATAACGACATACAAGTTCTTATTAGGAAAACTGTTTTGTTTTAATTTGTTTTTAAGTGAAACATGTGTGGTTTCGGTATAGTGAAATTTTACAGTAACGTCACCGCGTCATCGCGTCATCGCATTATAGTTCTTCGTTAGCAGTGTATCTAATGAAAACAACAAAAAGAGCAGAACACGCGCTGTTTTTTCTTTCCTTTAAGAAATAACTAAATAAACAACTAAAATTTATTTAAAATGCATTTACTCCTTATTTTTGCGCTTGGTAGTCGAAAAATCGAAGTTGAATAAACCTAATTTTACCTTTACTACCATGCAAACAGCAAAATTGCTGGTGTTCCATGAAAATGCTAAAGAGCGTCTGTGGTTGTCCGTGGTTGTTGCCTGTAGTTATGTGGTCATGTCGTTTGCTAAGGAGCGTCTCTGGTTGTCGTCTGTGGTTGTCCGTGGTCTTGTCGTTTGCAGGGGAGCGTCTTTGGTGTCGTGTGTGAAGAAATGACTTTGGTGTTGTGTGCAAAATAACTTTTGGAAAAAGTAACGTTTTCGGTGCTGTGTAGCGACTGTAGTAGCGTGTGCAAAATACGGGCCGCTGGGGAGTATAATAAAGCAGGCTCGAGCCTCAGTCGATGATTTTTAGCTCGCGTCAACACGGAGCACACGTCATCAAACAGAATAACTTAAATATTGTTAAAGTGAAGCCAACCTCTACATTTATATATATATTTATTCATTCAGGTACATACTAAGTGTGTTTCACATCAAAAGCTCGTGAGTGCTAAGCACACTCACAAATGTTTTTTTGGCGTCAAAATTATTTATACAAAACTAACATTACGATTCTAACTACTTATCATATGAATTTCGTATAATTCTTTTACTTTCTACTTAATTTTAATAATTAATAATGTGAAACACCGCCCTTCGAACCACTCACTACCAGCTTCCTGGTTGGCATTGCTTCAATCAATTTGTGAGCCAATGTGAGCCATTATATTTTCGGTCTTTGTGTAAATAATTTTGACTAAGGCTGTATATCAAATCTGTTTTTGAAGAGAAAACTTCATTAGGTGCGTTGAGCGATTTTTTGTAGGCTAATTTTAAAAAAAATTTATGAGAATAAAGATAAAGTAACAAAGAGAAGCTAATAGGAAATCGAAAATAAATGTCAATTGTCTGAAATATTGAGTGTCAAAATCGAAGCCGAAAGTCTGTCAAAGAGAAATAATAAAAAAATGTTAACTCAAATCGAAAGTTTAGTGCGCAATATTCGTTGTCGGAACGGATTCGGTGATAAGAAAACTGATGATGAATATGGTTCATGCGACGATACTCAAAGGAACATTTAAAGGTGACGAAGTTCTCATTCTCAAACCATTGAAATATTTGCGCTTTTATTGAATTTTTATTTTCTTTGCTAATACCGGAAAGGTGGGCTACGCTAGTACATGTACAAAAATCAATATTTGTTTGTTTGTTCGTAATTGATGCCCTGCCATACCGTTCATCCCACCAAGAAGTATCCGAGAGACTTAGTTCATGAAACACCCACTGATGATGACGGATATCAACAATGCAGACACCGAAACGCAGTAGATGGAGGTCATACATCGACAATAGGAATGAGTAATGTTGCCGTTGAAATCAACAACAAATGGATTAGGAAATATTCTGCTTGTAATACTTTTCACCCACCACCAGAAAAATCTCAGCCAATATTCATGTATTTGAGCTCACAACGATATTACAATACGAGTAATGACCCTAGCATGGGTTATAGTTGAGAAATAGTAGAATGTCCTCTAAATACATTGGTTTTCAACACTGAGAAAACTATAAATGTCTGTCTAGTGTAACTGGGTTTGAGCACAATATTAATTTGAGGCAGGTTTAGGGCATGATCACTGTATTACTGTTGCTGTACGATTCAGTACTTACTATTAAATTATCGGGGTTTGTGTGTATGGATGTGGAAGAGCTCAAAATAAAATGGTGGAAATACGAGCTTTATCGAAATGTTGCTTATTTTGGTTGAAATGTCAAACAACCAAAGCGAGAATATTAGACAACACGTACCTTGACAAGTGATAAGCTTAAATGTAAGAAAAAATGTTTACTTTGCTGCCAACGATTTGAAAAGTTCACTCTGAGTATATATAATGCGAACCAGCAAATTCTAGTTGTACGTGTATGTTACTGTATATCTGAATGTTTGTGAAAGCCATGACCTGAAAATCGCAATAAGTGAAAATTGTTGAAAGTTGCTTACTTTTGGTGTGCCGCCAGCGCGAATATCGCTCACTTGGCACAATTCAATGACATCGCCATCCTGTGAAAAAATTAACAATAGGAAAAGTAAGTGAAAAGTGGGTCGATGGAAGTTGTTATATTGAAAAATGACATTTTATAAGTAATTATACAACAATAATGTTGCCGATTATATTGATGATGATACGTACTCTGCCATCGCTTTTCCAATACAGAAAGAAGCCATATTCATCGACTTTGAAGAGCGCATCCTTTTCGAAATCATTTTCCTTTGTTTCCTTCTCATTCTCAAACCAGCGATCGAACACACAGCCTTTTGTCAACTCCTCCGGGACCGGAATGATCCAATCGAATTCATACTTCTTAGTCATATTTAAAATTTTTTCTTGATCACTTTGTTTGAAGAAAATAAATTAGCTTCGAGTTAAATATAACAATTATAGAAAGAGGTATGCTCAAACATCGATTGCTCTAGTCTGCCATAGAGTATACTTCAGTTTTACGACGTTGAACAATTTATCTTTTTATTTTTGTATATATATGTATATATTTAGTAATGATCTTAATGCTGATGGATCACGTAAGCTCAACACACGCACGTAGCTTTAGCTCACTTTCACAGTGCTTTAATTTGGTTAGACTTGATTGTTTGTATTTATCAATATATTTCTATAAGTTTGTTACGGTTGTTTTAAATGTTCACATTTTATATAGTTTATAGTTTATTGAACTGATGTAGAACTGGTTCTCTGCAATGATAAGAGATGATAAAAAAACTTTGATAAAAAGTTGACTATATATTATTGACTATATACATACATATGTGCTTGATACTGAAGTATAGTAGTAATAAGACTATTGCAATCCGAAATCTGGGACTTATAATAATTTATAACTATGTTACAGTTTATACGTGAAAATGTTCAATAAAATCACTTCTTATATATTATATAATGTGTTGTTTAAAAAACAAGTATTAAAATCGATTCAGTATATTTTGCGTATAGATAGTAAACTGCGAGTGCACAAACTTACTTGACTTTAAGCAAAATATTCTATTAAACAAAGAATTATTTCTATGAAATAGTATATCATAGAAATTGTAATTGCCTTGAAAACTTGTTTCATAAAATCTGTCAGAGCAAACCCAACGCATGAGGGCATCTCTTGTGCAGCAAAAATTCCAACTAGCAATGACAACGACACCGCAACTTGTCAAAGGCATTTCAAATGTTTTGTAATCCGATTTGATTTGAGCCAAGCGAGACAGTTAATCCGTCAAAACTACACCAGCGCCTTGATAAAAAAAAAAAATAAAAATAAAAAAAATTAAAAAAAAAAACAAAAAAAAAGAAACGCATGCCTTGCAACCACGGTGCCATATTCTGGATCTTTGTACATGTGTATGTGTGTTGTTTGTGTCTGTGCATGTGTACTCGCATCTTCACATTATGTTCATGGAAAAAGCAAAAATTTCAAAAGCGAATGAACATGAAACACATCGTCACTTGGCCTAAAACAGTGGGGCAAACATAAAATTGTGTGACCATGTGGGTCAAGTGTACGAAAACAGTATGCGGGAAAAACAACAAAGGAAAATGTGAGAGAGCGAAACTAAAGGCGTCTTGAATGTGAATCTTGAAATGTGAATTTTTGATGTTGAGTAATGAAACGAAGAAGTAGGCAGGTTTCTAGCCACTAACTTATCAGTTGACCATCAATACGCCTCTACAATCACAACTGAAGCGCCGATGTTATGCTCACTTAGAGTAGCTACACTACGAAAATCGAACTTAAAGAATAGCCCAAACTATTAGGGGCTAGGATTAAGGAATTAAATTCTTTTCTCTTTTTTTTTTTTTTCTTTTGTCTTGGTATTAATAAAATGTGGTAGGGGCGAACATCAATGCGCATTTGGCAAAAAGCCAAAGTGTTTCAAGTTGCAAAGTTTGTAATTGTAAATGCACAGCGTACAGAGACGTACAAAACATGGCAGCTTGGATACCAAATATAGGGTGAGCCATATTAACTACACCCATGGGGCAACACTAAAACTTTGCCAAGAAAGGAACAATAAATCTTAGACCCGTATTACACTTGGCAATTCAACTTTCAATTTCCCTCTCTCAACCCGTGTTAGTAGAGAAGAGAAGCGATAGGCTACGGGTACGAAGTGTTGATTGTTGACGACGGAGTACAACCAATACTCTCAACATTCCGACATTTCTTTTTGTGTTCGTTCTGTTTTTTCGCCGTTACTTTATTCGTTCGTTCATCTCTTGTAAACTAAATTACGAAAAGGGCAAAAGTAGTGTGGTCAAAGGAAGCTACTCAATCTTTAATAGAAAAAATGCAAGATTATGAATTATTAAACAACACCAAAGTGCAAAGAAGGTGTAAAGAACTGTCAAAAATGTTGTAAGCTGCTGAAAATAGTGTAATAACTCATATCAATACCAAAGAGGAATTAACGATTACATGAGAGAGTTAAATTGCCAAAAGTAATACCCGTCTAAGAAGATTTCTGCTATTGACCAGTACGCACCAATCGAACGCGCCGAAATTGTCCACCATGAGGGGAAAATAAAAACAATAAGAACAAAATAAAGTTTTCTCACTAAAGATTTTCTTCTTCTGGTACTGTTGGTAAAGTCAGGCATCCAAATAAAAAGCGACCGAGACGATATCTTGGAAATATCACAGACTGCAGTGGAAGCACAACAACCGTAAATTCAGAGCGTTTATCGTGCTATGACCGAATTTTTGATGCCAATTGTTCATGAAAATTATAAGGTGCCATAAAGATGTATTGAAGCCATTGTGCTCCGGTTGTTTGATACAAAAAAAATTAGATTTTTTTGGGACCACCTAATATGGCCTACCTTGTATATATTGCACAGCTTTGAGCTTTGCGAATAAAGAAATATGCCAGCAATGTGAACTTTAAAGGCGATTTTTCTTCTTATTTGGCAGCTTGCAATTTTCAGTTTGTTGTGCGTAGTTAAGCGCCGAAAACGAAAACAGCCGCAACAACAATAATAGCATTGGATCGTCTAAAAGTAAGCTTCAATAAATTTTTGATAGTTAAACACTGGCAAAGCATTAAAAGTCGTACTTAAGGCTGCTGCTTTAACTATATTTAAAAATAAAACCCTTAAAAAATATTAATAAACATAATTAAGGTACAACTTGGTGGGATTACGATTCTTTAAGCGACAACTGGATCCTAATTATTGAGTACAGCGTAATAATGGCACTTGGTAAACGTATGCAGAGGAAACCGTTGCTTTTGCAGCATTTTATTATAGCATAACGTGTTCTAAAAGCTTATGCCATTTCATCAGTGCATCTGCAGTGAAAGTAGCACCTTGGTTACAGAAGCCGCGCACAATTGGGCAATGTTAGGCATAAACGTAAAGTATATGCCGTCAACCGACTCAACCTACTCTAACTATGGGCAGAATTCAAAGAATTTATTTTATAATGATCACGCTTATCATGTTTATAACCGAGCTAATAAGGGCTGATGAACAATATAGTCTTTTAACCAATTTTGATAAGCAAATTTGGAAATTTGACTGTAGCCGAAGCCCTTGAGACAGCCTTTTTCATACGGTATATCGAAGCCTGCATTTGTGGTTAAGGTATTAAAATAAAAGCAATCCATGGGTTAGAAGTAAGAATTATAATCCTCTTACAGATTCGAGTAATGCTAATAGCCATCATCAATTTGTCACCCTCTCTGGTTTTGGCAAAATTTTATTGCATATTTTAGAGCGCAAATTGACAGAAATGTTACTTTGAGATACGCAAATCGTGTTTTTTGTGCAAAATTTCATTGATTTAATCGTGTTTTGTTGGTTGTTTTTCTGAAGCCTGAATGCATCAGTGATGCAAGTGGAAATCGCACTTAATTTTAGTAATTGACGTTTGTAATCAACGCGTTATAGTTCGCTTGCCAATTTGGGTGTATGTTTTGGTGTGCTCCATATGAAATGATGCAATATAAACAGTATTCTAATTAATTGGCTTACAAGTAAATAAACTATTATATAAACATGCAAAATTCTACACTCATATAAAACTAGTGTTGATGACTTTCGTAATTAATATTACATAGTTCCTTTATAGATCGCAGCAAAAGTGTAGTGAATTTATAGAAATATTACAGATAAAATAAAACGCCAAGAAATTCAGTTTTGTAGTTAAGTCTGCATGTACTTTTACATCGGTGATACTATATACGTATTCCTTGACATCTCACCAGAGGATCTAACATTGACCCTTTTCAGTATATAAACTGTAAAAAAAACCAGTTCTATTGAGATGCAGCGCTGGCTTGGATGCTCAATAGTTGTAATCAGTTTTACGCTGAATTTGAGACTGAAAAGTCATTAGGGCATACAGCTTCATTGCCTTTGATGCACTTGAGTATCTCTATGTAGTCTAGAAAATTTGAAAATTCTAGGTAGAACGCTCGAAAACTGGCGACACCGGATGATGTCAGATATCCGAATTTGAAAGAAAACCCATAAAGCGAAGTGGCGTTGCGAGCAGACTTCTATTTCTTTTGAATACATTAAAGCCACAGAATGCAATAAAAATCATATCAATGTATATACTAGCCGCGTTGCTGCCTTCGCGTGCGTCTTGCTCTTTGGATGTTTCAGCAGCTCTGCGCCCGGTCTATTTTTAGATTTTTTTCATGCAAATATTTGAACATTTCGACTTTGTACAGTTTTAGCAGCACTGCCGGAAAACCCAATTATCAGATGCTGGTTTGTTTTTATGTTTTCTTTGTATCTGTACTATTTGAGAAGGATCTTAAAATTGAATTGTGGGGGGTATAATAATATTAAAAATATCTGTTACGGAGGTCAAGATAGGCTGCCACCACGTACTCCTTAGCCACAAAGCCTTCGAGAATAAAGTTAACCACCCTATTCAGCTACTCTGGAGTTCCGTGGGACTTACGAAAGCCAAATTGAAAGGAAGGAACTATTTGCTTTACCTTTTTTAAGTCAAGGATCCGTGTCAGCAAACAGCGTTCAAACAATTTTGCTACAGTGGGTAGCAGGCTAATTGGCCTGTAGGCATCTAAAGTGTAAGGGCTCCTGCCGGCCTTATGAGTCATGCAATTTCTCGCCTTCTTTCACTGTTTCGGCACAAATCCCAATCTTAGCACTGAGTTAATAATGAGGACCAGAAATAGCACAGCTTTTAGCGGCATTGTCTTAAAATTAAAGTTATCCAGTGTATCTTCACCTGAAGCCTTTTTAATGTTCAACCCTTTAATTTGTGCTGAGACTTCCTCGGCTGTAATGGGAGCAACCGGGGGCATAATTGGCCGGCGCTTTCAAGTCTCATATGGATCTGGCGAACGCTGAGTTCTGAGCTGGTATCAACTGGCTGAAATCAAGCTTCCTATTCTTCGGCGATAGCCTCGGCTCGCTCGCTTAAAAATCTAGCCCAGGATCCGTCAGCCTTCTTAATTGATTCTCGCCAGCTTCCACAAGGATTGCTTTGTGGGGTCGTCGGGGGAGACATGTGACAAAAACTTGTCATTTTCTTCCTGTTTATGGAGCGTCAGCATCTTTTTGACTCTATTCGACACTCTACCAAAAACCCTGTCCCACAATAGGGTTGCGGGTGCGACAAAACTGTCTCCTAAGTCTCCTCTTAATAAGCAGCAGTGCATTAATAGCTGGGAGAAGTCCAAAACGCACTCTTGAGCCATGTGGTGGATTTAAGGGGGCGGCAATGAGAGCAGCTGAGTGCACCTTATTTAAAAAATCGAGTGCGCGTCTTCAATTTCTTCGGGCATCAGGATTTCCAAGTTTAAATTTAGAGATTCATCCAGATCTCGGCGAAATGCAGCTAAGTCAGTTCCAGGTGGCAGCAGTCGTCCTTTTATTGTTTGATCTTCGGAGCGGAATCAAAATTAACCACAAGGGGAAGATGATGAGAGGAGAGTTGACAGTCTACAGTTGACCAATTAAGATGCGGAGGTAGATATAATGCAGAGACTATTAACTCGCCCCTACTGGTTGAAATCTGGATGGTGGCCATCTGTAATTTCGCTGTTCTCACTGGCTCTTGTAAAGAATAGCAGATTTCTCGCTTAATAAGCACAGCCACTCCTCCTCTAGGCCTGTTGCTGGGATGGTCAGCCTTGTGAATGTTGTATCCAGGTATAAAGATCTGGACTCCAGTTTGCAGCCATGTCTCAGTGATGAGCAACACATCAATGTTGTGGTCGGTAAGGAAATGCTTAAGCTGCTCAACTTGCCCAGAAATTCCATAAGCATTCCTCAATCCAAGGCTGAGTGGACCGGGCATCATTTACGGGCATTCACGAAATTGAGGCATACTTGTTTGAGGAACTGATTGCTCTCCTTCAGTTCATTAAACATTAATGTAATTGTGTCAACTTTAGCTGTGAGGGCTGTTATTGCAGCCTCTAACCTGCTGTCAGGGGTCTGTGGCGATTGCTGTAGATGCACAGCTCTGTTGTTAACATTGCAAGATCTCTTCGGAGGATTAGTTATATGCAAACCAGCACGTAGTGTGTCGAAATTGATATAATGCGTTTTCGGCTGTTTAATTTCTTTTTGAAAACTCGGCAGTCCTTACTCCAAGCAGCATGTTTCTCACCGCAATTTATGCAGCAAAGGTCCTCCACAGCCAAACGTTGGGTGGTGATATGGTTTTGCACACATTTTCCACAAATCAACTGTCGCAGGCAGTAATTTTTGGTGTGCCCAAATCCAAAGCATCTATAGCACTGAATGACAGTCAGGTTCTTTTTTGGAATTTCCACCAGGACACGTTGCCTTCCTATATGCTGAATTTTCAGAGCCTCCTTATTGTTAGGCGCTTTGGCAAGGTTGATGAAGAAGAAGTTGTTTGGTACCATCTTTTCAGTGTCTGCTCCATTAACCTTAGCGATTAACTTGCGGGGGTTGGGATTAAACACACCTTGATAATAGTGTGGGGGAGGTGCTGGCCAGGTTGCGAACAACTACCCTGAAAGCTTTATCCTCTTTAAGCTGGTACGTGTAATGTTTAATGTTACGCTCTTTTAGGTAACGAGCGACCCTTACAGTATCATTTCTCATAAGCTTAAGCGAGAAACTGTTTGGTCCGGAAACCAGATCCAGCTCCTGTTCCAAAAGGTGAGCATTGCTCACATTATCAATGTTGATAGGGGGTGGTGTTCTAGTCCTGCGAGTGGTTTCAGTATCAATTCCCTCAAGCAAAGCATCAGCGTTAAGGACCATTTTCTCGGCTTCGATAAGTGGTTTCATCCTCATTCCCAGCGTCAGATAGCAGAGCAAAGCGATTTGATGATGTGTCAGGACTTTCCAGAGAAATAGATGATTTCACGGTTTGGGCTGACCCCTTTTTCCCCTTCTTTACCCTACCATGACGGGAAAGTGGATTGGGTGGTCAGAGAGACACTTGACGTTGCCGTTGTTCTTGTTGCAGTAGTTGATGTACAGTTGTCATGTAGCCACGAGGTGTCATTAGGAACCCGCCGGAACTCGGAATCAGATAGATTTGAGTCATCTATGTTAGAATTGCTAACACCCGAAACGTCGCTAAGATTCCGAATTTTTGCCATTTTTAGTATATTTGCCGCAGCGCGGCGAACCGAATGGCGCTTAATTTTACCCGTTCCTATTTTTAATTTTATTTTTAACTGAGGTTATAGCAAAATGAATTTCCTTATTTAATTTATTTTAATTCTTCACTTGACTTTTTTGACACAATGATCCGTATCAATTTGATGATCCGTATACTACCAAAGTTCTATAAACTTCACTGGTAAGACCTATTCTGGAGTATGCGTCTTGTGTCTGGGATCCTCAATATGAGATATATATCGATCGTATGGAGTCGGTGCAAAAGCAATTTCTACTTTTGGTCTCAAAAACTTGCACTGCGATCATAACTCTTGCCTACCATCTTATCGTAGAACGGTCATTGGTTTAACTTTTATGTATAACATTATTTATGGTAGTATTAACTCGCCTTGCTTACTTAGTATTATTAACTTTAGTGTACCAGCACGTCCAAGTAGACACTATTTTCCTATTAGTCTTCCCTTTTGTAGAGCTTCTTATTTACAACTTGATCCATTCTATGCCTTATGCAAATCTTTTAATACCGACTTTGCGTGTGCTGCTCCTCGTACTTCTTCTTATGTTATAAAGACTAAATGGTTGGCGTCGTTGAATTAATGCATAACTTACTTTCTAAATTTGTAAGCTGCATTTTTTCTCCTTGTTTAAATTGTCTATGTCATTGTAGGTATTTATTTCTGTCAAGTTTCGAAAGAGGGCCAATCCGACGCTTTCGCGTATATCCTGCACTTGAAAACATTGGTTGTGGTGATGCCGATTCCGGGAGTGAATGTTGCAGGGAAGATTGATTTGAGCTTGACAAAGGCATTGAGTCATGCGTGCTCACATCGGACGTCGCAGAGTTAAACAGTCGATTTAACGTCGTCAGATAAGATGCTCCATTTGTAGCTCCATCCTTGACGGTGGGCACATCGCCACTGGCCGATGTATTGGCTCTCGCAGCAACATTGACACCTACAGCTGTGACAGTGGCCTCTGTGGTATTTGTTGCATTAGTCGATATGGTCCTGCGTTCAGCATTGCGTTTTGATATTATCTCATTCAGCTCCGCATTGACGTCATCGACACTGTAATGTGCCGCAAAATGGTCCTCTAAATATGAAGCGTTCAGCGACTCTAGGCAACGGATGTCGCTAAAAGCTAAAGTTTCGGGGTGCTCTCTCTCTGTCTCTATTATATCTATAGCACATTTTGTTTTGTTTGAGATTTGTACTATCTTTGCTATTCCCTGGTCTAATCCTTTGATTTTTTCTCGCTCTCTTAAGGTTTTCTTATCGTATGGGTGGTTTTTCGGCCTAGTTTTCGTTTAAAATAGCAATGCTCTTAAACAGTTACTCACACGCTTAAAGTTTATTTAGCGCCGGCCATTATTAAGACAACGGATAATTCTTGTTAACCACTTAATTATCTAGTATCTAAATTCAGTGCACCCGCTTTCTTTGCATTCAATGTCAACCAACCAAGAATTAACATTATATATTTATATTGATCTCGAATTGAACGCGAAAAGGCGCGTATTCTTTAACACTAGAATTTCCTAACTTTGTACCCAGTTTTGAGGAATTTTGTTCTGTTTTTTTTATTAATCAAACAAATGTGTTATGCAGTTTACTGCGATAAATGTTATAATTTAATTATGAAAAAAAAAAATTTATTTCTGTGAAATTAGTCTTGAAACTGATCTCAACCCACCTCACCAACGACCACAACTGCTGTCTCATCTACCTCATCACCCCGCTGGCTTTCTCAATGCGTACCTCATTGCGACCTCAACAACCTCAGCGCGTCCTTCACTACCCATAGCACCACCACTACACTATAATTTCAAGTCTATATTTATTTTACTATGTTCAAAGAATACGAAAAATATTGTAGGTGTGCAAAGTAGAGAAGGCGACAACGTTCCTACACACAGCGCAGAGCCACATTCACAGAAAAGGTTGCATACTTGTTGGCGTGGGAGTGGAGTTCTTCGTGTTTTTAGCGTTGCGAACGAATTCTTTTTGATTTACGATTTATTTCATTCTGTAGCGTGTAATTAGCGATGCATCGGCATTAGAGATTGCGATGGGAGAAAGAGCCATTTAAGGTGCTGCACCAGAGTTAAGAAGGTCGATTAATTAAAGAGAGACAGAGAGAGAACCGATGTCATTCATATTTTCCAAAGGAATTGCAAAGATATACGGCTGCTTTAAGCTGTTTTTAAAGAGGCCAAGTAGCAAATAAAAAGTTTAGGAAGCGGTATAAATTTTAATACCTTAACCGGTCCTAGGTGGACATATTATGCTTATATGTATATGAGTATGTACTAAAAAGAACGACGACCGTTCAATGAAGCACAACGTTTTTAATTAGTTGTGCAAATTAATGTTGTAGCCCGTCAAGTATATCTTATTTAAATCCACACAATTTCCCAATAATTAAAAAAGCTTCCGTGCCATGAAAAACAAAAAAACAAAAAAAATTTTATTGTATTCATCAGATTTGGCATCGTCGTACTCTTCTCTTTTCTTGAAACTAAGTTGTCCACTATTTATATTGCCTTCATTTTAAGCCATAGAAAATGTCTTGCGCTCAAACGTTGACTAAAAGAATCAACTGATGTACAGATACTTTTCAGGCATGTTTACCATTAAAGAAAATGTCCACTATTGGGAGGGTTAGCTGTTATAAATGTGTCAGTGTTTTTGGGCATAACACATTAGCATCCGTGATATGCAAATTACACGCATCTATCGACGAACGACGCTCGAAATCCTATAGTGCAACAAGAGCAACAAGAAAATATTTACGATTTTGTAGACGTGTCGTATACACCACACATTGTTTGGACAGAGGGGATCACAAAAGACAAAAAAAAAAAGTACAACCAAGTACAAGTTGACCTCGCGTGGAGAAGGTTTCGTACGTTGAATATGTCTTTTTGAATCTGATCCAATCTTGTTTCTGGTAATTAAAATATGTATTTATTTATATTTTTGGAGTAAAACTTCTTAGACGGCGTTTCGATGATTGAGAGTGAAAATTTTATATGCACAGCGAAGATCGAAGAAACGGAAAGGAAACGAAGCGATAAGCTTTAATATGTTCCTAGTAGAGTTAAGCGATATTTTTAGATATCGCTGATTTAATCGATTTTTCGATTTTTCCATATAACTTTTACGAACCACATGTGTTAGCCAGCATTCTCAATAATAATGTTAAGGACTCGAGAGCTAATCCAGAGACTTTGTACAAATGAAGCCACTCATTTATAAAATAGATTTGTTTATCAAATGTAGTTATTTTCTTTTAAGACTTTATTATTTAAAATAAACAATTATAAAAATAAAATATTTAAAAAAAACATGTGTTGGCCAATTCTTACAAGGCATGCTAGGGAATATTTGAAAAGACCTGCCAAGCGGCTTTTAAAGGCCGTGTTATCTGTGGCTGGTTGTTGGTGAGATATAAGCGCAGGCTACGTCGTCGCTATATGAGATCACGGAATGAATTTGACAAGGCTGCATGGAGGAGAGCTGCCTGAGAACTGAGGCATGTAATGCAAGCTGTGCGATTGGAACATTTTAACAATCTGTTGGCTAATGCGGATCCAATGAAAAAGTTTGGCTTCAATCTATGGCGTGGCACCATGTGCATCAAACAACAGCCTCACAGAAATGCTCCAATCCGTGGGCATCCAAACCAGTGGCTGCGTACGGAGACCGAGAAAGCAGAAGCATTTGCTAATGAGTTGGAGAGCCTCTTCACGCCCTTTAGCCTGGCTGACCCTGGAGACGTTGAGGAAACAGCTGAGTGGACCGGGCATCATTTACGGGCATTCACGAAATTGAGGCATAATTGTTTGAGGAACTGATTGCTCTCCTTCAGTTCATTAAACATTAATGTAATTGTGTCAACTTTAGCTGTGAGGGCTGTTATTGCAGCCTCTAACCTGCTGTCAGGGGTCTGTGGCGATTGCTGTAGATGCACAGCTCTGTTGTTAACATTGCAAGATCTCTTCGGAGGATTAGTTATATGCAAACCAGCACGTAGTGTGTCGAAATTGATATAATGGGTTTTCGGCTGTTTAATTTCTTTTTGAAAACTCGGCAGTCCTTACTCCAAGCAGCATGTTTCTCACCGCAATTTATGCAGCAAAGGTCCTCCACAGCCAAACGTTGGGTGGTGATATGGTTTTGCACACATTTTCCACAAATCAACTGTCGCAGGCAGTAATTTTTGGTGTGCCCAAATCCAAAGCATCTATAGCACTGAATGACAGTCAGGTTCTTTTTTGGAATTTCCACCAGGACACGTTGCCTTCCTATATGCTGAATTTTCAGAGCCTCCTTATTGTTAGGCGCTTTGGCAAGGTTGATGAAGAAGAAGTTGTTTGGTACCATCTTTTCAGTGTCTGCTCCATTAACCTTAGTGATTAACTTGCGGGGGTTGGGATTAAACACACCTTGATAATAGTGTGGGGGGTGGTGCTGGCCAGGTTGCGAACAACTACCCTGAAAGCTTTATCCTCTTTAAGCTGGTACGTGTAATGTTTAATGTTACGCTCTTTTAGGTAACGAGCGACCCTTACAGTATCATTTCTCATAAGCTTAAGCGAGAAACTGTTTGGTCCGGAAACCAGATCCAGCTCCTGTTCCAAAAGGTGAGCATTGCTCACATTATCAATGTTGATAGGGGGTGGTTTTCTAGTCCTGCGAGTGGTTTCAGTATCAATTTCCTCAAGCAAAGCATCAGCGTTAAGGACCATTTTCTCGGCCTCGATAAGTGGTTTCATCCTCATTCCCAGCGTCAGATAGCAGAGCAAAGCGATTTGATGATGTGTCAGGACTTTCCAGAGAAATAGATGATTTCACGGTTTGGGCTGACCCCTTTTTCCCCTTCTTTACCCTACCATGACGGGAAAGTGGATTGGGTAGTCAGAGAGACACTTGACGTTGCCGTTGTTCTTGTTGCAGTAGTTGATGTACAGTTGTCATGTAGCCACGAGGTGTCATTAGGAACCCGCCGGAACTCGGAATCAGATAGATTTGAGTCATCTATGTTAGAATTGCTAACACCCGAAACGTCGCTAAGATTCCGAATTTTTACCATTTTTAATATATTTGCCGCAGCGCGGCGAACCGAATGGCGCTTAATTTTACCCGTTCCTATTTTTAATTTTATTTTTAACTGAGGTTAAAATAAAAAAAAAAAAATGTTATTTTTTTGACACAATGATAAGTATCAATTTGATGATCCGTATACTACCAAAGTTCTATAAACTTCACTGGTAAGACCTATTCTGGAGTATGCGTCTTGTGTCTGGGATCCTCAATATGAGATATATATCGATCGTATGGAGTCGGTGCAAAAGCAATTTCTACTTTTGGTCTCAAAAACTCCAATGAAAAAGTTTGGCTTCAATCTATGGCGTGGCACCATGTGCATCAAACAACAGCCTCACAGAAATGCTCCAATCCGTGGGCATCCAAACCAGTGGCTGCGTACGGAGACCGAGAAAGCAGAAGCATTTGCTAATGAGTTGGAGAGCCTCTTCACGCCCTTTAGCCTGGCTGACCCTGGAGACGTTGAGGAAACAGCTGAAGTCCTATCGAGGTGTATCTTAGACCACAGTCCAACTAAACATGTCACCCCTGAAGAGGTTGTGACTCAAATTTAGAGACTGAAATCTAAGAAGAGCCCCAGACATGACCATATTGACAACAAGGTGGTGAAAGCCCCGCTAATTGGAAGGAAGTGTTGTTCCTGACGTTGCTGTTCAACAGCATGCTGCGGTTCTGCCATTTTCCCACACAGTGGAAGTGTGAAACGACATCCATAATACCTAAACCTCTTACTCCGGAGAACCTTGTCACATCATATTGGCCCATAAGCCCCCTTCCAACTCTTTCCAAAATTTTTGAAAGAATATTTTTGAGCAGATTGTTGGCAGTACGAGGTGTTCAAGAAGCCACTCCTGATCACCAATTTGGATTTAGATCGCAGCATGGCACGCCCGAACAACTGCATCGAGTCGTTTATTACATACTTACTGCGTTTGAGATGAAACAGTATTCCTCTGCAGTCTTCCTAGACGTCAAACAAGCATTCGATAGGGTATGGATCGATGGACTTCTGCATAAATTAAAAGTACTCCTGCCTTCAACGACGAACCTTCTCTGTGGCGGTAAGAGACAAAATTTCCAAACTCAGGCTCATGAGAGCCGGTGTCCCGCAGGGGAATGTCTTAGCTCCGGTCCTCTACTCCTTATATACGTCTGATATGCCTACAACTAGAGATGAGCATTCGATTATTGCTACATACGCGGACGATACGGCAGTTATATTCAACTCTGCCTCTCTGAACGAAGCTGCGGAGAAATTCCACTCATGGGCCAGGCGCTGGAATATAGCCATAAACTCTGAGAATTCAGCTCACTGCACCTTCACATTAAGGCAAGTCGTCTGTCCGGTTGTGACTTACAACACAAGCATCATTTCGCAAATGGAGCAAATCCGGTATCTCGGTCTGATCCTGGATAAGCGTCTTATCTGGCGTGCACACATTAAGGTAGTTACAGCATGCTGCTACCAAAACCTCAAGAAACTGGAGTGGCTTCTCCGCCCATCGAATAAGTTAACTTTAACTAATAAAAGGTTCATCTATCTGCAAGTAGTGGCACCTGCTTGGCGTTACGCCATAAAAATTTGGGGCACTATTGCTGCATACAACATCAGAAGAATGCAGGCGTGTCAGAGCAAGGCTCTCAGAAGATTTACGGGCGCCCCTAGGTACGTCCGCAACACCACGCTGCACAGGGATCTTGCCATGCCAACTGTTATGGAGGTGATTAATTCTCACAGCTCCTGCTATCACTACAGACTTTTATCGCACCCAAATCCGCTGGCGTCCTTCCTGACCCGTATCTCAACAAGGCGTAGACTGAAGAGGCTACACCCGCATGATCTCCCCCTAAGAAGGAATCAGCCTTCTATAGCATTGCCTCTTCGGCGCAATTAGCATCATTTTTAATTTAGTATACGTCAAATTTTTTTTTTCACGTCATTATTTTTTTTTAATCCGACAAATGTGTTATGCAGTTTACTGCGATAAATGTTATAATCTAATTATAAAAAAAAGAGTTGTTGGGCTTTTTGCATAGATAGATAGAAACACCTACCAATGTTGCATGCATTAAGTAGCCACGTTAGCAAAACCAATATCCAATATCGGAGGTGCAAATAATACAAATTGATGTTAGCCTATCTGTGAACATTTCTCTTTCAGCTTTAGAAATCAGGGGTCGTTGAGAATAAATATTGGGTGATATAAAAAGTACTCTCGGTTTTTTTATAGTTATGTTTAAACAAACATTTTTGTTGGTCAATTCTGGTTGCTTTTCCTTGATTCCTTCGTTCACTCGGCCGAGTTGTGAGAAATAGAGAGCGGAATAATGGTTCAATTGATTTTTTCAGTGACTGGCCGACCAGAACGAGGTGCATGGTTGACTTTAAAAATTGCGAAACGGAATTGAGCAAACCACTTTTGGGTTCAGTGTTCACTCACAGCATCCTCAGCCTAAACCGCACAAATTTTTCGGCATTTTTTTGCAGCGGTTTTATCTTTTTTTATAGTAAAAAATGTATCACAGCCTATTTCTTCAAATATATCACTCAGTTTTCAATTAGTATAACTTTTAACACGAGCAACGAATTATACAGCTGTCTTCACAAAAAATGTAGAATGTGACACAATCGGATTAGTATTGCGCAATATATGGGTACCAACACATTCTAGTTATAAAAAATGCGTATACTCTTTATATCACCTAATACAATTGGAATTAATACTGTCACTGTAGCGCTAATAGATCTCTATCATATATCAAATGATTATGATTAAGCTCTGTACTGTTCTACTATATTACTAGCCTGCTCTGTGTACTGTACTTAACTTTTTTCTTGTCTGGTAGTAGCTTGCATCCTGGATGTTGCGCCGCAAAGTAGAAGTCAGGGAGGGGGCAAGTGGACTAGCGGAGTACCAGCTGTATTGTTTGTTGGGTTAGCTAGCCGAGCTTGGACCGTTGTGACTGCACTTTTGTATGACTCTAACTCTCTCGTACCTGAATGTAGGGGTGCAGTCATAGAAGTGGTCAAAGCTCTTTTTATGCTTTAACCTATGCCTTAATGTACAAAGTCAAAGCTAGCGTGACAGCTGAGGAGAGCACATGTAAGAGTGGAAAATAATGTTATTATTTAATGAAATTTAATAATTGTAAAATAAAGATTTTAGCATAACCAATACATAGCGAATTTGAATTAAATTGGAGGCTGGAAATACGCTCCGCGACAGAAAATAATAGGCGTGGTCAAACGCCGCAACAAACTGAAATATTGGCTCTGCATGCTCACATTGGAATCTGCGCATCCCGCTAAAGGTGGAAGTTATGGAAGGTGAAGACCAGCGTGTGAGCGGGGAAATGACAACGAACCGTAACCAGAATGGTGAAGTAACTGTAAGTTCACTCGTAACGGCATGGTCTACGGGACAAATAAACGAGTCGCCGTTGTCCGTTAGGATTCAGGCAGTTGACCTCATGGCTGACAAACGGGATGTTAACGGTTCATGCCCTCCCTCAGTGGCATCCACGCAACCAACCACAGCATCGTTTGCTATGCGAACAGCTGTAGCCAACTGCGTTAATGATGTTACGCAACCTTCCAAATACACGCTTCCCAATATCTTAAATTGCGGTACAGCGACAGAAATACGTAATGCATCGGTACCCCTCAATAGGATGACTTGTGGTGCTCCGCCAATAAATCCTGCAGCTAAACAGAATATGAGTTTGCCGTTTTTGTCAAACACTGCTGTTTTTAACAGCACAATGTCATCGCAAAGTGCAGCATATGGAGCTGTAAACTCGATTACGATGCCGTTTATAGCTCCATCCGGATTTCATCGGAGAGAAGCACTGTTCGTCGCAGAGGAACGAGCGCTGTCGTCCGCACAAATTGCCTCACGTCACGTCCTCAATAAAGACTTACCAGCATTTACCGGTAAGCCGGAGGAGTGGCTGCTGTTCATTAGCAATTATGAGCAATCTACTAAGAGGTGCGGATTTAGCAACGAGGAAAATCTCATCCGACTTTAGACGTGGCAAACTGATGGTTCCCGCAACAGTTCCGTCCGCGGTTGGCATTGTGTATGTGTCGTTGCAACGGAAACTGAGAGAAGAACCACCTATGCGATCAAACAACTTAGACTCTGTTATTCGATTAGCGCTAGCCGTTCAAAACTATTGCGCTACGTTGTCAGCCATTGGGCTCAACGAATATTTGAACGACCCAACTCTGTTAAACGAGTTGGTAGCTAAGATGCCGTGCGATATGAAATTGGAGTGGGGACGCCATCGATTAACGCCGGGCAGTATAGGATCTAACTTGGCCATCTTTGACAATTGGCTGTTTGATAAATGGAATAAATGGGACGTCAATGGATAGAGTACTTATACATAACGTGGTGCCCAACCACGAGAATGGTCAACCTGAGCCATGCCGACAGGAACCAGAGAGCTACTCGTGTCTCAAGTGTGAAGACAATCACCACTTGTCGAATTGTTGTCGCTTCAAGGAAATGGTCGTCAACCAGCGTTGGGAGTTCGTAAAAGGAAAGCGTCTTTGTTTCGGCTGCTTTATGCGTCACAACATGCGACGTCGACGGTTGTAAAGCGAAGCACAACTGCATGTGGAAGCCGGTGAAGTTGATGTTGAAACAGCCGTTACAAAACGAATGAGAGCGCAGTAATGTTCCACAGAAAGGAATCCGTGAAGGCATTATTTCACTATGTTCCCGGTACGTTGCATAGTGAGACGCGTATTGTCCATACATATGCCTTGATCGACGAAGGTGCTGGGTATACATTGATGGAAGAAAGCCTGACGGATGATCTCCAACTCGACGGCCCGAAGGATGATCTGTGTTTAAGGTGGACTGGCAAAGTAACACAAACAGAACGGGACTCTAAATCTGTTTGCGTGAATATATCAGCAAGAAATAAAGAGGCGCCTCAGTACACGCTGAAAGGTGTACGTACAGTACCTCGATTAGACCTGCCCCTTGAATCATTTGATGAAAATATGATAAAAGCCCACAGTCATTTGCGGTGCATTCCAATCCAGCCATACACCAACGCGAGGGCGAGAATTATTATTGGACTGGACAACATCAAAGTGAGCGTGCCACCGAAAGTGCGTGAAAGGCACGCAGATGATATTATCGCCGCGCGATGCAAACTAGGATGGTCAGTATATGGGCGACACAGCATCGAAACTCCTAAACCACCTCTGGTATTACACATTTGTCAATGCAACGATACAAATTATCTACGCCAACTGGACCAGTCCATTTGCGCAATGCAAATCATGGAGGTGACTACGAGTTACATCTCTACAGAAAAACGTTGGCAAACCGGACTGTTGTGGCGATTTGATGAAGTTGTGTTACCTGATTCCAACCCAATGGCACTAAAACGTTTGAAATGCCTTGAAAGGAAAATGGCGACAGTATCTACCCATCTTAACAGTCAACAACCCAAATAAGAAGAAGACGCGTCTCGTTTGGGATGCTGCCGCTAAGGTAGATGGTCTGTCCCTCAATGATGTCCTGTTAAAGGGCGGTTCCGGGAACGCCCTGTAGCTGTGGCTGGCGATATTCGGGAAATGTTTCATCAGTCCGAGTGCGCCCTGAAGATCAAGTGGCCCAAAAATTCTTATGGCGCGACGGCGATTCAACCCGGAAACAAGAAACATATGTGATGCAAGTCATGACCTTTGGAAACTTCCTGTTCACCGGCCCTGGCGAACTACATAATGAACCGCAACGCGAAGAGATTCATTAAGCAGTTTCCGGAAGCTGTCAACGCAAACTGCTGTAACACCTTCGTAGACGATTTGTTACAGTCAGTCAACTCAGAAGATGAAATGATTCAACTGGCGACCAGCGTGAAAAGAATTATGCTGAAGGCGGATTTGATATGCGACTATGGACATCAAATTCAGCTCGGGTGATGCCGGTTTTGGAAGACGTAGACAGTTCGCTGACGAAGCACATCGCAGCATCCGGAGGGTCCCAAGAAAAAGTCCTAGGCATGTGGTGGTTGCCTGAAAAAGATTTGCTGATCTATGTTGTAAAGCCTGATCTGGTTGCAGAGGTATCGACATCCAGAGCAACAAAACGGCAAGTACTAAGTATCTTTATGTCAATTTTTGACCCGCTAGGCCTTCTTGGCTTCTTCATAGTACGCGCCAAGAAAGTTTTGCAGAATATCTGGAG
Organism: Cacoxenus indagator; assembly: GCA_035041755.1. Lineage (NCBI taxonomy): Eukaryota > Metazoa > Arthropoda > Insecta > Diptera > Drosophilidae > Cacoxenus > Cacoxenus indagator. The sequence goes on along the minus strand of JAWNKX010000144.1, from coordinate 516,559 downwards.
GACCGGCGTAGACTGGGACGAGCCTCTCAGGGAAAGACGAAGCTGATTGGAGGAGATGGTTGAAGCATGTACCGAAATTAAATTATCTAAAAATTCCGAAAGCAATGTCATTAGTAAGCTGCGCTGAAAAGTTACAGCTTCATACATTTGTGGACGCCAGCATCAACGCCTACGCTGCTCTAGTTTTTCTGCGCGGATAACTTAATTGTGAAGTTCATTGCTCATTGGTAGCGGCGAAAACCCGCGTCGCCCCACTGAAACCCATATCTATACCGCGAATGAAGTTGATGGCTGCTGTCCTTGGGCTTCGTCTGGCGAAGTGTGTGGAGTCTGAGCTCACTGTTCACATTGATTGACGTCTTTTCTGGACTGACTCAATGGATACTTGAAGGATCCGATGTGTCAAGTTGGCTCTGGGTGCCCACGGCATTCAATGTTGCAGACGACGGTACGAGATGGACAAAGATGCCGGAAACCAATGGATCAATTCGTTTGTTTGTTGGGCCCGAGTTCTTATATATAGGCGAGATGCAATGACCATCAACAAACTTTGCCCTAAAGGCAAACAATATACATATATTACACCATGACAAAAAATTTTACACGTCCCAACTCTACAATGTATAATGCCAGATCCCCAACGCTTTAGTAAATTGGAGCGTCTCCGAACTGCCCAGAGGTCTGTTTTAGACTTCTTGCGCGCCGTGGTTAAAGGGCCGAGTGGTGCCCACAGTCGTTGCCCAACCCAATTGCTGTAAACGATATAGTTATCATCGTGGATGACAATAGCAAGCGTAACTCATGGCCCAAAGGCGTGATAATCGACGTGCATCGCGGAAAAGATGGTCAAGTGAGAAGTGCAGTCGTACGTACAGCCGACGGGATCATCACACGCCCATCCGTAAAATTAGCGAAATTGGACATTGCAGTGTAATTGGACATCTGAATGCAGAGGTGCACTCATAGCAGTGGTCAAAGCTCTTTTTATGCTTTAATCTATGCCCTAATGTGCAGTCAAAACTAGCGTGACAGCTGAGGAGAACACATATTTCAGTTTGTTGCGGCGTTTGACCACGCCTATTATTTTCTGTCGCGGAGCGTGTTTCTAGCCTCCATAACCAATACATAGCGAATTTCAATTAAATTGGAGGCTGGAAATACGCTCAGCGACAGAAAATAATAGGCGTGGGCAATCGCCGCAAAACTGGCATTAGATTTTGGGCTAAGAGTAAATTTTCTTGCAGACTGTCAAAATTACTGTTTAAATAAATAAATTATTTTATTTTGGCAACTGACAAATTTCTCTTAAGCTTTTTTTTAAATGTCGTACATTCTCATGTGCTCATACATAAGCGTGAAAAAAATGTTTTTGGATATTGTTTTGAATATGAAGAACAGTCTTCTAAGATGCAGTTGTATATACTGTATGCCGCTTTTCACCAAATTCGAATTTCTTCTCTTCCTTCTTCTCCCGCAAAATTAAAAAAAAAAATCCAAAAGCCGAAAGGAATTAAGTGAAGTCTGTGAAGTTGTAGTAGCGTTAAGCGAGTTTGCAGTCTTGCGCTTTTATAGCACACAACTATATTATACCACAAAATCAAACATATGTAATAGTCGTTGTGACCGCTCTTGTGGCTCCTGCCATGCGTTGTTCTTTGTGTTGTGGTTTAAAGATTTTTACACCTTTCTATGTGCATCTCGTATGTATGTGACACCTGCTCTCGTGTTCATGATGCTTTTATTTTCCTTTGTTCAGCCATTATTTATTTATTTTTATTTTTATTTTTATTTATTTATTTATTTTTTATCACCTTTGATGCACAGTCGTTTAACCAGTCACTCGTTTCCACGACAATGCGGCTTTGTTAATGAATTCGAGCTTGTTGAGCTTTGAGTTTCTTGCGCGCTAACGTGGCGTATGTGTAATTTTGACATTTGCCACGGGGGAATAAGCAAGATACACGCCGCAAAAAAAGTTGCACAAAGGCAATAAAAAGTCAGTCGGATGGAGGAGCCGTGTTTTTTTTTGTTTGGTTTATATAAGTAAAATTAGAGTATCCTAATTTTATATCAGTTTTTGTTGACGACCTGATTTTTGTTTGTTCGCTGTCAAGCGAATTGATTTTATTAAGAAGGGCACATGCAAAGCGGAAATGATACGCTTTCTTTTATTTATTTACTTGCTTACTTATTTCATTCATTATACGAGTATAATATTTATATTGTTTAACCAAAAGTGATGTAATAACATATGTTCAATTGCAAGAAAGATGCACTGCATTCTACACTACATCGCTGTCGATCGCTGGCGTGTGCTCAGCAACACTTCTTCTTTAGCGGCGTATGTCTCGTTATTTAATAGACCCACCTTATATACTAAAAAAGCAAAATTATGATTTTCAAAGAACTTTGTAGACTCGCATAATTAGTTTGTCACTTAAAGTAAATCCTATATCAAAGTACTTTCTAGATAGTAGATCAGGCAATAAGGAATATTCAAAAATTATCTCAGTAACTACGACTGTATTGTAATACAAACTGAGCACTAACTAGTAGACGAGCAACATTACACTTTTGGCAGGACTGGCAAATTTTTATGGCATCAATGCATTACATCACAGTTTCCTTTTTGATTTGAATGCCCGTTTTACAACACACTTTTTGAGCATCGAGCCCAACGCCAATACCAACCAACATTGGTACAAACTCACAAAGTCGACGACGAAGTTGGATGTGCACATGGGAACTAATTAGAAAGTATACCTTTTGTTTATCAAACAAGTAAGTAAAGTGTAAATGGTGGTTGGTGTTAAGTAAAACTGAGCGTTAGACGCACACCGTCAGAAACTTTATACGCACTGAAATTAGTATATAGTTTTGCCTTGGATTTTGCTGGAAGACCGAAAGGAAGTGGTAGTAATCGAACAGTTGGTAGAACTAAATTTAAAACTTGAGCACGCGTTTGAAGACAGCAGCTGTCAGTTAGAGTAGCAGCAGCAACAGCTTTGTGCGCTCCAAAATGTATGCAACACAGTTTTAACAAGCTGAAAACTCGTTAACAACGCTGGCAGGCTAAGCCATGAAGTGCCAGTTATTGGTTTAGCGTGTAAAAAGGGGAAAAACTCACAAGAGTACAATAAAGAAAAACTAAATAAATAATAAAATAAACGCCGAAAATGCAAGTGGATTGACAGATGTTTATCAGAGTTTATTGAATTATGAAATTTTTAAAATTGTAGAATTTGTTTAAGAAGAAGATGTACACAACTTAGAGGTAAGCATAATATTGCATAAAATTGCATAATATTAAAAATAAATGTTCGCTGAAAAGTATGCTAAAGATTATTATAATCCCTATTATTATAATCTCTATTATTACTTACTTGAGCATGATTTTTTAGAAATACTACTACTATTGGTACAATGAATTTTGTAGTCCGGTACCTTACTTATGAGCTTGTAAACTGTTTGAGAATGCTTCTTTCTTTGTCTGTCCCACAAACAGCTCAATAATTGATGCAGATGTAAAGAACAGTGTCAGCGACTTTCTTTTCACTAAATCATTGCATTTTACGTTGGACTCATCCCATGGGATACATATTTCGTCGAAAGAAATTACCGCTGCAGAGAGTGACGTAGAAAAGACATTAATTTCAGTGCCTGGCATATTGCAATGTTTAACTTGACAGATTGAAGATTTTCTAAAACCGAACTTCTACAAAGTTTTGGGTTGCATCTGAAAGTCGCATTCAGTTTAGATTATATTTTATGTATGTAACCCATAGATACTTTACCTATAACTTCAATACCGAGGTATGATTTTGATTAAATTTTCAGGGAAACTCTAGAATAGTGTGGAGAGTAGTCGAGGAAGTTTGATGCAAAAGTTTACCGGAAAACTTAGAAAAATTATATGAGAGTATGGAAATCGTAATATTGCTTGATCCGTGTGACGTCGATATGTCCAATTCAACGCCGAACGTACGACAAAAAAATTTTATAAAAATAAATCACATATTTATATCTTTGGTGAATTTAAAATAATAAAATTAAGGCAAGAACATAGTAATCGAATCAATGAGACTTACAAACAGCGTAGTCAGCGTTTAGAGGCAAATCGAATATGAATTTCTTTTTTTATTTTTTTAATTTAATTTTTTTGTTATTATTAGAAAAACTTCAATTAAATTGTATATACAAAAATTAACAAAACAACTTAAATAATAAGTTCTCAAGCGCGATCCATTGACTCCGGAAATATTGGGCAGAGTTGAATTCGACGAGTTTGTAGTTCAGATAAGATCTCACAGTCTATTACAGCGCAGAAGAATCTGCTTATCAACATTGCAATCGTTGTGCCAGCGGAAAGGTAAATTTACTACAAAAAAGTGTAGTAAAATGAGTATGAGTGTACATTTATATATGTACTAGTGGCCCCGGCAAACGTTGTTTTGTGCTCTCTCGTATGTGGTGCGTTCAAAGAGTATAAAAATATACACAATATATTTTATGTTCTTTGGGTCACACAAAGCAGGAAAGAGTAACCAAAGAGTATACATTCTTATTTTCTTATTCTAATTTTCTGGGTAGTTTGTCCTGTCCCTCTCTTGTCCCAATTGTCAATTATATGAATATCATATAAAAAATATTTTTTTAAAAAACAGAAAAAAGAGCTCAATATTTATTTTCGTGCTCAATAGAGAGTGTACTAATAACTAAAAAAACACATTAATTTTTAAAATAGCAAAAAAAATTAAGTATGTTGGTTTCTTCTATAGCGCAAATGTGTTGTTTAAAAAAAAATATATATATATATATATATTAAAAACGGTATAGTATAGCATCAGGAAAGCGATACATACAGATTTCATACAATCAATTTTGTATAATAGTATAGATATACAAGCAACTACAAAATACGAAGAAGGCGAGCTAACATCAAAAGATATAGAACATAATATGTCGATGACGCGAACTCACAAAAGTTTGCCCTATCAAAAATCGATCGATCGATCTTTCTTTTACCGAAATCCCCAGCAATAATACTTATATAATAGATATAATACTAGCCAGCGACGGGTTACATGATGATGCAGTTAGAAGAATAAGTCTAAGATACACGTGTTGGAGATTTTCTCATGCTTTTTCAATCAATTCGTGGAATACCTCATGTAATGGCCTTTGACCGCCTACAACGGTTTAAATCATCTCAATTGGCTTTTCACAATAAATACAAATAATACATTTAAATTGGTAATGGGTTCCAATGAAATGAATTGAATTTTATACAAGAAGATGTTTCCTTTGTTCCTCCATTTGTCAGACGGTATCACAATGAAATGATACCCTTTTGTTCATTTGAATGGCAAAAATGTTTTCTGTTATCCTTCATATACAATAGTATATGCTGGTTATTTTCCACATAATTCTCTACTTTTGTCTGGACTTTATAACCCACACAGAAATTAGATATATGAGTCGAATTGAGTTAAGGGGCTCTGTCTGCAATATATACAGCTTAAGGCAATTATTGTACTTTAGAGTGGGCGCTTTCAGGCGACTCTCCGCCTACGTATTTGCTTGCACGTTTCTTTGTGCCAATCGCAACAATTATTTGTCCATTATATAAAATTGTATTTTGTGGCAAAATATAAAATATTACGCACAAAAATATGCAACAAATAATTGGAGCTCATAGAACCGTCTCAGTTAAGCACGTTAATTTGAAGTTGAAAACCATTATTGTACTAAAAACATTATTGTTGTTTCGCGCTTTAGTTTTTTTTTTTAGACAGTGGTGTTGAAACCGGTTTTACAAAAAGACAAAATAAGAGTGTGTTTTGACAAAAAGATAAAGCCCTCGCGTCACCAGCAACCGCTATAGAGGCTACAAAAACTTTTAAAGATGGAAGAAGAAGACACTTCTCTTTGACTTAAATCTAAGCTGCTGAAGCACGAGAAGATGAGGCAAGTAACTGGTGCATCACCGGTTGTACTTCGCGCTAGACTTTCCGAAGAACAACAGAAAGCCAGCTTAAAGCACTCTGAACTGTATATCAATATCAGTAATTGCATAGCGACAACTAGTACTACCACTACTAGCACCTTAACTTTTTCTACTGTAGGTTGCGCAGCAACATACACTACAGCAACAACTACAGGCTATATATGCTCTACTCCAGTGTATGTGAATGAATATAATACCAAAAGTAGTGTAGTCGCCACTGAACCTCTGGTAAAAGGCTGCCCATTTCAAGTGCCACTCATTTCTGTTCGTAGAAAACAGAAAGGAGCAGACAAAGCATCAAAAACTATTCAAAAAACTAAACCGGCAAAAATAAACATAATTGGTAGCCAGAAAAGCAAACACTGCCTCCACATCAGTGGCGGCATCTCGCAGTAATCGTTTTGCAGTATTGTCCGAAGACACCGATGCTATAAGGGAGATGGACGGACAAAATAATTGTCAAGACTTGGAAGAAGGCAGTATTGTAATAGATGCTGACTGCTTGCAGCAGGGAAGCGAAGTCCCGAAACCACCGGCTATCTGTGTGCCGCACGTTAACAAGTTGGTTGAACTAGAGCGTAAACTTAATTTACTGTCGGGTGATTGCCATATCCGTACATCCAAATTCGGGATCTCGCGGATATATACTAAGAATGCCAAATTAGAGATGTGGTAAATTCTACGCCTAAAAACAAGAGTCCGGAAAGAATACGCAAGAATGGGAGACACTCGCAATTATCAGATCTACAAAAGACTGTCTAATCGTTTGCAAAAGGTGCTAATCAGGCATAAACACGAGTCAATCGACGACATGCTAGAAAGTGTAAGTCCTGATGCATCTTCTAACTACTCTCTTTGGAAGCTCACAAGACGCTGGTGGTTGGTGTTATTCCAGTCAACAGAAGGCTGAAATTTTTGCGGACAGCCTAGAAGACAGATTTAAGCCATTTGATCTCTCACCGGAGCTCGTGCGCAGGACTGTTAAAATGCATTTGGACGTGCTATTCCAAATTGCTTTACCAGCAAACCCGATAACGTTGCAAGAAGTGAAGCAACAAATTAAAAAGTTAAACTGCAACAAAACCCCAGGCGAAGATCTCTTGGATAAAAAGACGCTAAAACTTCTTCTCACGAGAGCTGTACTGTTTATAGTTTGGATATTCAACAGCATCTTAAGGTTGGGACACTTCCCAAAGATTTGGAAATCAGCTTTAATTATTATGATTCCAAAGCCAAAGAAACACCCCACTGAAGTTGACTCATATAGGCCAATCAGTCTTCTTCCCGCTTTAGGAAAAATAGTGGAAAGGATGATATTAAATCGGATTCTTTATCTCGAAAGCGTAAAAGAAAAAATCCCAAAGTGGCAGTTTGGTTTTAGGAAAAATCACGGGACCTACATAGCTACATCGTGTGGTTAACTTCGCTTTGGATGCCATGGAACTAAAAATGTACGCAGTAGCATTTTTCTTGGACATCCAGCAAGCCTTTGCTAGGGTGCGGCATGAAGCCCTTCTCAGCAAGCTGAAGAACCTACTTACCCCTCAGCTGTTCCAACTTGTCAGGAGCTTTTTAACGGACAGAAGCTTCCGTGTTCAAATCGATGGTGAGAAATCAACAAGAAGACCAATCTGCGCTGGTGTACCTCAAGGCAGCGTATTAGGCCCTACGCTGTATACGATTTATACAGCAGACATGCCTAAAACAAGTGTAGTCACACGAGTAGATGAGGAAAACGCACTCATAGCAACTTACGCGGACGACACTGCAGTGCTAACCAGAAGTCCTAGTATAAAAGTTGCCACGGAGTCTTTGCAGCAATACGTGTGTTGCTTTGAGAAGTGGGCTGTAGACTGGAACATAGGCATCAATGCCAACAATGCCTGTGTTACGTATGTCACACGGCCATTGTCTTGCCCTGGTATATCGTTGCTAGGCTCTACTCTGAAGCACCAGCCTGCGCATAAATACCTTGGAGTCATACTGGACAGGAAACTTACATTTCAAAGACATGTAACAATGGTTCAGCGGTCCGTGCTGGCAAAAGCTGGAAAAATGTCGTGGCTGTTGTCCCCCAAGAGCAAGCTGTCCTTGGATAACAAGACAACAATATACAAGACAATTTTAAGCCCCATGTTGAAGTACGCGCTGCAAGTATACGGCATAGATGCTAAGTCGCACATGAATAAAATCAGAATTGTTCAAGCTAAAAGGCTTAGAAAAATTTGCAATGCTCCCTGGTACATGCGTACAAGGGATATCGAAAAGGATCTTAGCGTTCCTTAAGTCGGCGATGTTATCCAGGCACAAGCGGGGAAATATGTAGAGCGCCTTGGTTCTCACCCTAATGCACTCGCGAGACGGCTAACTTCAAGAGACAGAAAAAGAAGACTCAAAAGGTGTCACCCACAGGATCTTCCTACGAGGGTCCTTTCATAAGTTTCTTCTGTAAAATTTAGTAAATGTTCTTTATATAAATAAGTAATTGTAAATATGTAAATAGGTATTATTCTTTATAAGTTGTTTGTAAGTCATAGGTTTACATTATTTTTTCTTTTTCTTTTATATACAATTAGGTTAGGCTGCCACTGAAGGTAGTAGAAAACTAGTTAATAGTTATTTTAATTAAAAAATAAAAATAAAAAGATTAAAAAAATCCATTCTTGAAATCATATGGAAATTAATGTATTTAACATTTTTGCGAAGACAGACTACCCAAAGTATGTCGAATTACAACAAGCGATTAAGTATTGTTTAAAATTATTTTCTTTTTTTTACAAATTGAAAAAAATGCAAACCGTGCGAAAGTATGCAATAATTTAATAATAATTTTTATAGAACAAAGAAACACTTGAACCATGTTATGCTATAACGCCTGTAGGTATGGATTGGATTGTGATAAAATCTAAACACCATATACTGTATTGAGCAATAAAATTTTATTTGCTCGATTCGTTGTAATTTTTGTATTGCGTATATACTCGTATATCTAGAAACTAGCTGTAAAATATGTGCACTGCAATTCGTATAAATTCAAATGTCTTAGCCAAGTTACACAGAAAAAACGATTGCCTACGCTTGGGCGCTGCATTAAGGTGTGGTTACTATTATGCAAACATATGCGTGGCATAAGCCTCGTATTGAGGCTTATTACCAAAGTCACATTAATTCTGTGGCAAGATAAAATTGCTTGCTATTTTTAGTCATAGAAGGAGAGAAGAAATTTATATTTCTTTGACATGATTTTGTATGAGATGAATAGAATAGAGTGTGAGTTCTTCGCAGTGCGATACATGCAGTTTTATTACATTAAATAAGACACACATATACTTATGCACACTTACCTTAACTAAACGAAAGTGTACAAAATTCTAGAAACAAAAATCACGTCTAATAATTTTGTCATTCAACCAGCCAATAATCGGCCGATCTATTATTAAGTCGACCATTTCACTTTCGTGCGCACAGAATTCATCAACCCAATTGTCTTTGACACGATATGAAATATTATAAGCATTATGACAGCTTTCTAAATCTAACATAATTATGCAATCTTAGAAAGTTTGCAAAGAACAAAAGGCTGATACTCTATGTAAAAATATAGATTGGAATATATCTTTGAGATTAAACTTCTCTTCTTCTTACTTATTTACAACACATATTTAAAAATTTTTATTACCACACATGATAAAAAATAGCCGTATAAAAAATACTCTGACAAATCCAGTCGTTGTACCACAATTCTAGCCTGTCACTAATTTTAAAGTGACACATTCAGCTATACCTGAATATAATACGAGTTCAAGTTCTCACACAGACTCGGTATATGGCCATGAGGTGCACGTACATTCAAAAGCCACAAATACCGACGCATAGAGAAACTTTTATATAACTATTCATACATATACGTATACATATTTCGTATCTGTGCGTTTGCAAATGCAGCTGTAACTGTCAAAAGTAGAAGTTCCTGAGGCAAGCAACGCAGCCACAATGTGGCGTTTCAAAAAACAAGAAGCAAACGAAATCAAGTTAACAGGCGGCTGTCCTTGCAGAGTAAGATAAAACCAAAGCTCGGAACAATTGTATTCTTTTTGGCTTAAAACTGAGTGCACATGCATGCAACATGCTAGCGAAAGAGTAACGTAATTCGTAAAGGGTCGGAAGGATATTATTATAGTTATAGTACATAGTTATTATACATAGCTATTTTTCTTTAATATATTTGAGGAATTTCGAGTAGACCTCATTTGTGTAATAACAACAAACACATGGCATAAACTTTTGCTAATGGTTCAATCTTCAGTAGAAGTGCTTGTTTCGTCGATCCAGATTTCCACATATATCTACCAATTCATATATCTATTTATTCATTCATATTTTATGAATCTATATGAATAAAAGAATATGTAGATTATCTATCCATTAATACAGCTAACTATCCAGTTATCTACGCCGCTCTCGATTCAATTGTCTATCTGTCTATACACCTAACTAATCAGCTTACTCAACAATGCATAAATCTAAATTAATTGAATAAGTTCGATGCCTTTCGTTATTTAACTAGCTACTGTGTATAAAAACGTTCGCGCTTAATCCACGGCAATAAACCCATTTCATGTCACATCAAAAGCACAAAAATGGCATTAAAACTCGAAGGGGCATGAAAAAGAAGAAGAAGAAGAAGTCGGAATCAACGAAATGAACAGCTTTTGACTGTGTGCCTAACCTATCCTGTTCAAACAGCGAGAATAGACCTACTGCTGTGTTTAAGGACTGCCAAACGTTAAGCAACCAAACAACAACAAGCAAAGCAACTGTCAAAATAAGTTGACCAAAAACTGGGCAAAAAAAGTCAGAGCAGCAATATTAGAAAAAAATTCGGCCAACAAAATGGCTTAAAGTAAGAAACCCAAATGAAACCAAGAACAAAAGCAAAAAAACGTAATTAAAAATGAGTGAATAAAGGGAAGCACAACGTTTGCCGGGTCAATGTCAACTTTTATATGCTCACCTCCTTACAGAGGAATAAAAACCAAGGGCACAGAGGAAACAACGGAGCTAGTGTCGAATCAGAAACTAGAGAGCTAAATTAAATATAAGTATGTATGAGGCATTTTTCCAGTTTCTTTAAATAGTAATATAGATGCACGAAGAATATTTGGTCCAATTCGTATTGGCAATGACTGAGTTAAACGATTAGTTATACGATGACATTGACGTAGTCCACCTCGTCGTGTAATTGACGATGGCAAGGAAGACCTTGACTCCGGTAGAAGGGCCAAGTGACGCAGGTTCTGTTGAATTTGGGAATTCAGAACAAAAGAAGGTTGGCGCAAAACAGGAATTTGTGGAGGGACATTTTACGTGAGGTCGAGACCCGTTAATCGGGTTGTCCTGACCAGTTATGTATGTAATATAGACGCACATCTATAAAATTATGATATGGCCAATATTGTATTATTATATTGGCAGATATAATATATAATAAATTCATGATATGGTATGAGATATGATATAATGTAGTCCTATATGATATTACGAGTATGTGATATGATATGATGTATTTTTTTGTTTTCCTATTACGCAAATTCACAAATTTGGAAACTCAAAAATTTCACTGAACATTAAATTTGAAATTCGAACCGTGGAGAAAGAGTCAAAGCCACCTCAAAAAGACTACTTATATGCAATAGCTATTTAGATATATATGTAGTGAAAAGTGAGACTGTGGCGGACTCTAGATTCTTTAGGATCTTAGCCAAAAAGAAAACATGGCATTTATTAAGATTCGTCTAGTTCACAGTTTTAATGACAGATTATCGGGGCCTTGATCTAACGTATTCCATATCCAGTTCAAAATAATTAACTTCCATATTGATATGAGCGACCATCATGCCTTTCTGCTACACTTGCTGCCTCAATATTTCATAACTTGCTCACACTGACTCGAGGTGCCTCGAACTCGTTTTCTGTGGTGTACTTGAACATCTCTCTGTGTATCCCTGAGCCTAATGAAACAGCCAGGTTTCAGCGAAGTGTCTAATAAGAAATTTGCAATTATTGATTCAATTTCATGGCCAGGCCAGGCTTCTCAAGAGCAATCTGCATTCGACTTTAATAACCTGTGTTCCTTATGACCCAATATAAATTAAACCCGCGGCGGAACATGAAATAAGATTTGAACCCTTTAAAATTGCCATTATGAGCAGTCTCCTCTGTACCTTTTGCTGATTCAAAGGTATAGAGCATAAAGCTTATACAAACTGGATTCAATTAATTTTCATGTTTAAAGTTTTCATGTTGCTCTATTCGTGGCTTTAACAAAATGTTCTCGTTTTCAAATTAATTCAGAAAACCACCTTCATCATTTGCATTTGCAATCATTTGGAATTCTATACTTTTTAATTTGCCTTAATTATGCATATTAAAAAAGTAGCTACTACGTGGGATTGATTTCATATTGTTAGACTACATTTTTGTTTTCAGCTTTGTTTCCATTCAAGTGAATTGTATTACATTGAGTTGACATGGGTTTAGTCATGTGGCGTCAAATCAAAGCTATTCAATTCAATTAAATATAATTGGATTCGTTTTGGGTATCGTCGTTTGTGGGTCGTCTGAACGCCAACTGATGATGATTTTGACGATGATGTCGATGCTAAACTTGATGATGCAAATAATTTCGTTCCTAGGGCAACGCCAATAAATTTGTATTTGTTTATTATTATGTTAAAAATGATATACCTTCAACAACTTAACGAAAATCTTAACAGAAATGCATCGATTTATATCCACATCCTTTAGGCACGCAGTGGGGGCCTCTGTCATCACCGCCTAAATTACCATCTGCACAAAATAGGTTTGTCATCCTCCCCTGAGTGTAGGCTCTGTTTAGAAGACTCAGAAACAAGCCTTCACCTCCTGTGCAAGTGTCCGGCGCTGGCCAGACTTCGTTTAAACTTCCTGGAACAAGACTCTGTGTTACCTGTTCTGATCAGGAACTCTTTGACAAAGAACCTTGTAGCCTTTATTAAAAAGGTAGAGGCTCTATTATCTTAATCAGGTTATAGAGTACAAACGATTTTCTCTGGTCGCAGTGCTCGCTTCCTTTGACAGGAATACGCCGCCACTGGTTGCGGATCCCCAGACCCTACAACCGTAGGGTCTGGTGTCTGGTGTCTGGTGTCGCGTCTTCCACTGGCTGGCTGAGAATCGGTCTCTACCACCACGTCACGCCTATTCACATGAAATCATTGTTGGGGTTAAATATATATTAGTCCCATTGACAAATGAAAGATGAATTATTTTAATCGGACCAAAAATTACTTCCAAAGTGCCTGATAATTGCTACAAAAAGAAGCCGAAGTGTAGCTATACCAGCTTGAATGATACCATGTTGAATGATTCAAGTTTATTGTGTTGCTTAGTGCCGTTTTTTGGGATAATAATGTTACTGAAAAGGTTTACTATACTAAATTTTATCGGTATTTAGAACAGCCTTTTCGCAGCACCGCCATTATAATTAATATGATGTTTTGTATTTCTTCTTATTTTCAATATTATTTTTTTCGTGGACCTATAATTCATGAAAATTTCAATAGCCTAAATTTACTGAATCGTAGTTTCATGAAATTTCCGTTCTTAAACATCTAAAGTTAAAAAGTGATTTTGTCACAACAGAACGAGTTCATGTTCTTACTCATGAATCTGATAAGCGCGGCAAACAAAAAAATAAGTAAATAAAAGAGAATTATGGTTAATCGCGTGAATATTGTATACAAAAAAAGAAACAAATTTGAACAAACTTTTTTATATTATCTTTGTGTACTTGTATAAGAGATAAAAAATATTTGCGGTTTTCTTTAGAGTCAACCTGTAATAAAATTGATGTAGACCACACAGAAATGTTGAACGGCATGGCCGCCGCCATCGTTACAACCGCAACACAAAAGCGCATTCTGCCAAATGGTTTTGGAAAATGAAATAATATGGGGATGAGTGAGCGAAAAAGTATCTGGCAATAAAAACATACATAAATAGTGCAAAGTATCTAAATATATTTCAACGGCGCCATTGTGGTGTATGGAATTTCGTTGGTCGTCGGTTGTTACTTGTTGTTTTTGCATTTCGCTGTCGAGTGCATGTGGGTTTCACAGTCGACTAGTCAGACGGTTGAACCGACTATCAAAATGCATCGTATATTGTCTGAGGCAATAGAAAGTTTTTTTTATGTAATATAATTTCAAGTGAGTTCAAGTTCACATGATCAAGTATACATGACCAAAACAAACGCGTATTGCAAATCGTGTATCGTTAATTGTATTTATTTACTAGATGTGCGTATGACAACAACAACAAAAACAACAACAGCGACAGCACTAATCATTATATTAATAAGTTTTATATATCTTTCTAAAGAAAACATCATCAAATTCAAGAAATTTGGTCTGTGCAATTTGGGCGATTGTTGATTTTATGAACAATTCGAATTCGAAAATTTCTTTGGTGAAGCAACGAGATTTTTGCCTTAAGTTGTTTCGGCAAGTTATAATGTCGATTTATTAAGACTTTGTGTGACTTTGGCTTCTGCCTTCTGGCAGAAGAGAGTACAGCTTTAAGGATTTAAGTGAAAAGAAATAATAAAAAAATATAATCGAAGTGAACTTGAATAATCCCAATATTTAAAAGTAAATAATGAGCGGATTTACAGAGAAAACCCTTCAAAAGGATAGCCTACTCTAGGGAAATAAGTAGTTATATATGTATGCGTATTTTTGTTTTTATAGTTTTCTTCTACATTTCGAAACGGTATAATTTTTGGTGGTATTCAAGTTTATTTTGTTACACATTATGTTTAATCTCCCTATGCAGAAGTCTGCTTTAATATTCACTAGTATCGCTCAGTGGTCGAAATTCGACCGTCCGCATGAATACAAAAAGGGTACTTTAAAAATCGCGTCCGTATTAATATATATAGATTTGTCGTATGTTACCTACACTTAGTAACCAAATGCGTTTAGTTAATTCCGATAGTGCAAAGTAAAGTGATATGGAAAAACAACTATACGCCTTATGCATAACCTTGCCTTGCGTTATGTAGCGCTTCATTTTGATACAAACACAAAGTAGTAAAACATGGACAGTTGAAAATGTGTCAAACGTTTCACAGCGGAGCCTTGTGAGTGCATACTCACATATTTTTTTTATTATTTTTATTTTTTAACATTTTTTTAATTTTTTTTTTTTGGCGCGTGCCATTGTCGTTTTGTATTGTATTAAGGTTTACTGCATGCTCTTGCCAACAGCTGAATGCGAGCACAACACAGCTTATCTCTGTTTTTTCGTTATCTTTTCTCACAGGTAGAAATGCCGTGGTGTTTGTTTCTTTCTCTCATTCCAAATTTTCGCTAAGCAAGCAGTGAGCCGCATGGATTGTTCAATGTTTGTTGCTGTTATAAACGTTACAATTTCTCAATTGTGTTTTCATGCTTTAACATCAATATATTGGCATACAAATTATCCTCTACACAGCTTTAGAACAATACCTTTCCAAACATATACTTTTCATCAAAATATATTCATGTTAAATAGGGTAAAATGCTAACACAAAAATCTTGTCTCCGTATTAATATATAGATTTTATCAATATATTCATTCATAACCAATTTGTGCAACCAAAGTTTAGTGTGCTTTTGAGTGTGATCAACTTAAAAAGAGTAACGTGGTTGTTATTTTTAATTAAAAAAACACATACGTACAAATAGTGTGAACATTTGTGGTTTTAACTTTAGAATGCCAGGTACAATAACATTTTCGAAGGAGGACCGCGGTTTGCTAAAAGGCTTACATGAAGGGGGTACAAAAATTGCCGATATTGTTAACAGATTCAAACGACATGGAAATACGATCACAAAGTTTTTAAAAACCCCTAAATTTATGGCCGGATTAAGCGCTGTGGAATACCATCTAGTATGGTCATTCATACGTTGCAAAAGAGTAATTCGCCGCCTGACTGCCTGAAAACATCTGTTTTTCATGGCAATCAAACTCAATGTATCAACAAGAAGAATTTATCTTGGCGTTGATCGAAAATAAATTGATTGCATATGCTTCCCGAGACCCTGTACCGCGTTTGGTATTTGCTGAAAATCCAAAATTTTGGATATGCTCCAATATGTAATTTTTTCTGAAAAAAAGTTAATCTGGTTAGCCCAGATGGCAGTCATAAGTATTGGCCCACTATAAGGCAAACCTGCGAAATTCGTCATAAGCGCAATAACGATGGCGGATCAATGATTGTTTGAAGAGCTTTTGAATATGCTAAAAAGTCTCCACTTTGCTTTATACCAACCAAAACCAATTCGTATATTTAAATTTGCTGGGGACCTGAATGGAGAATTTTTCAGCAGGACAACGTCTTAATTCATACTGCACGTACCACGAACAACTTTTTTTAGAACTTTTACTTTCACAATATTTAGTGGTCGTAAATAACATAGATCAGATTATGCTATGCCAATGTTTGCTTAGTTTCTTGGTCAATATCTTCATCAGTCTTAGTCAGTTCCATACTCAGTTCCTTAGTCAGTTTCCCATGCAGCTCATTTGCAGCTTTTTTGTACAGTTCATTTGTCGGAAACTTACCAACTTTATTCTCAGTGGTCAGTGACTTAAAAGTCATCATTCAATTGAGTTGAGTTGAGAAGAAAACCAAAAAACCAGGACAAATTATGGACTATGCCACACTTGCACGGCGTAACTAACCTTATAGCAAACTCAATGTTATTCTTAAAAATTAAAAAATTAATCTAAAAGTTATCTATATAAATACTTACTTGATCTTAAATAGAAATGAACTCGTAAGTTTACTTACAATTCTTAGAGTGCCTATAACTTACTTCAGGTTTGAACACGCAAAAAGAATGGACCCATACGGCTTAACCGCGAACCCAATAAAAAATGCGAAGGTGCATCAGATTATGTATACCTTAAGATATTTTTCACTACCAGTAGCAATAATAAAAGAAAGTTTACACAGTATTTATATATTTATTTGTTTTCTTTGTGTTTGTATCTAGCTTGAAGTGTATGTGATCTGAGACTCACACTAACAAACAATGACAAATAATTTATTGCGCTCAATTTAACAATGGCCTCTTCCCCATCATGCCCATATCAGCGATTGTTCATGCTCACAGTGCAACATGTTCAATGTACGAGTGTACAGCGCCCCATGAGCCATCAATGGCGTGTACTCGTAATTGTCCGCTGAGCCAGCCGTGCCAGGCTAAAACAATTAACTTGGGTAACGTGTAATATCGTATGTGATATGCCATGGCTTCAGGTTTAGCTTCAGCTGCAGCTTAAGTCACTTTCAATTGGCCTAGACTGTCTGACTCTGCATGTGAGCTATTGGTATTGGCCTTGTAGCACTGGTAAAATATTATTCTTCAAACATTTGTACACATTGCTACTCGTTTGTTGTTCTTGACTTTAACCTATGATATATGTATGTATGTATGTTCTCGTATGAGCGCGTGTGTTCATATAAACTAGCAGCATGTATTTATTAGCTTTTACGATGCGTTTACCTTACGTTACGTATGGGTTTTATGCTTTTATAAGTATTTATTATTTTTTATCATTATCATTAAATCTTATTACAGAACTGGTAACTAATGCCTTCAACTTTTATTGCAATTATTATTTTTAGTATTATCACTAGATAGCGTTGTTACCCTAATCCGATTGTGTCAAGCCAACACGTATTTGAAAGATAATTAGATAAAGTTACATTTGATTGATTTTGATATTTGATTTGAAAATAAGTGAAATATGCCAAGAAACACGCTATATAGTGGAACAGCATGCCGAACAATTTGTGCGGTTTACGGTGAGGATGCTGTGAGTGAAAGCAGGCTAACCGTACCCAGGTTAGTTTGCTTGATTGCGTGCCGGAGGCTATTCTCTAAATGGATGTTTGATTTGCCTGCGATTCTGATGGTTGGTCTGGATAAACCAAAAATTTTATGTGCTTATGATTGACAACTAAAATTAAGAATGCAACAACGACAATTGAACAACAATGACATATCACCGGGATTTATTTTTATTTATCTATTTTTTTCATTGAAAAATACTCATAGCATGCGGCCCAAAATACTCTAAGGCAAACAGAAAACTTTTTTCATTTCGCTCTCTCATCTCTCTGCGTGTGTGTGCTCCTCAAAATTAAAGTTAATCACATTTTCTGTAGGAGTAAGTCAAAAGTAATGCTAATAATAAGAGTTTAAAGACAACAAAGTAGTCATTTTTGGTCACTTTCGCAGAACCAATAAAGAAACTATCTTGTTAAGCTGCCCAAGGGTAATTCTTTTATTTTTTTTCGATCTCATTTCATTTTTTTTTATCCATTCTATAAAAAATGCACATACATAGCGACAAAGACTTTATTCACAAATTTTTGGAATTCACACCGTCAAACTTGGAATAAACCGACACCTAAATTGACAATTGATAATTTCAAAGATTTTAGTGTTATCAGTGATTACTGTTTTTACCGATTTTAATTATTTCGGCGATTTCAATTATTTTGTGATTTCAGTGATTTCAGAATTTTCAATGGGCGCGTTTAGCAGAAGTCATCGCTGACTTTTTTTGCTGCTTTTGTGAATGCCTGATTCACAATTTCGTTGAAAATTTAGTAATTGCGATGACTAAAAATTCATCACAAATATTTTTTGATAACCAAGTCATCACTTCTCAATCACATGTTTTCCGTTTGTAAGCAAAGTAATAAAAGCACAAATTTTAAAGAAAATAATTTGAGTGTTGTTATTAGTTGTTTCGAAAGTGAAATGTAATAATATTTATTTAATTATTCTTTTTTTGGCCAGTCCCTTCTAAAATGTGTCTAACTTATATGCCGCGCATATCCTACCGCCGTAATTTTACAAATCTAGCAGCACTGCGTTCAGCAGAGAAAAATCAGTAATCGGTTAGCAAGTCAAAAAAAAAATCGGCGATGACTTCTGCTGAGCGCGCCCAATGATTTTAGTGATTTTAGTGAATTCTTTAATATTTCATGCAGTTTACTGCGATTAACGTTATCCGTTATATGTCAAGGAAAAAATTCCAACCCATCCAAATCTCATCGAAAATTTGCTCACCAACGCACAACTATATCAGTGTTCTAATCATAACTGATCTGATTTCATTAACTCCAAAGTATTCGAATCGGAATTGGCACCTCACTTTTATTTTTTATTAATTTTTTTTAAGTGAAACTTCTTCTTCTTCTGTAACTTCGCATTGGAAGTAAAAAATTTACAATATTTCGGCGCCGTGACGGCTACTTCTACGACAGAGATAGAAGAAACATATGTAAGAGAAACAGAGAAGGAATACACTGCACACGTGTAAATTTTCTTTTTGGGTGCGCGCTGCTCAGCGATGGAAAGAGAAAAGGTGGAAAGAGGAAAGAAAACGAAATCAGAGATAAGCTTCGCTGTGCTTGCAGTTGTTGGCATGTTGGCTCGCTCGTGAGTCATGACACATGAGGTTTGGTCTACTCAAGTATTCACAAAAACTAGCTTCGGCCGCAAGTCTGTGTCAAAATGAATATAATCAAACCAGTGGCAAACGCACGACTCAATCGAATTGAGACCTCAAGACAGAGGGGATGTATTTTGCTGTTTTAATTTTCTCTTGTTCTTTGGTTCTATTGGTAGGTAGATTCGATAGTTCTTTTGTTCTCTTGGCAGTTAGCTTCGATAGTTTATTGTTAGTCTAATTATTATTTGTATTATTATTGTTAGTATTATACTCTTTATTATGCTTAGTATTAGACTTTCTCTTTGTAGTTTTTCTAGACAGCTTCGTTTATCTGTTAGTTGTATTCTATATACTGTGTCTACTCAGACCTCTTGAAGTTTCACTTCTAGCACGCGCACTTAGTGGCACATGTGATTTTTTTTTTTTGTGTTTCACACATATTTTTATTTTATTCAGCGGTCTACTTATTATGCGCATCCAAGCCAAATTACGAGTACCTGAAAATGTGTACGTAGCTGAAAAACTGTACTCGTAAGGCAGCTCAAGCACATTAATTACCACATACCATAGCAACATAAACAGAAGAACAACTTGCGTAAGTGCTTGTCTGCATATGTATGTGTCTCGTTACTTTGGTGAAACTCCCCAAGCACTTACAAAATCAACAGATTTGATATAGCCCACTTTCCCGCAAGACAACACTTAAAAATCAGTAATACACCACGTTATGTACACAATATTTAGATAATCACCAAGTTACATACCGATAAATTTATAATACTTCTAAAATAAATAAGCATCAATAACTTGCACACAAAACACAGAACAGATTCAGTGGGCGGGGTACCGAATTGTGGTGTGATAAGGTAGTAAAGATACACAAAGGCTACTGAATGTGCTGATGACGATGATAATAATGATAATGATAATAAGGGATGATGACGACGACAAAAGTAAGCTGAGTCAATAAGTACCAAAGAGACTATGTGAGGATAAAAAGGTAAAGAAATCACAGCAGGGCGGCATTTTGTGAATCATTGAAGTACAAACTGTCAGCATGCAAGCTGTGCTAAGTCAAGGCAGCGCAACGGGTGGCCAGGTATACACGAGTATGTGTGCTTCACCTCTAAGCGCGTACCATATGACGGTACGCCAAAAATCAAAATACGGTGAACGTAACTTGCGCTCCCCGCACAGACGCTTAAACTGCAACACAAGAATCTTCTCTTAGCAACTCTACCTCTTCGAACAATCTCACAAAATTAAAACTGTAAACAGCACGAACAGTAATCTTCACGCTTTCAATTTAGGTAACAAAAATAAAACCAACAAATCACCAACAAAAACCTCAAATAAAACAACAACTAATCAACCAATAACGTATTAACCAACAACTAATGAAATAACAACTATACAAAATCACACAGTATCGGCGCCGCGTGTGCGTAGTACCTCTAATTCTCCCCCCTCACCAATCCCTCATCGTTCTTCTCCGCTTCGTAACCCGTAAGCCACTCCTCCCTGTGATATGGTCTTCAATGATGAAGATGATATCCAAAAGTCAAAATTTGACACTTGATAGGCTTTAACACCTCACACTCAACCGTCTTGGCACCAAACAGATGTCTAGGGCGTAATGACTGGTCTTATCGCAACTTTGAACATTTCGCATAGCCAAGCGAGAATAGCGAGAATAAATTAAATTCGTAACACAGGCACTTTGTAACTTACCTCTGCCATTTCTTATATCACAATTAACATATGATTCTATTCTAGACCTGCTATTCACTACAAATATAAAAATTCACAATGTTGGTAACGCTCAGAGTTAACAGTTTAACACCCTCAATTGTGTGATAAGTTTACGACATATGTTAACTTTTTTTTTGTATGGAGCTACGGTCAGTTTGTTTACGACATTATAAAAATATAACATTTACAACACATTTATTACCATTTGAATAATCTTTTTTCATTAAACAAAGATTATTGCTACTTACGCGGACATTGCCATTTCGGCGTATAAGTCTAATCTAAGTCATTATTTTTTTTTTAATCCGACAAATGTGTTTGCAGTTTACTGCGATAAATGTTATAATCTAATTATGAAAAAAAAACAAAGAAAAGCAATGTTTTATTGATCCCTTTATTTAACTTTCTTTCATCGTTGTACTCCTGCTTAACTTATCCTTTGCTGCTGCTTTTTTCTTTGCAATAATATATTGGCTAATATAAAAACTATCCGTCGTTTTTTTTTTTTTGAACAAACATTTTTTGTTGGCCGATTCTGGTCGCATTTTCTTGATAACTTCATTCAAGCAGTGTAATCGTGTAATCGTAGAATAATACGCTTTTTCAGTAACTGGCAGACCAGAGCATCGCTTTTACGTTTTTTATAGTAAAAAAAAACATCACATAGCGTGTTACTCAGGTATTTCACTGATTTTCAAATCGTTATAACTTTTTACACGGATGACGAATTACAGAACTGTCTTCAGAAAAAATGTAGCCTGAAATGTCACATTTCAAACACGTGTTTGATACAATCCGATTAGCGTTGCACAATATATGGGTATCAACACTATCTGGTGATAGACATTTCCGTTTTAGGGTGCCGAGCCAAAAGAATTTAAATAAGGAAATGCGTCATCGTTTGCAGTCTCCGTTTATCCCGTTGAGTAAATAAAATATTTTTGCACACATACTATGCACTAGTTTCAATGCTGACGAAAAAAGTAACCAAAGATGCACCAAGTTACTCAACTTCGTACAAATAACTTACTAATGTAGTAAGAGTAAGAATGATTTTTGAGGGTGCCATGCCAATATGAACGAAAGGATAATGGTTATACCTAATGTAAAGAAAATCATGGCAATTCCGACTGGATTACTCAACCACATGCACAGACATACTCATGGTACCGAAATTAAAAGAGCATCAGCAAATGGCAAACAACTTCCGACATGTGACGATTTCCGGTTGACTTTGGTTTCTGCTCTTGGTTGATGACGACTTTACGGCGGTATAAAACGTAACGGTTTTTACTGCACAAGTGTCAATTAAAAAAGAAAACAGAAACGTTATTTTTAAGGCTTCAATTTTGCACATGGACAACTGTGACGATGTCGATGATGACGATGATAATGACATTGAAAAGCTGCTGGGCTTAGTTAAGCCCCAAGGCACACAATCTGCATTACACACATACAACCATGACATGCACATTCATTGAGTGACCCTCTAAGCAACACCTCAATTCAGCTTTTAGATGCAGTTTTAGCCTTGACAACACTATTAATGCGCTTTTTCTCATCACGTTCTGTCATTTTGCTACCCTCTTCGTTATGCAAACCTCGAAAGCAAAAAAAAAAAACAACATACACCCAAAAGGAAAGAAAATGTTTAAAATAAGAAAGGAAAAAAATAACCTTCTAACTTTTTAGTTACACACAGACCTAAGAGTGCACTTTACACAAATACTTGTAGCACAGGATGCAACGGCGTCGTAGAGCAGAGAGGGCAACAAACAGTGAAACAAACAAGGGCGAACGCACCATTGCCTGAGTCAAATGGCAGAAATGTGCACAACCACAAAATAAAGAAGGGAAAAGCCGATAACTATTGCCAAAACGAATATTTAATACTCTTTCGTACATGTAGAATCATAGCGGGAAGCCGTATAAGTTGAAGGTGCTTTAACGAGGCCCTATGCTGCATGGTAGTTCAATAAACGTTCGTTCGACCTACTACCAATCGATCGATTCCGCCAGACAGACAACTATAACATAGAATTAAATTGACTATACCTAAGGATGTGTTCTATTGAAAACCAAATTTTAGATTCCCTAATTTTGTACAAATAAATGGGTAATTGAGTTGGTATTGAATCCAAGTTTAGAGCAAATAAACACTAAATATAGTAGACCTTTCGTTGGGTCCCAGGAAAAAGAATTAAGCTTACGGGTAGACACTCTGAAAATATAGATTGACTGGTTGCTTTAGAATACTATAGCTAAACTTTTAAGATATCACCATTGATAAAAGACTAGTCATACAAGCGTAGTACTAGAAGCGATGACACCTGTAGGTAATGCAAAAGGCAAGTATATAGAGAAATCATGGAGTATCTTTGATGCATATGCCAACCACTATGACTAGGCAAGAGTTAACCACCAACTGCAACTAGCTTTAGAGGACGCCACCCAGCTACCCCTAAGGGCTCTTCTACAACTCATAATAATATCATATCTGGATCTTTTTCGACTCATATTCCATAACCCTTCCGACCTCCGCTGAAACGTTATAACCAAACTAACCTTACCACTTTCAATGAAAATGGATAACAGCTTCAATGGAACGCACGTGGATTGGTCAGGAACAACGACGAACTCAGGCTTTTCCTCAGTGCCAACAAAATTGACATAATGCTAATAACACATATGCGTCCTGGTCAGAAAATATAACTGCCAGGATATGATCAATACTATGCAATCATCCCAGTGGTAGATCCAAAGGAGGCTCTGCCGTTCTTATTCGTTCTAGTATTAGTCATAACCAGAATGAATCGATTTCTAGCATGCAGTTGCAATTAGATAGTATAGATGTGCTGATGAATGGTGGATACGTAAAAATAGCCTCTTTGTACCTTCCTCCCAGAGAACCTTGGACTAAAACGGATTTTGATCAACTGTTAATAACTATGGGTGGTAGATTCATTGCAGGCGGTGATTTTAATGTAAAGCACTCATGGTGGGGTGACATTAGGTCTTGCCCCCACGGCAAATGCTTGCAAGAGTCTATAACCAGCAGTACATGCCAAATTCTAGCTACCGGTGAGCCAACTTTTTATTCTTATAACACACAACACATTCCTTCTGCACTGGACATTTTTATTGTTAATGGGATTGCTTGGAATAAGCTTTCCGTTGAATTGCTACATGAGCTCTCCTCGGATCACCTGCCTGTTGTAGCAACTCTTCATCAAGCTCCGCAATTCAAGCCCCGTAAGCAACACATTCTTCCACCTGGCTCTTCGGTTGAAGCTTTTGGAACTGATCTGGATAGAAGAATAAACTTCAACATAGAGATAAACAGCCCAGAAGATATAGAAGATGCAGTCAAAGTCATAACGAACAACATTTTACTAGACTCTTCCTATGCTGCTCCAAAGTTTGAATGCCTTCCAAACCAACATCGGAGAACACAGATGTCCCAAATTGCTGTCGACATTCTACGCCTAAAAACAAGAGTCCGGAAAGAATACGCAAGAATGGGAGACACTCGCAATTATCAGATCTACAAAAGACTGTCTAATCGTTCGCAAAAGGTGCTAATCAGGCATAAACACGAGTCAATCGACGACATGCTAGAAAGTGTAAGTCCTGATGCATCTTCTAACTACTCTCTTTGGAAGCTCACAAGACGCTGGTGGTTGGTGTTATTCCAGTCAACAGAAGGCTGAAATTTTTGCGGACAGCCTAGAAGACAGATTTAAGCCATTTGATCTCTCACCGGAGCTCGTGCACAGGACTGTTAAAATGCATTTGGACGTGCCATTCCAAATGGCTTTACCAGCAAACCCGATAACGTTGCAAGAAGTGAAGCAACAAATTAAAAAGCTAAAGTGCAAAAAATCCCCAGGCGAAGATATCTTGGATAACAAGACGCTAAAACGTCTTCCCATAGTTTGTATTGTTAATAGTTTGGATATTCAACAGCATCTTAAGGTTGGGACACTTCCCAAAGATTTGGAAATCAGCTTTAATTATTATGATTCCAAAGCCAAAGAAACAACCCACTGAAGTTGACTCATATAGGCCAATCAGTCTTCTTCCCGCTTTAGGAAAAATAATGGAAAGGATGATATTAAATCGGATTCTTTATCTCGAAAGCGTAAAAGAAAAAATCCCAAAGTGTCAGTTTGGTTTTAGGAAAAATCACGGCACCCCGGAGTAGCTACATCGTGTGGTTAACTTCGCTTTGGATGCCATGGAACTAAAAATGTACGCAGTAGCAGTTTTCTTGGACATCCAGCAAGCCTTTGATAGGGTGTGGCATGAAGCCCTTCTCAGCAAACTGAAGAACCTACTTACCCCTCAGCTGTTCCAACTTGTCAGGAGCTTTTTAACGGACAGAAGCTTCCGTGTTCAAATCGATGGTGAGAAATCAACAAGAAGACCAATCTGCGCTGGTGTACCTCAAGGCAGCGTATTAGGCCCTACGCTGTATACGATTTATACAGCAGACATGCCTAAAACAAGTGTAGTCACACGAGTGGATGAGGAAAACGCACTCATAGCAACTTACGCGGACGACACTGCAGTGCTAACAATAAGTCCTAGTATAAAAGTTGCCACGGAGTCTTTGCAGCAATACGTGTGTTGCTTTGAGAAGTGGGCTGTAGACTGGAACATAGGCATCAATGCCAGCAAATGTGCCTGTGTTACGTATGTCACACGGCCATTGTCTTGCCCTGGCATATCGTTGCTAGGCTCTACTCTGAAGCACCAGCCTGCGCATAAATACCTTGGAGTCATACTGGACAGGAGACTTACATTTCAAAGACATGTAACAATGGTTCAGCGGTCCGTGCTGGCAAAAGCTGGAAAAATGTCGTGGCTATTGTCCCCCAAGAGCAAGCTGTCCTTGGATAACAAGACACGAATATACAAGACAATTTTAAGCCCCATGTTAAAGTACGCGCTGCAAGTATACGGCATAGCTGCTAAGTCGCATATGAATAAAATCAGTATTGTTCAAGCTAAAACGCTTAGAAAAATTTGCAATGCTCCCTGGTACATGCATATAAGGGATATCGAAAAGGATCTTATGGTTCCTTAAGTCGGCGATGTTATCCAGGCACAAGCGGGGAAATATGTAGAGCGCCTTGGTTCTCACCCTAATGCACTCGCGAGACGGCTAACTTCAAGAGACAGAAAAAGAAGACTCAAAAGGTGTCACCCACAGGATCTTCCTACGAGGGTCCTTTCATAAGTTTCTTCTTTAAATTTTATTAAATGTTCTTTATATAAATAAGTAATTGTAAATATGTAAATAGGTATTATTCTTTATAAGTTGTTTGTAAGTCATAGGTTTACATTATTTTTTCTTTTTCTTTTATATACAATTAGGTTAGGCTGCCACTGCAGGTAGTAGAAAACTAGTTAATAATTATTTTAAATAAATACAAAGCAGTTCAAATCATATTTTACTAATATAGTGAGTAACAGTTTTTAACTTTGTCTATACACCGAGCTACCACGTAAATGATTGTGATCAGCCGTCCATATTTAATTTAACGACTTATAGCTACAACATATTTACTGAGCTCCTACGAATATTTTCTTAATCGGTGTGTCTCGTAGCACAGAGAGGCTGTACATAAACTGCACAATCATACAATATGTGTACATTGTGACCTTTTCTTAGTTGTATTTTTCTCAAACTCACTAGCGAAATAATAACAAATATTGGCCGCACAGTCGATTCTTTGTGGAATTTGTTACATCACAAAAATATAAATAAAAGTGCTAAATGTATGTGTCTGAGTAACGTATCTCTTTGATATGATTCTGTGATGTATTAGTATCTGGTGTGTGATGTAGCTGAATATTGTAAGTGATTACGAGGGGAACTTACGGCCGACACAATCGCATTCTGGAAAAACAACATTTGTTTTTCTTCAGTGACACATGAGGAATAAGCATATATTAATGATAGCTAAGAGAGCGCAAACACACAAAATTCATCTCTCCCACGTTGTATATGAAACGAAAATGGAAGAAGAACAATAACACAAAACCGATAACATAGAACAGAAGAGAGAGACACACAAACCTATATGCTCCCATTCGTCTGCGCTCACAACATCAACGACCAGAGAGAACTTATTCATATAGAGTTTACATTTCTCTCTTAAGTTTTTTAGACCATTTTCCAAAAGTCAGGCGCTTTTAGAATCTGTTATCTTTCTGCTATTAACATCGACTAACCAACGCAGGCCGCTTTGTAGCAAACTCATTATGCTAGTGAACTGAATTAACCAGGCAAACAGAAATGTTAGAAGGCGCGTGACTGTTGCGAAATCCAAGCAAGCGCTGTTTCCCCTTCTTTCTGTGTCTTCCTCTATTTTATATAGAGGTTTGACGCGATTTTTTTATGAATGAGGAACATGATTTTTGTTATTGCAATTCCCACCACCTACTTGTATTGGTTTTGGTGGGACTTTTAATGAATAAATTACAAATAATTATAATAACGAATAAATTATTCGTTCGGGCTGTTAGAAATAAAGAAATAAATAACTCAATAAATAAGTAAAATTGATTTAAAATGCATATTTTGCGCTAGGTATGTCGAAAAATCCAAGTTGAATACAGCTAATTCGACTTTTACTACTAGGCAAACAGAAAAAACAGCATGTTTTTTGAAAACGATATCAAACCAGCTGCGCTACTGCGAATACAGGAAAGACAAAGAAATAAATTTTGCGTTTGATCGCCCAACAACAAACATAAGGGAAGACAAAGAAAAAAAAAATTGCCTGCGTATATGAATATGTATACTTT
Source organism: Cacoxenus indagator (assembly GCA_035041755.1). Lineage (NCBI taxonomy): Eukaryota > Metazoa > Arthropoda > Insecta > Diptera > Drosophilidae > Cacoxenus > Cacoxenus indagator. The sequence goes on along the minus strand of JAWNKX010000144.1, from coordinate 488,427 downwards.
TTGCATGCACGCAAATTTGAACTCAACAACAAAAGACGCGCTCGGGGCCTGAACTCTGATAAATTTGGTACGACAATCGAAAATTGACTTGATGACTGTGTTGTGAAGTGGGGCGCGTGCGGGAATAAAAAATCCTCTTTTTTGCTACGCTCACGGAACAACAAAGTCTAGACCATTTGTTTTTTTCTTTATTGCTGATCACAAGGAAAGAAGAAGAAAGAACACAGCACAAAGTAAGGATGACGAAACTTGCTTTGCGCGATTGAGACTCGAACTTCGCGGACTGTGCATATTCCTCTTACAGTCAAACATCCAAATTTCGAATCACCATAATGCATAACAAAAGTTCGAGTTATGGGGATATTCCAGTTATGGAAGATTTTTTGCTATAAACGCACTTAATTCGAGTCATGGAGATATTCGACTTATAAAAGTTTGACCTATGAAAATTCGACGGTAGTTAGAAATTTCACTTGGGTTTCTTTGACCTTGTTGTATAGGTATAGTGCGTGTATAAGATTGTATTGGTTTCTTATTGTGTGTATCACTGGGAATATTTTTGTACGATTTTGCTTATCATGCCTTCTTTTTTTGCTGGCCGCCTGGTATTTTCATTTCGTTCATATAAATGAATATAGGCGAAATGTAAGGAAGCCATGCTGATATGGGCTCGATTTCGTTTCCAGTGTAAAATTAAAGAAAACTCCACACAATTTGCTTAATATTCTCGACCCACCTTGCAAATAAAGAACTTTACAAAAATCAAAGAAAGAAGACTGTGTCTCTGACTTTTGTTTTTATTAGGTCTTTCTTGTGTTTTGTAATTTACTTATCATTGAATATTTTCCCCTTTTACGGCAGTTCGACGTCTGTCCATTTGCAAACCCAAGCAAACCAACAATATGTTACGCTGCATAAGTTGAACAGCCAATAATTCTGTTAATGTATAGAATCAGTGTCCGATTCTAATCGTGCTTGACAAGTCTCTCCCTCTCCCCCCTTTTTAAGGGAGAAATGTAACCTCTATTTGAATGAATACTCTTTGTCAACGACTGTGTGTTGCTACTGTTGTTGTAACTCAGTTATATTAGAATACCTTGCAATTGGTTTTTGTTTTTTAATAGGTATTTTTATAAACAGGAAATGTAACACACAAAAAATGTGTGAGTGTTCTTAGCACTCATAAGCTTTAGATGTGAAACATATTCCGTATGTAACTCAATGAGTAAATATGTATATAAATATATAAATAACAACAACGCGGGCCCTTCCCCTTGCTGTTGTTTTCGTACAAACGATTGTTCTAATAGTATCAACGCATGCCGTTGTTGTTGTATTTTTACAACGACAATCTTGGTTTCAGTTTCTACTGAAAACTACTGAAACTACTTCTGTCTCAAAAAGTACTCGTTGTTGTTTTCGCAGCTAACGACTTCGTTTTCGTTTCACAACTTCGGCTTAACGCTCGAATGCTACACGCAGAACGAAGATGCGATAAAGCGCATGTAAAAATTTCACTCTACCGAATCCAAAAAAGTTTCACATCAAAAATGGTTTTGCTGTTTTATTATATAGATTGTACCTTATAAACGAAAGTGGGCATAGGTTTCTTTTCCTTCTTTACAATCAATTTTTTTTTCCAATTAATTCCTCCTCTTTTCTTTGGTGCTTTTTGCTAAATGCGTAACATTTATATTATGGCAAATACTATTGTGCCTATTGTCTTGCTAAGAGTACTACTTAACTGTCTATAAATCGTAAAGCGTAAAAAATTTTCATGTCAAATCACACAGATTCTGAAAACAAACCCTCAAGCCCGCATTGGTGCAAATGAAATGGCGGTGACGACGACAACGACATCAACAACAACAAACTGCATCACTACGACGGGGCGAAGAAGTAACCTTCAAGTGTTTGCTGAAGCCACAAAATGTGTCTTTACGGATAAACTGTAGTCTGTACTTGAGGCAAAAGAACCACAAAAAGTAAAACTGAAGCTGAAGTCAAGCAACTGAAAGCCACAAGTCAGTGAATTGAAAATGCCACTCAAAACTCAGGAACAGGCCTCGAACTTTTGAATATGACTGTCTGCGTGTCTAAATGTCTGCTCAATTGTTTACTAGTTTTGCATCTGAAATAATCATGAAATATTCATGCTGGACGACTATCTAACACTCAAAATAATCCCTTGTTAGTCGCATGCCGCTAAAAGTAGGCTAGGTTGGCGGCTGACAAAACAAATGGCAGGATATTCTACTCGTATGATAAGTAGACATAAACAATTTCTTCAAGATATGCTTGGCTCTGGCCTGTGTTTGTTGTTTTACTTTGGTTTGTTGTTGTTGGTGTATTCTTAGTTGATGTGAGCCACAAAATCCCCAAAATGATTATATTAATACAACATGAGTCAGAAGTGTGTTGTTGGCAACGGGCGAATAAACACAAGATACTCAAACCGCGATTCAGCTAACGCACAAAATAGTAAACTTCCCCCTTTGGCTGCGCTGGTTACGTTGGCAGAATTCGCTGAGATACATTGTCCTATATGTGAATAGAACTGGCGCAATGTATGAAATATAAATGAATCAAGCGGTTACAAACAACTACAACAACTATAAACAACCCAGCAACACACAGCAGCACACAAAACCCCAACTTTTAACCAGTAATGGATTCGACTAAACGCTTTTCCGAGTATGAATATGAATAAGTGAGTGGTACCGTAATCGTGTGATAAGACAGATGGTACAGTTTATAAACGGAACAAGAACTCTCTAATAATGTTGTGCTGAATAATTTTTCAATCACAATGCATTAAACGTTTTAGGTTGAGGTAGGTTATGCAGGTCGCCTGTGTACTCGGAGTCATAAACAAACCGCGCTAACTATATAATTAGACGTTTTATTATTATAATGACTTACTTAGTGGATTTGGTAAAGTCGACGCCTTTAATTGCAATAATAATTGCGCAAAAGCGCGCTACCTATATAATTAGACGATTTATTATTATAATGACTTATTTGGTGGATTTTGTAAAGTCGATGGCTTTAATTGCAATACTTGAAAGAAAGTTTACCACAAAGTGGATTTACCGGGACCCTCATTACCTTAGTAGTTGTATTCTTACAGCAAAAAGCCTTATATCGTACATTATTTATAAATAACTTAAAATCAAGTAATGCATTTGAGATCACTTGGGAAACCGAAATGCGAGTAATCGGCGAAACCATGAAGCTGAAACGCCACTATGCATTACCCTGTACCCGGTACCGGTGTTTTTGTGTTCAAATTGTATCTGAACAGTTTGAAAAATATCTGAAAATTGAGTTAGTCTTAATATTTCGCGAATTCGAAGAATTTTTCGCACCAAAATTTACAATAACCATCTAAAAACTATTATAGAGATACCCTGAAAATTTCTTCAATTCGGTACAGCGGTTTCGGCGCCCACAGCGGGTAAAACAAACATACTTCCAACTTTATAGATATAGATTTTACTTTAATTTTATTCTACTCTATTTATCTATTTCTATTTCCGCCAAAAAAGCAAACGGTTGATGAAAAACATGGGAGTTAACTTTTAAGCAGGAAATGGAGTTAGTACAGGCACCCCATAACTCTCAGTAGTGCCTACCACTAGCGCTTGGGCCTTTTTTAGTAAATCTTGTATTTTTCTTTAGAATGTACATTATATTGAGCCCGATTTGGAAGTATGCAATGCAGGTGTACGGAATTGCCGCCAAAACCCACCTAAATAAAATACGAGTGGTTCAAAGCAAAATACTGAGGAGAATCTGCAATGCTCCATGGTACATGCATACATGGGATATTGAAAGGTATTGAGAAGTCCCTAAAGTCGGTGACGTGCTACAATTACAAGCCAAAAAATAATTGGAACGGCTTAGTTTCCACCCGAACGCACTAGCCAGGCGTCTTACTGGTGAAAGGCTAAGAGCTCGGATAAGAAGACTAAAACAATGCCACCCAGAGGATCTTCCTAACAGAGTCCTCTCTTAACATATATTTTTAAGTCAAAATGTATATTTAAATGCATCACTGTTAAATGTTAATTGAATATTTTTGTATAGTCAATAGTTTTTTGTTAGTTATTATATATAAAATTTGTAAAAAGTGTAAAAAGTTTTAAAGAAAACATGCTACACAGATATCATGAATTATTTCAGTACTTACCCACTGTAAAACGGGAACAATTGTTGCTCTTGTAGAACTGCAAGTAAAAAACAAAAGCCAACGTCAACATTTAAGTGTATACGAAAAATAAATGGAAAATAATATATACGAGTAAGAAAGTTACGACTAAAATTATGCAAAGATATTTTAGCTATTGAAATATGCAAACAACTCACTCAACTCAACGGTTGAAGTCAAAGACAAAAACAACTTATACAATAAGATGAATGGCAATGAAGCAAATGGTTGAAGGCAAGTTGAAGAGTACGCTGCAAACCCATAAAGCGTGCTATGTATTCAGTGGGAGTTTAACATTTTCCCATTTTCCTTGCGCATTTACGGCATTCACGAAAGGGAATAGTAAAAATTCAATAAAATTAAGTAATGATGAGAAAACCAACTTCAAATGAACATCAGCCCTCAATTTTGTTGCATTGAAGTATGCTATGCAATCGTCTGATATTTTGTGGATTTCATTGCAAAGTTATTAACTCTGGGTTTCATGTTTACTTTCTATGTTTGAAAATCAAGACGCCTATATGTGCCTTTATATTTGTGCAATATAAAAAATATGCAATATACAGCATATGTGCATTTCTAAAGATAGTCAAGAAATGCTAGTGAAATTAATTAAAATCCAGACGGCATTGACGACAGCTATGCTGAAAAGCAAAGCAAACCAATGAAGCAAAGCTTCATTTTCCTTTGAGATGCAAGTATTTTTATTTATTTTATTTTTTTCAGGTATGTGTAATAATGATAATTTTGTGCATTTTGCATTGTGCGTTGACAAAAAGTATGCAACCGATATTTTATTTTTTTTAGTTTTACTTTCCTACTTGGTGTTTCTTACTTTCATTGGTGTTTCTTATTGACTCTGTTTGCGTCACAGCCAATAAGTAAACTATCTGATTTCGCTAAATATTTTGTGGTTAAATGTAAATAAATGTAGCGTACTTTGCTTGGAGACGATTTTATAACTAAAATATTTTCCCTTTCTGTGAATATTATTATTATTATTATTATTATTATTATTATTATTATTATTATTATTATTATTATTATTATTATTATTATTATTATTATTATTATTATTATTATTATTATTATTATTATTATTATTATTATTATTATTATTATTATTATTATTATTGTTGTTATTGTTATTATTATTATTATTAATATTATTAATATTATTAATATTATTATTATTATTTTTATTATTTTTATTATTATTAATATTATTAATATTAATATTATTATTTTTTTTATGTTAAACTGTATGCTGGCATTTGCTGACCACTTGGAATATAGGTTTACTCCTTTTCAACTAGCAGAATCCGGTGATTTAGAGGAAACAAATGCTTATCTGGATATTCCTCTTCAATTAGACCTCCCAATTCCACCAATTACTCAGACAAAAGTCATTGATCAAATCAAAAACATCAAATTGAACAAAGCACCTTTATTTGACAGATTGGACGGAAGGGTCTTACAGACCATCCCAAAAAAAGGTGTGATTTACCTAGCTATGATTTACAACGTTATCCTGCGCATCGGCCACTGCCCCACCCAATGGAAGTGTGCTTTGATTGCTATGATCCTAAAGCCAGGAAAACCTAGTCACCTCATTGATTCACACAGACCAATAAGCTTACTTTCATCACTCCCGAAAAAGTTCACAGTATTGTTCAAAAAATTCTTGACTCTTGTAAAAACAAGGAATATTGTAATGCCGTTTTCCTAGACGTACAGCAAGTCCTTGACCGAGTCTGGCACCAAGGCGTTTTCTATAAGGTAAAAAAAACATAGTACTTGCACAGTTTTCTGTCCTGAGGAGTTTTCTTCATAACAGGTCCTTTATAGTGGCGGTCAATGAGGATAAGTCAAGCACTAGACTAATCAATGCTGGAGTTCCTCAAGGGAGTGTCCTTGGACCAGAATTCACTCTAAATGTACCACCAAAATAAAACAACTTAATTGGCTACTCAGGGAAAAAAGCAAGCTACGTCTCAACAGCAAAGTGCTTCTTTATAAATCAATCATCCCCCCTATGTGGTCATAGGGAATACAAGGGTGGGGTACTGCTGCTGCTCCTCATAAAAGAAAAATTCAAGTGATGCAAAACAAAACCTTACGTGTGATAACTGGTGCCCCCTGGTATATGCGCATCAAATCTTTTCACAGAGACCCAAATGTTCACTTCGTGGGTAATCAAATAAATTACCATAACAGTAGATATAATGACAGACTGTCTATGCACCCAAATCCACTTGCTAAGGCTCTAGCAATTCATCGCCCGAGGAAGAGACTGAAAAGGCTCCATCTTTACGAGCTTAAGAAACGTTTCATGTAACATTAAGTTATTAAATTTATATTGTTTATATATGTTATTTATATTGTTATATTTAATATTTTCATTGCTATATTGCTATTATTGTTTGTTCATCGACTTTTTCATTATTTAAGTCCTATCAATGTAATTGTTATTGAGTAACAATTGGTAGTGTTTAGTAAGCATAATATTGTTAGTACGTAAGCTTGAAATAAGTGTATGCTACATTAGGTTTTTCCAAGTTTTTACTTTTCTCAGTACAGTCGAACCTCGCTGAAACAAAATTCTATAGAACAAAGCTCTCCCTATTACAAATTGATTTGAAAAACACAGCCTTTTTGAGTACCCATCATTTCAAGTACACATCACTTGTGGTACCAATTTCCCATAGAACGAAATGATATTTTGGTCCCGTGACAATTCGCTATAGGGAATTTTGACTGTGATATACAATCGAATTCATTTAGTACAGCTATCATTTCAACATGTAGCATATTTTCATAGCATATCAAAGCAATTTTAAAACTTTATTCTTTTTTTTTACTCAGTTATCTTTCTTAATATTCTCTTTCTCACTTTAAGAGTGCTGTAATTTACGTCTCAACTAAGCTATTAATAAATATTTACTAATCAGCTTAAAAGAGAGATTTTTTTTAAGATTTCTCTTCTTTTTTTTTTTGTTGTTGTGATATTTAACGAATAAAATTTATCGCAGTAAATTTCATAACACATTTGTAGACTTACAAATGACGTGTTTGAGTGAGAACGAAAAGTGTTAACATTATTATGTTGTATCAGGTAAGTATTACTTTGAGGAGCATCACCAAAAAAAGAAATAAGAAAAACAACACCTACACTTTTCAGAAACCATGACAACAATATTTAAATGTCAGCGCAGTTAAGTGCTTTTGTAAGACAGCCCGTTGCTAACCAACGGTAAGCAACATGTTTATACTCATCGCAAAATAAACTTGTTGTTTTGCAAAATAAAAATAAATCCTCAACAAGACACCTCATTATCACTTTCAAGTGTCTCTATATGTTACAATGCTTAATACCAATGACAATATCAAGAGAGAATCATTAATTATGCTTGGAAGTATGCGGCCGGAAAAATAATTAGCGTACTTTTTGTTGGATTAACACGCGCACAAGCCTACGCAGAGGCTAATTATGAGCAACCAATTTTCACAACACGCCTAACGCCAAAAATGATTTAAGGAATAATTTGTTTTCTCGCCTTCGCTTAGTAGCACTTGAATAACTGAATTAATCATAAACACAAAATTTTTTTTTTAATATTTTTTTTTATTAAAAAGTAAGTGTTGAACCCATACATGCAAAGTATAGTACCTTAACAACACATTTATCATAAATTAAGTGGAGCCAAACCTCATGTATTTCGCACTAGGACTTATAGTCTGGATGAGAAGTGCCTCAGAGGTGGCCAACCGTCTTGGCAAATCCCAGTCGTTTTATTCGCCTTAAAAGCCTGGCGGGTAGTAGTCCTCTCGCGAGCGTACTGCAGTGTTTGATCAGCTTATCACTGTATCTACTAGTGTGCCTTCCCATCTGTTCCTCTACAGTATGCAGATTGAGGTCTCGGTGGAGTGTAGAGCCGCGCACGTACCAGGGACAGCACGTTATTTGCCGTAAGTTTCGGTTCTGCAGTACCTGGATGCGTTTATAGTTTGATTTGGCGGCAATGCCCCGGATCTGCACACGATATAGCCAGATCGACGCTATACAGTGCACGTAAACTGCTCTTTTTGCTCTGAGCGACATGGTGCTTCTTCTGTTGACCAGCCACCGAAATTGTTGCATCCTTCGACCACACTTTTTGACAGTAGCTTTCAAGTGTGGGGCCTGTGGTTGCCTGCAACGGCTGCTCCAAGGCGACTCCATCCAGCTGTATAGACGGGGTGCGGTCGGATAGTGTTTTTAAGGTGAAGTAGGGGTTGGTAGTTTTCTGCGGGTTGACCTTTAGATTCCACTTCCTGCACCAAGCTGCCAGAGTATCCAGATACAACTGGAGTCCATCTGCTGCCTCAGAGCCTGACTTGCAACTGTAGAGGACTGCGATATCATCCGCGTAGGTCGCAAGAAGAGCCTTCGTGGGAGCTTCCATATGATTCTCGCTAGGGCACGGTAGATCGGCCGTATACATCGAATAGAGCAGCGGTCCAAGAACACTACCCTGTGGAACTCCAGCTCTCATGAGGCATGGGACCGAATTGGTGTTCCTGACCCTGACCATAAACTTCCGTCCTTCCGGGTATGAGCGTAGGATACCGTAGTAAGGCGCTGGCAGAAACATTTTAATTTTACTCATGAGACCAGCATGCCAGACCATATCAAATGCTTGCTGCATGTCAATGAAAACAGCATTGCAGTATTCAAGGTTATCAAAGGCCTGTAGAATGTGCTCCACCAATCTCTGAACCTGCTCCACGGTGCTGTGTCCCACCCGAAATCCAAATTGATGATTCGGTAAGATACAGCGCTCCGTGATGATTATACCAAGACGATTGGCAATAATCTTCTCCCATACCTTAGATAGGGAGCAGAGGAGGCTTATTGGTCGATATGAATCAGGGTCTAAATCCCAGCTCTGTCTTATACTTGCTCGAGAATTTGGTATTCCATGATGCACTGCGAAGTCTATGCAGGGAGAAGTGTGACTGGGCACATATGGATATCTGGTTGGTGATCCCGTAACAAGGATATTAGCCCCAGTAGCAGAAATGGCTTCTGCTAGCTCTCGCCCCGTAGGTGAGTTGTACATGTCTCTTCAAAGCCAGTGACGCGCATTCCAATCAACACCAACCAGATACCGTTGTCCGCAAGCACGGAGGATATCAATGAAGTGCCTTTCTTCGATCCTGTTCATTGGGGGGCAGTAAATGGCGCTGAACTCCATGTCACCCAGGCCTGTAGCTACCTTTACTGAAGACATTTGGATGCTGTGTGTCTCAATGACCCTTTGTGGGAACTGGTGAAGCGAACTCTTCACCAATACCGCCGCTCCCCCACTGACATGATTATTGCGTGATGGCTTGAAGGCAGGATAGAAGGTATATCCGTATATTCTTACAGCATGCCCTAATTTAATCCTGATCTCCGACAAGAGAAGAATGTCGACGTTATTGTTGTGCGCAAAAAACTAAACTTCTTTAGCCTTTCCTGAAGTGCCGTTGACGTTCCAGATAACAACATTTAGTGGATTCATTGCAAGGCTGAAGCGTTCTTCTGTTACTGGAGACTAGATCTATCCCCAGCCCATTGCTTTATAGTGTTGGCCATTTCAAAGACTATTTGTTCAAGCTTTTCTAAGCGTTGGTTGGCCTGCTTATTTTGATGTTGCTGTTCCTGCTGCTGACGCTGACGCAAAAAAGGAACTGCTGTTGCTGCTGTTCTTGTGGCTGCTGTTGCCATTGCTGAAATTGTATTTGCTGCTGTTGCAATAATGACTGGGATCCGGTGAATGTAGCGGCTTATTCAATTCATGTTGCCCCAGTAACTGTTGCGCTTGTTGGTTATGTAGTCGTCGCTGAGCAGAGTTGCTTTTAGCTGCTGCAGCATAGGAGACACCACTGTTGCCTCCAGAACTGCAAGACGGTTGCAGCGGTACGGTTTGCCGCTGCTGTTGAGTTAGTTGCTATGGCTGCTGTTTTTGTTGTATTGCTGCTCTTTTAGCCCTGCTGCGACTTCCAGACTGCAAAGGTGGAAACTGCTGTGGATCTAGGGCGTGAGTGACAGGGTTGGCGTTAAACACGTGGGGATTTGTGGGGAGACGACCCGTTAGACTTTTCCATCCTCTTTGCAGGTCTCATTGATCGACAAAGAAACTCCTGATACCATTGGCAGCCTTTGTAGCTGGCCATGTGACTACCTGAACAGTGAATACATGTAGGTGGTGCATCCATAGGACGTGTGCATTGTGCAGTGCGGTAATCTTCGCCACACCTGGCGCAATTGAGATGACGACGGCAGTATTTGGCTGTGTGGCCGTATTCCTGGCAGCGAATACACTGCGAAATTTCCGTGTATTTTCGCATCCTTTCAATCCTCACTTTCTGGCGGCAAAAGGTCTTAATTTCGTACACTTCACTTATTTTGAGACGAGGCTTGATATTAACGTAAAACATATTAAGTTTTTCGTCTTTATTGATCCTTGATCTCGGATTATAAATGTGAAGAACCTCGTAGCCAAGTACCTCAAAGTGGGCAGTAATCTCACTGTTCAGAGTGCTATGGGATAGACCTCTAACTACAATTCTATGAGGCTTTTCCGTCTGTATTTGATATGTGTGAAATTCCATACCAATTTCGTCCATTTGACTAACATTAGCCCTGTACGTGTCACTGTCTTTATGGAATTTTCTAACCGTTTTCCCTTGGTTGGCTTTAACGATGACGTTATCCGGATTAATGACCTCCGCAATGAATTCTAAAAGGTCATTTACATTGCTAATGTGGGCAACTATTTGCGATGGCTTTAGGGAACCATTGGGCTGGTTATCAGTATTTGTATTATTTTCTGAGTATTGGGCGGCCTCACCATCAATATCATTTGGTTCATGATGATGTTTGTCTGTAGAGGGGTTAGTATGATCTTCGTTTACATTTCTTGTTAATTCTTCATCATCGCTATCACTGGGGTTATCCATCTCAAGAATGTCAAACCTGTTGCTAGTGTTTGCTTGTTGTCTTGTGGTCGGGAGCGAATTCAGTGGCAAGTCGCCGCTCGCCCGTTTAGAGCTAGAAATGGGTGACATGGGTTTATCATTTTTCCTCGTGCCCTTTTTCTGTTTTTGGTCACCCAACAATCTTTTGGCAGCAGCACTGAGCGTTGGAGCTGCAGTGTCATCTAGAGATTGGGATATGGGGCGATTGCCATAGTTAACACCAGAGCAAAAGCTGCTGGTTGTATCAGTTGCCATGGTGTATATGGTATTACTAGTGGCACAAGTAAATGTTATAGTTGTGGTGGTTGAGCTACTGCTATTAGTTTCAGTGCAGATCAAGCGTTGATGATCTAGGCGGCACTCAGACCTAATTGCAGAAGGTAGCTTCCCAGCTATTGAGAACATCTTTTCATGATCGATCTGCTTATTTCTAAGCAAAGAGTCAGAAGAAGTGTTCACATTCATTTCAATAAAGGTAAACAAAATATATACAGAAGAAAAACAAAAACAAGTACTCGTGCTTTACTATGCTTACTTTACTTTTATTTTAGTAGTTTATAAAGGTTTTGAGTACTATATTCAGAATGCCTATTACACAGCTTACTACCGCTTGATATTCGTAATTTCTAAAAAAAAACACAAGGTTTCATGGCAATATGATATCGAAATAAATCTAAAGAAAACTTTTTCGGCCACTGATTACCTCCGATACGGTAGTGCCGCGGGAACGCTAACCACACAAACTATCCCCGGGGTGTAATTTTACGCCGATAAAACAATAGCAGCTGCTGCCAAGAGTAGTCTAGAGGAAGTGTCATAGGCAGTGAATAAACATATTCCGCTACAGAGTGGAAGCATAACTGGTTCCCAAGATTATTATTTGAGAATGTATGTATTCCGTATGCCCCAAGTTTTGTTGAACTTTGAGCATTAACGTTAAGACGCGTTAACTTAGACTTATATTATTACGTTAATCTATATCACTTAGCACGTAAGCTACGAGGCCTTATTTACGAAGTCAAAGGTGTTGAAACGAAATAATGGGAAACAAGTGGAGCGAAGGACATCAAAATGGATGGATGACATTCTTCAAACAAAAATTGTGCACAACACAAGGCGAAAATAAAAACAAAAAATGTCTTTCGAATTAAGTAGAGCAAACTGACATACACACACACACATAAACAAATACACATAGAGCGTCATGCCAAGTGGAACGTAGGCACGACTGGCATATATTCGCAGTGCAAACAATTTGACGCAATTGCAGTTTAACCAGCAACCTAGCCTATCTGCCTGGAAATGAAGGCAACAAAATAGAACAGCGTGGCGCTATATTGCAAGCGCGCAGCTCTGTGCAGCTCATCAGAGTATAGTAGTTGACGCTGAGACCGGTCACCTGCTGTCAGTCTGTCGAATACAAAAGAGGCGGCAACTGTGTCTGATCCATTCCAAACTAGTGCAATCAGCCCAACAGCCTCTTTTCACTTTCAATACTGCTTACCCCTCTCTTTTTCTCATTCTCACCTTATCTTCAAGAACACTAAGCCACTAGTTCATGCATTCGCTCTCTTTCGGTCTCTGTTCGGTATGCTGGTAGCCATCGCGTCACTGCCACGATATTGTTTCTTTTCGTGTCTAATGAACTAAATTTTCATATCTTTGCCTTCCACACTTTGCCGCAGCATTGATTCACACTCTACACACTTCAACGCTCTCCTTAAAATGTGCTGTTTCTCATAACGCCCACTGGTGCCGTCTTCCCCAATGGTTTATACTCATCACGTAGTGACTGGTCTTGCACCACTATCATGGAGTTTGTAAGACATACATTCTTGATCAGCTCGACGAGACGATATGATTTAGTCCTCTTTGTGTGTACGCAAACTAGTCTCTCAATTTTCGAGCTAGGACGCTAAAACTTTGCACGAGGACTTCTGCGCACCATATGTCGAACACCACTAGGAAGAGTGCCCCCCGTTCAAATTGTATATAAATACTCAAAATCGTATAAAAGCAACTTTTTTGCAGACCCTAACTATAGTGCATCTTCTTGAAGCTGAAACGTGGGCAGATCCATTCGCATAAGTACTGAAAATTGTAGAACCCTGGAACTATTGAAACGTATGAGCACTCTATTACGCCATGGACCAATTCAAGTTCTAACGTGCGGAGCAAATATATCACAAGAACATTTAACGCAACCATAGACATAAAATCAAAGATCCTGGGATTATAGGATTGACTAACTGCATTAGTTAAGTTCTTTGAACATGAAGAGTATAGTAACTTCGGCATAACTAAAGTTAACAGTTTTCCTTTTATTTAGTCATATTTTTGTATTACTTTGCTCTGTCACTTGAGTTGAATTGTTGTTCTTTTAGTTCTTCTTTTATCTACTTCTGCTGCTACTGCTTGTTACCTACATACTTTGCTCCTTCAGCTGTTCACCGCTTAAAGTTGTCCAGGTCATGTTTGGCTAAACTGAGCTGAGCTCAGCTTGACTGAACTTTCATCGATGCGATGCTGTTTATCACCAAACGTTGTTGCGCTATGCATATTATCCGCTTTTCATTAATTAATCAAATTTTAAACAAAAAAAAAATCAATTGAAAAATACATGGCGAACACTATATACGAGTATACGTCGATTAAAGTGGAGCACAAAATTTGAAAAATAAAAGGGATAAGGGACTCTCAATCAATTATTAAGCAGCAGCAGAATTACACTAATGGTGCAGATAATTAAAACTTTATCGGATTATATGGCTTGAGAAATAACTATAAAAGTAAGCATCATCATTTCCCATTTTTAGGGAAAAGTAAGTAGCAGATTTACCGTGACAGAAAACAGTCAATGCTGTCAAGTACTTCAAAATTCTAGTGCAAGATGGTGGTGTGTAAGAATATTTTGGTATTCACGCTGAAAAACCAGGTTAAGTATTAAGTATGTTCGAAATAAAGTCGAAGCGAAAAAACAGCGTGGGATTAACGATTCGTGCTGTGCTATTCTCTCAAAGCTTGTGAGTTCGAGTCATAGTATTGCCTCACACATGGACAGCCATACAAATTGCCAGTGCATGAACCGATTGAAAGACAGGCACACATGGCATTTTCAACTTTTCAATAATGCACGAAAAATCGTAAAGGGCACATTCGCTCAGGGACACAGACTTCTTTTTTCGGCATTTCGTTCTTTTTGTGTGCATTCCTTTTACTTTGTTGTGGATAGTTTATTTTATACTTTTTTGAAACTTCGCTGGTCTGCACTGTTTGGACACAGTTTGCGACTGAAATTTAGTATATAATAGAAATGGGTAACTTCAGATACTCTGAAGTTGCAACACTCCTCACACTCAAAGGAGATACAGTTCATCCAAAACTTTGTAGGAAAGCTGAACGCTGTAATATTCTTAGCTGTTTGCATTCATAGTAGGCAATATTAAAAACCCTCCTCGAATGTACCCAAAAGTCAAAAAGTTCTTCATATATGTAAGTACTTCAAGTTAACCTATTCACTCATTTTGTGGTTATACGATCAACTGATACCAAAATCTTAGAGTCTCTTAAAAATCTTAGAGTTTGTGTGTATGGTAGATATGTCAAAGAGAATTTTATGGGAAGTATTTCGTCAAGTGGTCAGATTCCTCTGGTTCCAACAAAATTTCACGTCTCAATCTCAAAAACTGATGACGTAATTTTCATATACATATACGTACGTGGACAGACAAGAGGCTATATTAACTAGTCAGCTTAAAAGGTCAAGAACATTTATCGGCTTATCTACCGTGTTACAAATATTTCAGGATAAGGTGATAACACTATTTACCGTGTGAAGGGTTTAAAACAGATGATAACACAGAATCACATTACGACGCAAAGATTCACAGTTTGTATAAATGTACATCTTTATACTACACTAGCAGGGACCCGGCGCGTTGCTGCCTTCGCGTGCGTCTCGCTCTTCGGATGTTTCAACAGCTCTGCGCTCTGTCTACTACTGCGATTTTCTCGTTATCTCGTATTTTTCACTTTTTTATTTTTATTTTCCTTCGAATATTTGAACATTTCCACTTTGTACAGTTTGAGCAGCACTGTCGGCAAACTCAATTCTCAGATGCCGCTAGTTTTTGTTTTATTTATATATGTACAGTTTGAGAAGCATCTGAAAATTGAGTTGGTTTTAATATTTAGCGAATTCAACGATTTTTTCCCACCATAGTTCACAGTAACCATATACAGGCTATTACTCCCTGAAAATTTCATGACAATCGGTACAGCGGTTTCGGCGTCCATAACGGACAAACAAACAAACAAATAAACATACTTCCAATTTTGTATACATTGAAATAGATATACTATATATAATTATATAATTAAATAATAATATATATAATTATATAAATATATATACGTAGATAAGTGGATACATTGAGTTTATAATTTTTTCTATTTATTTTTCTATTTCTTATTTATTCATTTTTCTATTTAATTCAAAGGAATCTGTTAGAAATTCTTTATTCTGTATTAATAAAGTTAAAATAAAAATTTTTCGTATTTTTCAATGTTTGAGAGTTGTTCAACTCTCTCTGTTATAACTCTGTATCCACATGTGCTCACCACTGTATATATAAAAAATAGCAAGTCGTTGCCGCGCACTCATAAGATTTAACCCAACCAAAAATTGCTCAATGCGACTATAGGAGTTATCACTTGACGTTTAAGTCCTCATTCTACACAAAACCCGAGTACCTCAGGGACATTAACTAGTAATAGCTAAAGCAAACAAACAAGATTATTTTGGTTTACACCACGAATGTGGTAAAATCGTAAACAATTAGATTTGGTTGCGATCAACGCCAGAAATGATCCACAACAAATTTGCGAATTTCGACAATCCGTTGTCCTTCCGTTTTGATAAACAGAAGTTTGTTTTTGGTTTATTCAAATTAATATTAAAGTGGTTCGTGCTTTTGGGCACGTACTTTAAGAAATATATGTCGGTTGGGAAATATATGTTCCCTTGCTGTTGTTAACAACATATTATCCTCGGTTTTTTGGTACATCCTTGAACAAAAACATTTTTTTAGCCCATTCTAGTTACTTTTTCTTGATTGATTCGTTCGAGCGTTCGAGTTTTTTATAGGCTTTTAATGAGTGTACAACCAGAGCGAGGTGTATCTTTGACATCAAAACTTCCGAAAAAGAATCGAGCAACCCACTTCTGGGTATGGCGTTTTCTCATAGCATCCTCACCGTAAACCGCACATAATTTAGACATGTCTTTGCAGCGGTTATACCTTTTTATAATAAAAAAACAACACATCGTATTTCTCAGATATTTTACTCATCTTCAAACAATATAACTTTTTTTATTAGCGACGAATTATAGAACTGTCTTCACAAAAAATGTAGGCTGATATGTTACCTTTTATATATCACCTAATATGAAAGCAGACATGTCTCTATCCAACTATGTAATGAAGACTTGTTCTTTCAATGTGAGTTTGTGTAAGTATGCTAGTCGTGGACACAGAAAAATTCTGTGAATCGGTATCTGATTAGCGTGCGAAAATCTATTTTAGAACATAATTTGAGACAATGTTATGGCGTGGTTGTGTCTTTCATTTGCCACTTGAGAGACACCATGCTGGTATATGGTGAATTTGAACAGGAACTGAGCTGGATTTAGTCCTTGAACGGGGGAAAACCCGTTTTGCACTTTGCATTTTTTTGCCATACAAAATCATATACTCATATATAAATACAATGCGCTACGCTCAACTGCGATGTAGTTCATTCACAGCATATCCTTTACTCAATGTTCACCACTGCCTCATACTATTCAAACATCACAAAGCACAGTTAGAGTCAAAAGTTCCATAGAAAACTTCCTTTAGTTTTGCTTAGTGTAATTATGCGCATTGTAGTACTTTTGCCGAAGGAGTATCGCCTTCACACTCACACTCAAAGCTGTATCTAATATTACTGCATTAATTACAGTTTGTACCATATCTACAACACTCTTCGAATTTCGGCCAGATATGCCGAAAAGCAAACAAGGGCTGGCCGATTTAAATTCAATATGTTAAAAATTAGACTCTGTATTCCGGTAGAAATACACTACGGCTCTCGTTCTAGAGGTCGGGGGTTCAAATCCCACGGTGGGCGGAAAAAATTTTAGTTTTTTCAATTCACCTGTAGTTCAATCGCCACATCATCACCATCAGACGACCCTCTCAAACTCCTGTCGAGGTGTTGATCCTTGACGGCGCCTGTAAACACTCACAACACCATGAACTGGGAGCGGCCGGCTAATCACCCACCCTATAAAACAAACAGTCGATTTTCGAAACCAAAGCAAGCCTAGGATATCTAACAAGACGGAAGAGCCTTGCGGAGACTCTATGTTCATACGAGGAGTGAATAAGGATGTACAAAAAAAAAAAATAAATAAATAATATTTATAATAATATTTATTATATAATAATAATATTTTACAACGTAACAAAAAAGAAAAAAAAATCAACTTACGGTGAACGCGCTACACTACGGTTCCACCGATGAGCATTGCTTCCAATTGTCTGCATTTTTAAAGCATCAGCCTGTAAAATATTAATAGTTGGCAGCATCCCTACGCGATTGAGTAGCTCCATTAAGCTCCCCGAGGATTGGGAATCTCTGCCGGAGATTCTTAGGTGCTTAGTAGAGCTGCCCGATCGCATGACGATACGAATTGAGGTTGTATTTATTCTCAACGACTTGTGAAAGAACACTTGTGAATTATAACTTTGAAGAGAAATGTTCACAGTTAGCATCCGAACTGGGTTAATAATATGAAGAATGTAGTCATGCATATACGAATGGATTAATCATATAGCTTACATTCTTATTTCGACTTTTGCATTAATTCGGAATGCGAAGTAGTGACTTCGCGAACGCGTACAGTTTGTTGGCAGAATAATAGTAAAGGAGCATAAATCGTTCGAAACAATTGACCTGTTAGTCTTGACACTGGTAAAGAGCATGTTGTAAAGGTGAATGGCGAATATGATTTTTTTAGCACTTTTTTTATGTATTTATTGTAGCTCAAAGCTTATTTCGTGCAGACGCAAAGTATTTTTTTTTGTTTTTGTTAATTTTTTTTTACATTTAAATAATAACATTTAGCGCAGTAGGCTGCATAACATTTACTTCCTTCTTAGTATTGGTCTTAGGGTGAGGGTGGACGCCAGAGACATGGAATGTATCAGAAACTAAACACCTTTGTAGCAGTGACTACTTTCCCATTCCCTTGAAAATGCTGCATCAGCAAGAAACCATCTCAAGTTAAGTAAAGCAAACTGAGAATTACACTTCTTCAAAATAAATAGTAAATAAACATTCCAATGTAATTATGTACATGATTATCTCTTACACATTAGATTTTAGCTATCGAAATATTGTTAGATAGCCGAAGGCTCTAGCGCTACCCATCCTGTATTAGTTGTATGTTTACTTAATTCTAATAAGGCTAATAAATAAATAAAAATGTATACAAGTTAACAGAGAGATTGAACTCAATCTTTACGAAATCCGAAGTATTCAAGCTGTTGCAGCTCAAATCCAAACTAAACTTCCACCACGTGCTACTATTACTTCCATATAAAATATCTTGGGGCCTACGTCAAACCCTTGATGATAATCATGATATATCATCCGGAACTGTACAAATAATTATGCGTGTATAAAGTATCAGACTATACACCTTTATTTCCGAAACATGTTCCGTTTGTTAAAATATGAACATCCTATACCAATGTGCAATAATAATAGATTAATTTATTAAGTAAATAGTATCTAAATTTTGAATTTGAGTGTTTACTTTGAGTGCTTTATTCAAACTAATATACTTTTACAATGTTGATTCCTGCTGTTTTATTTGGTTATTTTCGAGAACTGCTCATGTGGCATAACTAGGTGCAGCAATAAAGTGCGTCAAAGAGCAAAAAAACTTATTTAGTAAATCAATCAATATGAGCTATATTGCATTTGTCAGAAATCAAAAATAAAGAAAACGGAAAAGTAAATTGTCAAAGAAAACTGTCAGTAAAAGCTGTCAAGCACACAACAGCCACCAATAAAAATCACTGTCGAAAACGGCACAGAAACGCGACAGGTGAGCGAAAGAAGGCTAACACTAACGAACCAGCAAGAAAAAAGTTCAGACAGACAGAAACTAATCCGTAGACAGACAGACAGGGTGGCATGCAAAAACTGTATGCAATCTGTCTCACTCACTCACTTACTCTCTCACTAATTTGGAAATAAAACTCGCTTAGTGTTAGGAGAGGAGAGTAACCCAGCCAGCCGTAAGTCAAAAATTAATGCCTTCTGTAATGCTGCTGTTAGAAAGTAATCAAGTACTATATCTTTTTGTACTGAAAATACTTCTATAGGCACGTCAGATAATTTATTAGATGGGGGAAAATAATCGAATTCGCGTCTCCGTCATTCTAAATCATCACGCTCAAAAAATCATTAGATTTCCTTTTACTACAGAGTCCTTCAGAGCATAAGTCTGTCATGCCGAAGTGAGCGACTTTGAAAAAATTGGGTGTGAAAAAGTCTCGGCAAAGATGGGTGAAAAAAAGATTTTGTAGAAAAAAAAACCAAATCATATGGTCCGCGGACGCTAATCAGTTGCAATCCTAAAGAGTTTCTGGATGGATACACTACCATACTCCAGAAACAAAGAAACAGTGGATTTTTGAAGACGAGCCCGCTCTGAGGGTTGCAAGCTGATGGCCGCGGTTATTTCGGATAAAAGGAGGAATCATCTACACCGAATACTTGGTAAATGGGAAAACAATAACTAGAGGCCATTATGGGTCGTTATTATAACAGCCAACACAAAACGTAATGCTTCATGCGCAGTTTCTCGAGGGTCAAAATCATGAATCACCGTATCACCAGATTTGGTCCCCAGTGACTTCTTTTTATTTCCAAATTCGTAACCCGAGCCACGACGTTTCACGTCAAACCAGAAGGTCATTACTGAAACAAATGACTTGAGGAAAACCTACCTTTTGAGCTGTTTAAAAAATCTGAAAAAAAAAAACATTGGAAAAAGTGTATAGAGTTGGAAAGCGATTACATATATATTGCAAAATAAAACGAAGCTTACGAAAAAAAAACATTTTTTAAACATTTTTGATCGACCCACGCGTAAATAATATGAAGTATATTAATCATTATATCAGCAACTCTTCATATGTTTTGATTAACAAATAAGCCATATAAAATTAAAACCAGAGTAACATTATAGATTTCAAGTTACACATTATATACTACAATTATTTTGGGTATCTAAAAAAAAAAACTTGAAACTCCCTGCTTATTTAAATATTTCTCTTCCTACAGACATGCAAATCGCAAAATTCAGGCTAACCGCCAGCGATACATGGCACTGTCGCTTCTCAGAGACGACGAAGACGATATAATGTCATTTAATTCCTGAGAAATAAGACCTTAATAAAAAACGAAGCAAATAAGACAACAAAAACTAGATACAATAGTATTGTATATTACGTGAAAAGGAACAATACAATACTTTTCCCAAGTTACGCCTATATAAGAAGTGAAGGCAAATGGCCGACTGCGGAACGTTCTTCTGTATGCAAAACGAACACAGAAGAATCGACTTTTCTATGCTTCCAAACACAAACAAGTGAATCAAGTCGAAAGTTGTATAACCCATTTAGCTTGAATCGAATGAAAGATTTATTCAAAACTGAATCCAATAGGCAGATTAACCCACTTCATCAAAAGCGATCCGAACACAAACCCATGCCGGTAAAGATTTTTTAACAAGTAGATTTAGCCCCATACTAAAACAAAATCAAGCGTTATGACACTGGCTGACAAAGATTGAGGAATGGTATTTTGAGAAATTCTTGTGGAGGTGCGCTCTAAAATTTGTGACTAAATTAACTCAAATACACAACGCACGTAATGCAACTAGGCAAACACGGAGACCCCATACTCGTATACTCTTATAATAAAAAAATATGCATGACATGAATGAATATGAATTTCTTTGTCATGCTTTTCAATACAAAATTGTAAGAAAATTGTCCACGATTCTCCGAATCTCTTCTGTTCGCAGATGCATGTTTCCTCATGGCCAGTCATCTTTCAGAATTTATATAACATTATGATGCTTTTGTCAGCGCACTCAAAGTATCAAGAAGTCGTACCATTGTATTTCAATTGGCCTACAGCTCTTGTTTTGCCAAGTTTGATTTCCACTTGCATGTACGGTAAAGCGCAATTAACACCTGCAAAGTTATAAAAAATATTTGCTTCACAAATATTTATCGAAACGCACACACACAACAGCTATGTATGTATGTATATACGTTAAGTATATCGCTCGGCGTATCTAAGTTAGCTCATACACTAAGGTACAAAAATATGCGACCAATCGTTGTCTAAACTTATGAATTTTATTTATGAACAATAATTTCCCAACCCAAAACCTGAGAATACCTTAATTCTGGGAGGTTGCCTTACTTTATAGCATGGTTCCGGAAGGAGGAGGTTGCACAAACAACTACATACATAGTACCAAAACGAACTGATACAGGTTTTTACCGATTTTTTCAGGTTTTACATAGCTTTCATACGAATTCTAAGTGGCTTTCGAGTACTGACATTTTAAGTGAGCGCACTTTACTTCCCATTTCCTAATTGCACAAATGCAAGAAGCCAAAAAATACATCTGGTTGCATACTTTTGACGACAAGTATTATATTATATCTAAACTGATAGTCGTTCTGAAATGGCTAAATAAATAATGAATGTTTACATAAGACGTGCAGTGGCAACATCAAAAATACACAGGCATACATACAGACACACATCTGACCGACCGACTGCCTGACTTCGCCACTGGAATGCAGCTGCAATTTGACTAACGGCGACGATACGCAAATGCAAAAATATTGTTGTTTATTTAATGTAGGCGTGACTGTTGCGACACAATATTCAGATGTCAGAATGTGTTTATTGCTGTTTTGCTAATAATGCGTGATTATCTATCAATAAATACACATTCAAGTAATCGTGCAAAGGATGTGCGAAATAAGTTTTGTGAGTACTTCAATATTGTGGGAATTGTACCATGGCAGGATCGAATTTGCAACAGATATGTAAACAAATGTGTTTAAGCGCCAGAATCAGTCGAAATTGTTATTTTATATATAGAAACTTTAATAATAGAAACTTAATATATAAAATGTAATTCATTTTGTTTTTCATTTTGGCATTCAAAACACTGAATTACAAAAATAATTTCATTAGTGTAAAAAAAACTGACAAATATAATTTAAAAAAAAAAAAAAGATTTCATGGTTCTGGTACATTTCCAAGAACTCGCACCTAAAAGTATTATGCGCGTTCATTTTGACAAAACCGTTCGCCTCGAAACTTACTGTAAAGCGAAGAAATTTGCCCGCACACAACACAAACATAATTGCACAAGCACAAAAGTATCAAAATGAAATAGATTTTCTTCAAACAGCGATTCAAACACGCAAACACGGCCACCCACTGGCAAGCCGCTTGACAAGCACAGCGTTTGTCAAACATGTTTGCGTATTGGATGGGCCTTTTTATGTTTACCCTAGTCTTCGTTGTTGTTATTGGTTATCACTTTCTCTTTCTTGTTATTGTTGTCGTTTGCGAATTTATTATTATTCGCAGAAGTTGTTGTTTCTTGTGAACGTTATAAATATTTGTAACACTTTTTTGCTATTATTGATATGACTTTTTCAGACTGCTAATATCGTCTGTGATAAGTATTTGTAATAAGAACAACAGGCAAAACAAATCGCTAAAAATACATATAATATTTGTACACTTTGATTTCTTTTCTTTTTGTGCCTGAGTAAATCATTATTCACTTTTTATTTCTTTATAAGCAGCAATCACAAAAAATGTGCTAAATAACATAATCGGGGCGAGCACCGTGTCTTGCGCTTGCTAAACTGAGGATTAGCTAATCAGCCACATGCATAGTCAAAGACACAAACCACCGCATAAAGAGAGTAGTCGAGAATGTGAGTCTGGCGTACACGCGAATTAGCGAACACAACAGAGTGGACGATTTAAACGAATCGCACATATTACACATGTGTTTGAAAGAGAGAGAGTGAGTGAAGACCGGCAAAAACTATTAGGGGGAAATATTTAAAAAAAACAAAAAAAATATTTAAAAAACAATGGAAGAGAACTGCATTTGGTTGGCATATCGTACAGTTCAATAGAATAAGAATATGAGTGACATTAATAGTGAATGTCAGAGTGGAGTAAGCCATCGAGTGTGGTGAGCGTTTCCCAATCGAATATCTTGTTACTTACAAGATTACTTTAATTTTTTTTTTTTTAATATGAATTATGCAAAAAGTCATTATTAAAAAAGTAAGTACTTCCTTCTTCCTTATTTTTAAGACTGCAGGTATGGTACATACAAGTACATAGTCACGACACAGGCTCAAACCTCTGTTATGCTGAGCCCAACAAAATAAAATATGTAAATATGCTTATGTACCTTTACAAAAAAACGTTACATCGGTCGTTGTTTGGAGTTCCAGTGATTATCCCGTTAAATAAAATAAAAATGTTTTTCCACACGCGAAGTAAGTTCAACTTCTTACAAATAACAAATATCAAATAGTGAAATGGTTTTTGAGGTTAACCCATACAAAAACGAAAGGAAAACGTGTGCTCTCTGTGCTCTCGGGTTTCAATATTTTCAGGTGTTTTCTAAACAAATGTTAAATGATTTGTGGTTCATTGAACAATTTTCATGTTCTTTTATTATTGGATCAGACAGTTTCGTTGAGCGTTCAGAGTATTACAACTTCAGCATTGCCGAAAAAAATCTAACTGATTTTCTCACAACTCTGATCTCTTCTGATTAGCTGTTGCCGATATTTAAGAAAATAAATACGACACCCCGACGATTACCTAAATACCAATAAACATTTTGTACCATGTCAAATATGTGGCAATCAAAAGCATCAACAAAATACTAGCATTGGAAAATACACACATACATATGTCTGTATTTTTTGTTACTAACTTTTCGAATAAAAACAATAACAAAAATGTAAACAGCAAAAATAATGAAAATGAGAGGCGCAAGGAAAAATTAACCGCAAGAAAATCAATGCGAAAAACCTGGCTCAGTATTCCAGCGCAGATTGAGAACAACAAAAAATAGCAATAGTAACAGCAATAAGAATAATAAGTACTATAAAACAAGAGAAGCTATGAATGGGTGCTAGAAGAAAGCAAATCGTTAACGCGAGCAACAATTGCATTGAAGGGCAGCGAAAATAACAAGAAACTGCACTTGAGCAGGGGTTTTTATGTGCGTGTGTTTGTTGGAACGAGACACTCTAGTTTGAAAGGCCAAGCAACGCGAGCACGTGTGCGAAAAAATAAACGAGTTGAAAGCGTGCAAAGCCAACAGAAAAGAAAACCTCCATTCGCACTACTTCCCTTCTTACTTATTCAAGTCACTCACTGATTTTATTTGTAGCTTGGTGAGTTCAGTGGAATTTGTCCACCTTGTCCTTCTTTGTAATCAACCATACGTCGCTGCTTCTCTCATTGGAATTGTAAACAATTAGATTAAAGGAATTAATTAAACCAATCCCAAAAGAGATAAAATCCAATATAAGTAATAATAAATAATAATAATAATAATAATATTAATAATAATAATAATATTAATAATAATAATAATAATAATAATAATAATAATAATAATAATAATAATAATAATAATAATAATAATAATAATAATACTAATAATAATAATAATAATAATAATAATAATAATAATAATAATAATAATAAGAATAATATTAATAATAATAATAATAATAATATTAATAATAATAATAATAATAAACTACAAATGTGAAATAAAAACGTTAAACAACAACAATTACAACAACAAAAGCAAGGCATAACACAACCACAAAACCAACAACAAATAATTAACGGAAAATATTGTCTATATTATGTGTAAACAAAATAAATTTAAAAAAAGAAAATATTTTAAAATGAAGAGAAAATTTGAAATGAAGAGACAAAGCAGAAAATATATTCAATATAAAGACGAAACAGAAATTTTCTGTATTGTGCACACTGTGAAGGCATCGGTTTCCACAGCGGGTGCAACTTGGCAACAACAATTCAAAGTTGAATTCAACGGTTTACTGTTTACAAATATCAATCATGTAAGGAACCGATAGTCCACAGGCACAGGCACAGACACAGATTAGTACATTTTTGGATAAGTGGCGAAGAACTTTGAGATGCCAGAGTATCGATCAAAATGGGCTTTTGCTCTCAACAGCATGTCAACAACCACTTGGAAAACAATGAAGATAGAGAAGCGATCGGAGACCCCATAAATTACAATATTACATGAGCTCCAAGTGGCTATTTCATTTAATGAAATATGTACGTCAAGAAATGATAGTCTTGATATATGGAAACTTATTTTTGTTTAACGGTGGCGTTATGCTTTGAGATATTGAGATATCTATATTGTAGACAAATAGCGAATTAATTGCTAATAAGCCATGGAGCTATACACACCTGAAGAATGTAGAATTGTGCAAGAGGATGATTTCGTATCAAGAATCCTAATGAGCGCCGAAGCCCATTTCCACTTAGTGCTTATGAAACAAACAAAATTTGTATTTTTGGAGCACAGAGAATCCACATGACATACATAAAGAGCCATTGCATCCCCGCGCAACTTGGGGGCCAGATATTTCGCGAGCAACAATACAAAATGCCGTAAAAGAAGTACAATTGTGCATCAACTCGAGATATGGACATTCGAGCGATATAATTTTTTTAATTTAATGTCAGCAATTTTACAGTTTCCAGTGAACTTATCATGAAAACAGAGCTCCTTTTATCATTTAAAAAAAATGTCAAATTTATATTATATAACATTACTTTTGCTCCATCTTGTATATATATAAATAAATAAAATATTAACAAGGGTTCGTTTGATTGACAACTGACCCAGTCACCCGACATAAAAGTTATTGAACATTTGTGTGAAGAAGCTATAACACGCCACTGGAACTCAAGCAATGATTACTTGACGTATGAAACTCCATAAGCCCCGAATTGTGCAATAAATTCCAAGCAGTCATCCATGCTAAAGGATGCCCAAAGAAATATTAAAACATTCACTATTCGCAACATTTGTTAATTTTTTCTATACTGTCCGATTATTCGTTGATTCGTTAAAATTGACTATATTTTTTTTCAATATGAACTTACGCCCCATAGACATAGCTAACGAGTAAAACGTTTCTTTTTAACGTTGCGAATAAATACTCCATGAAGAATATTGTACCACTCATATATTTTTGAAATTGTTGAATTTGTTGTTGTTTTTTCTTTAACTTTTGTTTTAATATTTAAATATTAAACCTGTTCGGAGCCACTGCATATGAGTGACTTAATTTGGACAATGTCTCTGGTCGAGCTCCCGAGTCGTTATTATTATTGAGAATCTTTTTAGGAATAGTTATAAATTAAGTTAAAATATAATCTTATATTATATTATGTTTGTCGAGCAATTCTTTAAACGATGATTTCCGGATATTATTTGAGCCGATTATACGAGTATATTCGTAGGTCCTTTGAATAGTTTTATTATGATTAGATTCAAAGAATGAGATATATTCTAAAGAAATGTTTACTTAATGGTCGATTGGCTTGCTGTGTGTGTTTATGAAGTAATTTGACAACGACAGCCCCCTTTGAATTTTAGACCAATTTCTGCATTAGTTTGGTTGAAAAGCCTGGCTCCATTTTTAGGAAGTACCAAGTAGTGAATTTTGAAACAATTATCCAGAAGACAGGTTTAGCGTGAAGGATTTCGTGGCCGATGCGACCGTCCTGGAAGGGTATAAAAACTGGCTAGGGTCACATTACGTCCAACAGAAAATCAAAAAAAAACCTTCGATTGAACAAATTCTAGAGAAAATTATTGGCAACTGGCAAGTACAAAAAGCAGAAGCTCAGAAAACGTAGATGAAAATGCCTTCAATCAGGCTCAATGAGAAAAAACATCGTAAAAAGCGCAAGCGTCGAAATCAAACCGAAGAAGAGCGCTAAACCACCAAAGAGGAACAAGGAAACAAAGATCTGATTTCAGTGATTTGAAGAATTAGAAACGTGAAGGAGTGAGTGACATTTTGGGACTTAGATGGGCGCGTTATGTGCTTGTATCTAAAAGCGGAATAGAGTCCCATGGGTCTTTAAGGTAGAGTCACAGTAGTGTTTTCTCATATTTTATTTTTTTTATCTTTATTTTCTACTATCATCAGATAGTACATGTAATGTATGCGAATTATATGAAGACTAAAAATGACATCTTTAATAAAAAATTAGAGTGTGACTGATCACTCATCCGTGATGCGGAACGGGACATGTAGGGGGTGTAGCCTTTTCAGACGTCGCGTTTGCCTGCTGTTGTTCATCAGATTGATTTCGAGGTAGTTGACATAGTCCTCTAAGCTGAGGTGTCTGTTGCTATGCTTGACGATTACTTCTTTGATTGTTGTAATCTCAATTTGGAGTCTTAATGGAGAACAGAGTTTTGGACATAGTGAAACTACGATCCTTATATAAACTACTTTTTATACTATTCACATTCTATAATTTTGTCAAAGAGTTTGTAACAGAGTGAAGTATACATCAGAGACCCCATGAATTACAAATATTTCTTATCAGCTCAACGACACGAGTTAACATAATCCTTTCCGTCTATACGCCCATTGTATGCAAACAAAACGAATTAAAACTAAGTCCGAATATCGAGTAATTAATCTATATATATGACTTGGTAGACAGTTTTTACGGAAAGAAAAATTATACTATAGAGAAATATAAAGTATACCGCAAAAGTCGGGAAATTCCATCCAATTTTTTTAGTATGAAATAAACAAGAGCATGTCGGTGACGCTACTCCTAACATTCGGCCCTACCAAAAATCGCTCTACATGGATAAAGACGTTTCCATTTGCCATTTACATCTTCATCCTGCATGGCAAATCATAATAATACTATTCGCAGAATGTGAAGACCCTATAAAATAATGTGCATTATGCTCATTTAAAGAATAAGCAAAGAGTCAGTTATCGAAAGCTTTCTGGAAATGTTTACAAAATATATTGTCATACCTTGTAAGCAAAAATAAATAAAATAAATAGAATCTCCTTTATATAATTTTGTCATGAATGAATCACGGAATTAGAATTTCATCTTTGGTTTTAAGAGTTACAGCATTAGAAAATTCCCCTAAACCTCACATGGGATAAAATATCAATTTTGTGGGAGGCATTTAAATTTAAGTAAAGCGATATCCGCGAGAAAAATATATACATTTCATTCGGCTAAGTCTTTGGGGAAAACATGATTATTGAATAAAAGCAATCAGCGCAACTAGCGCCTAGGGATATGCAACAATTTTGATTTTTGAAGAGAGCAAAGCGAATCAAACCAAACAAATCTGTCCTTGCTGCCATAAGCAAACCAATTGAAATCGTTATGATGACAAAGCAAAACAATAACATTTGAAATTCGGCCAAGACGCAGTTACAATACAATTCACACTCATAGCACTAAAACTTAAACCATGAGTTTATATGGGGCTATATACGCTCCAATACTCCACTGCTTTGTTTCTTTACAGTTTATGCCTATGGCACTGAAATGTATGGTGTGGTTAACTGCTTTTTCATACAAGTTTCAATGAACGAATAACGTGCATATAATAGCTACAAGGTAAGGCACTCAGCCCAAGATAGCGTACACTAGAAAATCTTCAACCACGCCCAATAAATACTCTTTATACTTATAATTATATAAAAAATTTAACACTTTGTGGTAATACTAAGCAGAGTGAAGTTCAGAACTTTACTCGAATCTGTTGATATTAGTTAACAAAAATATAAGTACGATGCAATTACCCTAGAAACTAAAGATTATTTACCGGCCCTTCTATAAGATCAATCAAAATATTAACCAAAGGATACAAATGTTCTCGGCCTAAAACCTGTGCCTTATGCTCTATGCCCATGCTATACGATCCAATAAACCTGGAATCTATGGTGAGTTCTGGTGGAATTGTATTTGTTAAAGAAAACCTGTTTGACTGCGCCATGATCTTGTGTGGATACCATAACTCCATATAGAGTCTGAAAGGTCGTATGTATATGTGAATTTGATGCAAGGGCTTGCATGTGGGCTAGGAGGCGTAGTGATGTGAGTATTGATGGGAGTCCGTCATGTGATCATGAATATCTATACTATTCACAGAGAATAGCTTAGGAAAATTAATTCATTAATCAGCGTTTGATCATGATTTTTCCTTTTGTTAATATTTTTATTTTCCAACTAAATTTTAAAATAAAAAAAATACTACAAGGACTCCCCTATAAATATGCAACACTTTTTTAAGGCATAGACAAACTTAGGCACAAACACACACACACACATTCAAGCATGAGAGGAAACAGTTCAAATGCTTACATAGCTGCGTCCAATTGAGTGACTGAAAAGTGCCAAATGCCGCGCTCGCTGAAAACCGTATTTCTTTTTTCGCTTCGTTTTCTTCTTCTTCTTCTTCTACACAAGCCAAAGAAGATGCAGCAGCAGTAGTGCTAAGAGCAGCAGCAGCAGAATAACCGCTGACGACGTAGTTGGCGCTGACGTTGTCCTCGTTTGATTGTTTTTGTTGTTTGTTGCAATTGTTTGTTGTTATACCCTTGCTTTGCGCCGCAATACTCCGTATTGGCTTGGTTGTTTGTTTGCTAATTTGTTTACGTCTAAGTGAGTTTGTTTGTTATCAACACACTGAGCTTTGCTCGCAGGAAACTTACACTTAAAAAAATAGAAAAAATAGAACAAAATTAAAAAAAAATCATTTTATTATATTTTTTTATATTTCAATTTTTTTTATTTATTTACGTGCACACATATGCTTGTGCATATGTAATTTAGTTTTTTTTTTATTGGCAATAGAGAACAACAACAACAAGAAAGGAATAAAGTTTCTGTTGTTATTTGTTGTTGCGTTTGTGCAGTTCAAGAGAGTTGTTGTTGTTCTTGTAATTCGTATGCATGATTTGGCGCTCACTTTTTCGTTTTCTACGTCTACGTCGTTGTTGTCGGCGTCGTGGCCGCTGTCTTCCCGTTTTAGTCTCGTGGTCGGTTTCAGTGTTTTTTTTTTATTTATTTATTTTTTTAACAAAAATTTATTTATTTATTATTTTCGATTCCTTTCCGTTTCGGTTTTTGTGTTGCGTTCGGAAAGAAAGTCGCTGGAGAACTGAACAGAGAATTCGAACCGCAGTCGTCAGCAAAACGCATCCAATTAAAATTTCACTCTGCGCTCGGCTGCTGCCGTTGCCGTTTGCCGCTTGCACCGCTGCCAACGCATGCGAATTCGTGACGAGAACGAACCGAAACGAGAGCTTTTTTGCATGGCTATCGTCGCAATGACTTCGTTCCTTCGTCTCGTACCCGCGACAATAATACTCACAAAAAGCTCAACAAGCGTGCGCGTACAGTGGTGTGAACACATTAGCAAGTCGAATTGTGGAAAAATGCACCACAAATGCAACTCGATTTATGCAACAACAAAAAAAAGTTTTAAAAAATTCTGTGTGTTTATTTTTGATCCATTCGTCCGCTGTAGGGCAGTCTCACGGATTGCCCCTGTTTGAAGCTATGTGCTAACTCCCCTCTGGTTTGCTCTACGCACCTATAAAGTTCATATCCTCTTAGTACTTCACATTTCTATTATTATGCACCGAAGCAACCAGGCTCTGTAAGGAACTGCTACCCACTTGTTGATGACCTTCAGAACATTCTTGCATATCGGCTCTTAGAGTCGTCTCCATTTATATAACACCGACAGTTCATTCACATTTGACTTCGACCTTGATTGCATCTTCTGAGAGAGTGCTGAATCCGCACCACACTCTGATGGAGTTAAGTTGGCAAACTGACGACAGATCGGCATTTCGTGACCGGAAGCCCACGCCAAGGGTGACACTCCGCTAAGAAGACAGCTGAACAATAATGTCTCTCTGTCTTCAAAAATTTTTAGCACCAACTAGTCGCATAATTTCCTATGTCTTCAAAATTGTGTAGGACAAAGTAGTGGTGTGATTTCCTACGTCCTTTGTCCTGCCAGTGTTGGATTAATGGAAATTTATTTAGTCACCTTGCCAAGTAGATAGGCACATATGCCAACGCTTTTCCCTTTCTTTATAAGAATTTGTTTATATTGAGCCTGAAAATATTTGGAACCAACCTTAAAAAAAATTTGTATATATTTTTAATACTACAATGAAAAATCGTGTGAATCAGATTCATAAACGATTTATTTTTTTTTTTTTTACAAACATCGTTTACTATGAAAAAAATCACAATTCTAAATCTCAGTAACAGTGTGCTGGACACTACTGTGCAATAATCAGAAAGTTGTAACGGGATGCGATGCGATGTGACGTGGGTGGGCGGCCTGAGTTTGGAGCGCTTTCGTGCTTTCGTGCTTTCGTGCATTCGTGCTTGTTTGGCTTCCACTGCCACGCGGCTCTTCTTCATTGTATCCCATTTAACCGCACTAGCAACCAGAGTTGTGCAGTAAGTGGCTCGTATAACTATTTACAAAACACCCACGACTCAAATTATGCTCGCGCTCTCAAAAAAAAAATAAATGAATAAAAAAATAAAAAATCATTCACACACTCATGTCTTTCTTCGGCTTGGCTTGTGACTCTTTGTTTTCTGCGAATGTCAAGCTGATTCGCGACTCAATGTTAGCTACTTGTGAATGGACACGAGTAAGTTGCAAGTAGCTCATGAGACAACGCATATGTGTTTAATTATATCCCTTTCTTCCTCTCTCTCTCTCTATCAACAA
Organism: Cacoxenus indagator; assembly: GCA_035041755.1. Classification (NCBI taxonomy): domain Eukaryota; kingdom Metazoa; phylum Arthropoda; class Insecta; order Diptera; family Drosophilidae; genus Cacoxenus; species Cacoxenus indagator. The sequence continues at coordinate 456,190 of JAWNKX010000144.1, read as the reverse complement.
GCCAAATAGGTATGTATAAGTGGCTCGCGACTCAGTCAGCCAGTCATTCACGTTTATTCACGAGTTATTGAGCTTGTGAATACTTCTTATTTATGTACATCCGAAGGTATTCACAAGCCGAACTTGTCTTCGTATTCGTTGTGACTGATGGATATTCACTATTCGTTTCCTCTGTGCTTGCGTAAATCTCAGTTTTTGTGAGTAGATCATTAGCCTGTTAATTCTGATTCATTGCAGATCTGTTCGGGATCAGAATCGTCGGCAGAGCTGGTCCCCGCAACTACGTTTTTTTCGACGTAAAGCATAGATAATTTACAGTTTCAGTGGCTTACTCAATATCAAAAGCTTTGTGAAAGCACTAAAAAATAAGAAGAGTACGTAGTAAAAAAAGCAGCAGTAGCAGCTGCGTTGGCGCCCGTTGCAACAAGCGCATTTTCATTGTAATTGGAGAACGAGAAGGAGAAGGAGAAGTGAAGACACTGAAAGAGCGAAGTGCTTGAATAACGGTTAAATTAACAATTGACATATTCATGTCTTTTGTGAATTGATTATTCTGTTTTTCTCTCTTTAACTAATCCGTTAGCCATGGAATTGCAACAATTTTTATAGTGCATATCACTGTTCGTCTCTCTGTCTTTTTCACTCAAGAAGAGCGGCTCAATGTTTTTCCTCTTCTTATGTTATACCACTCGATATAGCCTACCCAAACACATTCACATTGGCCTTGAGAAAGACAGTGAATAGACGGACAGTTGAATGGATTGATGGTTGAAGACATAAATGGGTGGACGAATGGACAGTCAAAACGAGAAATGCTCTTTGGCCTTGTTTGAGCTTTAGTTCGCTTGTGTTTTTGCGCCATGCTTTGGTGGATTTAACGGTGTCGGCGGCCGCCTAGTTACGCGGTCAGGGCTGCATTGCGTTATAACATTATTTGGTCTTCCTCTAATGCAATTTGTAGCCATGCTTTATTTATTATATTCTTCACATTGTGAATAATAAATGTGTTAGCATTGTCATGAAGGTTGTAGAACAGTCTAAGGAGCACTAAAAGCTAGACGAGAAGAATTGATCAGCCATATTGCCCAATCGCTTAACTTTTAAACTCAAAAGCTGAAATTGTACACGAACTTTTCCACATGCTATGCATTTATTGCCTTATGACCCTTTTGGCTTATAACAGTTCTCATTATAAATCTTTTTGTTTTATTCAAATTTTAAAAATTGAATAGGCTCTATTTCATCCCTATCCAAAATTAGTTGCTGCGCAAAAATCACGTTCCAGTTGATCAGCAAGGAAAAAAAAAATTTTAATTTAAAATAAAAATTATCATCTTCATAGTCGCCGTAGAGCGCCAACGCACTAATTGGATTTGGTTTACAGACCTTGCGACCCTGTGACGATGCGACCGCGTCGCCAGCTCATCACTGCACTTTTTTGGCTTACAACAGCTCACGTTTGACACGTGACATCACCACGGTTATTGTAGCAGCCAAAATGAAACGGCCTATGAAGGTTTCAGCAGTCCTTGAGATAGAGCCAAATTAAAGCATATTGACGTTGTGTGTTTAGAGAACTTAAATAGAAGTTGTAGGCGTACTTAATAATACTTGCTGAGGTTGTAAACAGTTAAGTAAAACAGTTAAAAGTTGTCACACACGCTTTGCCTAATACACGCATGCATATTGTCAGAATTACCTTAACGCAAATGGTTACTAAGTGTAGAATGACATACTGCAATTCACCATTGTTACGGTTGTGGCTGAATTTCAACTGCTGCGCGAATACGGCTAGTAGCCATATTCAAAAAATGATATAATCAACTCTTCTTAAACCAAATTACGAGTTCAATACTTAAGTCTAAAGATTTATCTCGGGGCTATATGATCCAGAAATCTTCAATATGTTGTTGGCATGGCGGATAAAAGTCAAACGTAATACTAGAAATTTTCGAATATCCTATTGTTTAAATAGTCGAACACGACACTTTTCTGAGGAGTATAGATTACTGTAGCCCAATAATCTCTTTCGACACGATGTATCACATCATAACGCCAAATCATGGCATGTTTCTTTCCCACATGTCCATCCGATCCCACAATGGTCCAGGTTTCTATATTTAGGCAAAATTTAGCTTTGTTAGGTTTTAGAAAGTGCTTCATTCAGCAATTCAAAGGACCTATGGTTGACCTAAGTGGAACGGCACTATAATGCTGTCAGCTGTCGCAACGTAACTTAACTCTGCGAATGGTGTCCGTATTATGAACTTTTTTGTTTTTGTAAAATCTTCTGACTCATGTCCAGAATATGCTGCGAATTATATTCCTTGGCGACCTTACAGTGATGTACTTCCAAAACGTCGAGTCTACCACTGTAGCGAAGCTGTCGGGTACTGTGCGGGTGTTGCGATGAACTTATAACCACTAATGTTCTTACTATATAAGTCTTGAGACACACAACGACAAATTCTGCTTTAACTGTAACATTATTTTTATTATTTTTTAAATATAACTTAAGCGAAGAAAAATAGAAGAAGCTCAGATTTAAACTCCGGCAAGTCTCCCAGCCTAAGCGCTGCGAATCCGTTTGAGTTCGCGATACACGCACTCCTTTTGCACTGCAAAGATTGGCAAATCAGCTGTGAATTTATAAAAAAATCCAACTACAACACAGCTTACCATACGGATCAAATCGTATAACTTCAATTTTATCCGCCAAACGATCACGGAACGTATTGAATTGATGGCCACTGACGACGCTCTGCACAGCAACCATGATGCGCCTACAATGGTGGTAAGGCATAAGCCAGAGCAATTGCAACAATGATTTAATATAAAAAAAGCTTACTTACTTTGATTTAACTTTTTTCAGTAAAACGTTTGTTAAACGCATTTTCGTGATCCGTGAAAATAACTTCCTGCGAACGATGTTACCCAAATTCTTTGTTGTGCAAGCGGCGACGAGAACAGTTGATTTCCCCACATGTTTCTTTACTTCCATTCACAATGAAAAATTATCGTAAACACGTCTCACTCGCACACAGTAACCACTCTTGCGTTCTAAGGGTTGCATGTGTCTACTTTAAAAAGAAGACAAAAAAATATCAAGGTTGATAGAGAATATGGCTAAGCAGATCGAAATCATACTACATCATAAGTTTTATCTATGAGGGGTGTCACATAAAACTGTAGAGTTTTCGGCTTCGGGAGTTTTGCAAAAATTTTCGTTTGTTCGTAACATTTTTATCCAATACCCAAACCGCTTCAATTGAATGTTTTGCTTGACCAATAGGGATGTCAGCATATAAAAACATTCATCTAAAATTTATTATTCATATTATGATTATTTCTGATAAAAAAAATGGTAAAAATGTATCTGCCATTAAAGAACAATAAGGAATAAAATTATTACAATTGTACTTTTAAAACTGTAAAAGAAAATATTTTGAAATGTTCTTCGCGCCAAATTTAGCAATTTGAGCGATAGCTCCCGTCACTTTTCAATGTTCATTTGTTTACATTAACAATGAATTTTTTCAAAAATGTGTCTTGTTGTGCCGTTCAATGTTTTCCCCTGCAAAAATTCATTTATCTATACATATTTCTAAGAACACACAAAGTGTTCTTACGTTTTCAAATACCGCTTTTATTCTAATAAATTTCTTCCTCTTCTTGAACTTGGCATTCACATTACGGATTTTGCTTTTGGCATCATGGCAACTTGAAACAAGTTTTGAATTAACTTTTACTTGAATGCACAGGATTAATATGCAGAACAATTTATTAATCTATTCGATAAAACAAAATGTTCACAAAATTTTGCATTCAATTTAAAACGAGTTTGCATCTCTATGCTCAATTGGGTTTGCCTACTAAAGACGGCTTACTAGACGTTTTGTAAAATGGTAAATTAATACTTTAAACAAATTATTTGTTTAAAAAAAAATTTATGCAGATTACTTTGTAAAAGAATAATCTATCTATTCGTATCATTGGTTTTATTTAAAAAAGTGTTCCAATGGGTGAAAATAACCAAAGTAATCCTCACAAAACTGTGGAGGTTTTGAATCCTACCGAAAGAGTTTTCTGTGACACTTAAAATCGGTGTTCGGGCGGAATTGAGGAGAAATACACCTGTGATTTTCAAGTTTATGTTCTACTACTACTATTACTGAGCATGACATGATGGGAGTATTTCTCTCTGATAGCATAATAGTTAGCTGTGGGGCTGCTTACGCGATTTAAACGAAGGTTGGCAAGGCTGAAAGTTGGTGCCTTCATCATTTGCGACCTAAAATATTTCCAAGCTAATTCCGAAGTTTTTCGCACTCTTATTATCGTCGACACTTTGATGACGGGTACCTGACATACCGTGACCTTGTTCCGTAACGACATTCACCGTATAGTGTCAAAGTATTATATTTCTATGCATTCCTATATAATAATTTCCACGATGTGATCGCTTCGATTGCTGGTGCTTTTCTATAGGAAAAGTTACGACTGACATCTCTTGGCACTCTTCCCAAAAAGTGGCGGGCACAGCTCTCAATGACATGGACGTCTGTTAGAGATCAATGACTCCAGTTCACGATTGCTAGTTATTTCTGTTGTACAAGTCTCCACCAGTCTCAACCTTTTTTTTTAATTTTCAAGACTTGTGGTGGTTACATAAATCCAATAGTTTTTGTGTGATAGGGTGGGTGATTAATTAGCCTGCCGCCGCTAGTCCTTGCTGATGGGAGTGCCTCGTCAAGGAACAACCCCACATACAGATATTGACATCATGACCATGAATCCTGTCTCTAGTGGGGAACAACCCAGACCTAAGGGACCGGCAGCCAAAAGGCACCTCCACTAGGCTACCAAGACACTCTGAACTGGACGCATGCTACGGTCTTAATGCAAACAGTTGCTGTGTGCGACACGACCATTCTTGAGAACTGCGGTATTTGTACACACTACAGTTATGAGAACGACAAAGAAAATAGAGTCTCCATTTAACTGTGACAAACATCTACTGCAGCGGAAAATCCTAATTATAATTGAGGCACCTTTGAGAGACGCACATTTCTCATTAACCGAGGGTCGATCGAGGGTCGATCGACCCTCGGTTAATGTCGGTTAAAGTTTACTTTGTAACATGAAAATATTATATGGGTGAAAAGAAAAATAAAAGTGTTTGAAGTAATATAGTATGCATTTTCATTAGAATATCGCTTTCTTATATACTAGGAATCCACTCAAAACGAAAACATTTGGCAATTCAATTTTCGGTTTCAACTGGCACTAAAACACAGCACGGCACTCCAAGTGTATGGAATTCATATATAAAACACTTCAAAAACTTTAATCCCTCTATCAGATGAGAATAGCATGGATTACGGCTTTTCCGTCATGATGAGACCCTCTTCATACAGAGCTATGGCCAAATCCCTTTTCTTCTTATTATCCTTCAGTGGGAACTGTGATACGCTCACATATTTCGGGTATCTGTGGATCAACATCTCGATACTACCTGCCTCGTTCGGCTTTAATATAAGGGATTCCACTGGGTTTTCGCAGAATTGACGTGTATTGTTCGAGTAAAAGAAAATCTCCACCTTGCCCTCCTCTTGTATAAGGCGCACAATGTTAGCGCGCAGAAGGCGCACCTTGGTTGTTAATTCGATGTTGTATGAAACGCAGCAGCTGCCCTCTGGACCGACGTAGACTTCAGAGCCGAAAACGGAGCGGGCCTTTTCGACTGGGTGCAAATAGGGTGGCAAAGCCTGGTGCTGAAAACGTATTGCAAGCTCATCGACAGCGTTATCGATTAAGCGAGTAGAATGTTTTAGGTGATTATTTAGAAGGTCTCCGATATGATTTAGTAATTTAGTGCGCTCCTGTGATTTGTTTGTGCTGTGAATAGAGCCCAGGTGTTGGAAAATATCTATTGGCAAGCCGCGACGCAGTTCTACGCTTTTTTCAATGGCATCATTTAACATGGCTGGCATCAGTTTCTCGAACAGATCGGCGTAGGCATTTTTCTGATACACGCTCAACGTGATGTGTAGCGAGTGATGTTCGTAGTCGGTACGCGCCTCGTGCACGAAACCGCGTGGAAAATAGAGTAGCTCACCCGCTTTGAGCACCTGTAACGGATGGGAGAGATAAGTTTAATAATTGCAAAAAGAGAGAAGATCAAAGAAATGTTTCAATTGTTATTCATACGTCATTGTATATTGGCTTGTCGAGGTCCTCCCGCTTGAAGTCACGCGATGATGTGCGTGGCAGCATTTTTCCGGTCTTTTTGGGATTATAGATTAACCATTGTTTACGTCCTTCGACTTGTAATACGAAGGCCTCAATATCATCCCAGTGGGGAGCGAATCCCTGACTATTAGAAGGCGTGAGGTACACATTCATTCCGACAAAACAGCGAAAATACTCTTGTAATGATGCACTGAGCGCCCACAATTGAGGTATAAACATTTGGGGATTCAGCAGGCGGATGGTGCAGCCTTGGTTGTAATGCGCCCAAACGGCCGAAGGTGTCGCACGTCCATCCGGAGTAACCGTTTGACGTACCCCGTTATCACAAAATGTCACATCCACGTGGGTTCCGAAATTGACTACGTTATTTCGAAGCATCTCATCGATGGCAGGCATCGAAATAAGATTGCTATAAAAGTTTTCGTTTGTCCGTTTTATTAGAAGAGTTTTTTTTTCCCAACGTTTTTCGAAAAAGTCTTCGACTGTGACCGGATGTATTAACGACGTAAACGTTTTCTTGCCCTCCTCAATACTGATTGAATTAATTATACTTCTTGGAGAAAGCGGTTCCTCTTTCACAGTGGGTCTCTCATTATTTATTGCCTCTGCCCCAGAAGTTGACAATTTAGGCGGTAAACTTCGACGCTGTGTGACCTTCTCTGAGGTGTCCACTTTTACTGACATTGAGTTCATCTTCTTCATTTTGGTCTTGCTCTCAGTATCCCCGGTACTCTTACGTTTAGCTTGGGTGTTAATACCTTTGTATGAAGCTCTGTTTTTATTAGCAGGAGTTTTGTTATCTGAACACACATCGTCGTTGGAATTGGTGATATCGGTCCAGGAGCCCTCGGTCCATGAGTCGTCACTACTGCTTTCATCAGAGTGACTGTTTAGTGTGTACTCAAACAAGGAGCTCTCATCGGCACCGTCAGCGCGACGGCCATTTTTAGGTTTGTTGGTTAATTTTACTCCCGTTACCCTTCCACCTGATGCTTTTGCTTTTGCGCTTTTATTTGCGGCACTTTGATTTCCACTGTTTGCTTTTTTAGCGTTCACGTTCGCATTTTTCGCTACTGTAATGGCGGCCTTGCTGCCTGCCACCAACGCGTTGGCTTCGCTTTTGACAGCCACGGCTTTTAGTTTAGTGGTGACTTTTTTCTTCGGCCCTGAAGCACGAGACTTTGCAGTATCTTTAATAGTAGAGTCATTTGACTTTTTTCCAGCCGCTAATATTCCAACTTTTTGCACGTTGACTACGGTTTTCAACGCTGCTTTACGTGCTTTTGCGTTCTGACTCTTCTTCTTCGGGCTCATTCCATTTTTTTCAGGCTTCTTTTTGCTGTTGTACACAGCAAATGCTGAGTTCGGTGAAGACATTATCTTACCTACCTTGGTTATAAAAGACGAATATTACGGTTAAATATATTACTGGCGCTTGCAACAGGTTTGTTGAAAAAACTTCGATATATCGATACATCAAAATTTTTTGTTCAGCACATTGATATTTTTGAGCGATATATTAATTTTCGATAAATGAATATATATATTTAAAATCCCATACATCGAAAAGGTATAAAAATTGATACTTTTTCGGACCAGCAAACGAAAATGTCTTCGCGGTTTCTTGTTAGAACTCAACCTAACTTTTCTCTTGTATAGCGATCGATATATCGATATTTTTATTAAAAAATATTAATGTCGATATTGATATTTGCAAAAAAATCGATACGATATATATCACAATTTTTTGGTACTTCTGACATCGATACAACGTGCCGACCTGCACTGAACACATGTAAACAGCGCGTAGAGTTGACAAGTGTCTGATTGAAATTATAGTTCACTGCTTGTAAAGGGTCCAAATTGGACCGATTAAAACGGTTTTGGATACGTAGGAAATAACGACTTATGTCCACAACAAGGTTGTTAGCAAATATGGTTTCGCGGATCGTCATGCATTCAATATCAATTTGCTGTAAAATGCATCTATGCATTTTGTGGAAAATATTGTTGTGACTTAAGTAGCACTGCTCACTCTATTTTGAGCTTTAGAAAATAAAAAAGTTACTTAAGTCACTATGACTTTCTAAGAAACTTAGAGCATAAGCTGAAATTGCGGCAATATAGAATGGATAGTTGCCAGTGTTTGCCACCACACATCCACATCTAATTGCCGGATTATTCACTAGCACTTACGTTTCCCACCCGATATGTAAATAAATGCTTTGATTCCATTTAAGGCCTGCAAGGAAAATAATATGTAGTACAAAGTATATGTTTACTGACAAAATAGCGAAAAAGGAAGATTAGTTTTTGTCTCTGTTTCTCCATCAGTCAGACGGCATAGACAAGTTTAGTGATAAGCTTCTCGTTTCTTAACACTTTCATACATAAAATGACGATAGACGTGAGTTATGGACGACATTAGCCTTATAACGAACAATTAGCTTTCAGAAGTGTCACCTGTACAGGGACCAGAAAAGGACCATCCTCTTTTTAGCATGAACTAATTCGTCGGAACTGTCAACAGCGACTGATAATAATACTCAAGTTGAAAAATGAACCCTCTGATATTTCTACATCGTGATAAGCACACTCTGTATAGAAATACTTTGTAACTACATTGAGCTGCAACCAGACTACGAGTTTTTACAAACTGGTCCGCCATCTGAAGCTCGACGTGTCTGTTCTCTGCAGCATTACTTTATAATCCATATTTTTTCAACCCAGATCAACGACAAACTGGATTGTACGGGCCTAATATTGTCCTAGTGCTGGAGCCAGGCCAACACAGTTATCTCCGAAACATTTCTTAAATATGGTTTCAATGAAACAATCTGTGATTGAATGAACACAGCCCAGAAAAACATTTCGCACCTTGATCTTGTCACTTAACTGGAGTCTAACATTGTGATAGGAACGCAGAACTTTCAATGTATATCTTAATAACCCAATTTATTAAAACAATTTTCAGCTGAAGAATACTAAATTTCGATTTATGGCAGAGTGTCCAAATATTTATTGAACTGAAACATTTCAAATAATAGTTTATATAGATGTCTCATAATTTAGAGAGATTTAGAAAGCGCCACCACGCAGACGAAGAACCAAGTGAAGAGTTGACTCCTTTTGGATGTTGTAATCGGACAAAGTGCGTCCGTCCTCGAGCTGCTTACCAGCGAAGATCAAACGTTGTTGGTCTGGTGGAATACCCTCCTTGTCCTGAATCTTCGCCTTCACGTTTTCAATTGTATCAGAAGGCTCGACTTCCAAAGTGATGGTCTTTCCAGTCAAGGTCTTGACGAAGATTTGCATGCCACCACGCAGACGGAGCACCAAGTGTAGAGTTGACTCCTTTTGGATGTTGTAATCGGACAAAGTGCGTCCGTCGTCGAGCTGCTTACCAGCGAAGATCAAACGTTGTTGGTCTGGTGGAATACCCTCCTTGTCCTGAATCTTCGCCTTCACGTTTTCAATTGTATCAGAAGGCTCGACTTCCAAAGTGATGGTCTTTCCAGTCAAAGTCTTGACGAAGATTTGCATGCCACCACGCAGACGGAGCACCAAGTGAAGAGTTGACTCCTTTTGGATGTTGTAATCGGACAAAGTGCGTCCGTCCTCGAGCTGCTTACCAGCGAAGATCAAACGTTGTTGGTCTGGTGGAATACCCTCCTTGTCCTGAATCTTCGCCTTCACGTTTTCAATTGTATCAGAAGGCTCGACTTCCAAAGTGATGGTCTTTCCAGTCAAAGTCTTGACGAAGATTTGCATGCCACCACGCAGACGGAGCACCAAGTGAAGAGTTGACTCCTTTTGGATGTTGTAATCGGACAAAGTGCGTCCGTCCTCGAGCTGCTTACCAGCGAAGATCAAACGTTGTTGGTCTGGTGGAATACCCTCCTTGTCCTGAATCTTCGCCTTCACGTTTTCAATTGTATCAGAAGGCTCGACTTCCAAAGTGATGGTCTTTCCAGTCAAGGTCTTGACGAAGATTTGCATGCCACCACGCAGACGGAGCACCAAGTGAAGAGTTGACTCCTTTTGGATGTTGTAATCGGACAAAGTGCGTCCGTCCTCGAGCTGCTTACCAGCGAAGATCAAACGTTGTTGGTCTGGTGGAATACCCTCCTTGTCCTGAATCTTCGCCTTCACGTTTTCAATTGTATCAGAAGGCTCGACTTCCAAAGTGATGGTCTTGCCAGTCAAGGTCTTGACGAAGATTTGCATGCCACCACGCAGACGGAGCACCAAGTGAAGAGTTGACTCCTTTTGGATGTTGTAATCGGACAAAGTGCGTCCGTCCTCGAGCTGCTTACCAGCGAAGATCAAACGTTGTTGGTCTGGTGGAATACCCTCCTTGTCCTGAATCTTCGCCTTCACGTTTTCAATTGTATCAGAAGGCTCGACTTCCAAAGTGATGGTCTTTCCAGTCAAGGTCTTGACGAAGATTTGCATGCCACCACGCAGACGGAGCACCAAGTGTAGAGTTGACTCCTTTTGGATGTTGTAATCGGACAAAGTGCGTCCGTCCTCGAGCTGCTTACCAGCGAAGATCAAACGTTGTTGGTCTGGTGGAATACCCTCCTTGTCCTGAATCTTCGCCTTCACGTTTTCAATTGTATCAGAAGGCTCGACTTCCAAAGTGATGGTCTTGCCAGTCAAGGTCTTGACGAAGATTTGCATGCCACCACGCAGACGGAGCACCAAGTGAAGAGTTGACTCCTTTTGGATGTTGTAATCGGACAAAGTGCGTCCGTCCTCGAGCTGCTTACCAGCGAAGATCAAACGTTGTTGGTCTGGTGGAATACCCTCCTTGTCCTGAATCTTCGCCTTCACGTTTTCAATTGTATCAGAAGGCTCGACTTCCAAAGTGATGGTCTTGCCAGTCAAGGTCTTGACGAAGATTTGCATGCCACCACGCAGACGGAGCACCAAGTGAAGAGTTGACTCCTTTTGAATGTTGTAATCGGACAAAGTGCGTCCGTCCTCGAGCTGCTTACCAGCGAAGATCAAACGTTGTTGGTCTGGTGGAATACCCTCCTTGTCCTGAATCTTCGCCTTCACGTTTTCAATTGTATCAGAAGGCTCGACTTCCAAAGTGATGGTCTTTCCAGTCAAAGTCTTGACGAAGATTTGCATGCCACCACGCAGACGGAGCACCAAGTGAAGAGTTGACTCCTTTTGGATGTTGTAATCGGACAAAGTGCGTCCGTCCTCGAGCTGCTTACCAGCGAAGATCAAACGTTGTTGGTCTGGTGGAATACCCTCCTTGTCCTGAATCTTCGCCTTCACGTTTTCAATTGTATCAGAAGGCTCGACTTCCAAAGTGATGGTCTTGCCAGTCAAGGTCTTGACGAAGATTTGCATGCCACCACGCAGACGGAGCACCAAGTGAAGAGTTGACTCCTTTTGGATGTTGTAATCGGACAAAGTGCGTCCGTCCTCGAGCTGCTTACCAGCGAAGATCAAACGTTGTTGGTCTGGTGGAATACCCTCCTTGTCCTGAATCTTCGCCTTCACGTTTTCAATTGTATCAGAAGGCTCGACTTCCAAAGTGATGGTCTTGCCAGTCAAGGTCTTGACGAAGATTTGCATGCCACCACGCAGACGGAGCACCAAGTGAAGAGTTGACTCCTTTTGGATGTTGTAATCGGACAAAGTGCGTCCGTCCTCGAGCTGCTTACCAGCGAAGATCAAACGTTGTTGGTCTGGTGGAATACCCTCCTTGTCCTGAATCTTCGCCTTCACGTTTTCAATTGTATCAGAAGGCTCGACTTCCAAAGTGATGGTCTTGCCAGTCAAGGTCTTGACGAAGATTTGCATGCCACCACGCAGACGGAGCACCAAGTGAAGAGTTGACTCCTTTTGGATGTTGTAATCGGACAAAGTGCGTCCGTCCTCGAGCTGCTTACCAGCGAAGATCAAACGTTGTTGGTCTGGTGGAATACCCTCCTTGTCCTGAATCTTCGCCTTCACGTTTTCAATTGTATCAGAAGGCTCGACTTCCAAAGTGATGGTCTTGCCAGTCAATGTCTTGACGAAGATTTGCATGCCACCACGCAGACGGAGCACCAAGTGAAGAGTTGACTCCTTTTGGATGTTGTAATCGGACAAAGTGCGTCCGTCCTCGAGCTGCTTACCAGCGAAGATCAAACGTTGTTGGTCTGGTGGAATACCCTCCTTGTCCTGAATCTTCGCCTTCACGTTTACAATTGTATCGGAAGGCTCGACTTCCAAAGTGATGGTCTTTCCAGTCAAGGTCTTGACGAAGATTTGCATGCCACCACGCAGACGGAGCACCAAGTGTAGAGTTGACTCCTTTTGGATGTTGTAATCGGACAAAGTGCGTCCGTCCTCGAGCTGCTTACCAGCGAAGATCAAACGTTGTTGGTCTGGTGGAATACCCTCCTTGTCCTGAATCTTCGCCTTCACGTTTTCAATTGTATCAGAAGGCTCGACTTCCAAAGTGATGGTCTTTCCAGTCAAGGTCTTGACGAAGATTTGCATGCCACCACGCAGACGGAGCACCAAGTGAAGAGTTGACTCCTTTTGGATGTTGTAATCGGACAAAGTGCGTCCGTCCTCGAGCTGCTTACCAGCGAAGATCAAACGTTGTTGGTCTGGTGGAATACCCTCCTTGTCCTGAATCTTCGCCTTCACGTTTTCAATTGTATCAGAAGGCTCGACTTCCAAAGTGATGGTCTTGCCAGTCAAGGTCTTGACGAAGATTTGCATGCCACCACGCAGACGGAGCACCAAGTGAAGAGTTGACTCCTTTTGGATGTTGTAATCGGACAAAGTGCGTCCGTCCTCGAGCTGCTTACCAGCGAAGATCAAACGTTGTTGGTCTGGTGGAATACCCTCCTTGTCCTGAATCTTCGATTTCACGTTTTCAATTGTATCAGAAGGCTCGACTTCCAAAGTGATGGTCTTTCCAGTCAAGGTCTTGACGAAGATTTGCATGCCACCACGCAGACGGAGCACCAAGTGTAGAGTTGACTCCTTTTGGATGTTGTAATCGGACAAAGTGCGACCGTCCTCGAGCTGCTTACCAGCGAAGATCAAACGTTGTTGGTCTGGTGGAATACCCTCCTTGTCCTGAATCTTCGCCTTCACGTTTTCAATTGTATCAGAAGGCTCGACTTCCAAAGTGATGGTCTTGCCAGTCAAGGTCTTGACGAAGATTTGCATGCCACCACGCAGACGGAGCACCAAGTGAAGAGTTGACTCCTTTTGGATGTTGTAATCGGACAAAGTGCGTCCGTCCTCGAGCTGCTTACCAGCGAAGATCAAACGTTGTTGGTCTGGTGGAATACCCTCCTTGTCCTGAATCTTCGCCTTCACGTTTTCAATTGTATCAGAAGGCTCGACTTCCAAAGTGATGGTCTTTCCAGTCAAGGTCTTGACGAAGATTTGCATGCCACCACGCAGACGGAGCACCAAGTGTAGAGTTGACTCCTTTTGGATGTTGTAATCGGACAAAGTGCGTCCGTCCTCGAGCTGCTTACCAGCGAAGATCAAACGTTGTTGGTCTGGTGGAATACCCTCCTTGTCCTGAATCTTCGCCTTCACGTTTTCAATTGTATCAGAAGGCTCAACTTCCAAAGTGATGGTCTTTCCAGTCAAGGTCTTGACGAAGATTTGCATGCCACCACGCAGACGGAGCACCAAGTGTAGAGTTGACTCCTTTTGGATGTTGTAATCGGACAAAGTGCGTCCGTCCTCGAGCTGCTTACCAGCGAAGATCAAACGTTGTTGGTCTGGTGGAATACCCTCCTTGTCCTGAATCTTCGCCTTCACGTTTTCAATTGTATCAGAAGGCTCAACTTCCAAAGTGATGGTCTTTCCAGTCAAGGTCTTGACGAAGATTTGCATGCCACCACGCAGACGGAGCACCAAGTGTAGAGTTGACTCCTTTTGGATGTTGTAATCGGACAAAGTGCGTCCGTCCTCGAGCTGCTTACCAGCGAAGATCAAACGTTGTTGGTCTGGTGGAATACCCTCCTTGTCCTGAATCTTCGCCTTCACGTTTTCAATTGTATCAGAAGGCTCGACTTCCAAAGTGATGGTCTTGCCAGTCAAGGTCTTGACGAAGATTTGCATGCCACCACGCAGACGGAGCACCAAGTGAAGAGTTGACTCCTTTTGGATGTTGTAATCGGACAAAGTGCGTCCGTCCTCGAGCTGCTTACCAGCGAAGATCAAACGTTGTTGGTCTGGTGGAATACCCTCCTTGTCCTGAATCTTCGCCTTCACGTTTTCAATTGTATCGGAAGGCTCGACTTCCAAAGTGATGGTCTTTCCAGTCAAGGTCTTGACGAAGATTTGCATGCCACCACGTAGACGGAGCACCAAGTGAAGAGTTGACTCCTTTTGGATGTTGTAATCGGACAAAGTGCGTCCGTCCTCGAGCTGCTTACCAGCGAAGATCAAACGTTGTTGGTCTGGTGGAATACCCTCCTTGTCCTGAATCTTCGCCTTCACGTTTTCAATTGTATCAGAAGGCTCGACTTCCAAAGTGATGGTCTTTCCAGTCAAGGTCTTGACGAAGATTTGCATGCCACCACGCAGACGGAGCACCAAGTGAAGAGTTGACTCCTTTTGGATGTTGTAATCGGACAAAGTGCGTCCGTCCTCGAGCTGCTTACCAGCGAAGATCAAACGTTGTTGGTCTGGTGGAATACCCTCCTTGTCCTGAATCTTCGCCTTCACGTTTTCAATTGTATCAGAAGGCTCGACTTCCAAAGTGATGGTCTTTCCAGTCAAGGTCTTGACGAAGATTTGCATGCCACCACGCAGACGGAGCACCAAGTGTAGAGTTGACTCCTTTTGGATGTTGTAATCGGACAAAGTGCGTCCGTCCTCGAGCTGCTTACCAGCGAAGATCAAACGTTGTTGGTCTGGTGGAATACCCTCCTTGTCCTGAATCTTCGCCTTCACGTTTTCAATTGTATCAGAAGGCTCGACTTCCAAAGTGATGGTCTTGCCAGTCAAGGTCTTGACGAAGATTTGCATGCCACCACGCAGACGGAGCACCAAGTGAAGAGTTGACTCCTTTTGGATGTTGTAATCGGACAAAGTGCGTCCGTCCTCGAGCTGCTTACCAGCGAAGATCAAACGTTGTTGGTCTGGTGGAATACCCTCCTTGTCCTGAATCTTCGCCTTCACGTTTTCAATTGTATCAGAAGGCTCGACTTCCAAAGTGATGGTCTTGCCAGTCAAGGTCTTGACGAAGATTTGCATGCCACCACGTAGACGGAGCACCAAGTGAAGAGTTGACTCCTTTTGGATGTTGTAATCGGACAAAGTGCGTCCGTCCTCGAGCTGCTTACCAGCGAAGATCAAACGTTGTTGGTCTGGTGGAATACCCTCCTTGTCCTGAATCTTCGCCTTCACGTTTTCAATTGTATCAGAAGGCTCGACTTCCAAAGTGATGGTCTTGCCAGTCAAGGTCTTGACGAAGATTTGCATGCCACCACGCAGACGGAGCACCAAGTGAAGAGTTGACTCCTTTTGGATGTTGTAATCGGACAAAGTGCGTCCGTCCTCGAGCTGCTTACCAGCGAAGATCAAACGTTGTTGGTCTGGTGGAATACCCTCCTTGTCCTGAATCTTCGCCTTCACGTTTTCAATTGTATCAGAAGGCTCGACTTCCAAAGTGATGGTCTTTCCAGTCAAGGTCTTGACGAAGATTTGCATGCCACCACGCAGACGGAGCACCAAGTGTAGAGTTGACTCCTTTTGGATGTTGTAATCGGACAAAGTGCGTCCGTCCTCGAGCTGCTTACCAGCGAAGATCAAACGTTGTTGGTCTGGTGGAATACCCTCCTTGTCCTGAATCTTCGCCTTCACGTTTTCAATTGTATCAGAAGGCTCAACTTCCAAAGTGATGGTCTTTCCAGTCAAGGTCTTGACGAAGATTTGCATGCCACCACGCAGACGGAGCACCAAGTGTAGAGTTGACTCCTTTTGGATGTTGTAATCGGACAAAGTGCGTCCGTCCTCGAGCTGCTTACCAGCGAAGATCAAACGTTGTTGGTCTGGTGGAATACCCTCCTTGTCCTGAATCTTCGCCTTCACGTTTTCAATTGTATCAGAAGGCTCAACTTCCAAAGTGATGGTCTTTCCAGTCAAGGTCTTGACGAAGATTTGCATGCCACCACGCAGACGGAGCACCAAGTGTAGAGTTGACTCCTTTTGGATGTTGTAATCGGACAAAGTGCGTCCGTCCTCGAGCTGCTTACCAGCGAAGATCAAACGTTGTTGGTCTGGTGGAATACCCTCCTTGTCCTGAATCTTCGCCTTCACGTTTTCAATTGTATCAGAAGGCTCGACTTCCAAAGTGATGGTCTTGCCAGTCAAGGTCTTGACGAAGATTTGCATGCCACCACGCAGACGGAGCACCAAGTGAAGAGTTGACTCCTTTTGGATGTTGTAATCGGACAAAGTGCGTCCGTCCTCGAGCTGCTTACCAGCGAAGATCAAACGTTGTTGGTCTGGTGGAATACCCTCCTTGTCCTGAATCTTCGCCTTCACGTTTTCAATTGTATCGGAAGGCTCGACTTCCAAAGTGATGGTCTTTCCAGTCAAGGTCTTGACGAAGATTTGCATGCCACCACGTAGACGGAGCACCAAGTGAAGAGTTGACTCCTTTTGGATGTTGTAATCGGACAAAGTGCGTCCGTCCTCGAGCTGCTTACCAGCGAAGATCAAACGTTGTTGGTCTGGTGGAATACCCTCCTTGTCCTGAATCTTCGCCTTCACGTTTTCAATTGTATCAGAAGGCTCGACTTCCAAAGTGATGGTCTTTCCAGTCAAGGTCTTGACGAAGATTTGCATGCCACCACGCAGACGGAGCACCAAGTGAAGAGTTGACTCCTTTTGGATGTTGTAATCGGACAAAGTGCGTCCGTCCTCGAGCTGCTTACCAGCGAAGATCAAACGTTGTTGGTCTGGTGGAATACCCTCCTTGTCCTGAATCTTCGCCTTCACGTTTTCAATTGTATCAGAAGGCTCGACTTCCAAAGTGATGGTCTTTCCAGTCAAGGTCTTGACGAAGATTTGCATGCCACCACGCAGACGGAGCACCAAGTGTAGAGTTGACTCCTTTTGGATGTTGTAATCGGACAAAGTGCGTCCGTCCTCGAGCTGCTTACCAGCGAAGATCAAACGTTGTTGGTCTGGTGGAATACCCTCCTTGTCCTGAATCTTCGCCTTCACGTTTTCAATTGTATCAGAAGGCTCGACTTCCAAAGTGATGGTCTTGCCAGTCAAGGTCTTGACGAAGATTTGCATGCCACCACGCAGACGGAGCACCAAGTGAAGAGTTGACTCCTTTTGGATGTTGTAATCGGACAAAGTGCGTCCGTCCTCGAGCTGCTTACCAGCGAAGATCAAACGTTGTTGGTCTGGTGGAATACCCTCCTTGTCCTGAATCTTCGCCTTCACGTTTTCAATTGTATCAGAAGGCTCGACTTCCAAAGTGATGGTCTTGCCAGTCAAGGTCTTGACGAAGATTTGCATGCCACCACGTAGACGGAGCACCAAGTGAAGAGTTGACTCCTTTTGGATGTTGTAATCGGACAAAGTGCGTCCGTCCTCGAGCTGCTTACCAGCGAAGATCAAACGTTGTTGGTCTGGTGGAATACCCTCCTTGTCCTGAATCTTCGCCTTCACGTTTTCAATTGTATCAGAAGGCTCGACTTCCAAAGTGATGGTCTTGCCAGTCAAGGTCTTGACGAAGATTTGCATGCCACCACGCAGACGGAGCACCAAGTGAAGAGTTGACTCCTTTTGGATGTTGTAATCGGACAAAGTGCGTCCGTCCTCGAGCTGCTTACCAGCGAAGATCAAACGTTGTTGGTCTGGTGGAATACCCTCCTTGTCCTGAATCTTCGCCTTCACGTTTTCAATTGTATCAGAAGGCTCGACTTCCAAAGTGATGGTCTTTCCAGTCAAGGTCTTGACGAAGATTTGCATGCCACCACGCAGACGGAGCACCAAGTGAAGAGTTGACTCCTTTTGGATGTTGTAATCGGACAAAGTGCGTCCGTCCTCGAGCTGCTTACCAGCGAAGATCAAACGTTGTTGGTCTGGTGGAATACCCTCCTTGTCCTGAATCTTCGCCTTCACGTTTTCAATTGTATCAGAAGGCTCGACTTCCAAAGTGATGGTCTTGCCAGTCAAGGTCTTGACGAAGATTTGCATGCCACCACGCAGACGGAGCACCAAGTGAAGAGTTGACTCCTTTTGGATGTTGTAATCGGACAAAGTGCGTCCGTCCTCGAGCTGCTTACCAGCGAAGATCAAACGTTGTTGGTCTGGTGGAATACCCTCCTTGTCCTGAATCTTCGCCTTCACGTTTTCAATTGTATCAGAAGGCTCGACTTCCAAAGTGATGGTCTTGCCAGTCAAGGTCTTGACGAAGATTTGCATGCCACCACGCAGACGGAGCACCAAGTGAAGAGTTGACTCCTTTTGGATGTTGTAATCGGACAAAGTGCGTCCGTCCTCGAGCTGCTTACCAGCGAAGATCAAACGTTGTTGGTCTGGTGGAATACCCTCCTTGTCCTGAATCTTCGCCTTCACGTTTTCAATTGTATCAGAAGGCTCGACTTCCAAAGTGATGGTCTTGCCAGTCAAGGTCTTGACGAAGATTTGCATGCCACCACGCAGACGGAGCACCAAGTGAAGAGTTGACTCCTTTTGGATGTTGTAATCGGACAAAGTGCGTCCGTCCTCGAGCTGCTTACCAGCGAAGATCAAACGTTGTTGGTCTGGTGGAATACCCTCCTTGTCCTGAATCTTCGCCTTCACGTTTTCAATTGTATCAGAAGGCTCGACTTCCAAAGTGATCGTCTTGCCAGTCAAGGTCTTGACGAAGATTTGCATGCCACCACGCAGACGGAGCACCAAGTGAAGAGTTGACTCCTTTTGGATGTTGTAGTCGGACAAAGTGCGTCCGTCCTCGAGCTGCTTACCAGCGAAGATCAAACGTTGTTGGTCTGGTGGAATACCCTCCTTGTCCTGAATCTTCGCCTTCACGTTTTCAATTGTATCAGAAGGCTCGACTTCCAAAGTGATGGTCTTGCCAGTCAAGGTCTTGACGAAGATTTGCATGCCACCACGCAGACGGAGCACCAAGTGAAGAGTTGACTCCTTTTGGATGTTGTAATCGAACAAAGTGCGTCCGTCCTCGAGCTGCTTACCAGCGAAGATCAAACGTTGTTGGTCTGGTGGAATACCCTCCTTGTCCTGAATCTTCGCCTTCACGTTTTCAATTGTATCAGAAGGCTCGACTTCCAAAGTGATGGTCTTGCCAGTCAAGGTCTTGACGAAGATTTGCATGCCACCACGCAGACGGAGCACCAAGTGAAGAGTTGACTCCTTTTGGATGTTGTAATCGGACAAAGTGCGTCCGTCCTCGAGCTGCTTACCAGCGAAGATCAAACGTTGTTGGTCTGGTGGAATACCCTCCTTGTCCTGAATCTTCGCCTTCACGTTTTCAATTGTATCAGAAGGCTCGACTTCCAAAGTGATGGTCTTGCCAGTCAAGGTCTTGACGAAGATTTGCATGCCACCACGCAGACGGAGCACCAAGTGAAGAGTTGACTCCTTTTGGATGTTGTAATCGGACAAAGTGCGTCCGTCCTCGAGCTGCTTACCAGCGAAGATCAAACGTTGTTGGTCTGGTGGAATACCCTCCTTGTCCTGAATCTTCGCCTTCACCTTTTCAATTGTATCAGAAGGCTCGACTTCCAAAGTGATAGTCTTGCCAGTCAAGGTCTTGACGAAGATTTGCATGCCACCACGCAGACGGAGCACCAAGTGTAGAGTTGACTCCTTTTGGATGTTGTAATCGGACAAAGTGCGCCCGTCCTCGAGCTGCTTACCAGCGAAGATCAAACGTTGTTGGTCTGGTGGAATACCCTCCTTGTCCTGAATCTTCGCCTTCACGTTTTCAATTGTATCAGAAGGCTCGACTTCCAAAGTGATGGTCTTTCCAGTCAAGGTCTTGACGAAGATTTGCATGCCACCACGCAGACGGAGCACCAAGTGAAGAGTTGACTCCTTTTGGATGTTGTAATCGGACAAAGTGCGTCCATCCTCGAGCTGCTTACCAGCGAAGATCAAACGTTGTTGGTCTGGTGGAATACCCTCCTTGTCCTGAATCTTCGCCTTCACGTTTTCAATTGTATCAGAAGGCTCGACTTCCAAAGTGATGGTCTTGCCAGTCAAGGTCTTGACGAAGATTTGCATGCCACCACGCAGACGGAGCACCAAGTGAAGAGTTGACTCCTTTTGGATGTTGTAATCGGACAAAGTGCGTCCGTCCTCGAGCTGCTTACCAGCGAAGATCAAACGTTGTTGGTCTGGTGGAATACCCTCCTTGTCCTGAATCTTTGCCTTCACGTTTTCAATTGTATCAGAAGGCTCGACTTCCAAAGTGATGGTCTTGCCAGTCAAGGTCTTGACGAAGATTTGCATGCCACCACGCAGACGGAGCACCAAGTGAAGAGTTGACTCCTTTTGGATGTTGTAATCGGACAAAGTGTGTCCGTCTTCGAGCTGCTTACCAGCGAAGATCAAACGTTGTTGGTCTGGTGGAATACCCTCCTTGTCCTGAATCTTCGCCTTCACGTTTTCAATTGTATCAGAAGGCTCGACTTCCAAAGTGATGGTCTTGCCAGTCAAGGTCTTGACGAAGATTTGCATGCCACCACGCAGACGGAGCACCAAGTGAAGAGTTGACTCCTTTTGGATGTTGTAATCGGACAAAGTGCGTCCGTCCTCGAGCTGCTTACCAGCGAAGATCAAACGTTGTTGGTCTGGTGGAATACCCTCCTTGTCCTGAATCTTCGCCTTCACGTTTTCAATTGTATCAGAAGGCTCGACTTCCAAAGTGATGGTCTTGCCAGTCAAGGTCTTGACGAAGATTTGCATGCCACCACGCAGACGGAGCACCAAGTGAAGAGTTGACTCCTTTTGGATGTTGTAATCGGACAAAGTGCGTCCGTCCTCGAGCTGCTTACCAGCGAAGATCAAACGTTGTTGGTCTGGTGGAATACCCTCCTTGTCCTGAATCTTTGCCTTCACGTTTTCAATTGTATCAGAAGGCTCGACTTCCAAAGTGATGGTCTTGCCAGTCAAGGTCTTGACGAAGATTTGCATGCCACCACGCAGACGGAGCACCAAGTGAAGAGTTGACTCCTTTTGGATGTTGTAATCGGACAAAGTGCGTCCGTCCTCGAGCTGCTTACCAGCGAAGATCAAACGTTGTTGGTCTGGTGGAATACCCTCCTTGTCCTGAATTTTTGCCTTCACGTTTTCAATTGTATCAGAAGGCTCGACTTCCAAAGTGATGGTCTTGCCAGTCAATGTCTTGACGAAGATTTGCATGCCACCACGCAGACGGAGCACCAAGTGAAGAGTTGACTCCTTTTGGATGTTGTAATCGGACAAAGTGCGTCCGTCCTCGAGCTGCTTACCAGCGAAGATCAAACGTTGTTGGTCTGGTGGAATACCCTCCTTGTCCTGAATTTTCGCCTTCACGTTTTCAATTGTATCAGAAGGCTCGACTTCCAAAGTGATGGTCTTGCCAGTCAAGGTCTTGACGAAGATTTGCATGCCACCACGCAGACGGAGCACCAAGTGAAGAGTTGACTCCTTTTGGATGTTGTAATCGGACAAAGTGCGTCCGTCCTCGAGCTGCTTACCAGCGAAGATCAAACGTTGTTGGTCTGGTGGAATACCCTCCTTGTCCTGAATTTTCGCCTTCACGTTTTCAATTGTATCAGAAGGCTCGACTTCCAAAGTGATGGTCTTGCCAGTCAATGTCTTGACGAAGATTTGCATGCCACCACGCAGACGGAGCACCAAGTGAAGAGTTGACTCCTTTTGGATGTTGTAATCGGACAAAGTGCGTCCGTCCTCGAGCTGCTTACCAGCGAAGATCAAACGTTGTTGGTCTGGTGGAATACCCTCCTTGTCCTGAATTTTCGCCTTCACGTTTTCAATTGTATCAGAAGGCTCGACTTCCAAAGTGATGGTCTTGCCAGTCAATGTCTTAATAAAGATTTGCATGCCACCACGCAGACGGAGCACCAAGTGAAGAGTTGACTCCTTTTGGATGTTGTAATCGGACAAAGTGCGTCCGTCCTCCAGCTGCTTACCAGCGAAGATCAAACGTTGTTGGTCTGGTGGAATACCCTCCTTGTCCTGAATTTTCGCCTTCACGTTTTCAATTGTATCAGAAGGCTCGACTTCCAAAGTGATGGTCTTGCCAGTCAATGTCTTGACGAAGATTTGCATGCCACCACGCAGACGGAGCACCAAGTGAAGAGTTGACTCCTTTTGGATGTTGTAATCGGACAAAGTGCGTCCGTCTTCGAGCTGCTTACCAGCGAAGATCAAACGTTGTTGGTCTGGTGGAATACCCTCCTTGTCCTGAATTTTCGCCTTCACGTTTTCAATTGTATCAGAAGGCTCGACTTCCAAAGTGATGGTCTTGCCAGTCAAGGTCTTGACGAAGATTTGCATGCCACCACGCAGACGGAGCACCAAGTGAAGAGTTGACTCCTTTTGGATGTTGTAATCGGACAAAGTGCGTCCGTCCTCGAGCTGCTTACCAGCGAAGATCAAACGTTGTTGGTCTGGTGGAATACCCTCCTTGTCCTGAATTTTCGCCTTCACGTTTTCAATTGTATCAGAAGGTTCAACCTCCAAGGTGATGGTCTTGCCAGTCAAAGTCTTCACGAAAATCTGCATGTTGAATCAAGCTGAAAAGAAAAATTATTTATCAATGTCGGAAAGTAATAAGAACAGTTGTTTTTTTTTAACGAAAATGCTTCCAGTGACCTAATTCAGTGAGTGAATTTATTTGTAGATACGATTGTGTATTCGGTTTCTGCTGATCGGGTACAGACAAAATGGCTTCTATCAATGAGAGAGACTGTGCACTTCGATTTTAGTTGCGAAAACACTTTGTGTATTTCCCATTAGCGGAATGAAGTCCACTTTCCTGATACGTTATGCACACACCCTACATTGTTGATGAGAACCAGAAATATTGAGAGTACAACGCTTGCAAGCTGTCTTGTGAGGTTTGTGTGATGAATAAAAATGCGTTTTGGCGATCTAAACCCGATAAAGGAAAAAAAGGAACGCATATTGGGACGCACGGGATTGAGTGGTGGCTTCGCGTCGCTGTGAATGTGCGTCAAAAATATAACGTGTATGTAATACTTCCTCACTAGCGAATTGTTGGCCTTGATTTTGTACTGACTTGGTGGTGTAATTGACTTCGGTTGGGCGGGGGATAGAGCGACACATTTATATTTTCGATGAATTGCCATATATTCAAATACATAAATTAATATGAAAGATTTTCTAGAATTTTTTCTATAATTTTTCCGTTGGTTTTTATTTCTTTCCTTTTTTACTGTATGAAAATAATGAAAAATTAGAAAAGTGCAGTCGACGCCATTTTAAAAACGAGACAACTAAGCTCAAAGAAAATCAATTGTATTCAACACAATTTAAACAAAAAGTTATCACCACCAGCTTACCTTAAAATACTTTATTTATTGCAATTTCACAATGCACTTCTTTCTTTTTAAGTCTACTTTCACTCCACTTCGATTAAAAAACTTTTTCAACCACCTTCGGTGCAATTACTTTCAATTTATCTCTCGAAATGTTCGTCTAGTATTATGTGACACGCGTATTTATAGAACGGCACCAGCAGACTGGAAGTTTAGCTGAAGTGGTTTGGTATCTTTTTCACACGAGAAAATTTTTCTTTTAAAATTATGTGAGTTAACGAACAAAGCAGGAAAATAAAATTGAAAATAATTTTTATGGGAATTGACTTTACAATCTAAGTGATATTACTTTAAACATTTGATTATAGCAAAAGTATATGCATATTTGCCTACTCATTCACAGAGATAGCGTTGCCAGACTTATAACTTAGGATGCTGTATAGGGTTTTAGTTTTGTAATTTATATATACATACATAGTATTCATTTGAATACTATTTAATTTGATTTGAAACGAAACTAAATTAACACAATTTTTCAATTATGATGTATGCATGAATTTGTTTCGTAGCATAAGTTTGCGTTAATTTGGCAGCTCTGTTATGTCGTAGTTGTCCTTCATAATGATTATCGAAAAATCTGGAAAGTACTCTCTTTCCCTTTGTCACTCTTTATACATCGTTCTTTGTTAACCAGATTAATATTTATTTTTATTGTATTTGTCCTCATTCGCTTTCTGTCTAGGCTTTCAATTCACTTTAAAAACTGCAGTAAATTATTTTAAATTGCCAATTTAATTACAATAACCTAGCAACTATACACACCTGCAAATAGTGCTCTTAACCGATTACAAGGATAGGCTTTAACTCGCATAAGTATGTATACATATCCATACGCCTCCAACCCTCTACAAAAATACTTTCAACCACTCCCAAAAAATTCAAGAAAACTACGAAACAAGTTATCAAATATGGCTAAAAGATTTTCCTAAGCGTAAAAGTCGCATTTCCTTGAAGTGCTTCCTACCACCTTTGTAAAATGCATTCGACAATTTATAAGAATTGCGTGTTCCACCTCATTCTCATCTGAATGAATCACACATTTAACCTTTTCTATATTCAAACACATTTTTCTCTTGTCTTTACTTTAAGAATTAGTACTTTTGCTATACTTTATCTTATATCTTTTTTTTCGTTCTTTCGAAGGATTGATCCAGTTAAACCAAAAGTATACTAAAAAGAGTAAGCATTTGTAACACAGCATACAAAATTTGGAAGACACATATAAGAAATAAAAAAAAGCAAGTAGAAAAACCCTATAGTTTTAGCGCGATCGTTATACCTGTGTACATTGGGTCTCTGATCTCATCCGGATTAGACCTCAATGCCAGCATCAGAACGTTTGCCTTGCTTGATGAGCGCTTCCTCTGCATTTAATTTGGTTTTCTCAGTGCGTGTGTGCCAGACGAGCACCTCGCGGCACTCATTAGCAAGCGGCTGCAATCGTTCGCGCGTCGTCAGATGTCGCAGGATTTCACTTTCTTGATAACCACGTTGCACTTCATAGGAGAACTGCGCCTGGGGGAATTTGAAAAACAAATCTATGCTAATGGCAAAAGCAGCCATATCGATGGGAAATGGACGTTCCGGACGCCAGGCAGCATTGAAGCCGGTCACTTGTGTACGCTCATCGTTCAGTATTGGTTTCTCTACCATGAGGCCGCCAACCAAGCCCACCGGCCAAACACCAACACGGCCCAATTCGATTTTAGTCATTTCAATAAACAATTTCAGTGAATATGTGTTGTCGTCATCCATAAAGAAGACTACAGCGTGCTTATCGGGATCGGCATTCGAGCGTAACCAGGACAAGGCCAAATTGCGTTGTTCAACACCACGTGGTTTAATCCAATTCGGATCCTTGTTCTTTAGCTTGAATTCCGGCGGCGTTTTGATGTGAAGCTGTGTGGAGCGCTGTGTAAGGCCGGCTCGTTGTAGCAAAGCGCGCACCAAAGCTGTTGTGCTATTGGCATCCTCGACAATGATCCAGTGGAGATTGGGCATAAGCATGAACAGATGGGATAGTCTACGAAAAAGAAAATAAAAATAAAATGAGACGCAATGAGTGATACGAAAGCATAGAAAAATTAGCTAGAAGCAGCACAATCGCACAATCACAACAAGCAAACAACGAGTCCGCATTTGTCGCTTGGTCCGTTCGCTATCTTGCTCTTTGTTTGTGTGTGTCTGTGCAACTTGTCTGTGCTTGGTTGATTCGCTGACCTGGTCAGTTCTGCTTTTTGTGCTGGCCGGGAATACGTTGGCGTTATCGCATAAATTTTCGGAAGTTCACCTCTCTGCTGACGTTCATACATCACTTGTATATAATCCGGGCCCTGACAACTGCGTTTGCCATTTCGATGTACCATCAAGAGCACAATAATGAAGACAATGATCAGTATGAGCACTTGACGTGGCCTAATGCGTACCTCAGACATGGTGTGTTGATTGTTAATTAATTTCGTTAACTGAATCACGGTAATCACCGCATTAATTGCAGTGAGGGTTATTTAGGCTAATTCAACTGGAAAAACAAACAAACAAAAAAACTACAAAGTGCACCCGGCTACACACCTAAGTACGTTGCCGGTCGTGCGGTTCGCTTTAACAACAACACCAACTGCAACATCTGGACAGATGATGTGTAAGCAGATAAATGTGAATAGCAATAAGTCTTACGCCGTCCACAAACGGAATATCGATCGCACAATTGCTTTATGTTTGGGTTGGACTACGCTTCGACTTTGATCAGTGATTCGATGTGAATGGTAACTACTGTTTCTTACTTTTTTAAACCCAAGAGATCGTATGGAAACGGGCCGACAAATTGAAGAACGAGCCGTTCCGGCTTGTGGTATTATAAAAATATTAATTTTATTTTCACAATCCTTTACATCATTATGGGTCTGATGTGTACAAGCACACTTTTGTGAACACACATTTATTCAATTGCTTTCGTGTTCCTTACATTGATGTATGTACGCGTGTATTTCACGCTTAAATTGGCGTTTTTTTGTTGTTCTTATTTTTTGGTTTCAGTAGGGTTAAATTTTGCATAGCATGAAGCGTAACTCTCTATACAGTAACACTCACATACAATAAAACATATGAGGTCGTTCGGCTTGCTTCCCACATACAGTTAAATCATTTCTTCGACTCGATAGCCTAGTGGAAGTGTACTACGGTTGGCGTCCCAGAGGTCGAGGTAAAATCGCCATGGTGGGCGGGGAAAAACAAAAACGCGCAATTCGCATCATCACATATATTTTAATTTTTTAATTTCATCTAAAATTTTAATTTTTAAAAGGAAACGGCAAGGTGAAAAAACAAAAAATTGACACCAAATTACCATTTAAAAACTGTGGCATCCTCACCTTCACAAAACGCTGAGCGGCAAGATAATGTATAAAAACCATTGTGAATGACAATAAATGTGAAGTTTGTTCTGTTTCATTATCTACGTAGAAAAATGATGAAACTGAAATAATTTGATTTAGCTATATTATTTTTATTAATATATTAAATATATTGTCAGTGGCCAACTGAGCACTGAGTCCCAAGTGCAGTCAGTTCTTCACTTAAACATTCTCGGGTGAAGTATTGCCAAACCGCAGATACTTTATACTTACCGGAATATCAACCTTCTCCCGGCAGGAGTCCAAACTCGGGATTTTCTGCCACATGCAAAAGTATCAGTATGGACTCAATCGGTACGGTTTCCGAAATACTTTCTTGTATTGGCAGCAAAGCCCAAAGCCGGTTAGTAACCTATGGTCACTTATATTTAGTAACAAAAGATGATGGTATTACTAAAAGTCCTTCTTTACAGTTGCTTGACGAAGCGCGCACCCCTCTTCTGGATAATTCAGGGGTATATCCTATGTGTAAATTCTTGCGGCGTCGGGCGCGGGCACTTTGCTGTTTCAGATTGTCACCCAGTGGTCAAGGTCAGAACTACGTTTTAGAGTCTTTGAAATGTATACCAGCACGTTGTGTTATTAAGTTGCGTAGACAAAAATGTCCCTGTGTAGTTGGAGATAAAACTTCCATCTAAGAAGAGGAGCAATATGCTAAGAGTCCTAATCTAGTGGAGGAATTATTCGTTTGTCTTACTTAACCATCTAGTAAGTTGTAGTATCGCATGGAATTCTCGGTTCCTATGCGTCGCGTTGTGTGGTATCTTTGAAATCAAGATCAATAATTTTTCTTTTTTAGTACAGTCCTAATCTTGGATTTTTTTAAATATAGAACTTTGGTATTCAACTCCGTATGATGGGGCTACTCTTTCCTTACAATTGTTTGGCCTTGCAAATGAGTTCAATTCATCAGCACAGTTCCTATGGTCAAAATTCCATCATTGCATCTTCTATGGAGGTGATATTGGTAAGAGTGGAAGAAATTAACGGTCAGGGAGTGAATATCATTAAAGTTTCCAATACTACGCTGAGGATTCTAATCAATGAAATGTCTTCGTTCTGTGTTCAATGTGTTGAAGTTTCTCTTCAGGCCACAAAACGATTTGCAGCATTGTTTGTATATATTTTTTATTTTATTTTTTTATGGAAGTACTAAACTATTATTCTATTTGTTTTTGCTTAGATTTGCTTTTATTTTTGAAATGGTGCCGGCCAATGCCAGTAACTGGCAGTGTTGTTGACTTTCGGGTTCTGGGCGGATAATGACCTTTCATGGAGTAATGAAAGCCTTATTTAATCCCTTTACCGTGTTAGTTTTACACAATTCAGCTTTGAATTCCTTCGCGGCCATACGCTCGAACAAGTAATCGCTGACGTAGTCCTGATTGTCCAAATTATAGCGCACGATCCACATCAATTCACTGTTACAGTAGTTTGAGCAGCACACAGGGAATAGGCAATACTCCGCCTGACGTAGAAATGTCCGTGCTGAGTCGAGTGATACGTCGAGATACTGCTGCAAACGATGCTCCACTCCTGGCTCGAACATAGCTTCTGTATCACTCGCTTTTTTAGGTAGCAAATACATTAGAAAATGCACATCGCCTATATTCTTCTTTATCCACAAAAGAGCGGACCGTATGCTACAGATCGAATGTAGATCGCATTCACGTGTGATCAGGTTCTTGGACAGCTGCCATGGCATTTGAGTGCGCAGCAATTCGGCGCGAC
The DNA here is from genome assembly GCA_035041755.1 of Cacoxenus indagator. Classification (NCBI taxonomy): domain Eukaryota; kingdom Metazoa; phylum Arthropoda; class Insecta; order Diptera; family Drosophilidae; genus Cacoxenus; species Cacoxenus indagator. Next base: position 427,191 of record JAWNKX010000144.1, on the reverse strand, counting down.
GAAGAAAGTTTGTCAACGCGATTACATGGACCCCTTCACGCAACAACCGATCGATGAGCACCCCGGCAAGCTTGAATTGCACGGGTACAATGATGCAACGCTTATCGCGTAGTTTCTTTAAATCTATTGATCTGAAACGCAATTGCGAAGGCGAAATCGCGAATGATTTCATTTTGCGGTCGGAACCGGAGAAGTGGCTAGAAACGCAAAAGTGAAGTAAAAAAAAAACAAGAAAGGCGAACTGAAATTTTGCTAGTGTCCGAAAGTATAATGAGAGAAGTGAAATGTGACAGCAATTTCTGGATTTAGAATATAAAACCTAACTCATATTTTTCCTCTAAATTGAAACTACTTGAAGCTATAGCAACGCCACCATTTCTATTTTGCAAAAAGCACCCTTGAACATATTACTGTACATGCACCTAATGAGCATCTCGATCAACTCCTTAGTGGCTATATTGTAATTCACAAGCCACATCAGATTGCTGTTGCAGTAACAATATGGTGGAAACAGTGAGAGCTCTGCCTGACGCATAGACATACGCAACGCATCCTATGATATGTCGAACATGCGCTGCCAGTTTATGTACATATGTAATTCATAGGCGTCCGCGTAGTACCAAAAGATGAAAATTGTGTGGCAGTGTGCTGCGTAGTGTCTTCGCTTGCTATAAGTGATGCGACATAGAGATCAATTGCTTACCCACTGGTAGCAAACGCACACCGGCGTTCGCTACAGAGCTCAGCTACATTGGCGTGTGGCGGCGTAGAAAGAATGAAGCAAATGCTGCGTGCGACATCTGACGCCTGAAGCAGAGCACCACCGAAATCTGGTAAAACAGCTGAAATAGCGGTGCTGGCGGTGGCACTGGTGCCAAACTCAGTTTCGACCAGGCCGGGACTGATAGTCTGGAAAAAAGATAGTAAGAAAATAATTAAAATTAACGGAACGTAACGGAACAACGTTTTTGGTATAACTAAAAGTCTGATTATTAAAAACACTATATTAATGCACTTGTGGAATCATCGTGAAATACTAATTTACGCGATAATGGTGGGAGTAACGAAGTGATTCAAAAGTTCAAAACGTTGCCGAGACTGCAAAACCACGTCGTTTAACACGTCTAATACTTAGAATGTTGGAAATTTGCAAACATTCCTTAAGCTTCGGGATGATAGCACAGCACGCTATCTATTGTGATATCGTGGCTACTATAAATGGAGCAAGCAAATGCCCTACGATCGCCATAAGTCGGGTGATCTCGTCCCGGCACCACCGATCCAGACAAATGTTTTCTGGGCAAGAATTGCGAGCCCTCTTATTTGTTGCTCCCAATCACATAACTACCTACGGCGGTATTTAGTACTTCACAACAATAACAATAACCACTAAACTACACTCACAGAGAGCCGTATACGCTGCTTGTCGAAGGCGTAGAATTCTTGTCTCAGAACATCGTTGAGTACCCGTAACGCAGATACAGATTTGCCACCGGATACAGATTGTAACCGCATGCGGCTATATGCGTCGGCACTGTGTGTCCCAGCAGGCTGTTCATATTGATCACATGACACTGTAGGCTACTGTTGTCCGGTGGAACCAGCGTCAGCGTCAGCGTGCGCTGAATCAGCCGGAATGCTTGCTTTGTGCAGTGAACTGTGCCCATGAGATTGACATTGATAACACGCTGCAGTGTCGCCTCATTGCCCGGTTCGAGCAAATACGTGTTCTCCGCCATGGCGGCATTGTCGATCAACACGTGCAACCGACCATCGAATTGCGTCTCAATGCTCAGGAAAGCCTTCGTAATGTCATCGAGCGAGTTGAGATCACATTTGATTGGGCTGAAACGTGCCCGCTATTCGTCACTGGGCAGGTCGTCACGCAACTGCAACAACCGATCGTAGCGTCGTGCCAAGACGAATGCATGCACACCAGCATCGAGTAATGCGCACGTTATGGCCCAACCGATCCCAGAACTAGCGCCGGTCACAACGGCGATTTTATCACGCCAGCGTTCCATGGTTTAATGACACTATCTCTTCTCTGTGAGCGTACGTGCACTTTTAAGGTGTCGGCATTGCTACAGACACATCGGAAGTACATAGCTACCAAACTGGTTGGGCCAAACTGGAACCTCTATTACATGTTATGAGCTTGTAAGACAATGAAGGCCAGTGACGCTGAATACCCTATAAAGTATATATAATTATTTTAACAGCTACACGAGCAGATATCATAAGCTATACGAATAACCTGTGAAAAATTGAAAATCGTTTAATTTCTGAGTCGTATAATCTGTTCAGAAGACCAATGTATCAACCAACCTCAACTTCTTTGAAGAAAACATTTTTTTACATATCAGTTTAGGGTACCTATAATCATAGGTTTAGATGTATACAGTAACTTTAAAAATGCGATACCCAAGAATAAATGGTTCATATAGTTCTTATACTGATCTATGCAACAATTTCGGATTCTCCGTGCGCGTAGCGTAGTACACCATCGTCAGAACCAAATGTTTTCTTAATTTACAATTTACTTTTGTTCCACGGTCCAGTTCAGTGATCTGTGTGAGATCAACGCCTGATCTAAACGTCTCGCCGCTAACGGTGAGCACAATCACGCTGATCGATGGCTCACTGCAATTCACAAACTGTACGCGAAAGCAAGGCATTCTTCGCCTCGGGTCTTGTAATTCTGATGAGTAAAATGCGCTCTGTGGGCGCAGTGGCTTAGTGGTAGTGTGTTGGGCTAATAAGCGAGGGGCTCAGGTTCGAATCCCGAGAGGGCCAAATTACATCTTAAGGTTTTTTTCCACTGCGCCACCTCTCGCGAACGTCTGACAAACATCCGAGAGTAAAACTGTCATGAATGAGCTTCTCAATTAGCCGTTTGGACTCGGCGTAAAATTGTAGATCCCTTCCATTCGTCCCAAAAATTGAAAACCCACACAAAGCGAATGGTTGCGAGAAGCTAGGCCTTGGGTCCCATAGACCTGTCGCGCCAAAATATATATATATAAAATGCGCTCTCGTCGCTCTACGCGCAGCTCACGGTATCATTTTAGTTGTGTTTTTGTTACATACCACATTGTAGAGAAAATAAAAAAAACTTTACTCTTTTGAAACAAAAATTCTTAGAACCGGTTCATTATGGGCTCAGAATATTAAACATGGGTAGTTCTCGACAACAGCGTCAGCTATTATGTCCAAAAAACGCGATTCGGTAGTAGGGACCTAAACGTACACATTACCAACATTTCATTGAAATCGTTTGCTTTGTTTCGGAGATCTGTCAATTGTCAAAATGTCCTTGTAGCTTAGCTTCGGATTTTGTTAGTTTGCGTCCTGCCACCAATTGAAAAAAAACTTAAGTCTGGAAATATTATAATCAAAGTGGCGAGAAAAATGCTAGATGTAAACTGTATCAATAAAATTTTAAAACTGCTGGAAATACATCCAATTTCATGAGGTTTATTAAGAGTATACATTGACGCTTCAAAAGAAAGTACCATTAAATGTTTCGATTCAGATCTTTCAGGTTACTGGCCGGTCTTATAAGGTTATAAGAACATAATTAGCTGAACTGCTGTCGATTGGCTTACCGCTCCAATGCATTTCTTATAATAATTTTGGAGTTACCAACTGCATAATATAAAGAAAAAAAAATTTCAAAAAACCACACGTTCAAGTTAATCAATCCATTTGTTAATCTATCACATATCAATGCTCATCGAGATGTGCCAATTTCTTGCGTAGCTTTTCGCGTCTTTCTTTCTTTACATTCCGCCATGGTTTGGCTGTCGGTTCGGCTGTGCTGGTCAACACTGTTCCATAATTGGCCGTGCGTATGTGCGGAAAATTGGTACGTCCCTTGATGTAGGCTCTGCTATTGTTCGCATCAAAGAATTGCTTGTCCAGTTCTTTTGTCGTTGTAGTCTTGTTTATCTACAACGATCAAATCACAAGTAAAAATCGTGTTTACCAAGGACTAAAGTTGCGTTTTGGAGGTCACTTACACGCATCGCACGTTGTTGCCGACTGGGCAGTTGTTGCTCGTCGATCTCCTTGCGTTGTCGCGCCGGAAATGTTTGGTACTCAGCTTGATGCACTGTTGGCGGTGCGATGCAGTAGAGTAGCTTACCTTCGACGTAGTCCTTTAGTATACGACGCGCAGAACGTGATTGATCCGGCTGTCCATTGGCGGTCATAAAGCCGCGATTGTCTAGTCGAAAGCGGGGAAAATTAAAGGCGTAAAACATTATGAAGATGTACGTAGAAACATTTTAAGTTCGACTTTGCCGAAGATTTCATACCCTTTCATGTAGCCGATTCTAAAGAGAATCAATGTCGCCCTCAAAGGATGTGTCCACAAAATTTAATGAAATTATAAAGACTTTGGTAGATTAAGGTTAATCGTAAAAGTAGACGAGCTTAAGCTTTATCAGCAGAACTACATACAAGAAACGAGCTTTCAAACTAACGATATCATTGGACCTCACATTATATCTGTTGTATAAGTTCACCAAAGCATAAGATTAAATAAACCAGATACATTCACTTTCTCAACAACTTATTTAGACAACGCTTGACTGACTTAGTATATACAAAAAAAGACAAGATAAAATATATCTCTAGGGAACAAACTCTTAATCTATAAGACTATTTATTATTCAACCTATAACTATGAGTTGCAAATAAATCAAATATAAAGATAATTCAGAGGCAAACAATTAAAATTATTTGCACCTCCATCGAGACTATCGACTGTAGATGAGGAAATAGTCAAACTAAGCAGAAAATATCAAACCAAACTTCACCCGCATTCAAACGATGGAGTGAACCGATTACCATTAGAAGAGCCAACTCGGAAACGAAGGCTAAAAAGGGTGAGGCCAGTAGACCTCACATGACAGACATTACATTATTCATTTATTGTTAACCTGCCTACTTATTTCACTTTAAGGACCATTATAAATCCTAAGGTTAATGAAAATTCAATTAGCTTAATTTCAATAACAACACTACTTTTACAACGTGATTATAATAGGCCATGTACTCATCTTTTGGGACAAAAAAATAATATATATTTTACAAAAACTAATAAAAAACACGCTTTAATAGCAAACCGAACTCAAAACTAAATTATCTAAGGCGCTAGTAAAATGAGTCATTTTAATTTAATCCTGATGGTCCTGGTTAGGTCATAGGGCAAAGTTGTCTAAATATTGTATTTTCATCGGCGCTTGATAGGTGTGCAAAGATTCACTTTAATTTAAAGCTTTGAAGTGGGTGAAAATCTCGTTCGAAGATTTGGTTACATATTACAAACATGCATGTGAAGCTTATATTAAGCATGTCAAAAATACAGTCGGTCCAAGGACGACTGGACAGTTGATCGACATAATGTCGCTCACTTATGGTATCTAGGAAATACAAATTCTATCGCAGGTAAAGTCAGTGATGTCTAAAAACAATCCAAACAGAAACAACAACAAAGCGTCGAAAATTCACAGCCCATGTAAAAACCTTACGTAGCCTGTGGATGTGAAACGTCGGCCATGACACAAGAGTAAGACAGGAAATATGGCTGGATTAGACACATTCTACGAACTATTAATACCAAAAGAACACTTGGCGAATAGAACCAATTTTACCGCAGTACGGTTTAATTGGCTTGAAACGATAAGCCTTAGTAGGCAATAGCGTTCGATAGATGCAACATTTTTATGGGGTGATTCATATGCGATGCCAATATACACTTACAGCCATAGGCCAGCAACAATTCCTCAGCATATGGTGGCCTTTCCGGATCTTCGCCTTCCATTGGCTTTGCGATGACTAGGCCATATTTGTCCTCCAGTATGTGTCGTGGAATGCGTTCACACAGTAAATTAACCGGCGGCACGTAATCGCGCATATGATCAATGGGCAGTATGCCGTTGAGCAACATATCTGCCTTGGTCAATACGAAGCTTGGCATGACAAGGCCGGGACAATCACACAATAACAGATCATTGTCGAGATATAGCGTTTGAAAGCGTTTCGTTTTGCCTGGCGTCGCCGAGACGGATACCTTCTTGACCGTCATTAGTGCATTTATGGTGCTGCTTTTGCCAACATTGGGATAGCCCACCATACCGATGGTGAGTGAATTCGCTGTTTGCCGTTTGCCCGTGTAGACATGCCGAAATAATTCAATTAGTTCGGATCTTGTCAGCACATTCGTATTGTTCTTGATCGTAGATTGTGTGGTAGAGGAGGAGTTTGAAGACGATGTTGTAGCGGAAGTGGGTTCGATCTTACGCTCTATAACATTAAGCTTTTGTTCTAACTTATCCAGGGATTGATTTATTTCTTGCGCCGCTTTACGCAATTCTGTTACTGACAGAATATCCTCATTGTTAACTGGAATTTTTTCACCTCCTTCTACGTTCTTCGCTACATCGGATTCAAGCTTCAGTGTCTCTTCAGCGAGCGCTGCCGAGAAGAATGCCGTGCGTATGCCTTCCCTATCGAAATACGACGCCCAATGGGCACGCTGCTCTGCTGTTAGTAAATCTGATTTGTTCACCAAAATCATATTCATTTTCTCCGCCTTCACCTCCTTCACGTAGCGCTCCAAATCGAGACTGCGAAACAATAATGGATTACGCGCATCTACAATCTGCACGACGACATCAGAACGTTCGACGACGCGCCACAATTGACGCCAAAATTCCAGATTCTTTTCGTACGGCGTCATTAGTATTTCCTGCTCCTCCTGCAACAAAGCCAATGTGCGTCGCCATTCTAGAAATGATTCATTCTCTGCACGATCCAATTCCTCCGGCGTGGTATTCTTATTCCATTTTGGACGACGTGGTATCTTCAACTGTTCACTGTGCTCCTTGTGCTTTTGGCGCAACAATTGCTCCTCCGTTTTGGTGAGCAAACCAACGCCCTGCTTCGGATTAACAAATGTGATGTTGAGCTTCTCGGCTTTGAATTCGGTGCCAGCCAATTCGGCAGTGCGTAGAAACTCTTGAAACGATGACTCCTCTGTCACCGATGACAAATTAAGTCGACCCCAGTCATAACCATCTTGTATCTCTGTTGTGTGCAGCTGCAATATAACAAAAGCAATAATAAAAAATAGTTAATGAATAAGCCAAGGGTGAGGACGTGTGACAGATAAATGCGAATTGACCTACCATTGTGTCGTCTACTTTGCGTCTCGGCGTATGGCCGAATCGATCTTTTATCAGCTGTCGGCCGAGATTGCTGCCACCGCTCTTTCTATTTTTACTCATCTTCTTGATTTTATGGATAATTTTACATTAATTTAAAAACTTTAAATTCAAACACGTGTGTCCAACTCGACTTGCTTGTTTTTGTGTGTTTGACATTCACAAGAAAACAACAAATTTTTACGATCAGCTGTCAGCACAGAGCGGCAGTATTGCCATTTATTAAGCATTTTTAGGGTTTACTCTTTTTTTTTTGCTCATAGATTCAAATATAAACGGTTTTTTGAAACTAATTTTATATTAATTACCTCCAAAACCGTCGGCATCTTGAGGTCTCTGTGCAGTGTCGCGTTGCGGACCTACGCCAGTGAGTATCCTGAGTACCTTGTTTTGGCATGGCTGCAACCTTTTAATCTTGTATGTTGCAGTAGTGCCCCATATTTGTATGGCATAACTATAATTTCCCACTTGGGATAGTTTGTTCGAAGGGTGAGGGTCAGGGTTTATAGACCTTTAAAAAGAAAATCCATGCACAGAATTTCAGTTAGGTCAGATATTTGTTGACATATTATATAAGGCATTAGTACATTTAAATAATGCCTGAAAATACAATGCAATACCCTATGCTAACTGGATTGTATGGGTCCCACACGAGACGTTATAGAATGTTTTAAGAACATTTATTTTGGTATCATCAAACAGTCTTCATCGCACACACGCTATCACATCATTTGATGATGCACACATATGCCAAGGTTCTTCCCAATCATCCTCTAAATTTTTGGTGACAAGAGTATTACATAGAAGAAGTTTATTAAGTCGGCGGCGCGCATTTCTTGTGTGACGTTTGTTCCAGCAATGTGCGCGCACAACACGCTTCATTGTCTGCTCGCCTTTGGGCCGAAATTTCCGGACACGACTTGGCCGAGCTCGTTCATATTATTGTGGGTTTGTATTGGGTTGGCTGGTGTTGACTTTGCTGGTGTTGATGTGGTTATGCCTGGCGGCGAAAGTATTTACCCTTTTTTTTGGTGCTTTCTTTTTGTCATGGATTATCATAACTAACTAGGCACTAGGTACGCTCTGGCGAATCTTTGTAACGTTTAACTAGCATTCGGATGCTGACGTTTATGATGTGTTGAGGCTATCTTTCCATCAGCCTAGCTACACAACTTTTCGACATGCTCAAAATTCTCAATCTCGACAAGTTTCTTCGGATTCGTATTCGAACCTCCGTGGAGACCTTTATTTATTTTTATTATTTGTATTTATTTTTTAACGATTCGAAAGTTGAAAGTTGAAAAGGATTCATTGATCAGTTGAGTGGTACAACCACAATAAAAAGAAGCCACTACGATCAATAGAGAACTTTGTGAATTATAACTTTAACTCGTAGTAGTAGTAGTACCTTCATTATTATTATAACAACGTTTAGATATTAAGTAAATATTATACAAATTTTATGAATCTTTTTTAATAATAATAATAATGTAATAAAATAATAGTAATATATTTTAGTAGGACATGGCTTGGCCGTTCGCCTCTCTTAAAGTAGATACAAATATAATATGTTAAATTAACATAATAAAAAATACAAAAAATAAAAATAAAATAAAATAAAGGAAAAAAAAACATTTAATGAATTACAAAGATAACAGATTAAAATCTCTATGTGCGTCAGAAAAACTCTTGTAAAATTCTGTCACTGTACGATAGAGCGCTCCTTAGGAAGTCTCCGAGTACTACCCAATCTTCTCCGTTCAGAATAGCCGTATATTGTTCGTTGGTTAGCGTTGACTTTGCCCATAATTGCATCCTTAGCTCCCTCAGGATGGGGCAGATCGCAATAAAATGACGTACGTCTTCGGGTTCTCGCATGTTACACAACTCGCAATGTGTGCTTTGGCTTTGCCGATATGGTTGATTATTAAGTCTTAGAACTTCCACCCTGGCTTTAAATATAAGTGATATTATGTTTGTGTCAATGGTGTCGCGAAAGTAATTTCGTTTCCCAAGGTCATGCCTAAGCAGTTTATATGATCTTCTTGTTTGACTTTGTCGTGCTGGAACAAAATGTTCCCGATTTGCGTTGCGGATACTTAGTAAGACGGCCTGCTGCGCCTGCTGTGTGTGCCACGTGCCTGGGTCTTCGATAATAATTTTCGTGTTATGTTTTCTTGCTATTCGCTCCCAATGCTCAAAGCACTGTTTCTTTTTTATGAGTAGATATTTCGCTACAATTTTAGGGGCTCTGTGATCCGGTAACGCTAGCGCTTTGGTGATGTATTGCAAATTTATCGTCAGCGTGTACACGAATAAAATCGGTAGCCGTCTCCAAATGGATAGCATAATTTGGTGCGTCGTTGGTTAGATGGAAAATTCGTTTTAAGAAAAGCCATTGACATTTCTCTACATCCCCAACAGCCCCAAACATGGGCGGCTTAGCACATAATTGCACGCTCTAAGCTCCACCTCTCGTTCGCTGCATATCGGCCTCTGCCAGCTTGCACAACCACAACATTTGATTTTTCAGCGTTTATTATTAAGCTCTACCTTTTGCAGTACCTGTGTGTGCAATTGATCATTTTCTGCAGCTTTTCCGGTTCAACTCCTCCTGATAGCATCGTTGTATGTAGTCAATGAACAAGGCGAATAGCTAAGGAGGCAGCCCTGTTTGACTCCTCGGTTTGTCTCGAACCAGTCTGTCAGTCTGCTTCCATCCCATACCGCTGTAGCATTGTTCGAGTATAGACTGCACAACGTGTTTAACATTTAAGTCGATAGCCCTATATTACAGAGCTTAAACATGAGGCACCTTCTGTTTATTGTGTCGAACGCTGCTTTAAAATCTATAAAAAAAAACATGTACATTTTCCTTCCCCGGATCAGATACTCTTTCGCTATTGACGTGAATTCCAAGATATTGTCTACTGTTGAATAGCCACTTCTAAAGCCTGAGTGGTTCTCGCTTAGCAGTCGATTTGCATTTATAAACTCTGTAAATGCTCTCTTCGCCTTAACAGAGTCGCTGTAAATACTTTCATTGTGGACTTCAGAAATGAAACTACTTCTGTAGTTCGCGACTTCCTCCGGGTCGCCCTTTTTGTATATGGAACATATAATATTTTTTTGGAAACTATTCGGCACGATCCCTCTGTTGAATACATTGTTGAAAACTTTCGTTAAGTTTCCCAGCAGTAGTGGAGATGCATTTATTAGAAATTCTGCTGGCACCCGCTTTACACCTGGTGCTTTGTTATGCTTGCTTCGTTTAATCGCAATTTTAATTTCTGTGGTTGTGAAGCTTCAGTCTAACTCCTCGACTATCCTCAAAGGCAGGGCACAATTAAGCTCCACTTCTGGGTTCGCTATATAAAGCACTTCTTGAAAGTAATTAGCTAGTTTTTCAGGGTGGGGGGGATTTGTATAGCTTTCCTGCACCCTGTGCCATTTAATTACCGAATCATTGGCCAGGGGGTTTTGCTATCATTAATGTTGTGAATGTTAACTTCGAGCCAGTAATAGTACCGCTTTCTCTTGCTTTCGCACAAGCGTTTATAATTTTAGTTTACACGTTGATCTTTTTGCTTCGTTTCCACTGTATTTAAACGACTTACCCGACGAAGACAGTACTGCGATTCTCGCCTTGCGCATTCACACTCTGTGTCATACCACGGCTGTTTGAAAGCCGTGCGATATGCGCCCAGGCTGCATACATTTTGCTACTTCAACAATACAGTTTGTTAGGCTGTTTCAGTCAGGGCTCGGGTTACTGGTGTTCAGTCTGATTAAGTTGTGCTCTAAAATATCGTTGTACCGATTTGCAAGTCTTTGCCTCCACTTTAGCTTGGGAAGTAGCCTATTTTGATCAGCAGGTATTGGGGGGTCGGCTGCGAGGCTTACTGTGACTATTAGCGGCATATGGTCCGAAAAATTTTTTCTCTCTATTATCATATTTATAAGGTGGTCATGCCAGCTTCCACGACAGAAGTCAATGGTGGAGCACATCTGGCCCCTTACGAATGTGTACTCACCATCTCTATCGCTGGCTGTATTATTTTGCGTCCCTGTCTATCGATCTTTGAGTCTTTTGCCGATCTACAGTTTCTTGTGGATGCACTTGTAATATCGACCATCCCTCTCACTGTTTGCATGTTTCTAAGTCTCGCGTTTAGGTCCACTACAATCATGATGTTTTCTATGTCCGTTTCCAAGAGGCAGTGCAGTAACGCTTCGAAATCTGCTATCCATTTGCTGTAATTAAGGTAGGTAGGAATGATGTAAAGTTTTTCTGCGTCGAAGGTTATTTCTACCTTCAAGGTGTTTGTAGCTCTAACATGTCTGATGTTTGGGCTAAGGTTCTTACTTATTCCATACAATGTCCCACCTGGCCCGGCCTCCAACACCAGTTCTAGTGGCTGGGAGCCATACTATATTGTGCGTTGGGAAATATGTTCCGAATTGTTCCATATTCCTTTCTAGAAACGTTTCATACAGAAAGAAGACTTCGTGAGTATTTATATATGAGAAAAAGTTTCTATGAATGCATTTATTCCCTAAACCAGCGACATTATAGGCTAAAACTTTTACGGAGCGCATTGACCTGCTAGTTTTTTCCGAGATTTGGGTATTTAATTGGATACTTTTGCTTGTGTGTGATGTGTCGAGCTTTCTGTGCTTATTTGTACTTAGTTTTTTGAATTGGCCTTCTCTATAAATCGTTCATAATTTAATGTTTCCTGGTTGATATCTTGGAAAGTTCTCTTCAGTACCTGGAGCCCACCTCCTTTGCCACAGATCAGCTCTCTCTGGTTGTTGAAATAGTACCACTCGTTACCCACTTTTATTGAACGTTTTTTATTATAATTTTGTGCTTTGGGTCAATTGCGTACAAGTCCTTTTTTATTTGTATCAAGGCTCTTTTATTTAATTGTTTTCTTTCACACAGATCCTTTTCCAAGTAAATCTTTGACCCGGCCAGTTTGCGCGCGCTTTTTAGGATTTCGTCCGCTTTCTCCTCTAACGCCATCTCCGCAACAATCGTTCTCGCATTCGGACGGGTTGCTATGGTCCTTGCTGCCATTAATTTTGGTTCCTGGATGTTTAATTTTTCATAAAAATTTTCAAATTTTTCTCGAATTTCAGGTCTAAAATTGTTTCTGATAACTTGAAATGTGGGTTTACATGGTTTCTACCAAGTAATGGTTGAATTTGTTCAGTCCCGATACGTGCAGGGTACGGCAAAGGCAAACTTTGTACAAAAGAAACGCACTAGCTCAAAACCGGAGGAATTACTCTCAATATAAAGAGATGGGCATGTATGACTGAAGTCGCTCGTCGAGCTCATCAAGAATATATATATACAGTTAATGCGTTTCCAATGTTTCCGTCACTGTGTTATAATTTAATTTGTGAAGAGTATACAAATTATTAAGTAATCAATTCATTAAATAATTTTATTTTTATCTACCTCGTTCATCCACCAATGCGCATAGAGATCAGTTGGAAGAGACACTGATTGTTGTCACGGTGGATCATTCACACAGTCTGACCAGCAATGGCTATCCTGCGAAGGGCGCCGATATCTTGGGCCTAGCTGGCAACTCGAAGACCGAATAGACACCGTTCACAACACTCACATATGGCACCAGCTATCGTGGCTTTCAGGTTAACAAATCGACCGGCCAGCGTGTAAATCCCGTATTGAGTGACACCACCGATTGGGAGTACACTTAACAAGCAGAAATACTGATGAGAATCTGTATGGCGGCTCCGATGTAACATGTGCATGCGCGCGGTGCCATGGCTTATCTCTTCCACATTTTTGAATTTCGTCATATGTCCGCGACCTCCGCTCTTGGGTCCTTTCCCATAGGAACGCCTCTGAAGACTACATTTTTTATTTTTGCTTGTGTAATCAGTCGGTGAATCTCTGCCTGCTCTTTTTGTCGGTCAAGTTTTAGTTTTTATAGTTCTCTCTTTAGTTGCCTGTTTTTTTTCTTTGTTACATCCATCTTCGTAACTATGGCCTCCAGCTTGTCGTCCACTCTTCTAACATCCTCCTTAGTTGCCAGTTAGGTTAGTTTTGCGTCCACATTTTACTCTATTTTCGTTATATCCTTTCTAGACGCAAGATTTTGAAGTGTTCGTTCGAATCTTTCTTCCTTTTGTTGATCGCAACAAGAATGTCCTTCAGCGACAATGCGGGGGATAGTTCACCCGCTTTCCTCTTTGCTGTGAGTTCGGTAGATTGTGGTGAGCGAGAAATCGGCATTTTTGTATATTACGTATTATTTCTAATTTCGAATGAATTACTTAATAACTCTTGGAATTGTTATATTGTTACGAAAATTATTCAACAGTTAGACAACTGTATAACATTAACTATAAATATGCGTGAAGATGCTATTTGTAATGTGGTTGTTCAGGAGCCGTTGAACAATTGGGGCGCTCACCTCAGATGACCGCCCAAAAAGCTAATTCACACCCACGCTGGCCTGACACTTTGCGTATGTTTATTTTATTTCTCGACTTGTAACAAGAACTTATTCTATGTTTCACATAATGTTATGCTAAGCTAATATTATGTTAAAGCGTAAATTTCATGTTACAGCATTTAATATTTTCAGTGCTATTTTGGCCGTTGTTGCCCGATAGTACATTCCACTATCAGACTATAATTGCACCTGCAAGATGTCAAGTTTAGTATTAATTGAACTTGGCAAAGTCCTCTATTAAATGGCCAATTTTGACCACTGACACTTGCCACTGGCGTGCTAAAAGCCCACATAACAAGGTTCACATTTGCTTTGTATCGCATGGTTGCTGTTACATCTTCAGAAGCTAAAATTGACCTGTATGAAGCATTCCCCGATACCCTGACTTTGCGGAGTAGGAACAGTACAGAAAAGGAATTTCCTGGATCAGAATTTCCAGAATTTGGGCGCTTGACTGTCAGAAAGCATAGTTATTTTACAACTGCTTGGCCCTGTTGACTAGTTAAAAATCTATTCTATTCGATTCTATTCGATCCTATTCGATTGTATTCGATTCTATTCGTCTCTATTCTACTAGATTCCATTGTATGCTATTCCATCCTGTCCATTTAACCGACGATCTTACTTTAAAAATCCTTTACGCAATAGTCAAGTTCTTCATTGGTTCCTAATAATTTATTCAACGCATTTCTTGCCACTTAAAAAATCATCTCCGGGTATTGAAAATCTCCAGCTTACGCGATTCCAACGTCTTTATTGAACATTTAAAGTTTACCATCAAAAGCTGATTTAAATACCGGTTTCCGAAGCGTTGGCATCGAGCTTTGTTTGCTGAAGAGGACAGCGCGGGCGACTCCAGAGGCCTTTAATTCGGTATGTGTATGAGTGCGCGTCTGTATGTGTGTTGATTTAGCAAGCACATACATCTAAACGTGAGTCACATTTCAAATAACAACGCATACATATTAGAAAGTCCATGCAAAGTACGCTGCCACGTGAAGCTGGACAGATGATGCCATTAAAAAAGTTGTGAGCCCAAAAGTATGCTTGGTCACATGTGCCAAGCGTGAACGGCCTACACATGAAGCTCACATGAAGCACCCTTAACATTGGTAAACACACACACACACACACACACACACACACACACACACACACACACACACACACACACACACACACACACACACACAACACAAACACACGTGTTGTCATGTGGCAGGGGTAAGATGTGTTTGGGGCAGCATGTCGACCATGTTGGGCGGTGGTAGTTGGGCAGCGACTTAAAACTTTCAAAAAGCTTAAAATTCAGCATCCGGACAACAGACAGCCTTGCACAGTGGCCAAGGTGAACGTGAATGTATGATGGTTTCTGTTCTTTAGGGTAGAGTAGATAGTAGTGAAATCTTGGAGATGGATAAAGTTAGGTGACACAAAGTCGTTAGAATGCATAGTTGTACAATTTTATGACATAAGAGATTAGTGCTGGGAAGTAAATAGATACTCAGAGGGAATTATGCCTTTGGAAAATTGTTGTGCTGACGTCCGACAATCGGCAAAAAGGCAGAGCACTATTATAGTACATTATTTGGTGTTATTAGAATAACCATTATCTAGGTTTAGATGGTCACAGAATTGAATAGGCTGTGGTGTGTACTGTATACCACAACTTTTGGAAGAATCTAAATTTGCTGAAACTGTATCGTAGTCAGCGATGACTATTAGATACACTTGTTACGTAAAGATTTATATACTTTTTCTGCTGCAAAATATGTATAAGTTATTGGATTGTTGGATTATGAGATTTGGAAACCGTTCGTAAAACGGGATGTCTTGGCGTCACATTTGAATTAGTCATCATTTTTAGCATGGTGTGTAGCACTGTCCAGGCGAATGCGCTGCCTATGTTCCTTGGTTTTTTCATGCTTGCCAAGTGAAAATTCTATACACGCACACATATAACCACACATCTATATATATATGTATATACAGCCCGAGAACACATATATGCAGATCCCCAGCTACTCATCTGAATTGGCAAAAACGAGTAGAAAAAGAACTCGAAAAGTAAGCGAGTTGAATTCGCAAGCAAATATGTTGGTGGCTGTGAGTGTGGGAGGATGCACGGACAAACGCACGAATGCATGGATGGATAGATGGACGGTTGGATGGACGGATCAACGGATGGATATGCGGTGTACACAATGTACACTAAACAACCACCCAGCAATAGCTTTAACACTTTTTCCGCCCCCGCTCACCCGGACTGGTATTCACACACTCGTCCACCCTTAGTTCGTTACCATTTTTTAGTTCGTTACCAAATAAATACGGACTTGAAATACACAAAAAACTGGACTATGGCCATCCGACACATGGTAAATAAAGGCGCTTTGGGCACACCACCCCAAACCGCCCTTTTTGGCCATGTGCACGCATATTTAATCTTTGAAATAATTTACATATAAAATTGTATTTGGTTCAAATTATGCAACGACTTGACGTTTATGCTTTTGTGAAAATTCAGTATGATTGCTATGGAGTGTTCAAAATTCGTTATCGAAACCGATATATACAGACAAAAAATATATAATTTTTATTAAAATTCCCACTATATAAAGAGTTCTTTACAAAACTAAAAAAACTTCTATTATCTGCTTATATAAGTTAGCTACAGCAATTGGATCTATATATAAGTAGACATATATAGACATTTTCTTTACCATCATTTTACGCCTAAACTATATAACTGATTTTGATAAAAAATATACTATACGACAGGTTTTATTTGTAGATGTGCACATTCTATTGCACAATGCTGTTCCAATGCTTGATTTTTTAGGTGGCATTTCGTATTCTTCATTTATTTGATTTTTTATCATTCGAATATTTGAACATTTAAACTTTGTACAGCAGCACTGCCGGCAAACTCTAGTCTTATTAAGTGAAGGCATATGTATACGACATTTGGGAAATAAAAAAATTTTATATATATATATATATATCATAAATGGTTTTTTGGTACAAAGATTAAAAAAAATTTTTTTATCGGTCAATTCTGGTTGCTTTTTATTTTTTGAGATATCTACTCATTTCCAAATCAATATGAGCGACGAATTACAGAACTGTCTTCACAATATATATATATATATATATATATATATTTTTTTTTTTTTAATTTTCCCAAAAGAAGAGACATTGTCTATTATAGAAAAATAAATCGACAATTGTACAGTTTAATATTTAGGACAAGTGGGTCAATTTTAATTTAACAATACATGTATTTTAACAATAAATAAACAATTAAAGATAACACCAATTAACAATGAGTAAGTAATGTAATGAAGTAATATGTGTTATGTGAGGTCCACTGGTCTCACCCTTTTTAGCCTACGTTGCCAAGTTAGTTCTTCTAATGGTAATGTATTCACACCATAGTTCGATTGCTGGGAAAGTTTGGTTTGGTATTTTCTGCTTAAATTGATTAACTCCTTATCTGTCGCAATTCGTAGGTCTCGATTAAGGTCCGTGTTATATGATGATATGCCATTGGGCTTTTGTGATGGTGCGAATAATTTTTGATTGTTGCCTCTGGATGAACTTTATATTTGATTTTTTGGCAACTCCCCATATTCGGCTCCATATGTCCAAATTGGTTAAATAATTGTCTTATAGATTAGGAGCTTGTTTTCAAGTGAAATGTTTGTATTTAGTTTGAGCAGCCAGTGCAGTTGTCTTACTTTCATTTTGATTTGGTCACGCTTTTTTTGTATATGGTGTTTCCAGTTTAGTTTACTGTCAATATATAATCCTAAGTACTTGGCTTCTTTTTGAATGGTTACGTCGTCTCCGTCAATATTTATATGGATTTGTGTGAATCTAGTCTTAGTAGTGTATATAACTTGAGCTGTTTTGTTTTTGTTTATTTTAATATGCCATTTTCTAAGCCAGTCAAGTGTTTTATTAAAGTCTTCTTGCAACATGGTAGTATTTATGTTTTTATGAGCACTTAGGAGTATTGTGTCATCGGCGAAAGTTGCAATCATCGACGAATTATGAGTGGGATATAGTATGTCTGCTGTGTATAGGGTATATAATAAAGGTCCTAGCACACTTCCCTGTGGAACTCCTGAATTTATTTCTCTAAGGGTTGAGTATTCGTCTGAGTATTTAACTAAGAAGTATCTACCTGTGATATATGATGTAAATAGATGTGGTGTGTTTTGAGGGAATATATTGTTAAGTTTCCATTTGAGTCCTTTATGCCAAACCTTGTCAAAAGCTTTTTCCACGTCCAAGAAGAGTCCAATATAAAATTTATTATCGTCAATGTCATTTAGAATTTGGTGCGTAACTCTGTGCACTTGTTGTATCGTTGAGTGACATTCCAAATCACCAAATTGTCTGCGTTCTAGTAGTGGCAATAGTCTACTTCTTAATATCTTCTCGAAGACTTTTGAAATCACAGGGAGTAGACTGATTGGTCTATAAGACTATTCTTTTGATGCGTCTTTGCCTGGTTTCTGGATCGCAATAATCTCAGCTACTTTCTAGACTCTCGGAAAATAGTGTATTCTGAACATAGCGTTAAAGATGTTTCTTAGATATTCTATAGCTTTCACAGGTAGTTCTCTTAGGAGTTTCCCATTTATATTGTCATATCCAAGGGACTTTTTTTCCTTTATGTCATTATTAATGCATTTTCTTATTTCTCCTATGGTGGTCTTTTCATGTTTTATATGTTCTGAACCTCTGCTAATATCTGTGTTCAGCTGTGGATCATCAAAACCCGTTTTCCATTTTTAGAGGAGCCTGATGATTACTTTTATTTGTCCATCCTTTTGTAGCTTTCCATAAAGAGTATTCCGTTTGACTCGTGGGCGCTAAGCTCTTGAGATATGATGTTAATTGTTTGTTTTGTAATACCTGAATAATTTTTTTAACCTCTTTTGTTGCCTTGTTGTACTGTGTCTTTATGTCAGGAGATCCTGTGGTTGACCAGGTTTTCCGTAGTTAAAATTTTTTATTTAATAGTCGTCGTAGTTGAGGTTGTGTGTGTAGAATGCCCAATTTTGCTGCTTCTTTTTTGGTGTCGATTGTATGACTGCTTTCATAATGGTGTCATATAGGAATACCATCGCTGACTCGATGTCCTCATATGATTTAAGAGGGATGTCGGTCATTAAATTAATGTCAATGTATTCCTTATAAGTATGCCAGTCAGTTCTGTTGTTGCACAAAAATCTGACGAGAGTTCGAATCGTGATAAGATTTTACATTCCCGAATGTCCATGTTCTTTGTGATGAAAAAATCTATCAAGTCAGGTGTTTTATTAATGTCTGTTGGCCAATATGTTGGTTCGCCTGTACTCAAGTGTTTAGATTTTGTGAACTGCATAGCGCTGAGGAGATTTTTGCCTTTTTTGTTCGTTAGCCTCGATCCCCACATAGTGTGTTTTGCGTTGTAATCACCGGCTGCAATGAAGCGTTGTCCAAGAGAGTTGAGGAAATTCTTATATTCTGTGTCTGTAATATAATGCTTTGGTGGGCTATATACAGCAGATATTGCGAGTGGTCCTACGAGATCATTAATTTGAATGTTCGTCGCTTGTATGTAGTTATGCTGATAAGGCTCAAGCTCGTTTTAGTAATTTAAAGAGATTTAAATTTCAAGAGCATTAAATGGTTACTTCCTCTTAAAAATAAAAGCTACTTGTTTTAAATTGGCATTAGACATTATTGGACACTTGACTAACCATGTTAGGCTTAGGAACCTGCTAAGAAAAATGAAAGGAGTAGGAAACTCATCACTACGTTTCGTGTTGACATAGATGGCATTCAGTTGCTCAGGTTAAAGGCATTGAACCTAGAGCTAAGTTCAGAAAGGCTTCTTTTCTTCTTTGGCCATGTAACAGAGAACTTTCCAGCAATGGTACCCCATATTATCTGCTATGGTAGTAACAGATTAATAGTACTAGTTCTTACACCATATCGCCGCATTCGTGCATTGTAATGAATCGCCAGAGCCATGAGCACTCTAAAATCTTCGACTTTCATGTGAAGCAATGCCTTGATATGATTATACTATACTGTATATCTATTAATCTGTGGCAGTTTTATTTCTTTTCAGGGTTCCGTACGTGAACCCTGAAAAATGGAACCAGTATAGAATAGTTTGCTCCAAATTAGGACCGATTAAGTTGTGTGATATATCAAATGAAAGGACTTGTTGCAATGGACTCAAATATTTTTTAAGGTTTTTGAGTTATTTAAGAAAATACATGAAAATGAAAAAACATGACCCTGTTCACCAAAACTCCTGAGTCTAGCATTTTCAAAAAATACAGAAAATAGTTCTTTACTTATATTATGGTTTTGGGGAAAATCTACAAGAAATCTGTGGTCTGAACCTAAATCGTGCTAAAATGTGAAAATTTGCAGCATTTCTTGGAGTTAATCAAAAAAGTTGAGTGAAAAATCGTTTAGGTATGATTTAGTGACTTTTTGAGTGAGTATCAGTTACTTGCTTAACAAAGCATTGGATCGCAGGGACTAGTGAATGGGTCATCCGTGTCTAGGATCCCGCACATGTTGTGTCGGTGTAGATATTTTTTTGGTTTTATTTTGTTTGATACGCGTGAGGTCATCTTCCATTAAAGATACTAACAGCCCAGATTGCTAGCATGAACGTCTGCACTAAAAAGTTGCAGTCGCCAGCTCTATTCACAGCTAGTTTTGAACGCCTACGTACTAATCCACAACACCAACTACGCTGGTTCTGTGTATGTATACTTGAAAGAGGTTGCCTACCGCTTTGGGCAACTAATATATACACGACATACGTTCTCTAAGCTGCTCTTTGGCGTATGTTGTACGCTTTAAGCGATTATATGAGTTTATTTGCGTGTTTGCAAGGGTATTTTTGTCGTTTCGACTCATGGATAATTGTTGGGCATCTACGAAACTTACTTTGAATTTTTGTGTTTTTTCCTTTCAAAACAAAATATGCTAAATCATAAAAGTTCCCTTAGCGCAGTTAATCCCTATTGCAGGAAGAAGGCCGTAACCAAAACCGCTCTGCTCAGAAGACAATGAAATCACAAGAAGCCCAACGACTCGCTTTGTTGCCCATGACGACTTAAATTTTCCTACCTGCGTTGGCCGTTAACGAATAGCCAAAAAAAAAGAAAGAGGAGAAGGAAAATTTTTCTTGATTTTTCACTGGATTAAGTAGGAACACAGACAATAACAACAACAACGAAAATTGTGAACAAGAAAAGTATCTCTTTGTTTGTGTCACTGCTGCAGACTTGCACTTAGTTCTAGACGCAGACGCACAGGACTCATTAACTTGGCATGCAACAATAAATTACAAGAATTTGACAGGCACACACGCACATACACACAGACACACACACACACACAAACACACACAATGAAAATGGTGAATGATGCTAATGCGTAGGCAGACAGAAAGACAGAGAGACTGACAGAATACAATTGTTGATTGTTGGCCTTGCGTGCTGTGTTGTCTCTTTAATCTTTTTCTCCGATCGTTTGTATTGGCTGGATTAACTCAAATATTGTTACCCAACAGACATTTTCTTTATGCTTATGCTTTACTAGCAAGGGCCACGCGATTGCTAGAGATTTATGTAGAATGAAGAGGTAAACGGTAAACGGCAAGTAAAAATTTCTTTAATCGCATTGAGCGACTTTTGGTAGCACAAAATCTTATCTTATTTCTTTTTATGTCAATTCGTTCTCCTACTTCGTGTTTGAATGCGTTTTTATATATGATTCCTTCATACTTCATACCAAACCATATTTCATACAAAATAACAAACTGCTTTAAGTTACAAAGCTCTGATTGAATATAAGCTCTTGTAATTGGTTGGAGTTCCCTGACGTTCCCGGTACACTTTCGCACCAAACTTCACTCGACTACTCTCCACACTATTCTAGAGTTTCACTGAAAATGTCATCAAAATTGATGCACCGGTTTCGGAGTCAATAGGCAACATATGTTCATACCCACATACATATAACGACTTTTATAGTGGCAAGCTTACATATATGTTATAGTGAAAAAAGCACATTGTAGGAAATGTAAAAGTTTGTAATATATATTTTTGGCTGTCCTTAAATTACAATCGTTCTCAATAAGCACACATTTTCCTCACTAAACCAATATTATTTATTATTATTTCAGTTGTGAAGTTTCGCATTATATAACCTGTATCAATTATAAATTTGTAGTTTAGGTTGAATTATATATTTGTTTCTTTATAGCTTTCGAACCTGCTGACCGCTATCCGAGAGTGAAGTCGCCAATAAATTGTAGCGGGTTAGGATGCGTTACAAGATTTTCTCTATAACGACTGCTACATGAGTTGATAGCTTGCATTACTGTCTTCATTATGAGCTCTCTGTACATCGTGGAGTTTCGGACAAAACAAGGAAGGGGCGTTGGTGATCCTTCGGAGTTCTTGCAGTTTTAAGATGTTGTAGGCGGCATTGCACTACGACACTTGTATTTCATATGACTCCTAAGTAGCGAACTTTAGGCCATGATAATCTGAGCCCCCTAAGTTTTCCCTTGGGTATTAGAAGGTTCGTATAGACTGGAGTACTTGTGAAGCACTTTTTTGGTGGATCTTAAAATGATGGAAATACCAGGCGGCCTGTAAAGGCTTGATCACAAAATCATGCAAAAATATTCCGAGTGATACACACAATAAGAAACCAGTACCATCTTATACACGCACTGTACCTACGCGAGTGTGTGAATGCAGTGGTATATCTTTTTTCTTTGTCTTCCCTTATGTTCGGAAAATAAGAAAAAAACAAATGTCACACGCTTTGTTTTTGCTGGTTTGATTTCGTTTTCACATGGGACACTTGTAGTATTGCTGTTTGCCTGGTAGTAAAGGTAGAATTAGTATTACTCAACTTTGATTTTTCGACATTTTTTTAATTATTTGTTTAGATATTTCTTAAAAAAAAAACCAAAGGGCGTGCCCTTCCTCTATTTGTTCTTTTCATTAGATTTCATTTGTTTATAATGCAATGACGCGATGACGCTCTGACGTCACTTTAAAATTTCGCTCGACCGAAACCAATGATGTTTCTTATAAAAAAAAAAAAGAAATAATAGATAGTTTAAAAAAACAAGCTTTAATATCAAACCGAACAAAAAGTAAATTAGGTTAGGCGCAAGTAAAATTATTCATTTTCTATTAATCCTGATGATCCTGGTTAAGTCATGGGGGTAAAATTGTCAAAGTTTGTATTGTCATCGGTCCTTGATAGGTGTGCAAAGTTCAGTTTAATCTGATGTTTTGAAGTGGGTGAAAATTTCGTTAAAAGATTTGGTTCACATTACAAACATACAGATAAAGCTTATATAAAGCATGTAAAAAATAGAGCTATTTTTAAACCAAGAAAAGATAGACAATTTCTGGAATAACAGTCTAAAACGGGTTTGCTAAAGAATAATTAATAATATATATAATGTATTACATACAATATATACTTTCATTGTTGTGGAATTCTGGCTACCTTTGGCCAACTAAAAATTTAAATTCCATCAAACACACTCGTCATCATCCTGGCCGTCATGTGAGGTTACACGAGTACACTCTAGCAAATTTGTTTGCTGGGTTGCATTCATTCGTAGTCTTGTCCTCTATCACTCTCTCATTGTTAAGAATGCATGGACGAGCTGCAAGTGCCGCTTTCGCTTTCCACTGTCATTGCCTACTACGGACTTACTTGCCAATGACAACAATAACAACAGCAAAGCCAAATTGTTAGAATGCATACTCACCGAAATACACACAGACTTCAAGCAACACTTGCTATTGCATTTGACCCACACCTCCGTCATTGTCCCCGTCACCGTCACCGACATTGTCGCCACCACCTGTAGATTTTCTTTTCTTGTTTGGCCTCTTTCATTGCCTTTGTTGCTCATTCTGGGCTGATGAACGGCGCCTTTTAATTGGACACGGTCTGCGTTCGCATCGAATCGAGCATTGCTGCGTACAATCGATTTATTCGCTCGCTCTCTTGGCCGCCCGCTTTTCCAGTGACTGCACGAGTATGCGTGCCAGGATTTTCAACACCACACTCATAATTAAAGAATCATGGCATTAATGAATTCTGTCATATGGAGAGACAATGAAAGATAGATTCAAACTGATTAACTCAACGAACGATTTTAAGTCATTTGATTCCTAAGACGTCACTCACTCACGTAACGAAAATAAGTGAAGGTGTGTGTAAGTACCTGCAAGCTTCTAATGTCAATTTTCTACTCTCAGTATCCACGTCATCCCATGAAACCATGAAATTTGTTAGAACGTAAACGATAAAATGTATTCGGTGAGAGTGGGATACATACATAGTGGTTATATATATTACTAGTAAGGGCTCCAGACATTGGACACGAATTTGACATACATATAAGCGGCGATTTCATGAAGCAATTTTGATTTCATACAAAAAAAAAATTGATGGAATTTCCCGACTTTTCCGGTAAACTATAGCATCAAATTGCACATACAAACACTCTCCATGATGACATACATATATGTACCAATTTTCATGGTGTTCGGTCGAACGGTGTCGGAGTCTATAGGCTTCAGAAAGACAAACAGCAAAGTTAGCATGCTTAGGCTTTTATATAAGAGCGACGCACATTGAACGTTTCTGATGAACACTTAAACTTATTAGACTAAAGGGCTCAGGACTCTATGTTGCCGTAAGGGCAGAAGTGTGTGGAAAATTCTCGTGCTTGGGCAGTTGGCATTTGGGAGATGCTAACACCATACAACATTTTGATATGAATAGAACCAGCCTGACTTAAAACCAAATCGACCAGGCATTCAGTAATACAAGGCATTAACAGGCATTTCAGTAATACAAGTTTTAAGAGCGGAATATACCCGAAGTTGCTGTGAGAGGAACGGAAGACCCTCGCAGAGGAGGTCTTCAAACTACCATTACAACATGCGTAAGCTATTAGCAATTATTTTCATAGTTATAGCAGTTATTAGGAAAATAAAAGGCAGCTGCAGCTTGGTCAGACGATATCCAGCGAATTATATCAAGATTAATAAACATATGTTCAATAATAAGTTAGTATGACTAATCACTAATCCATGATGCGGAATGGTAGATCACGACTTGTGAAATGTTTGTCTGAAGTTGTCCATCAGGTTGATTGCTAAGTGGTTGACATGGTCGACTATGCTATCTATTTCTGTGTTTGACGATTTCTTCTTTGATTGTTGGGATCTTCAAGTCTCGCTGGATAACAGAGTTCCGGGCATACCACTGTGCACCTATCATTCTCAGTATGAGATTGGACTGAAATTTCTGAAGAATTTCCATATTTGAATTGAATGCAGTGCACCAACTTTAATTTAGTGAAAGCTACCTATTGATATAAGGCTATGAATGAATAGCAAACAGAATAGTAGTCCCTCAAGAACACACATACAAATATCGATTTCGGTTATTTATAATGCTATGGGCAAGTGGAAGCACGAACATTTTTAACTCATTTTTGCGAATTATAAAGGAGCGCTAAGGACAGCTCTCTCTGGGTGTCCTCACCCAGCTTCTTTCGAAGAATTGCAGCATGACAATATTCTGTGATTGTGTCGTTTAACGATCTGTGCTCCCCGTAATTTAGCCGTTATAGAACAAACGCCCAAGGAAATAAAGAAAATACAAACTCAGAGCATTTTTTATCTCATTGCTTTACTTTATTTTGGCAAAAAAAATGTGTTACTTGTTACATAATAAGAACTTTTTTTTCGATTTATTCAAATATATTTTTTAGGTATTTACAAATATAATATTTTTTTTCCATAATTAAAATTGCCGCTTTCGGTTTAGTTTTTATGGTTGCTTAATTTTTTTATTAATCTTTTAAATGTTTTTTTTTTTTTAATTTATATAAATTCTTGGTTTTTAAATGCTTCGATTTGTTTTGTTTTCGTTTTATCTTAAATTGTTTTCATAAATTGCTTTATTATAAATTTGTTTACTACAATTTACGTTATACATCCATTCATATACTTCATATATAGACTTTAGATATATATTTCTATCGAAACTTTTGAAGAATATATATATTATTTTGCTTTGTATCATTTTTCATACCCTGCATTGTGTGATACATTTTTGGAAGATACAGGAAGAATGGAGTCAGAAATTATAGACGTCTTTTACTACACTAGGAACGTTAGCTAAAATCAAAGATGCCTCGGGTTGTTTGTTGTGGAAATACATTTGAACTGAAAAAAAGTTCAGTCCAAATTTCAGCTCGATAGGCCCACAAACAAAAAGTTTTTTCTAATGAGAACTTCAATTAGCAATTGTAATTTCTCGGGGAAGTATACCTTCCACTGGTGTTATTTCAAAAACTGAGCGACTAGTTTGCATGCATACAGATGCACAGACAGACGGCCTATATCAACTCTGCTGGTCGAGTGGATCAAGAATATTTATACCTTATAGAGACTTCAATCGATGCCTACTTCAAATAGGACAAATTTCCTGACAATCTATAATACTAATTACAGAAGGTGAAGAGCATAAAAATCTAAACCACGGCAGCTAGCGTGTACAGTGTTCAAATGTCCCTTGGCAAAAACTGGGTGTTGTATTATGGGTCCACGCAGTTCTTAAACACGAACCAGTACAAAATTACACAAACAATTTATTGTGTAACCAAAAAAAAAAAAAAGCGCCAGAGAACGTAGCTTTTCAGTTCTATTTTTCTCGAGATATTTTGTACTTATTCTGGTGATGTAATATTTTACTAATAAGCTCCATGGCGCTTATAATACCTTGATTGGTGTTTATAGCGATGATACTGCAGAAGACTATAACTCTTATGTTCTAGCAGATTATTGATATGATATTTTAGAATATTATCGATAAGATACACTATAGCAAACTTGAGAATCGTGCTGCTACCGGTCTACCATATGCTCTATAGAAGCTCGATGTTCTTCATAATATTTTTTTTCTGCTAACAAAGCAATATTTGAAGTACATAGAAAGTACTGAATACCGAGTGGCCGTTTCAGGAATTCGAGTATATGGAGATGTTTTGTAAAATTTTCATTTTTATGGAACTGTTACTGGAAATGAATACGAGCATATAATTTAAAAATAAAATTAACAAAGAGCTACGATTTTTAAATACGCCATTAATTTTGTATGCCGAGAAGATTGTCAAGGATTTTCGATACACGTTTTATTAAATTTTAATACTTATTTTGAAAAAGTTTTTTTTTCCTCTTTATTTCCGCTTTTATAAAAATTACATAATTCGCAATTGAAACAAACCACTGTCTGATTACTTAAATAAAAGCAAGAAATTAAATAAATTAATAAATAATGTGTAAAATTCGCGCAGCTTGTGCTGTACTAATATTTAATATTCTCATCCATTTCAACATGATATCTTCTTAATCACATCCGAGTGTGCATGCAAGGTATTTAACTGTCGTCTTTTGCCGACACATGTTGTTCTTTATTGAATTGTTGTTCAACTTTTTGTTAGTATATTTTTATTTATTTATTTTTTGTTTTGTATATTTGTTATTTTTTTAAGTTCAAATTTCACGTAATTATTTTCTTTAAGATTTTTATATTAATTTCTCTGGTAACATTTTGCTTAATGCTTTGTAAAAATATGCCTACAAAAATGACTACGGCTAGTCGCGGAGGTACACGGTTCCATGTTGAGTTATTGTTGTTGTTGTTCTTATTGCAGTTATTGTTTTCTTAATGTTTTTTTATTTCTTCGCTTTTTTATAATTACATTTCATTTGTCAAATAATTTTCTTGATTTAAGACTAACACATTTTATTTAGGGAAGAAGAAAAAACTTTCTTTGCTGTTGGCTTTCTTTATTTATTTATTTTTTCTTTGCTAAAATTGAGAGTATACTCAAATAATTTGCATTAATTAAATAATTAATTTTTTTGTTAAAGACTAGTTTAACATGTAGTTACTACATAATTTTAATATGTATAAATTTCGTTTAGTTTGTGTATATGTGGCATTCTTCAACTTGTTTCAGCAGTTCGATTTCCGAACGCTGCAAGAAATTTGCGCCTTTTTATGTATTGTAGGATTGCCTGTTTGAGTTTTATATTATTGCTTGTGTTTTTTGTTTTTTTCGTTTTTAATTTTCTTTAATTATATTAATTTACTAATTAGTATATTTAGTGAAAGAAGCTGTGAAACACTTACGTCTACAATTAAGGTTTTAAATATAAGTAATTTACAAGGAAGTAAATACTTGGTGGTGAGGTAAAAAAGAAAATGAAAAAAAAAACAGATGAATAAAAAAACATGAAAACAATAAAATTTGTATTGGGTTGTCTGCTATAAAAAAAAAATAAAATTAATAATAATTAAGCTCTATTTCTAAATGGCGCGTACTCTCTCTGTTTAAGCCCTAAAGTCCTCGCTGAGGTTTGTGTCGTTATCACCCTTAGGATGCATCATATAAGGAAATGTTCGCAAATCAAACAACCCAAATTTGATTTTAGAATTGACTTTAGTAGTTACTCATAAAAAAAATAAAATAAAATAAAATAAGACATTTGAGGCTAATTCAAAAAGAATGGCTTTTTCGAATGAAGTTTACCCCAGCAGTAATTTTTTTTTTTATTCACGCGAACTATAGCCAGAAAGAGACTTTTCTAGTACTATACATATTGTTGGAGTAACCCAGTGATTGAGAGTCACAATTTTACAATCAATCAGTTCATGTTATGAAAAAGAATTCGGAAAATGAGTACGGTGTACTCGTAGCTTGAACGTTAACTAGCTTTGGATAGACTCTTAGTTATAAAGGATTATTTAAATAAATTATTATTAGGATTATTTGTTTTTGTGACGTAAATTTATCAATAACTATGTTTCCCGACTTCTCAGATCAAACCAAACAAGGTAATTGCATCTGTTTCCTATTTTTCTTTCTGTCGACCTTGCAGAAAGATCATTAAGCTGAATGCTGAACTTATTACTCAGCTTTATACTGAAAAAACAAATGCACTACAGCCATGCAAGTGCGCACATCAAAAGCTCAGCGGAGCGTTTAAGCTCATAAGCTCCGCTAATGTTTGATTTTTCAGCATGCTTACGAGCTGAAAAAGAAAGCAGTTACATAGAAATCATGCTCTAGATCCGACTTTGTGTGTCACTGAAAAAATTTGGGATGTACTCTCAATTAATTTAAAGCCCACTGTAAGTCCACTCCTCACTAAGTTGTACGTTTTTGTTATTTTCCTGTAAATTTAATTGAAGTTGATGTACAATAGCAGCAAAATTAAAAGATAAGGTATATAAATATAAATAAAAAAAAGGTAAATTTTTTTCCAAGTTCAATGGCTTCGATTTCAGGTTTTTACGAAAACTGCGAACTATCAGTCACGAATTTGCTATTTTTTTGTTTTTTTTTTGTTTGGCTTCTTTAATCAGAGAATGAGTTTTAAATACAATATTTAAAAAATTAAAACAATAAAAAATAAATAGAAAATAAAGCAGTATATGGCATAATTCATCTGTTATTGATTTCAACGTCGGCTTTTCTCTTTCTGATTGTTGTTGTTGTATGACCTCCGTTTTCTGGGTTTCGGCGTCAGTGTTATGCATATCCATCATAAACATCGCGTGTTTCATGAACTAAGTCTTTCGGATGCCTTTTTGTGCATTTGGTTGGCATACTTTTTGACAAGTAAAATTGGCGCTTACTTAAATTTCAATATACTCGCAATCTACTTTTAAGTAAATTTGCCGGTACGACACGCTCCCCACATTCTGCAAGTTAACTGTACTAAGCCTATTATCTTTCCGCAAGTGCAAGCAATATATTGTCAAAGCATTATCGCCACGGGATGAAATGGCAGCGCATAAAATACGAACAAACAAAAAAATGTTGAAAAAAGTTCCTAATTGTTCAAAAAAAATATTTCTTAATAAAAATACATTTTAACTATTAAAAAATTGTTAAGAATTACAAATAAAATTATTAACTAATTATTTTTTTAACTAAATAAAATATAAAATCAATCATATAGAAACTTTTATTTTTATTATTTGAGTATTAAGTGTTATAAGTACAACAAATAGGAGGTTTTTTTATATTATATTATAATTTTCATATATATTTTTAAAGTTAATTGAAGTTAAAAAAAATAATTTCATTTTCTTACAGCATTGCGTGGTGTAGACCAAAAAAAAAAATTATTTTATATATTTTGTATTACCTTTTTTAATATGTAATTAAATTTCACAATTCTTGTTAAACATATAAATTTATTTGATTCATCATTTACGTATTAGTTGTTGCTTCCCCTTCATTTGTCTGTGGCAAAATTTTGTTTTTATATGTATAATAATTTATATATAAATACAATTGTTGGAGGTAGTTCCTTGAGCTGTGTTGACAACGTTTTTGTTCTTTTGACTGAGGTATCTTATTTATTTTTATTTAGTTGTTTTTCGTATCTTTAGTTATTAACTAATTGAATTGCTTACACTTACACAATAAACGAAATTACAAAAAAATGTTTTGTATTATTTTTTATTTATTTATTGCACACATTTTTGCCGATTTCTCCACTTTTCCTTTACAGAGCAAGTAACATAAAATTTTTTAAAAATTCAACTAAATTATTGCTGTGCGATTTGTAAATTAGTTTAAAATATTATTTTTTATTGGTTTTCTCAAAATGATATGCTCCAAGTTGATATATATATCTCTTTTCAAAATTCTCTATTTTTATTGTTTAAAGTTTCAGCTTCTTTATAAAAAAAAAATAGTCATAATAATCATAATAATACTCACAGTTTGCCTTTTACCTCATGTTTTTTTAAATTAAATTATTTTATTTATTAGTTATACTTATTAAGAATGGGTAAACACTTTTCCTTGAGACAATTTTGAGCATTTTTCGGGTATTTGCCTTCAACGTCATTTCTCTTCACCTTTTCGTTACCAAACTTCTAAAACTTTGGTTATTTCTAAATTTGTGGATATTCGGTTGACTGCAAGAGAAAAGAGTTGCACAAAAGATTAGATTAACGTTTTGAAAAACTATATCTAGTTAAAAATTACTTAAAACATTTAAAAAGCTAATGTAAACAACTGCAATGGGAACCCCTCCATTGGGCGGAATATCATCGGAATATCATTATTAGGCAGGTGGCACTTCTGGCTGGGCAACTCTATGAGAGAGAAACTTCTCCTATCGCTTTTCATAGCTATTCAGGTTTAGTAGAAACTATAAATAAATATACATCTTTTATGTGAATTAATAGCAGTTAACAATATATGCGTTAGTTATCTTAATATTAGGAGCTTGCATTAATTCTGGTCAGTGACATCTGATGGTCAAAATTCAATGTATCAGTGTAAACAGATTGCAAACGGCTATCTAAATCGATGATTTTGACATTTTTCGACACTATGACAAGAACGGCCTGAAGCACCAAAAAAGTTCGAGGATAATGAACTGCAAGACTTATTGGACGAAGACTCGGCTCAAACTCTGAAGCAACTCGTAGACAGCTTAGCAGTTGATGAATCAACTGTTTCCAGACGTTTAAATGCGATGTGAAAGATAGTTTTCTGTGGCGTATTGTGACCGGCAATGAAAAGTGGATCTACTATATCAATCTCAAGCACAAAAGTCATTGGTTAACCCAGGAGAGCCATTCACATCGACACCGAAGCCGAATATTCATGGAATATTCATAAGGTGTTGCTGTGTATATGGTGGGGTCAGCAAAGAGTAGTGTACGAACGAAACTGTTACTGCAGTTGTGTATCAATGTTAGTTGAACCAATTGAATAACGCATTGTTCCTAAAAAGACTAGCAATAGCGAGCAAGAGACGCAAAGTCATTCTCTTGCATGACAACGCTTGGCCACACGTTGCAAGAGTTGTGAAGGATACACTGTTGGAGCTCGAATGGGGAAGTTCTGCCGCACCCAGCGTACTCACCAGACATAGCGCCTTCTGATTACCACTTGTTCAGATCTATGCAGCATGGCTTGGTTGATACACGGTTTCGAAATGCTGTGGAAGTACGAAAATGTAATGATGATTGGATCGCTGCCAAACAACGATCCTTCCTTCGGTGCGGTATTGCCATGTTACCACAAAGGTGGGAAAAGGTTGTAGAAAATAATGGAAAATATTTCGAATAATACAAATCAGTCAATAAATGCCTTTTTGCATTAAAATTACCAGAATTAATGCAAGCTCCTAATAAAAGTTGGTGACTCTTCGTAGAGTTGCTGAATGAAGAATGTTGCAGCCACCTTATTTTTTGAACACACCCCCTATATGTCTCCGAATGTTAGCTTA
Organism: Cacoxenus indagator; assembly: GCA_035041755.1. Classification (NCBI taxonomy): domain Eukaryota; kingdom Metazoa; phylum Arthropoda; class Insecta; order Diptera; family Drosophilidae; genus Cacoxenus; species Cacoxenus indagator. Next base: position 395,052 of record JAWNKX010000144.1, on the reverse strand, counting down.
AATTCTTCATTGAACTTCTTAGGAATTAAATAAGCTGAGGTTTGCTATCTGCATGGAACGAATGAATTAGCTCTGTAGCCTATTATGAGTCCGTGACTATTATGTGTGTGCAGACAGCAGCAATAGTGAGAGAAAGTGAGAAAAACGAAATTTACCCCACTGACCGAAGTTTATTTGAGCAATTTACTTGAGGAAGGAAATGAGCAATATTCATATAGGTCAGTGTCTCTGACAACTATACTCAAAAGAACTTACAGTTATCCTATGCAAATCTGTAAAGTAGAAGTCTCCAAATTGCTCAACTTCTAATAATTGGGTAACCACGCAAAGGTAAAATTTTGTAATAATTACTTGGCACAAGAGAAAGATTTATTGACTTTACTTATCGGAGTTGATATCTTAATGGTTGATACCTTATGCTATAGGCTGACGCGAATTTTGGTTAGACATTACCATAATTTCTGTAAATGCTATGGCAATATTAGCAAATTGTGGAACTTACAAATATGCTTTGTCACTGTAAGTCTAGCTCTATCATTCTTGCAAACTAATACCTTAATGATCTTACCGACAAAATGGAAAATAAGTTCGATATGAGTGGGGCCAAAAAGCTTCGAGGACTTCCGACAGGGTGCAGCAGTCTATAGAGGACTACAATGTAGGCAGTGATTAGGCCAGGTCAGGTTTGGTTAAGTTAAGCTAGGTTAGTTAGAGTTGGGTGCATTGCGTGCGCAATTCTTAGAAGTTTTTGGGCCCGTAGTGGCGGCCAACTTTATGGTATGAGACTGTTGTATTATGATGTTATGGTAACTGATAGAAGTTCTCGAAAAATTATTGAGTAAACTTTAAATTTCGTTAAGCGAAAGATACGTGTCAACATTTAGATCAATAAAGCGAAGGCTGGTTCATGATAAATATGTCGATGCGGTATCAGTTTGAAGAAAAATATATAAATAAATAAATAAAAACCAGCACAATAATTTGTAATGGGTTGTGTACGAATTTGGAGTACACTAAAAATTTGTTAGGCCAAGCAAGTGGTCACCTAAAAGTATCTAAGTACACTAAAAAATTGTCAGTCAGATGGTTTGTTTAGATGTCAGATTATTTGGTCTGATCGCGATTATCTATCTTGCATTATAGCTGTATATATTGCAGTTAAGAGTGTGTATTGATATCCCCTCTTCATTGAGTGGAAGGGTGTTCTAAAAAGCAAAAAAAAAAAAAATTAAGAAAATGAAACAAAAAAAATTGAAGAGGCTTCGCCAGCGTAAACAAAATTTTTAATCCAATTATAATTCATTACGCTCATATGAACACGATCGTATGATCGTTGGTGTATGTGTGTGTTGGGGTGTGAGTGTTTGTGCGCATATTAGAATTATTAGCTAAACATAATCTGGAGAATGTCTCGCGCCTCATTCGTTTCGAGTTTGGCTTTGCTTCGCTTCACTTCACTTCTTTTTGTGGTTTCTCATTTCAATTCAAGACCTTAAACTGCTTCTTTGGATTTTGGCTTCGATGGCACAACTAACCCTGTACACTGAGCGGAAAGTTGCTTGGTATTAGCGAGTTACCAAAATTTGTATGGGAAAGTGTTTTGACCTACCTCATATATGGTTGGATGCAATAAGCTACGATATATGCTGAATTAAAAATGGAAGCACATTACAAAATTTTTTTTTAAATGAATAAACTTAAAAAAGTTATTAGATCTATGGTAATATCCATGTTGACATTCGATCGCGTCTTCTACTAAGGGTATATAGGGAAATAGTTTTTCAATTTCTATACCGTTCCCCCTATAAAAAAATTGGTTTTCCATTTCATGAAACTCATATGGCATTAAACATTGTTTCTAATGGGACTACAAGTTAATACAACAGTTTAAGAAAATGCTTTTGATATAACGTTGGATTAGGCTGTATTGTTTTTTTCTTGCTGCGTTATATACCATGAGGTCCTGTAAAATGTCGCATACGGTATCTAGGTAATCCAAACATGATAACTATTCGAAGAGATCTTCGACAACTATCTTCGGATGCCTCAGCAGCTGTGCGCTCTGTCTACTGTTGTGATCTTCTCGTTGATCTTCCAGTGTTTGACCATTTTGGTGGCATTTCGTATCTTAATTTTTTTGAATTTTTTTTTTTTCATTCGAATATTTGAACATTGCGGCTTTGTACAGTTTGATCAGCACTGGCGGCAAACTCTATTTTCAGATACTTCTTTGTTTTGTGCTCTATTTGTATCAGTACAGTTTGAGAAGCATCGGAACATTGAGTTGGTCTTAATATTTAGCGAATTCGACGATTTTTCGCACCAAAATTTACAGTAACCATCTAAAGGCTATTATAGAGATTCCCTGGAAATTTTATAAAAGTCAGTCCAGCGGTTTCGGCGTCTGTAACGGACAAACAAACAAACGTACTTTCAATTTTATATATATAAATAACACGTTTTTGTTCTTTTGTGTGTTTAATTTGATTCTTCACTTATAAAAAACTAGCATTTTCTTTAAATTTCGCTATAGCTATTGTATTTCCAGAGCAAAATAAGGTAGTGCGTTCAGCAAAGACTGAGGATTTACACTGGATAATTTTAATATTTTATTTAGAGAAAAAACCGAAGATCCACTTTCAGTTTCTTAATTATCTCCATTCTTCTCTTATGCCCTTAACTAATGAGGTATAAGGGAGATTGTAAATTGTTCCGAAAAGCATTAAAAAATTGGCCCTCAAAAATTACCGTCCAATAGAAATGTTCATTAAAGCGGTTTTCTCAATACCTTTTATTTAATCTACACATTGTGGTATGAATACATATAATGGGAGAACAGTATACGAGATGTGTTCAAAAAGTAATTTATTTATTTATATCATTCAATGTTTATTTTTTCCTCTTCATAGTTTTCCCACTCAGATATAATACTCTTGTGCCAGCGCTTATTCCAATCCTCGAAGAACTTTTGATATTCGCTTTTGGTATAACCCTTAGTCTTCTAGCGATATGGTCTTTATCTCCTGAATAGAGACAAACCTCCATCTCTTCAAGATTTTTTTTTTAAATTTTGACAACAGGGGAAAGTCATAGGCCAAGGCTCTTGCATAGGGTGGCAAAGGCATGATTACGGTTTTGTTTTTTGCCCAAAATACCACGTGTCTTTGATCCATTTTTTAGTTTGAAACAAATCGTCAAAACACAAAAACAAAATGCAAATGCCAAAAATACAAAATAGCTGACTATATATATTAGGGACATGTGAAGCAACAAAACAAAATAAAAAAATTGAAAAAGTCTTAGCCCGTGAAAAATAAAAGTCTCCTTATTTTTTGAACAGACCTCTTTCAATATTTCGTCTTAAACATTCACAATAAGCTAATATCCAGTAGAACATTAGACAAAATAAATAAAACAGCTGCAATTTTATATCCGACAATTAGTAGGAAGTCGCAAAGGCCAATACAAAATTAATAATAATTAAGTTTTTATTTGGTATAATAATGCTATACCAGGGAACCCGCGGTGAAAACAATGCACCGCATTCTAGAAAAAAAAATTTTTTTTAGGTTTAAAAACTTCCCTGTAAATAATGTTCTTTGTAAAAACAGAAGGATCAACTTAGCAAAAGCAAATGTTCATTTGCTCAGTTTAGTGAGCAATTCTTTTTTGGTCACTCACTCATGAGCAACCCCACCAAAGAGTATTCATTCCAAAGTGTATTCATTTATAATAAGTTCTCTTTGATTCATTCATTTGAATAAGTTCTCTCTGAACCCAACACTAATACATTAATGATAGCAAACTTTATCTCTCCCACATTGTGTATGAAACGAAAATGGAACAACAAAAATAACACAGCGCCACGAAACTAATGGAACAGAAGAGTGGGAGTATACAAGCTCTCTATTCTCATTCTAGTGCGCTTACAACATCAAGAGCTGTGTGTTGTGATTGTCTGTTATAACGCTGTTATATTTAATAGCTTTTTAAACCTAAACCAATGACCCGACATTTTTATTATTTTTTTATTGTGTTTATTATATTTTATTATTATTTTCTTTATCTAAATCGGTTCTGTGGTTTAAGCAGGAAAATGAACACAAAAAAGCCACAAGCCAAGGAATCAAATGCTACACAGTCGTAGATATTTGGTTTTAGTTGTAGTTATAGTGCTTGGATTAGGTATTCAAGTCTTAAGTATAATTGTATTTTTTTAGTTTTTAGTTGTTAGTTAGTTAGTTAGTAGCGAGGCTAAATTATATAGAAAACGTAACATTTTTAACGCAACTCCAATATAAGTTTTTGGGAAAAAAATATCTACATGTATCTAGCTTCCTTTCTCAAAATTACTTTAATCCATCGCTTCAACGACGACAAAAAAGAAAACGTCAAACGTAAAACAACAACAATAAAATTAAAAACACAAAAACAGAAACAACAACAACGGAAAATACAAAAAAAAAAACAATTTAAAATGTTGAAAAAAAAAAACTGTAATGAAAAAGTATGGGAGAAAACACACCCTTTAACGAATCCGAAATGCCTTGCGTAACCCCAATCAAAGTCGCAGCAGCCACACCAGCTTAACTCATTATGACGATAATCGTAAACATGCTGAACATAATGATGATGTTGATGATGATGATCACGGCGTTGCTAAGCATTATCGACACGAGAATGCAGCATTGCTAAGTAAAGGTATAAAGATAGAAGATAGGCTTTACGGCTTTTTACTGCTATCCTGCGCTACGCATTCTGCTTCTTCTAATTTGAAACTGTGCGACTGTTGTTGGTATTATTTGCCTTAAATCTATGCCTCGATGCGGCGGCTCCTTATATTAACTGACTACGCCCTATTTTTATTTCTTTTCTTTTCTTTTGATATTTTTTTTTGTAATCTTGTTGTTGTGTTGTATCTTTTTTGTGCTTGTTGAAATTTCGGCGTGTGAAATTATAGAAAAAATTTTTCCTTCAGTTCTTTGTGGATTTTCGACTGTTTACACTCAAAGCTTATAATTAAAATGAATCTAGTTTTGTTGTATGATTTCGATTTCGAAATGCCGCATCCACCCCCTTGCGTTAAGTCATTATATCATATAATTGATAAATATATAAATCGTTCTGTTGCTGGCGTTGTATCTCTTAATCTGCAGCGCATCAGCAATTAGCGGAAACTCAGTATTAGAAACGAAAGACAAAAAATTGTAATAAATAAATAAATATATAAATAATAAACAAATAAATAATAAAAACAAAATCATGACAAAAAGTCTTTGCTCAAACTTCGAGATTTATTTGCTGTTATACTCGTTGCGCTACAAAATCAGCGTCTTCTGTTTGCTTGCTTGCTTGCTTGCGTATAGACTAAAAATTTCTGTTGAATTGAAATTAGGACACTACAATCACACACACACACACACACACACACACACACACACAAACACACATACAGAATTAAGAAATTTTGTGCGCAGCTGTGCTGTATATTTTCTTTCTTCTCGTTTAGCCGCTCGGTTTCTGGTTTATTTTCCTTGGCGATTCTCTGTGCTGCACGCTTGTAGCTTAAGTCTTTTGTTTTGTTGCGTACATATGTGTATGTGTGTATTTGTATAGCATAAGTAAAGATTATTACAAAATCGAAAACTAACGCTTAAGCGCAAATCTTTCGACGTTGTGTTAGGTTCTACCACAATTGGTTTGGGACGTTTGAGTTTGTATAAAACACTAAGCAACATGACAGAATGTGGCACAGCTAACAGAGCATAGCACTCTTGAGCTAGTCTAGTAGTACCAAAAAACTTTTATTTATATAAATATTATATAATTTTATATTATATTAACTATAAATATTATATTTATAAAGAGTACTCCAATCCGAATTATATGACAATCTATTCTAATTGGAGATAATCACTACTATCAACCCATTAACATAGCTTCGTCGCATATTTTCATACCATAATCTATCGTGGTCCACCTCGGCCTTAGATAACTGTGCCTATTAGGATTCAGCCCTTTACAGTTTACAGGGTGTTGCGAAATGTTATTATGCTACCGTTGATTTACAGACAATTCACGGTTAAATAAAAGTTGAAAGAAAGCTGTACTCATATGCTCGGCTCTATTCGACAGTATAGCAGACCTTGGTATTGAGTTATCGAGGAAAGCAAAGAGTGGCACTTTTAAGGCATACTCAAAGCATATAAGATCAATTTCTATATCTATAAACTATAAAACTACTAACTTAGCCCGGCATACGTTGTTCTGCCCCTTCTGGGATTAGCAAAGAAAATAAAAATTCAACAAAAGTGCAAAAAGCTCCGCGCCCTGTCTACTGCTCCGATTTTCTCGTTAATCTTCCAGTGTATGACTTTATAGGTGACATTTCGTATTCTTCACTTTTTAGATTTTTTTTCCTTCGAATATTTGAACATTTCATCTTTGTATCTCTACAGTTTGAGAAGCATCTCAAAATTGAGTTAGTGTTAATATTTAGCGAATTCGACGATGTTTTCTCACAAACCATCTTCACAGTAACCATCTAAAGGCTATTCTAGAGGTTCTCTGAAAATTTCATCAAAATCGGTCCAGCGGTTCCCGCGTTCATAACGGACAAACAAACATACTGCCAATTAAATATATATATATATATAGACAAATTTATATATATACAAGAAAGTGGCAAAAAGTCTGTATTTCCCTCTGCTGCCCGCAATTTTGTACCAAATTGGTTTCTTTTTATTTTAAAATGTAGATACTTTTTTTTTAGTTTTTAATGACAAATATACTTTTTTTTAGAATAAAGTTTTTTTAAAACACGTACGTTTTTTCGCTGTTTCTTCTACGCTTTTTCTTCATTTTTGTGTTTGTATTTGTCAAAGAGTATACAAGATATAGACTTAACATTCCTCTCTTACAAGATTTTGTGAATTTTTATACGACGCCATCGAGATGGACTACTATACTAGTACTATATATAAAGAAGTACTAGCATTATAGACCTACCTAATCAAAAATGCATCGACAAATTATGGTGCTGTAATATTCACAACTACTTAAACAACTACTTAGTTCGATAGAGCAGCGAACAATTTATGATATAGAAAAAACTCAAGTTAAATTGTTTATTAATTGTCCTGAGTTCCTAGATATGGTGTAATTTTGGGCGATTGCTTCCAGAGATCGATTTATATTCAGAGATTTATAATTTGAAACTATTCTCAAAATGGCAACAAGTCACTATCTATCTGACGTAACTATCTGACTAGCTGTCTGACCTAAATCGGACAATGTAATCCTTATTAAATATTTAAATTTATGTATAGCATATATAGTGTTATTTTGCCTGAACCTTATATAATATATAAGAGTTGCAATTATATGCTGCTGTCACTGCCATTTGCTGAAATCGTTAAAAACAAAAAAATTAAGATTGATGTAAATTAACTGTGCGTAACAACCCTCGAATTGCTAACGCTTCAAATGAATTTGACGTTTCCTCTGCTTCTTATTTTTTGTAACATTTTCAATTAAATTTATTAGTCGTTTTTTCGGTCCTTACATTCGCTTCTGACGCAATCAACAAATGCAACACACTTTCAATCGACACAATTACCATCAGCAACGTCATCATCTTCGTCAGCAACTCGACGAAAACACAAAAACATAAAAAAAAATAAATAAAAAGGCAACTTTCCCAATTCGATCCTTTTTTCACAGATTTTTCTGGAAATCAAACTCAACCAAGTCGTGCCTCTTTAGGGTTGAAATCAAAAGGTTTTACGATTTTCTTCGCTTTTCTATTGACGGACATTTTTGGTAATTAACAAATTGTATAGTCCACGAGGCTCTGATAACGAAAAAGGGAAAATCCTATTTTTTGTTGCCTTTTGCTTTATACTTTTTGCTTTTGCAATGTATCTTTTTCATTTATTTTTTCACCAAAAGTTTCACGTTAATTTGATTGAATTTCCTTGTAAGTTGTCAAAGCGCGCAAGTGACGGCTGGTGGCACTACGAGTGCGGAGTCGGGCCGACCTTCCGATTTTGCATGTGTCAGTAACTCAAAACGTCTGACACACTTGATGTAACCTTTTTCATGAGCCTAACAACATTCGAACACACTCATCATAATGCGTAATGATTGACTAATGCATTTCGCTGATATGGGTTTGCGGCATGTTTAAAAATAACTTTGCTAAGCTAGGCAAAGTCGTAAGACATCGTCAGTTTTTAATATCTTTGTTTTACACTTTGCCTGGGAACCATAAAAAAGAATAGTAACTTTAAAGGAATCCGCATTTCTAATATCCCACAGAAGATATAAGAAGAAGCAGCTACGGTCTCTAAATATGTCTTTTTGTATTGGGCGATAAACAAATTACTATTTTATGGCCATTTCTGGTCGCAAGCGGTCGAGTTGTAAGCAGTAGAGCAGTGATTTAGCCGTTTCAGCGGCTTTTCCAGTGACTGGTTGACCAGAGCGAGTTGCAACTGGGACATCGACATTTCGAGCAAACCACTACTGGGTAAGACGTTCAGTCATAGCATCATCACAGTAAACTATTTTATAGTGATAATGATTTTGTAGTCATAAAAAGCGTGGATGCTTTTTATATCACCTAATATTTGTTTTATTATATAAATAAAGGAAATAAAACGAGTGATTCCGAAGAGAGCAAGAAAAAAATAGAAGTGCGAAAAAACAACCAAAATCCGCTAAATGGCTAAAAGAAGCCAATATATATATATAATTATGTATATACAAATTTAAACGGAAAAATGTTGGAAAATTGCATTTTAATGTTCGCAAAGAATAAATTTTTCTTTCTTCTTAACTAAAAAATAAAAAATTGAAAACAACAAGACATTTTATTGTATGCAAGCATATGTATCTAGATACAATATATGTATGCCCTCTTGTTTTTTCTCTCTTGTTGTGTGTAGTTCATTATATATGATTACCACATTTTCAACGTCGAAAGGAGCAACAACTATGAATCATTTGAAGAAGCTACGGTTTCAGTATACAGATACATAGACACTTTATGTATATTGCATCTATTGTACAATGTACATGGTACATACGTATATATGTATGTTATGTTTTCATAGTGGGTAAAAGTAGTCACGAAATACGTAGCAAGACAATAAAAGCAGTTTCAAGGATTGCACACAACAAACACACACACGCACACAGATACATAATTTGATTTGTCTTCTTAACTGTGTTTGCGCTCCTCGCTTGTTGTTTTCGGGTATATGAAAAAATACAAAATTCTACCTGAATCTGGACAAAAAATTGGTATATGAATTAACAACAGCAACAACAACAATGAGCATAACGACAGCGACATAGTGACTACGACAGCACAGCGACTGCGCCAACGACGACAGCGACAACGATTGAAATCTCTGTTGCTGCCCCTGTTGCTGCCACAATGATGACAAAGCCAAGAGAACGAAAAGCAGAAGAATCCACACAAAAAAAAAAAAAACAAAAACAAAACATAGAATATACAAAAGTAAAAATCTGCCGAAATTTTTAAATTACAACAACTCCACTACGGCAACAGCAAAGTAGATACGCGCTCAGACCGGCGCATATGCACAGGAAACCAGTTTTTACTGTCATACAACGGTGGCAGCCATAAGGCGGCAAAAGAGCAAGAAAACAATGAAAGACAAGAAGAATGTGTGAGAGAATGTGCGCGGGGCAGCAAGCAAGCAAACAAATAAATAAACCAAGCAAGAAAGCAGATATTTAAAGTCATAGATACATGAGATCGTTTGAGTTTGAGACAACAACGGCCAAGCAACAGCAGCCGCAGCAGTCTCAGCACCGGCCATGACAAAAACAACAACAACAATAACAACAACAGCAATAATAATTAAAAATACAATAAAATAAAATAAATAAATAACTACCACAATAACTGCTAAGTTGTTTTGCTTGCCTCATATTTCCTATCGTACGCGTATCTTTAAGATACATACTTTTTCATACTACGTCTCCTCAACTTCTCATGCTCGCTCTTCACACATCCAAAATGTACTCTTTTTCGTTCTTTCTAAACGATATTGTCTTCCTGGGTTCAGCAGTTCAATTGCAGTAGATGAAACAGGAGAAGGCGGTGAAAAATCAACGCTCACAACGCCTCTGCCGTTGTTGCCTTGTGGCGCGGCTACACTGTGCGCAATTGGTAGTGATCACCAATCTTTGCAATGCCGTTGTATGAGAAGAATAATAAGAATTCTTCATCTACGGGTTAGAACGCTGAACGACTCCAGATATAACTAATACCGAAACCTAGAATAACATGGGCGAAGTTGCCGTTTTATTTAAACACACTTACTAGCAATGATAGTACTTCAACACAGTGCAGTAATAATGCTTTACCAACACTAGAACTGCAAAATAATCATAAATTATTTTCATTCTTCGTTCTTGGTGCCCTAGTACGCCAGGGCAACTCAATGGTTCATGTGGGTTGCTTCTTTCTCCTTGACTACTGCCAACTAGAGTTTAATAGCAACTCTCAATGACTTGGCTTACGAGATATGACGAGATATAAGAACAAGTCAATGAATGGCAAGTCAGAGGGATCCATCTTCGACAATTTTCTTTTTTCTACTTAAAAAGTTATACAACTTGGCAGATAGAAATATGAGTTATTACAACGATAAATGATTAAATTAGACGAATTAATTTAAATATGTAGCTACACAATTAAATAGATAAATCTATGTATAGTTGTTAGATAGATAGAATAGCGTGATTGATAGTGAGATTAATGCAGCTTTATCTGACTAGATAACTCGATACATTGTTTACACATCTATACTATTATATAAAATTAATTATATGCGAATTGTATGTAACGATTTGGCGCAAAAGATACTGAACCGACTTTAATAATTTTTCTTCTCAAACAACAAATTTGTGCTATAGAAGGCCATGGAATAATTACTTTTTTTTATTTTTTAAAGGAAAACCTTTTTTTTCTGGTATTAAGTATTTGCAAAATCAGTGCAAGACCAATCACAAAAAGTTTAGTCCGTTCTTTGGTTTATGCTTTGTTGCTACTTGAATTTTCTGTTATTGTTTTATTCTTGTATTGGGAACGCATAAGAGTATTGCTTTCTTCGTTCTCTTCTCTTTTTATAAGTTTTATACTATGAGACAATATTTGAAAGCAGGGCAACGCCTGGTAAAACAGCTAGTAATAAGTATATAAGGAAGGCCACCAAAAATGTACTTATGTATGCAGTACATTTGAAATATGTTTATTTCAATATAATGTAGTTGCTTCAAGTATTTTCTGCAAAATCCCTAAAGCGTATAATATCTCTAATATCTAATAAAAGATATGGAATGGAAAATCTCATATTTTTACTCAGTGTAAACCAAGCTATAGCTGCTTGCTTATTGTGAGTATTTTCATTAGTTCATTTGCATTCGTATGTTACTCGTATACAGATATAGATACATATGGTAATTGGGTAGGTATATGAGTGTGTAGGTACGCATTTATGTATAATTGTAGCCGCAACTTTAGTTTAATCGCGAAAAAGGAAAAAAGAGAAAAACACAAAATAAAAAACCGAAATTTTAAAACACGCACGTACTAGCTTCACTGGAAAACCTGAACAATTCTCGAAAAACGAAAACCTGAACAATTCTCACTTTTTTAGTACAAATTTGTATCTTAATGATGATTACACCGGGCGTTGCAGCCAAGTACAAGTTCGGCTGGGCATCTAAAGCAAAATTTACTTTAAAAATTTCGAGTCATTTCTTAGTGGTGCCAATGGGATTTCGGATTAGAGATTTGCAACACAAATCGACTGCATAGGACTAACTCGGTAACAATATATCGATTATCATCTCAACCAAAGTCTCAGGAAATAGAGTCTTCAAAATTTTATATATTGAATTGATTTCGATAGGGGTTAGGCATAGGATTAGGATTAAGGCATACTTGACACCACAGACGTTATTTTCTTCTAGACAAACACTTGATATACATTATATGAGTATATATTGTAGTTACGTAGATAGTTAGATGTATATATAGATAGATAAATAATTAGATAAAAAGGGAGCTGGAATATTTAAGCACATAGCTACACAAATGCACAAGTATTTAAACGCCTTGGGATAGTTATGTTGCGCTTATCGAAGCTAAAGATGGTCTATTGAAGGAACCCAAGGAAGTCAGCTAGATGTGAGTTTTATTACCGAAAATTGTTTTCATTTCCATAAGTAACCGTAAAAGTATTTGAGAGATAGGAAATAAATCGAGTGCATCTGCAATACCCGCAGCAAAGGCACAAAGTTTGGACACGTGATAGCAATCTATATGACGAGTTTATAGTATGTGAGTAACACCACTGAAATCACACGAAAATAAAGCGGTTAATACTAAGTTATGTGAACTACTCAACAATCTGGTAAGGACTTACTGCTTTAACAGTTTTCGATCTGCACAATTGCCATAAATAAGAGTTAGTGAGAATATTTTCTTAAGTTTATTTATTGAGAAAATATGTTAAGAGATGCGAAATCAGCAATCAGCGATCAAGGTGGTATTTTGCTTGTACGACAATTTCTCTTCTGCCTTATTTTCGGTAATTCATGAGTTTGGCAAAGTAATAAAATTAGTGCTAGACATATCTTTTCATATCTAATAATGTGCAACAATCAATCTGAATTATAGTAACGTAAGTCATTGGAGTTATCATTTTTGATGTGAAACATCTTTGGTTTCGGTAGAGTGAAATATTACATATGCGTCATTGCATCATCGTTCTTCGTGTAGTTTTAGAGCGTTGAGCCGAAGTTGTGAAACGAAAACGATGTCGTTAGCTGTGAAAATAACAACAAGTAACTTTTGCTGAGAGCGCGATCGTTTGATTGAGAAACTAAAACAAAAACTGATATTCTGTCAAAACAACAACAACAACATGCATGTGTTGTTACTGAGAGAGAAGGCGTTTGAGAGAAGCATACAAATTTAAATGAAGACGGCCGTTCTAAAAAGAATAACAACGTAGGCATGCGTTGATACTAATAGAACAATCGTTTGATCGAAAACAACAGCAAGAGAAAGGACACGCGTTGTTGTTATTTATATATTTATAAATCATATTTATTCCTTCAGTTACATACTGAATATGTTTACATCAAAAGCACGTGAGTGCTAAGCACACTTCAGGCCAAACTCCATACCATGCGTTTTAGACATAATGCGACAATAAATGCGGTTGTCAAAGTTGAATAGACGAAATCATATATGCAATCAAATGAAACATACTCCAACTAAACGTTCGTTGTTGACGAACCAACCTTCAACTTTGTTTATGCGCTTGATGCGTCAATTCAACTTTGACAACCGCATTCATTGTCGCATTATGTCTAAAAGGCATGGTATGGAGTTTGGCTTTTACACATTTTTTAATGGTGTTCCGTGTAGTGCGTATAGAGTTCAACTCGCCTATTGTTTCGGCTGAATTCTACCAAATTGAAATGTTTTATAAACTGAAAAATCATGCAAATAAAAAGAGATGCAAATTTAAAAAATATATATGAAAAGAAAATAAAAAACAAGTTTTTTTTTGGTTTGAAACAGTTTCAAATAATTTATTACTTTAACAAATAAATCATTGACTTCCTTAAGAAATATCTGCTAAGTGCTTCTTTATCATGCTAAGAGCTTACAAAATTAAAATATCAACTTATAAGTTAAGCAGTTAAATTATAAAAAAATCATGCCTAAGCAAAATTTTTTTCTTTTTTAATTAACAGAAAAATGTAATACACAAAATCAAAGCTAAACTTGCGTACAAAACTTCACTCTCTACTCTGAATCTCACTAAGGAAAACATAATTATTTAAGATGGTAGACTGTTTTGACTTGAGTACTATTTAATTTACTTTTTATTTTGGTAATTAAATTTTTTTTTTAAGCAAAAAGCTTTCATTTTTAAGCGTATTGTTTTTACTTCGACAATTTTGAAAAAAAAACTCACAATTTGGAAACACTTTTGTTTGGCTGCGACAAACAACAAAACAAAAAAAAAATTTATTACATAAATAACTTAGCCACAAAAAAAATAGTAATAATAGTAATAATAATAATGGAATTATACATATAGAAAATGAATATTATCATTTTAAAATTAAAACATAAATCACTAAATGCACTAAAAGTAAGCCCTAATAATACAAAATGGCTTACATCTAGAACAAATAAGTCCCTGATTTGTTTCGATTTGGTTTCATCACTATTTCTTTTATTGGTATATTTCTGTTGTTGTTATTGTTGTTATTGGTATTTTAATGGCAACTTGTTGTTGTTTGGAAAATTTGTTTATATATATATATATATATATATATATATATTTCCGTTGTTGTTGTAATGAGGTAAAGTGTTCTAAAAATAGTAATAACAAGACAACAAAACTTGTGCGTTTGGTTCAACCCTGATTATGCTCCTGAGTTATGCGATTTCAGCACAAAAAATAATAATCATACGTGTAATAACAAGAGAGCATCATTCAAATCGCTTTACAATTATTTTAAAGTTAATGAAGAAAAAAATCATTGAGTTATTAAAAAAAAAAAAATTGATTTTATCAACTTCGCCCGCTCTCGATCTCTTAGAATGTGCTACTTAATATGGCAACATTTAATTACAGCTTGGTTGGTTGTATGTATTTTATATTAAAAGTTGGCCGGGTGGCGAGTTGAGTTGCGTGGTTTATGTTGAATGCGCGTTTTGTTGAGTGCGTTCTAATTTAAGCGTTTTAGATTACTCACGCTGTTCTACTAAAGCAAACTGCAATGCACCGAATTGCGCAGCACGCACTTCAGCACATTTGAGAATTCATCATAGCTCGAACTCAACAACATCCGCGTTGCCACGATACCTAGCACAACTACAAGCCCATAATTTCTCTTTAACTTACTGCCTCTCTCTCTCTCAGTATACATTAGGTTAATATTGTGGTCTATTCTATGGAACTTTTCTTCTTCTAAGACAACAATTATCTTTTTCTCCTTTTCTCTCTCTCTCTTTCTTTCTCGCTGCGTTAGTACATATCACGTTCGACGAGTTGAGACTCTTGTTCTCCTTGTTCCCCGTATTCACCATTGGGGTATTCATTATTGAGAACATAACCACCCTTAAATATGATGTCTGCCGTTACCATTGGTAACAACGGTATAAACTGTGACGGCAGCATTACTGTCCCCACAGTGCGTTCGCCGCCGTTGTCATCGCGATCTGATCTAAACTCATGAACGACATCATCATCGGTTACCACTAGACTTTCATCTGTGACCACATCTTCGGTGGCGGTAGCGAGAGACAATGCCACTGAGCGCAAAGATGATGCCGGTGGTAACGTTAATTGTTGATTTACCAGCGTGGGAGTTGGTGAGACCGCTGTTGATGACGACGACCACGACGACAACGGCGGTGACAATGATGCTCTTAACGACGACAATGGCGATGATAATGATGGTGATAATGGGGGTGTTAAAGAGGGCGCCATTGAAGGCGTCAATTGTGACGTCAAGGACTCGCTATCCGCCGCCTTCTTCGATTTAGCCATTGATTTTGTTGTGGCCGACTTTGTGGCTTTCGCAGGGGGTTTTTTGGTCGTATTGTTGGCCTTGGCCTTTGTGGCCGCTGCGGCAGTTCGCTTTTTGCCAACATTGCGTGGGCGACTGTGCGTTTCGATATGCTTGCGCAAGTGGTCTCTGCGACAGAAGGCTTTCTCGCAGATAGGACATACGTGCGGCTTGCGACCCTCGTGTATCACAAGGATGTGGCGATTCAGGTCGGTTTTATGATGAAATTGTTTGGGGCAAATGTGGCACTTGAACGGCTTTTCTCTTACAGTGTGCCGTGTAAGGTGATCCTTTAAGAAGGCATTTGTTCTAAAGCGTTTGCCGCATTTCGCACAGCGAAACGGATACTCACCCCAGTGGAAGCATTTGGTGTGCTGTGTCAGGTAGCAGCCCCTGGAGAAGTCCTTGAGGCAGTCCCTGCACTTGATGCGTCCCGAAGGCAGGAGTTCACCGTTCGTCATTATCTTCTCACCTTCGGTTGGGCCGCGTCGACGCCTCGTCGTAGCAGCAGCCTTTTTTCGTGTTTTTTTAGACGATTTCTCTTCTGTTGGGCTGCTGTCGGGCACCTGCTGTGGTTGTGGTTCCTCTCCGATGTTGCTGTTGCTAGTGCCTCTGGCATATTGTACGCTGCCATTGGACAATGCCTGAACAAGCAGCATGTTGTTGTTGTTGCTGTTTGCTTGATATTGTTTATCGTACTCTTCGAGGAATGTGGGAGCGTTTGTGCCATTTAACGTCGATGACGATGAGATGGTCGGCGAATATGGATTCGGCATCACTGACTGTGTCGTCTCTGGGTGTGAATGGAGTGCGGTGAGTGTATGCACTGGCGGCAAATCACCCTCTGTCGGCGAACGCTGTGCGTTGATGTAGGTTGAATATGGTGCGAATGTTTCAGTGGCACGCGATGCCATTGGTGGCAGTGTCGTGTACAGCGGTTGTGGGAATAGAGTGGCCGTTCCGGTGTGCGGTAGGATCTGCAGTACTTGACCATCGCTGGTGGTGATCATTTGCGGTACTTGCGTTGAAGCAGACGGCTGCAGACTGCCGTATTGATCGAAGTTTGCCGAAGTCAAGTGGAGCAACTCAGTAATTGCGCCCCCACCCTTTGCGTTTGCGCCTCCTTTAGCTGATGCTGACGACATTGAATTACCAATAATAGTGTGATAATTCATTGTGTGCTCCAACGGCGCCAGCCCCGACACCTGTTGCAGCTGTTGGAATGATGGAATGGTGTGGATGGTGTGCTGCGGCGGCGGCTGCAGCTGCAGCTGCTGCAGCTGCTGCCCCGTGGTGGTGATGGTGGTGGTGGTGATGTGCGACGGCTGCTGCAGCTGCTGCCTGGTGGTATTGATGTTGGTACTGTTGAGCAGCATACTGTGCGACATGTGTGGAAGCAGCGTTTGGTGCGGCTCCAATAACTGATGTTGATGATGGTGGTGGTGCAGCTGCTGCGACTGGTCCAGTGAGGCCGATGCTGAGGTTGCTGTTTGCGCTACCAGGTCCGCCTGCTGTGCCTGTAGCTGTAGGTGGGGGTGGTGGTTGGGCAGCGGCGGCAGCGTAGTGTCCATATTGGTAGTATCCATGCTGTTGTTGTTGTTGTTGGTGATGTGCTGCGGCTGCGGCGGCAGCAGCTGCATATTGTTGCTGAGCGGCTGCTGCGTGTTGATACCCAAAGGTATGATGCTGAATGGCGGCTGCTGCTGCTGCGGAGCCATTATACTGTGCGGCTGCGCTGCCATATGGGCCAGCTGCAGCGGCGGCTGAGTGGGCGAGAAAGCCATTGGCTGCTGCTGGATTTGCGCTTGATATTCCTGGTGGGAGATAGTATGGGGCGATAGCGTTCGCTGCTGCTGCATGCTGTTGCTGGGCGTGCTGATGTGATAAGGCCGATCCAAGTCCAGATAGGCCTGATGTTGTTGCTGTTGAGCCAAAGCCTCCAATTCCACTGAGTGTGGGTGATGCGGAAGCGGCTGTGCCAGTTGCAAGCCCTCGTCCGCTGGCATTTCCATGCCCATTGGAGAGTGTGCTGTTAAGTTGTTGTTGTTGTTGCTGCTGTCCTCCACTATTTCTCTCTTTACCGTAACTGATGGGGTTGTTATGGTTTTGTTCAGCAGGCCCCTCATTTGGGAGGACGGTGTTGGCGTTGGTGTTGTTGGGACGGAGGGACCTGCTAGCCCGTTTGGGTGACCGTTCATTACGGTTTGTTGGTGTGTTTGCTTCTGACTCTCAGAAGCATGTTGCGGTGAGGCATTTGCCGTCGATTGCACCTGTTGTTGTTGCTGTATATATTGGTTAGCATAGCCACCGTTCGTCTGACCATAGCCGCCAAGTCCATTGCTCTGCACCTGTTGACCAATGTTCTGAGCGGTGGGCGACGGCGAAGCCGAGTATTGCGACATAGGTCCGCCCCCACCTGTCGCGCTATGCGCACCGTAATCCGGAGGACTTCTAGGCGGTTCCGGTGGTTGAACCGGTGCTGGGGGCTGCTGTTGTTGTTGTGCCGCTGCAGCAGCTGCGGCGGCAGCTGCGTTAGCACCACGACGGCTCGTCTTGGTAACGGGGTCGCGACCTGGATGATGGTGGGCCGAAATGGGCAGCGTAGCTGGGTCCGGCTGACCACTAGATTTGACAGCATTCTTGTGCAACGTTGTGTTATAGTGGCGCTTCAAATGACCCGAACTGGTGAACCATTTATTACAGGCTGTACAGTTGTATGTTTTTGGCCGTCGCGGCTCATTTGATTTCCAAGAGGATGACTTGGCTGTCAAACTGTTAGACGGTAGGACAGACGAAGAACTTGGAGGTTCGAAGCTACGGTACTGTTGCTGTGCATTATCTTGCGGTCCGCCGGTGGTCGTCGATGGAAACTCAGCCGGACTCGTAGCAACTGGTATCATCTGTTGTTGTTGCTGTGCAGAATTTGCGACCGATGCTTGTTGGCACATATCGGTGTTGCCAGTTATCGGGTCGAATGATTTCTCCACATAGTGCTGCGAATCCGGATATTCTTGCTTGATAATGCCGAACTCTGATTTGATCATTGCGCCACTACCGCCTCCGCCGGGGGCCTGCTGATATGGCGATTGTTTCGGCGAATAATACGGAGACTGATGCGGAACTGGTGTCTTATCAGCGCCGTGATGTCCATGCTGTTGTTGCTGTTGTTGTGGCATATACGGTGATAGCCCCTCTTGCGTTGGTTGTTCCCAACTGTGCAACGTGCGTTGCTGCATCGATTGCATCGAATGCAATGGATCCGGACCAGTTGGCATGCCACTAACTACGCCAGTAGGACCACCACTCGGATCATGTTGCATAATGTGCTGCATGCCGCTCGACAATGGCGGATACACCATCTTCTGTGAATCTAAATCGAGTATATCACTGGGATTACCACCACCGCTGCCAGTCACTGGCGGCTGAGTTGTCGGTAATTCATCCTTAATATACGGCGAACTGGCATACCCACTGCTACCATACGGCGATTCACCATGCACATTGGCAATGTGCTCTTGCAGCTCCGATTCATTAGCGGTCATAATGCCGCATTTCTTGCATTGCAACTTGCAGCCGGGTGAGTTTGGTGTATGGCCACCAACGCTACTACCGCCGCTCAACTGCATATGTGACGATGTCGATGTGGGACTTGTCGAACTAACTACACGCGGACTTATGACGGTCGTGGTCGAAACAGCGCTGACAACCGATGTAGAAGCCACTGAAACATCATCGTTGCCACCATTGCCACTAGTACTGCTACCAGTACCGCCAAGACCGTTATTAGGTATAACTGTGGCCGGCGTATGTAGGTAGGGGTGATAGCGTAAACTCGACGTCTTAAAATCACTGCTGCTGTTGTTGCTGGCGTAGAGACTACTTCCATAATCGGTAGTTGCCTGTTGTTGTTGATAAAACTGTTCATAGCTATTCATATAGCTGGAGGCATAGCCAAGGTGTTGGTGTTGTTGTTGCTGATGTTGCATATCCTGAGCGCCAGCTGTTGCGTAAATATTGCCATACATGCTGTGCTGTGTTGGTGTAGCACTTGTTGTCGCTAGCTGATTGACACCACCGCCGACGACACCCACACCATTGTTACCAGTATTATTGTTGGAGTACATGTTAGTGTATGGTTGGGGTGTTATTGTCGTTTGTTGTTGATCACCCGTACTGAGTCCTCCACCAAAACTTTGATGATTATTGTGTTGTTGTTGCGCTTGTGGTTGCGGTGTACCTGGCTGATTATCACTAGAATCTGCTGCAGCACTTATAGTTGTCGTCGTTGTTGAGTTGTTGTTAGTGTTGCTAGTGTTTGCCGGCGCTGTCGTTGAATTCGTTGAATTATTGCTGATGTTGTTTGTAATCGGTGTGGGTGTTGTATTGCCACTTGCACCGCCGCCACCACTGTTAATACCAGCTCCAGTGCCACCTCTGGTATCAACGTCAGTAGCACTGCTAGTGGCATGCGCCTCAGCCACATGCAGTTGCGGCATGTCACTTTTAATTGTCGCCATTAACTACATAAGTTATCAGCTTCTTTTGCTATATTCGTAATGATATGATCCTTGATATATTGCTTATCCTTTCTGCTTGTAGGTCTCCGATGTTTATATATATATATATATTTTTTGATTTTGTTTTTTTTGTAATTTACGTCTTCCAAAAGATTTACCTTTCTGCTACACGTGTTGCTTTCACTGCAGATCGCTTGTGACTGTTCGCATCCTCAGCTCTAGACAAACATTTAAAGCTAATCGTCGTTCGCATTGATTGCGTTAATGACTGACTAGCCGGTCCACTCTCTTTATGGTTACCTCCCTATCGCTCACACACTTCTAAGCGATTGAACACAGCTCTAATGCTGATAATGATGCTGCGTTATGTTTCTCCTTTTTGCTCAACACAGTCGTAAATATGCTCACACACGATACACCAGGCCAACGAAATGCAATGGAATGCACACAACCAAACGAAGGAATGAGCGAACCAATTTACGAGAGCGCGTTTGTAGACGCTTCTTGCTGCTATTGTTCTCTTGGTGCCGCTCTCACGCTCTCCAAGGCAGCTAATCAAAATTGTATGCGTTGGCTTTCTCTATCCTCTCAAACGATTCACGTTGCTGAATTCTTTTAGTCGTTGCTCTTGTTCGTGTTTAAATTTTTGCCGTTTGGTTGCTTTTGATTTTACTGTTGATGTAGACGATGTTCTTAACGTTGTTTTTATTCTAGCATTTGCGTTTAATGCATTCGCATTATTTGGATTTCAATTGAACTGTGCAGCAAAAAAAGGGGAGAAGGAAAAAAAATTAGCGACAAATTTCATTTAATAAAATTTATAAGCATATTATAACAAAAAACAAAAGCCACAAAGATATAAACGCACAACCTTAAATATGCATGTATAATTTCGAATAACTATTCTCTTCAGATCATTTTTCTTTGTTTACTTTATTTACTATTTAATTCGCTACATTCGAGCGTTTCACTGTTAATCAACTGTTTACATTTTAAAGTTGCTGGCTCAGTGTTTCTTATGAACTTCTTTATTTTTCTTTCTTTAAGCAATTGTTTATTTATAAAAACAGTGTCTGTTTTTCTGCACCACACACTTGTCGAACGAATAAATAAACCATGATAAAAAAACATATATCTATATATATAAACATAAATGTGCACATATATATGAATAAAAAAAAAGGCAGACGCTCAATCAAAAGCATCGAAATATAGCAATCATGCACACATACACAGAGAGAGAGGGAAATGAAAGCAAATTACACTATTTGAGACGAAGAACATTCAACTCGAACTCAAACATTACTTTGCTTTCCTTCACAATTTGCTCTTTGTGTATGGTGATGCTTTATACTTTAACGCTGTTTTTTTTTGTTTTTTTATTGCAAAACGGGTTTTGTGCTCTTGCGCGAAGTCTTTCATTTGCCGTCTCGTTTCGTGTGTGCACATGCGTTGCTCACTTTTTGAGCGTGGCGCTGTTGAGCATTTGGTTTTGTATATAATTGTTATTTTTGTTTAAATACAACAACAACAAATAAGAATAATGTTATTTATAAAACGTTTGTTTTTGTTACAAATGTAAGTTTTAGTTTTGCTGCAAAATTTAAGTTTGAAAAACTATCTTCGTAATATTTGTTTATTACTATTATTATTTATATTCTTGCATTTTCATTGTTTCTTATTATTTTAAATAAAAAAAAACAAACAAATGGGAGTTAAGCAAAAAGTATTTCGCCTACTTTAAATAAAAATCTGTTTCAAATAGTTATTAAAAATTATCTTCATTATTTTGTAGGTTGTGCATGTATAGGTCTTTTGGCTTTGGGTTTTGGTGATTTATTTTATTGTTTTTAGTTTTTCTTATTACCATTGCTTACTTTTGCTTTATAGTTGCTATTTTTTTCTTCGAATGACTTTATTTTTAAATTTCGTTCGTTTAAACAGAAAATAGTACAAACTCAATAAAAATAAATAAAATGTAATTACAATTAATGCACAAATTTATTGTTTTGTTGTTCTTCCGTTAAAAATTTTGAATTTTTTTTTTTGTAGAATTATTTATTTTATTTTTATACTTTTCGGCGAAGTTTAAAAAAGTATTCATTCACTTCTCTTTTGTAAACACAAATTTTAAATCAAATCAAAAATGAACTTTTTGAACGTTTTTTTTTTATTTTGTGTCAGAATTTTTCTTTTTAATTCACTTAAGTCCGAAAGTTTTTTGTCGTTTTTGCCGAAATTTATTTGCCAAAATTTGTTGCTTTTGGTTAATTTTTGTTGTTTTAATAGAGTTGCATTTAAAAAAAATAAAACAAAAAATGGCGTTAAAATAGCCGCTCCACTCCGTTCGCACGATTCGTTTGCGATCGACCCGTGTCCTTCTTCCTCGTCCGACGGTCGAAATACAAATAATTACAATCTAACACCTTTTCTATCAAGCAGCCAATTTATGTGTAGTGTTGGACCTCGGCTGTCGGCTTTGTCGCGTCGCCGTTGAGTGATTTTAACTTTGTAGTGTTCAATATTACTTAAGCATATACAACACATACAACACATTCGACGAAATTATCGAAATTATGCTTATTTACAATAGATTGACGTTTGTACTTATATCTTTACTTTTAACATTCATCACTTGTTTGTAGCATTTTTGTATATGAGTGAAGTACGGTCGACACGAAGCTGAGTCGTGTTGAATTTAGCATTGGCCAACCGAGTGAACGGCTAGTAGCCGAAGCAGCGCAGCAGCAGTGGCAACACCAACCACTTTGCTCGTGCAGAAAAAGTATATAAGCCGAGTCTGCCTGATGCTGTCTATAACTGCGTGTGTGTTGCATGCCATCAGCGAAAGAGAAGAAAGATGCCGTGTCAGCAAAGAAGCTGCGCAGCTCAAACAAACACATTCAAAGCTCGTGAAGTCAAATGTTAATTTTCCCATTAACAGTGCTGTTGATCACGGAAAATATATGCATAAACCAAAAATACGAAAAATGGTTAGTCCTTTCTTCGGAATTTTCTTTAAATAAAAAAAAAATTTTATATAATACTGAGCGATTAACATTAAATGCAGTAAACTGCTTAAGATATGTATTTGTATGATTATATGAATAACGACCTGTGTATAGTAGTAATTCTAGTTAATTCTTTTTTTGGGAAAGGCCGTCTTGGTGTAAGCTTTTCAGTCTATGAGTTCTTGAGCTTAGATTCAGCCAGCTACTATAACAAGTCGAGGGGCGAAGTACACATATATTCAAGGTGAGGGGACTGCACAGAAAAGAAGTGAAGGAGATGTGGGAAAAGTCGACGTCATTTGTCTACACAAATCCACAAGATCAACTGAGAAACACTTTTTCGTTTTATTTATTATAATTGTTTTTTTTTTTTTTAAATATTTTTTATCTGTTTCTCTCTTGCCTTTCCATCTTTTCGGTTACTGAGTCATGCACAAAAGCATGGCGCTCAAATGGATGTTGGTGCCAAATGGCTTTAGCCTTGTGTATTGGCCCGATAGGGGACATATTGGATATAGGGGTCCAGAAGAATGGGAAAGACGAGACCAACGAAAGTGTCGATGAGGCGTGCAAATCGCGCCAAACGAGTTAAAAGGCAGGCCAAGGTTGATAAAGCCATACAAACCAACAATTGTAGCCGAAAAAGTGTGCAGGAATTGTCGAATATGCGGCGGCGTGTGGCATGTGATGGTGGTGTCATGTACGAAGCGTGACCAATAGCCAATTGCCAAGTTTCAAAACTGGCAATACCCATAGGTCCAGTGACGAAGTCATCAAAATCGCAAATTGGAAAAGCAAATAAAAATGCAATAATGATGATAATTAACCCAAAAAGTGCAATTAACTAAGGAATTGAATGCACACGGAAACAAAATGCGTTGAATTAATCAGAATGCGTATGACGGTTTTTCAAATAAAAATGTTTTCCTTTTCTCCTATAAATCGGTCGTTAAAAAAACTCTAACTAGACCATCTAAAAATTATCCTCATATTATAGTCGAGAAGTCATTGCACCTTTAAAATTGACTATTATGGCGTTTTGACTATTATTGCATTGTGCTACCGCTGCCTCCGCCTTGTAGTCAGGTAGTATTACAGGGTTGTAGTACTTCGAAGGCGATAAAGGAAAGGTCCTTAACACCATTTGTAAGCGCCATGCTCGACCCGTAACAGTTCCTTTTTTGCTGTTGAATTTAAGCAGGTAACATTTAATTTGTAGCACTCTCGAAAACCGAAGCCCGTTAGGTTTTGGCCGAGATACAATTAGCACCTGAAATGTGCACAGAAGTCAACAAAAATTAAGTCCATCTAATGAGAACTGAGGTCAACAATAAATCAATTGAAAAGACTAGGCCGGCAACTCTGTTAGGACGCCGAAAACAATCCGTTTGGAAGAGTGTAGGAAAAATACACGCTGAACAAAACCTAGTCAGCCATACCTGCAAGTAGCCATAGCGATCAATGAAATCACTTTTTCCAACGATGTATTGTATAATGAGTATTTTTAGGTCTATTCTTTTCTTAAGGAATAAAACCCCAAGACAACTCTACTGAAATGCATGCTCTACATAGCTGGGAAATCCAGTCATTAAGAGACTAAGACTGGAAACTACTATCGACAGAGGCGACGTGTGAGCTTTCAGAAAACCAATATTGCTTTTGCAAGCCGAAACTTAAGTATCGGTTTTCTCTCTCACAAAAAAATAAAAAATTAAAAGGTAAGAACATAAAAAAAAAAATTAAAAAATACACGAGTACTAAAGCTCACAAACATATACACACCCGCACATACAGTTAGCTGCGTTCATAAAACCCTAATTAAGCGTTCGAGCCGTTTCAGCGCCGTATGTGTGATTATCATAGCACATAGTACAATAACAACAAATATAAACTGAAACGCGTAAGACTCTTTTATGACGTATGTAGGTGCATTGTATTCTGCAACTTTGGGTTTATTGCATTTCCTTTTCCTTTTTCCACTGTGCCTCGACCAGCATTCACTCGTCGCTCTTCCCCGTTTGGCGTTTTATTATGGGCGGCGAGTTTTATTGCTCTTCGAGCGGCAAGGACGAACGGGCAGGTAGGATTTTATTGCTTCTTTGTTTGTTTGTGTTTGTGTTTTGTTGGTTTTGTAGTTCCAACTAAAATTATGATTTGTCAAATGCAGAGTACCTTCGTCTCAACTTCGTTTGAATTTAGTTTGTTCGTGATTTTCAAAGAATTTCCCACCATCCGCATTGCCATTCAGCACCGTTAATTCTTTTCTAATGGTATAATTTTATAACTTTCTTAGGAAGTTTGCATTAAAAACAAGTTTTCATTAATAAAAGTCCATAAAGGCTTATAGACGTAATATTCATAATCGCCTTCAGGAGACAAGTTGATCTAGCCATGTCCGTCCGTCTGTGTGTAGTTCTGTCTGTCTGTATGTGTGTATGCGAACTAAGTTCACTGTTTTTCAGATAGACATGCAACTTTTCGTATAGTGATAACTTTCCTGAACACATGTCAAAGCACTGACTAAGGGAGACGTGGAACGCATTTTTTCTGTCATTCTTATTTTAAAGTACAAGAGCACATGCAGAACACAAAACTAAAAATAATGACAAGCTTTAATTATTCATCAACAAAAATTATAGCGAGAGCGAAGGAGTTTAATGAAAGAATGATCTTTTGTTGATTAATACGAAAAAATATACCTGATCAACTTCTCTCAACAACATTGGCAGTAAAGAGCGCCCAGGGGCCAATGCTAACCATAAGTTTGAGTTTAGGCAGTGGAAAAAACATAGTACGATGGATGAAATACACGACGTTTTAAACGACGTTTTTTAGACTTCTCATATTTAGCTTCGTGCAGCTGCGTTAGAAGCCATTGTACAACAATAAATTGCACTATCCTCAGAAGCCGTCTCACTCAACTACAATATAATTTCATCCATAAGATCACACTGTACTTTATCATTCGTCACTTTACTATGATATACAACGCTGTACTATTGTTTTTGTTGGGCTATAGCCACACATGTGATCATTGACAAAAATGTACAAATTATTTAAAATAAATAAGTTGGCAAGTTTTTGTCACCGATTTTTTGGATATTTTGATTTGATTTTTTGGAAATGTTTTCTGAGTCAACAAAAATTGACCAGAAGAGAAAAATACTAAAAACTATGGAGTCATGTAAATCAACAAAGGTCATATACAACAACCATGCGAATACATTGAAAGGAAATAGATAAAATATAAAGAAAGCAGACACAAGCGTACATGCAAAGCCACAAAACAAGCAAAAACAAAAGTCGGAAAGACGGACAGGAAAACGCAAAAGACTAAACAAATGTGAGAAACATGCACTAAAATAAATAAATGCACATTTTCCATTCACACTCCTGCACTTCATAAACGAATGCAGAGAAACAAACAGAAAAAAACCTTTACTACGGCTACGACGAAGTCGTAATACGCTTCACCCAACGCAAGACTAAATTTCAATTTCAGTCGACAGTCATGAGTTTAAGCACACAAGGATATGACATTTTTGTGACTTATTTTCAAGCAATGGACACTATACCTACAGCAGTCCAATACTCAGGCCACTATAAAACTACTGCCTATGTATTACGTTTTTGATTTGACGTAGGTTTAAGAAATGGCCACTCCACTTGCTGCACTTCTACACTAAGATCAATGATTTGTATGGAAGCTGTAGTCCTAGGGTCTTCTTCTATTAGCTTAGTAAGACAAAAAAGATAATGGTTATACCAATCCTGGAGAGATTCGACCGATTCCGACATATGTACAAAAAATTATATTATACTTTTTACTCTGTATCTTTATATATATATATATAAATCGATTTATGCTAGTCTGGCTGTTTGCCTGGGGCCTATAGACTCCAAGACCGTTATACCGAACACCATGAAAATAGGTACAATTGGTACAAGCCATCATGGAGAATGCTTATGGCTAGAGTTAGTGCGTTACTACACCGCCAAAGTCGGTAAATTTCATTCAATTTTTTGTATGAAATCAATATTGCTTGAACAGTTTGCCGTTGAAAGGTATATCAAATTCGAAGTCGAAAATCTGTCAAAGGAAACATATTAAAAAAAGTTTCCAAGTTTCCAAAAAGTGTTCCAATCAAAATATTGGTCGGAGTAAACGCACAGCAAAGCAATAACATGATCATAGAGTTTATGAGACTGAGGAACAGCGTAGTCAGGATTTGTTGGTAAATCGAATAAGGTCAAATTACCACAAGAAAAGGGATAGTAAAGTTTGCTGGCATGTTCATTTTCAATAAAAAGCAACCACAGAACACGAAGAAGGCGAGCGAATGAACACAGAAGAAATAAACAGAGCATGTCGGTGACGCGACTCCTAACATTCTGCCATACCAAAAATCGCTCAACGCGACTAAAGACCTTTTCATTTGCCATTTACAGCTTCATTCTACACAAATCCCGAGCTGGGCCGGGGCCCCTGCTAGTAGAATATAAAAGAAACAAATTGCAAAAGGAAAGTGAGAAAATCAATGAAAACAGGCAAGAGACGCCACAAAGCAAAGCGAGAAAACATATGGCAGTAAGGCTGGCGGTAACGGTGAGACTTACAGCGGTGGGAAAAACCTGTCAGAGTTCTTCTTAACATACAATGATTAAGGGAGGGTGGTAGTTATGTAGAGAGCGCTACCTAAGTATAGGAAACAATTTCTGCTAGCCATTTTTGTAGTGTTGGCTCTTCTCGAAATCTGCTTGGAATATTAAGCGAACTTAATAGGTCAACATTGGTTTGATCACGCTTTAAGGAATGTGCCTTGGTATAGGTCACGTAATAAACTAGGTTATCTTCATAGAATGATTTTCAAAATAAAACAGGAATAGATCACGTCATGTTCTGTAATACAACCAATTACTGTATATGAATGTATGGTATACAGATCGGGAATTTCTTTAAAAGTGAAAATTTTCCAAAGATTCCAGCCAGAAATGAGGCCTCTTACATTCATCGATACCTACACATGCCAACGATCGAATAGGAGATCGTTACATACACGACAGACATTTTTCATGGGTAGCAGCATACATCAACCTTTAGCTATCAACCTGCTGAACATAAGCACTCATTTGCGACACATGAAGAGGCTTGACCCTTCGACTAAAACAGGTTTGCTGCTTTAGGTCATTGGGCGCGTTCAGCAGAAGCCATCACACATAATTTTGTCTGACTTAATAATAATAAACTTAATAATTACTGATTTGTCTCTGCTGAACGCAGTGCTGCTAGATTTGTAAAATTACGGCGTTAGGAAATGCGCGGCATAGTAGTCCGACGCATTTTAGAAGGGACTGGCCTAAAAAAGAAAATTTAATAATTAAATATTATTACATTTCACTTTCGAAGCAACTAATAACAACACTCAAATTATTTTCTTAAAAATTGCGTCTTTATTACTTTGTTTACAAACGGAAAACATCTGATTGAAATGTGATGACTTGGTTATCAAAGTATATTTGTGATGCCTTTTTAGTCATCGCAATCACTAAATGTTCAACGAAATTGTGAATTAGGCATTCACAATGATCGAAAAGCATCAAAAAAGGTCATCAAACACTTCTGCTGAATGCTCCCATTGTTATTTCGAAATGCTCGTAAAAGAAATGTTAAAAACTTGCCATAGGAACCTGATTGTTATTGTTGATTTTCAGCGTATAATAAGTTGCATAGAGAAGCACTTTCATGTAGCGGTCTTTTATCACCACAACACATTCCCTATGAAAGTCATTAGACATTGTGAAATGTGCAGAATGACGCTCTTTTCTAACCTTCGCCACAATCTTTGGATCCTCACAATATGAGCGGTGGTCGGTAGACATAGACTTATAATCGAATGGGCGGATCGCAAACCCTAATCAGGGAAACAAATTCATCTTAAATCTTTAACAAATATGTAATAGGATTTTTGGAACTCTTAATAACACCTTAAACTAGGTGACCTATCCAGCCAAAAGTGGGTACTCTTAGAAGGACTGATATTCTAACCAAGCTATTGTATTTATGGAATGCAGTATGTCCAAGTCAAAAGTTACTGAAAGATCGCACATGGGTATACCCGTATTTACTGCTCACATGATGTATGTAAATAGTATTGTATTATATTGATTTTTTGGGCGTATCGGCCTGACTGGATTATAGTGTCTGTATATAAATTTAATGTGGAATTTGCGGAATAAAGTCATAGCCCAAGCATAGCCGAATTTAGGCATATTCCTGGTGTTAATTGAATTCATAAAAAGTGACAATATCTCAAACGCAATGAACAAACTCCTTAATCCCCATCTGTGGTTCAGATTGGGTTTCAGGTGGGAGGAAACCATTCTTAGATGGACTGAGTGATTGACAGACAAATACCATTTTTTACAGGTGAAGCGTACAAACATAAATAAAATAAAATAATATGGATAATTCGACTTAGGGCACGCCACATCACGCAATAAAGTCGTAAGATGCTGCTAAAGTCAAAATCATAAAAACAGCAAGAGCAACAAAAACAACAACAATAAGGCGAACTACATATATTAAAAAAATAAGAAAATACCGAGCACATCCTTTGCTCATCCTTGGCTAAAAATTTTGCCAACGTGTTGCACATGGCATCGCACTTCTTCTTTCTTTTCGACTTTTGCGTCTGTGTATATTTTATCTTACGCACAAGCATGCTCGTACACACACAAACGAGGATGCCGCACAGCAGGATATACGCTTAAAGAGCAGATGACATTACAACAACAACAACAACAAAATCTTGCATGCAGTGTTGCTGATTTCAGTCCTGCTGATCCTGTAGCGAAATGCAGTGAAATAAGCGCTTTCCTATGTGTGTGTGTGTGATTGTGTGTATGCTCATGTGCGTACACTCGGGGTGGGCTTCAACGCGGCCGCCTCAATGTCGCCACCATCGACGCAGACGCATTCGCTGCTGCTGCCACTTTAGTCTGGCGTTGCGTTAATTCATTTACATTGTACCATTTTGCTCTTCGTTCGTTCGCTCGCGCACATGTTCCTTTGTTCCTACAAATTTGGTTTATGTGCTCACGCAAACATACACCACACCACATGCATACAAACTCTCCTTTTGCACACTTTGCGCGCATTGCGATCCTTTGGTATGCCCTTACCAACACTAATGCACTCATTCACTAGCTCGCTAACCAGTTTTCTGGTCATTCAGTCACTTATTCACATACAACAATCATATTTTGTGCATGTTCCTTTACCAAATCGTTCCACACAGAAATGTTCGTTCTCCCGCTCTTTATCTTTTGCTATCTGCAGTTTCGAAATGCATCGAATGACAAAAAATAAAAAATAAAAAAAAATAGAACTGCATTTGTGTGCGTGCATCCCTTTGTCTGCATTCCTTTGCATCTGCTGTTTTCTTTAGCATCGTTTTCGCCCGCTGTTGTTTTTTTTTTTGGGTTTTCATTAATTTTTGTGTGTATTCAATTATGATTTCTTTGTTCGCAGCACTCTTCGATTGCTTGTTCTCTTTCACATCTATTTGGGTGAGTGCACATCCTGAGCGCATCTTGCGCCGTTATTCTGACAGTGGTAGAGTATTCGCTTCATATTCGCTTCTGCACGATATTTTCTCATGGTATTTTCCTTTGGCCAATACCACAAAACAAACTCATTAGTTGCATTTTTGGCGCAATCTTTCCATTTTCGAAGCATATCCAGCTAGCGGGAGTGTACCTCATGTACAGCTGCAGTTGCATTTATATCTATTGGCTTGTACAGCTTGACTCAAAGTCCTTGCTAATGTGTCTGGCGATCTTAAGTCGATTGTATTCATAGTTTTATAAAACTTGTACCCGGTTCTTGACGTAAGATTATCTGTATCTATAAAATTGGCTCCGTCCCCATTCTCTGTTAAGTTTTATGTCTGTCAGCGTACACTCCATTATGATCAACTATAATTGCTAGTCTTCTTTATTCTTTGCCTTTGTGATAAAGGATGTCTGTAGAGTAGAGTGTCTTTTTTTTTCTTTCCTTTTTTGTTAGCCACAAAACAAGTGATAATACTAACTGGTGATGATACTAACTAACTAAATAACTAACTAAGCTATACTCGAAGAAACTGACTGAAAACTCTCCAGCTACTCTTGTAAGTCGGTGATGAATTAATAGATAGCTACAGCGGGAGATACCTTCAAATCGTAAATCAACACTACTGCGAGAAGAATTTTTGCAGAAAAGTCAAGGCCTGTGTGGTGATCGGTTATACTGCCAAAAATAAGGAGATTTTTCAGAAACCTATTAAGTGAAGTTAAATGTACTAATGGCGAAAGCTACTGGGGAAACTAATCATATAAAAATATACTCGTAGTTGAGAAAAGCAAGAAAGGCGAAACTTTTGTAGTGATATCGATGTATTGCGGATGCACCCAGACTTAGCTGAATACGCTTACAAACTTTCAACTGCACCGCTGAATAAGCTGATGCAAGCTGGACTACGTCAAGTGTGGAGTCTCTTGACATTCTAATGAAGAAGTATCTACATGAACTGCAAATATACTCGTAACCTAGGGTATTGTAAACACACTTATTGCTGAGTCAAAAATATCCTGGTCTGTCAGTACCGTTTAAGTTAGCACAGTTCTAACACTTTAGGGTCTATACTCGTATGTATAGTGTGCCCCCAAATAATTATTTTTAAAAGCATGAACTATTGTATATCCTCTAGGGAAACCTTGTCAGCAGTTTCTTCGACTTAGCCAATACGCTCATGGTTCTAGGATTACGACCTATACAAAAAAATTCATTAAAAAAATTCAAATTTTATAAGAAGTTTTGTAATGTTAATTGCTACATGTTCTGCAAAGTTGATGGTTGAACGAGCTTAGCCATGACCAATCCAAAATCCAAACCCAGCTTCTTCCACATACAGAGAACACACATTGAGACGCAAGCCCACAGGTCGTTCTCGTCTACGTAGACTAGATCAAATAATGTGTTTTTATTTTATTAAAAATTCAATTAAAAATTGTTTAACTTGGACAAAGTTAAATAAGCAAAATAACACCAAAAAGGGATGAAGAAAGTGCAAAAAAAGACAAGAAGTGTTGGGTACGAGAAGAAATGCAAACAAAAGACAATACAACGAGTCTAGAGTCCTGGGCCAAGCAACCCCGTTATTATTTATTCCCTTGCGTTTTTTTTTTGTTCACCCAAAAAAGAACCCCTTTTAAAAATTGAGATACAAATAAAAAAGAGACAGAAAATTGGGAAAAAAACTGGCTTAAATTAAGCCCGATGACGGCACATGGTCACAGGGCGGCAGCAGCAGGTGAAGAGATTTGGATGCTGTGAAAATTTGGGTGCTTGACAGTGGGCGGTATGTGGCGTACGGCAGTGATGTCCACGTCAAATGGACACGACCAAATTATATAAAATAGCAAAAACACGCATAAAATTTACGCAACGTCAAAGGGTAAAATTGTGCAGGGTAGCTGCGGTAATCAAAGTGTACAGCGGTAGGCTTAAGACGGCTGTGGGTGGATGGGTGTTGGTCAAACAAAAGGAGCAATAACAATAGAAGCGAGATTCCGGCGCAATGCCTCCTTTTGCCAATTTAAACTGGACTATGCGAGCAGAAGAAATAAAATAAAAGAAAAAGGAAACGTGTGCAGAGAAACGAAGCGCAAGCAAGCTATATTATAGAATATTTCGGCTGCGACGAATGGACATACTATACTTCTCTAATTTGGTATGTCTAATACGAGTGATGTCCAATACGACAGAAGTGCTTTAGATTACGTTTGGCTGACGGCAGCGAACTGCCGACTCACTCACAAGTACGAGTGTATGCAACTAAGATCAACATAGGCCTATTGCTCTTCTTTATAAATCCTCATTTTATATTAGTTAGAGTATAAAACATATATAAAAAAAGGAAGAAAGCGAAGAGCACAATACACTTGTGCATACTCAATACCACAATAACAACAACAATAGAAAACAATAAACAACGAAAAAACATAGAAATATTTTTGTGCTTGGTCTTGCAGTGGTTTTGCAAAAGTTTAATGCTAAAAAATAATATGTTTCTTTAAAAAATCAAAAAAGTAAGAGCACCAGTGTCTTCGATAGAGTAAATATATTGTTAAAAAAATTTAAATCGGTTCATTATAATTTGCGCCAAAGCGTTACATATAACTCCCATATAATAAATTTTATATAATAGTATAGATTGGAGAATTAATTGAAGTAGAGTCACCTGATTCAGGAAAGGCAAAAATATCCGTTTGGAAAAAGTAGTTGTGCCAGCTCTAGCAGCGCCATTTATCATGTCTATCAAAAAAATTAGTCGGTTCTAGTCATTTCATCGATGCTCCTTCAACTGATTTCCTCGTTCGGTTGAATAACGTATGGCCGTATAAGACTGGGAACTCTATTTGAAAAATTGGAAAATTGTTGAAATGATCCAATAACTACGAGAAAGACGCGTTAAATGCAAATCAAACTGGATATGTACGAGTGCTATATTTATGCCACAATAACGCTTTATTGTGTCATAACCAGTTGCGATATTTAGAATCTCCTGATCAAAGCCTGATCCAGTGTCATGCTTATTTTGTGTTCAAGAGTGACGTGTTATGTGTTAGCCAATGTTCAGAGTGCTGCTCGGATTTTATAGAAACTCCGAATTTGCCAGTTATGTGCATGTTCCCTTTCCCAGGCTCTTAATTTTAGTGTATGTTTTAATAATGGTTCTGACAAGCGTGATGACAAGTCATAGCGTGATTGCAAGCAACATGAAGAAATAAGATCAACGTTTAATAACATCTGACATCACAACTTGTAGGCAACGCGATTTGAACCGCGATTAATTAATCCGAACTGTGTGACGCAGACTTTCGACACACACGGCTAATGCCTTAGCATTTTAGGGTTCTTAAACCCAATAAAATCCACGCTGTAAACGTGTAATGCGTTTACTGTGATTATCAACGTTTCGAATATGGTAAAAGAGCATCATATTTTTCTTAATTATAAATAGTCCAATCTCTTTTATCTGTCTATTAAAATTTCTAGTCTGATTTGAAAGTGAATTAAATGTATAGGGTGTCCTTTATTTGGAGCACTCAGAGTGGCTATCCATAGTTCCTTTTTGATACCGAGCGCATGATTAGTTCGGTTAGAAATATGGCTTGTCCGTATCGTAGGAGATTCGGCGCAGTTATTTGGACGCAATGATCTATGACTTTTATTGTCACAACTGAATAAGCTTTGAAGTAACTAAAATTTCAAGTTATTCAGCTTCAATTAACCAATTGTAGAAATAGTGGACTATTCACAATTATACAGGAATGCAAATGGTCGACTTAGCGGAAAATAATCAGGCGACATACACTGCTTTCATAGCAACTGTTGAAGTTTTGGGATTATACAGAGCTTAAACGTATGCTAAATTTTCGACCAACACTTTTACTATCATAATTGCTTTTTAGCAATTCACAAATAAAGTTTATCTACAAATATACGTGGAAATTGCGAATTATCCGTCTGTAAAATTTATCCGTTTATGCTTGCTTGCAATTTTCATCAAGGAAGCTCATATGGATAAGGAAATAGGTGCAATCAAACGATGTAGGGCATTGAAAGAGTGAAATGTCTATAAACACGAGTAAAAAGAAAGCAAAGCACGCAGAAAACTTTCCCTCTGCTTGGTATGCCCTTCAACCCTTTTTGACTAACATTCATTTGAGTGAAAGAGAGGTGACTAGCGATTGCCGAAGTGGGCAATGGACTTCAAGTACGAGTACGAGTAAAGCGTGTTAAAGCTGGAACTGGGGCTGTAAAGGGAGCTAAAGGTGAAGCAGACCACTGGACGTAATGGCTAAGAGTGCTGGCGACAATGCTGAAGACGCAGCCGCAGCGAAAACAAAAGCAAAAGGATGCCATGCATTGTGTTATTGCTGGTCTGTTCCTGTGCTCCAAGGGTTGATGCGTGCTATTCGAGACCTTGAAGGATTTCACTTTTTAAGGCAGCGCTGTTACGCGCCAAAGTCGACGTTCGAGTTCAAATCGTTGGTCACTTCAAATGCTACTCACTGTCGAGCTCTCTCTCTTTCATGGACCCTAAAATGCAAACATTTGCTGAGCGCGCCATGATAGGCCGGTTGGGCCGGCGTATGTGGCCAGCAGAAGTAAGCCGCAGCCAATGCTTCTCTGCACTCGAACCACGTGGTTTGTGCTGGACTTTGGTTTTATTTCTTTTTTTTTTAGTTTGGTTTATTTTCTTTCCACTTTCATTCCTCCCACCTTAACAATTGGTAAGCGACTTTTTAGCAAAGGCAAAAAGTATGCACGTTTGAAGCATTGAAGAAAGCCACGATGACGACGATGACGGTGAATATGGTGCCTCTGGCAGCTGGATGCATAATTTTCTTGGCCCCCGTGCTTGGTCCTTGGCAGAATGTTTTTCTTTTCATTCACTCGCTTTTTATTATTTTTTTTGTTTTCGATTTTGGTGTTGTCGCTCTTATTGCCCCCACCACAAACTTCACCTCCTACACACTATTATATAAAGATGTAGAGGCAATAACAGCCGTAACGAGAGCTATGAGCTACAATAAGGGAAACTTCTGTAAAAAAATTGAAACAAGAAAAGCTGAAGAATGAGAAAAAAGGAGAAATCCTGCGAAAATGAAAGGGTGAAACGAGTTTAAGTCGACTTTGGTCGTTTGCTCCTGCCCAGCCTCGGATGGTTGAATTCAGAACGGACGAACGCACAAATGAAGGCCAATTTCAGCAGTGGAGTGTCGGGTGGTGTGCCTGAGCTAAGGTGGCAATGTGCTATACACATACGTGTACTGTTCCTGTTTGCCATTGCATATGCCTTTTACACTTATGAGCGCCTAATGTAAACACTAAATGCGCATGAAATTTGTTTACGGAGGGCTGAATGCCAAGGATCTGGGTTGGCTTTTGTTGTAATGTGGCATATAGTGTATCAAGCGTTCTAAATGTTATTGTTAAAGGAATAGTATCAAGGCGTACGATAGTGATAAGTTTTAATAACCAAACGTCTGGCTAGCATTTGACAGATTGTGCGCTTCTTTGCATGAAGCGATATTTTCAGGTTACGACATTCTATGTCAGATGTGTTGATATTAAGGCGGAGACGAAGTGCATAGGGGTTTCTCAACTTTGATTTATTACAGTGCACTGCTACTTAACAACAGATGAAAATCCTGTTAATCACGCGTAAATAGACGGAACAAAGTCGTTAAAAACTGTATATCTGCTTGAACACTTCAGCATTCAAGCTCTACAGCGAGGCTATTCCAAGCCCATAGTATAATATTTGCTTGCGATTAACAACGTGGTCCGATACATCGAGCCATTTTATCAACTGTTGAGACGAGAACTCTGCTTGGCCTCCACATCTATGGTAGCTTGTTTTATTTGGTTACAGGTCTATAAGTTAGATTAGATGAGGTTGTAGTGTATGTTTGTTGTAGTCAGCCATCTAAAACGAAGCTACCCTGAGTAGGAAGAAGCTGCGGTTAGCAATAGGTCACATCTGGTTAACATAGGTGAAGCAGTTCATTTATTACTGTCTAATGAAACTCGAGAAAGTTATTTTTCCAATCATTTGGTGTTTCCCAAAAATATTATTCTCTGTCATCCGGCTTGTGGCATCGTTCCAAGTAATTCCTATTCGACTGCAAAACACGTTGCTATCGGTGTTTCCACATCCGAAAGCAGTTGTGGAATTTAGTTTTTCCAATGGCTTTCAAGTTAGTCGTCGCATTCGTTTCAGTCATCGAAATCTCAGCAATTTTGGAATGAGTTTCGCATTCCTGAAATTTCAGACGAAACACAATTTTTTCTGAATTTCACGATCAGCGTTTAGATCAGCAGATAGGCAGAGGGCGATCTACTTCAATCGCAAGTCGCACACGCTCGATATTTGCAGGTCTTCTGTGTCCATTTCAATAGATTCCGCGCAACTCTTTTCGAGTTTAACGAATTTAACGAAGAGCTTAAAACAAAATCAGTGATAACAAAATCCAACTGGAAAAAAAATACACGCTGCGCGTAAGATAACACGTCCCATGGGTAACTCCGGCAGCCGGCGTGTTCGTGGGAAGTCCCTGATTACGCTTGTAACCCACAAAATTCACCCAAACATTATTTTTTTTTGTCATTGTAGCAAGGCACAAGAATATTGTTGTATACCCCGTTCCAAAAGTTGAAAGCCAATAAATTCGAATATGTTCATTGACCAAATACTGTATTCAACAAATCTATCACTATAGATGTTTTCAATGCTTCCAAAATTAATTTTTTCAATTTGGGGTACTCGTGATGCGTCGATTCTGAGCCATGAAGCAAAAGTCATAGTGTATTCCAAGGCTGACTGACATGTTTAAGTATTATTATTATTATACCTGAAATCACCAAAATACAAGTTTTTTAACTTTTAACAGAGAATATGACATACGATTGTGCTGCACTTTGAAAAATGCGTAAAGTTAAAAACATCTAGAAAAGTAGTTGGAAAAGTGGTTTCTGGACTAAGCGTTAGGTAATCGAAGGTAAAACACATTATTTTCTAAGGTTCCTCAACTCTACAGAATAACTGCAGTAGGAGTTTGCTATACAGATCTGCATGGACTATTGCGCAATGCAGCGCAGTGTTCCAATGTGTAAGCGGCCAGTTCTACTTTATCTTATCTACACTGTAGACTCCAATTGTTATATAATATTGAAAAAAAAAAAATATAAATAATAATTGAAAGCTTAAGTAACCTCTCTATCTGTACCACCAGTGGTAACTAGCTTCCTTTCATTTGTGATATCACTAGTACCTTTAGAAAAATCGAGTGCTCTATTTTAAAGTAATATACAGAGCCTTAGCTGATATTTGCAGCTGTGTACCTGAAAAAATATGACATCTTTACTAAAAACACTTTTTTAGTAGCAACCCTATGGACACAATAAATATTTCATGTGAAACTAATCAACATATAGCAAGTGTCAAAAATGGGGAAATTCTTGAGCTGAACCATTCACACTGCTATATCCACAGGGCGAAAATCATTGAATTTTACGGAAATGCTTATGGATTTTTTTCTTTGCAAGTTGCCAAAATATCAAAGCGACCATATCAA
Source organism: Cacoxenus indagator (assembly GCA_035041755.1). Lineage (NCBI taxonomy): Eukaryota > Metazoa > Arthropoda > Insecta > Diptera > Drosophilidae > Cacoxenus > Cacoxenus indagator. Next base: position 356,696 of record JAWNKX010000144.1, on the reverse strand, counting down.
TACCAATCTTTGTAAAATTTTAGGGTTACAACAAAAAAATTGGAATGCTATTATTTTTCACACATCTGTACAATAAATGATAGTTCCTCTGTTACTAGTGTTAGTTACCGCAAAGCTTCAGTATACTAGATCCATGTACTGAGAGATCTTAAAGTAGAGAACGGAATGGTGAAGCTGAAGCCGACTGAAAATTCAAATATAGTTGTTTGTATGTGAACGAACATAGTGTGAAGCTCGTGCTGAGTCTGAGTCTGAGCCTGCAGCTGAAGCCGTGAAGTCAATAAAAATCAAATTCGTTGGTCGTTTATTTGTTAGAAACGGATGTTTTCAGCATCCATAAGGGCTATCGAGCTCACATACCATAGGTTCTGTTCGTGCTTCTATCGGTTTTTGGACTTTTCTTTTTTGGACCCGGTAGATGACCTTGCGGTCGAGTTATTTCTATTATTCAGGCTTACGTATCTATAGAAAGCACACTGATACGTACACAGAGTAGGAACAGATTCATTCAAATTTTATAGAACCTTTTGAGCTGTTTTAAAGTGAAATCAATCTGTTCTGTTTTGTGATGCATATTGTAAGTAACTTATGCCCTTTTTGTTTACAGTATTAATGTCACGGCAATGTCAATCACCATTCACTAACACAGTTTTAAATGCATTGCGGTTTTATGTATAAATTGCACGTAAAATAAAATTTAATAAGATTTTCAATAATAACACACAACTGTTTAATTAATTTGTCACCTATCAATACTAACAAATGCACAAACGTTATTTGGTGGCAAAACAACGTTTGCCGGGTCTACATTAAATAAATATAAATGCATTAAAACTAAAAAGTAAAAATTATGACTATTAATTTTTTTTGGTTCATTAAACAAGGTTTTTTTATTATTCCAGATTTGATAACCCTACTGAGGCTGTACTTCGTATTCTGTTCACTTTTTTCGGGCTGCAGCTTTAGACTCAGACTCAGCTTCAGCTTCAGCTTTAGCATCACCATTCTATTACAGCCTTTAATCTTTACAACTTTACCAACTTTAACAGTTTACCTTAAGCTAGTACACACACCGAACATCAACTTTCGCGCTCTGATCAAGAAACATGCGCTGTCTCTGTGTGTTTTTCACATAAAAAAATATACATTTTTTCTTCTTACGCATTTTCATTTTTTATAAAAAAACGCACACACACACATACATATACTCAAGAGACTGTAAAGAAGTAGATAAAAATGCCAAGCGAAAAGTACAGAAAAAAACAAGCAGAAGAAGAATAATGTACACAAAGTGCAACTACCCTTTAACTTGGCCACGCCGTGCTGCTGCTGCCCACGAGTCGCCATAACTCGTCTGTGTGTGTTGTTGTTGCTGTTGTTGTTGTTTTCTTTTTTTCTTTTTGTACATTATGCCCAATGCTTTCTACGTCTTTTTGTACACTTTTCCTGCATCTTCTCAACTCCCCGCTAGTCCCGCATGGCATAACAAACGCGCTGTTGTTTAAATTGGTACTCTTTTCGTGCTTTGAATTTTTAAGTTATAAACTCAAGGGGGTATTTTTTGACAATCAGAATGGTATGACCATCCTCAGGGTTGGGGGAGTATTTGCAAAAAAAAAAAACAAACACACTGACACTAAAAGTGGTTAAAAATCGCCAAGAACGAACTCAAAGCACTGTCTTCTGCCCCAGCTTCATTTGAGCCCATTTCCCCTGGCTATGTCAAAGGGGAAAATGTGTTTTTTTTTTTGTAATGCTTTTTATTTTTATTTTAAGTTATTTAATTTTTTCTGCTTTTTGTTTAGTTTTATATTTGGTAGTGTTGTAGAACTGCGTGTGTGTTTAGGGCGGCCGGCAGCTGAACTGAAATTCCATGCGCCTAAAAGAAGACGTCAACGCTGGAAGGCGACGAAATCATTCGCATTGAATTGTGTTGAGCTGAGTTGAGCTGCGTTGAGCTGAGTCGCCTTAGCAAACAATCCCTTCTTTTCTTTTTTCAGAGTGTTTCGTGTGCGCTTCCAATCAGTTAAATGCTCCACTGTGGCCCATCCATACAGCTACAGGCACGAGCACAGCTGTTGTCCGCTCTTATTGACCTGACCCTCAGTACCCCAATATATACGCCCATGGGACGGACCATTGAGAACCGCCCACTCGCTTGCACTTAAATTGTTAACAAATGGCTTAGAAATAAATTTTCAAGTCGTGTAAGCGAAGCCATTGCCTGGTAAATTAGTTATGACCTTTTAGTAGTTTATGGTCCTGGGAACGACTTCCTTATTCGGTTCGCTTCTGTTCAGCCCAATTTTAATGTGAGCCCAATAAGAAGAAAATACTAAAACAAATAATAAAATAATAATAAAATTTGAAGAAGTCCCGTTAGCTAAAGTCCGAAAAATTACGAATCGAAAAAGAATATTGATTCGCAGATCTCTGCTTCTAACGCCATTGACAGGTTCTAAATCTACATTTAAAATTCTCAAAGTTGAAGGCCGTAGTTGCTAGTAATTTAATAATATTAGGCACATTATAGTACAATAATAAAATATAATACTATATAATAATAATTTGAATTCTCGAAATCAGTGCATTATATACAAGAAAATGGAGCACTATTTTCTCTTCTTAATTCCCTGAATCAGCACAAATTTCTCGAGTTGAGATACGCGTGAATTCCAATGCACAAAAGTTACGACGACAAGACGAATGCCTTAGCGAATCTCATTAAACCAGCTATAGAGATAATTAGCAATTGATTAACCAATCTGAATTAACTTAATAGGGTTAAATAAACAAATAAATAAATAAATAAAGAAGGTGGGACGCGGTGGGAGGGACCGAATTTCAGCCATCTATTGGATCAGGCGACGACAGGCCTAAACCTATTAACGGTTGTAGGGTCTAGGGATCCGCAACCTGTTGAGGGGTATTCCTGTTAGAGGAAGCGGGCAATGCGACCAGAGAAGATCTTTTGTACCCGTTTTAATAAAAGCTAAGAGGTTCTTTGTCGAAGAGTTCCTGATTAGAGCAGGTGACACAGAGTCCTGTTGCATGAAGTTCAGAGGAAGTCTCAACACCAAATAATAGGAGTAGCGCAAACACAACTTTTACTAGTATGACCTTAGGTACCACACCGACTGGGTGCTCTAATAGGCTACTCTACGATTGTGTCCTTCGGACTCTTACTGCAATCGGTTCTGCAATATGGAGGCGCACATAGTTTTTATGCGAATATCAGGTATTTTGGCATTCTAGTCACCTTTCTCTGACTTTACATTTACACTCTTTGTCATAATTTCCTATCTTCTTCATATATCAAATTCCGTCCCCTTTTCAGACTCATTTTTAATTCTAATGCTCAACTGTGAAAAAAAATATTCGTTTCCATTATACAAAATACATACAAGTTAAGATAAAGTGGTCAGAAAGTGTAATAAACCCTTTCTTATTATGCTTTGCGCTGTCTCTTCAGTCCTTGGGCAAACAAAAGCTCCGTTGCCGATTCACTCGTATACTGTTCCTTGCACACTGGACCAACACCATCTAGAGTATTTATTTTCTTCTTTCTTTACATTTTGCAACTAGGCAACTCATCTATAAGTTACGGAAGCACGGACAAAAATAATTTTTTACTTTTCAAAGTGTGCAATTATTTTTAATTGGCTTCCTAAGCGGGAATAGCTTGCATCATTTTTTAAAATTTATTTTTTATTTTTTTATTATTTCCCAAAAAAAGAGTAGATTGTCTATTATAAGATATAAATGTAATGTGTGTCATGTGAGGTTCACTGGACTCACCCTTTTTAGCCTTCGTTTCCTAGTTAGTTCTTCTGCTGGTAATGTATTCACACCATCGCTCGAATGCTGGCAAAGTTTGGTCTAGTATTTTCTGCTTAGTTTGACTATTTCCTCATCTACTGTCGTAGTTCGTAGGTCTCGATGAAAGTCAATGTTGGTTATATACCACTGGGCTTATGTAATGGTACGAATAATTTTAAATTGTTGATGCTGGATTAACTTTATGTTTGATTTTTTGCAACTCCCCATATTTCGGCTCCATATGCCCAAATTGGTTTAATAATAGTCTTAAAGATTTAGAGCTCGTTTTCAAGTGAAATGTTTGAGTTTGGATTAAGCAGCCAGTACAGTTGTTTTGCTTTCGTTTTGATTTGGTAACGCTTTTTTTGCACATGGTGTTTCCAGTCTAGTTTACTGTCAATATATAATCCCAGGTACTTGGCTTCCTTATGTATAATTACGTCGTCTACGTCAATATTTATATGGATTGGTGTGAATCTAGTCTTAGTAGTGGTGTATCATTTTTAATGGGATTTTTTTACTCAGATATAAGAGAAAAACGCAATTATTACATCTCAGCTCGTCGTTTCCTTTAACATAGAGTATAATTAGAGCATACTCTTATGTTAGGACATGTCATAGAGGGTTTACAGCATACATAATCAAGGCAGTTTTAAATTTTAAAGTGAAATATTTGGTGTTAAAAAGTTATCCCCGGATTTTTGCTACAATTTTCAAAAAAAATTTTTTGTTGGCCAATTCCGGTTGCAAGCGGTCGAGTTGTCAACAGTAGTGAACCGAACTAACTGCTTCATAGGCATTGTCAGTAACTGACTGATCAAAGCGAGGTGCATCTTTGACTTCGAAATTTTGAGCAAGCTAGGAGTAGTCAGGCGTTCGTTCACAGCATTCTCAACAACCAATGAAATGCGGATACTTTTTATATCAACTACATTTTCAATACCGCCGCTCTGACCTGAAACTCATGTGTTGAACTATGAACGCCCAACTAGCAAGACCATTAAGCAAGTATTCGCTGATTCCTAGATCACTTAGATTTTGTAGCCCACATAAAAGTATAAGCTCATGTTTCAACATAAAATTTTCATATGTAAAACGTGTCTATTTTGATTGGAATTCGACTCATAAGACTTTATACAACAATTCAAATCAATTCGATTTAATAGCTTCTTATACTGGCCCGACATAGTTACCTTACACCCAGCGCGATGCAAAACTATCACATGTCAAGAAGTGTAATGACAAGTGAAATTACAATGGAAATAACAACAAAAACGACTAAAAACTTTCACAACAATTAAAAAATACAAAACTGCAATAAACACCAAGTGGTTTGGATGGCGAGTGGTTGGCAAGTAAGTGAGCATATGAGCTGGGTACTGATGATGTGAATGTTTAATGTGCATCATTAAGCAAATTGTTCTACTGTTTTATATCCTTTCTCCAACCACAATATACACTACAGCTTGCCGTATTACAACCACAGAAGTCACGTCGTCCCGATGACCCTTTACGATTTAGTTCGTTGTCTAGAAACTATGACGAGTCAAAATTCAAACTTCTTCCACGACAACGTCGACCAATTCAGCCACACATACGGCGAACATGTAAATCATATGACACACGTTATGGACACAAATGAAATTATGCTCGTACACCTCTTACCATTGCGAACCCCAGCAAAAGTTTCGTTGTGTAGCATGCAAGAAGCTTAGCTGGTTCAACGGTGAATCGGAAGGGGATAGTTGCGTGTGGCTTTGGGTGGTCGTATGACAAAGGTGTAATCAACAAAAATGAGTAAGCCGAATAAAATATTGAAGTTTGTATTTTACAGCTTCAGCTTATAAATACAATATATTGAAATTCAAAACACATTTGTACTATACTAGCAGGGCTCCGACGCGGTGCTGCCTTCTGATTTTTATTTTCATTCGAATATTTGAACATTTTGACTTTGTACAGTTTGAGAAGCATCTGAAAATTGTGTTGGTCTTAATATTTAGCGTATTCGACTATTTTTTCGCACCAAACTTAGAAATTTCCTAGAGGAGTAAACAAGGAAATAAAAAATATAAATGGTAAATACAAGGACCGGGTCCTTGTATTTATGTAATTGTTCTACGATCCGGGAGGTAGGTATGCTTTGAGGCTATGGTCCTCCTAAACGGCTGGAACAATTTTGATACAATTTATTGTGTGTCTTTGAGTCGGTCCCTAGATTGGTCAGAATCACGTATGGATCGGGTAGGTTGCCTGATTGCCGAGACAAATGCAGCGTTTTATTGTTTATTAAATTTTTTTTTCAAATATACCCAACCGATTACAATGAAATTTTGGAAATATATACGAGTGGGTCCCCATTCTATAAGAGGGTAGTTTGGAACATAATAGGTGTTGGTTGATATTTTCCATTTATTATTGATAACCTCTTGTCATCTTTGAGGTAGAAATCCTGTGGTTTCGGACCAAAAAACTGCAGTCACTTAGGGATGTCATTGTTACGCCATAAAGATAATTCTTCATGGAGCGAAATAAATGGTAATCAGCTGGTGTTATGTCCGGACTGGGTGCATTTACACATCCCAGCACTGGAGTTCAAATTGTCGCAAGTTACTTTTCCACCAACCCATTATAATGACAAGACAATCTACGTATATATCGTTAAAACTGGGGAAAGTTCTGAATGAGATAATAAGTTATATAATTTCGACTACTTAGTGTAAAAGCCATACTAAAAAATTCTCAATCAATGTCCCAACAAAGTCCAACAGGAACTCACTGGTTTGGAGTCCTGGAAATAGAAGCCAAAATATATTGTGAAATCATTTGTCTGACTTCGAATGACTACGATACATATACATTTTTTTTTGTGGTATGGATAAGCCCTCTGATGATAAATATCTCGTATAATTTGTGCTCAGTCTATAGCTTAGTGTATGGTAAATTTAGACTTATAGTCTCAACAAGCATATTTCGTTTCTGAAAAGAGGAACGCAGTCACACACACGACCACCACTGACACCGCCATTTCAAGACAATCGGTGCATGTGATTTTGTGCGCACCCAGATAATTGGACTATAAATATCATTGGTCACTCACTTTTATACTGAAAACGCTCTAAATGTTAGAACTCTCTCAGTACTGTACACACTTAATAATGGACCCCCTGAAAGACGAGTACTTCCGTTTAGCGAGCACCTTTCCGGGTCCCATTGATTTTGGAAAATATTTTTCATATAAAATTAACTCTGTTTAATGGACGTTCTATATACTCCTAATAGATATGTTTATTGGTAGGTAGAAGTTTAATTACATTTCTTACCTCGCTATTGTGGACACAGCGGTTTTAGATTATTCGTATTTCTGAGGGCTGATCAGACTGCTTTCGCATTCGAATCTATAGAAGTACAAACACACACACACTCTCACGCATATCGCCTACAGTCGATGCATGCTGCGTCATTGTTAACAACTGTTTTGCATACTATTAAGCCTTACTCATACGCACCTAGTACCCAAAGCTTATTTTATGAGTACACACAGACTCATGTGCGCATACAAATGAAGTGGTGCCTCATCGTCTGGTCGATAACCACACTTACTTCGTCATACTTACCCAATCAACAGCCACTCCTCCCCGCTTCAATGACACGTTTATAATCCTTGCAGTATACTCACAAGTCATACACTTTAGTCCAGCATTGTTGGTTGACTTGTGCCTACGGATATACGAAATACGCACACTCACTTGAAGACTATGTGTGTGTGGCTTGTGTTGCTTGTGTTGTTATCCATTCTCTAAAATACACACAAATATACGCGCACACACACACACACACACACACACACACACACACACACACACACACACACACACACACAGAGAGAGAGAGACATATACATGCTGTTCAATTGATGCGTCTGCCCATAGTACAGCGCAAAAACGCCAGCCAACGTAAGCCTACAAGTATGCAACTAATTTACCTACGCCAGCACTTTGTGGCGATTTGCGAGACGCAAAAAGCCAAAGCAAACAAACGCATGAGAACACACACATACTCGTACACAAACACGCGCATACATATGCAAATTTGGTATGCTTTTGTTGATTTGGGTGGCTGAATGGTTGGGGTATTTGGGGGGTGGTTGCTGGATTACAATATTTGATGGGCAGCTGGAGCGGCGAACGTGTTTTGCCAGAGGCAACGCGGCCTGCTACTTTATCATCATCAACATTGGACTTTCACCCGTCCATGTGCTGCCTATTCATATACAAACCACCCAGTGTCCCCGCCTATACTCATTCCTATATCCATACACAAACAAGAGTACACCCTCATCACTAAACACCATCCAATATTACAGCATAACTTGCAGTTGTCTTTCTCTTCGTCATCTTGGTTCCAGTCCGTGGTCCTCGTGGCCGTCCTGCCACCCATGCTCCACCTCTTTCACTATTTTAAAATAGTTTCCATTTCACTTCTCCACAGCACAGCGTTCACTAGTTCACTCGTTTCTTAAGGGTTGCGCTCTATCGCATTTCCCCGACCACTATCCCTACCCTAACAACACTAGTCCTCTCACATCACTAACTCGCACATGTCACATGACCATTATGAATGAAAGGTAAATGTTTTTAATCTCTCAAATTTATAGCTCATTTAGCGAAAACTAATGTCGGCTGTTATACGAACACGGCATTACGCCCAGGCATAATGCTGGGAATATGGTTGAGTTGAGTTGAGTTAAGTTGGCTTTGTTAAGTTCGAATTTGGCTTTGGGGTTGATTTGTTGGTCGGTAACGGAATTTCAATCGTTTCTAATCTTAGCTTGTTAGATCAACTGCCTTTAGACGTTCTCGTGTGCAGCGTTTGCCATCAATGCATTGGCATGAGGGATAGCGTTATAGTTACGTTATTACTTTGTGCGGAAGCGAATCAATATCGTGGAAAGAGAGAGAGGTTCATATTTTTGTTGTATGCCTGGGAATCACCTACGTTTCATCAGTACAAGGTCAGTCTTGGTTGGAAGATTCTTATGGTCCACCTTCTAGGCCGAACCTGATACTAATAATACTGATAAGCCCTTATTCCTGTCTATGTGGAATGAATTTGCCATTTGAAATTCGCCTCACGAGAAACTTGTAAAAAACGACTGTCCCAGCTGCTTGCCCATAGAAGCAACGCTTTTTATAATAGAGGCATAATGGAATTACCTCCCAACAAAAGGTTGCATTATTCTAACTATGCGAAGTAAAGCCTTCAATTTCGTTTGATAATAATAATGTTATATATAGCACTAGCCTACCCTGTGACTCAGTCCAGCTTAATTAAAACGATTAATAGAAAAATTATACCATTCACCCATTCTTTGTCTGATTCGCTGGTGTAATATTTGCTCATATATATAACGTGAGCGTACTCCTTCCCTTTTTAGATGCTTTATATAAACTGCATCTGTATGTTTGCCATTTGTAATTTGAAGCCAAATCTTTGAACGAGATTTTCAACCACTTCAAAACGTCAGTTTAAAATTAAACTTTGCACACCTATCAAGAACAGATGACAATACAATACTTTGGCAACTTCGTCCCTATGACCTTACCAGGATCATCAGGATTAAATGAAAATTATTAATTTTACTAGCGCCATCTAATGGATAGTTGCGCTCTGGTGGCCACATTATAACTCTCTAGCTTGCACAACACTGCTGCCAAAGATTGTTGGGTGACCAAAAACAGAAAAAGGGCAAGAGGAAAAATGATAAACCCATGTCACCCATTTCTAGCTCTAAACGGGCGAGCGGCGACTTGCCACTGAATTCGCTCCCGACCACAAGACAACAAGCAAACACTAGCAACAGGTTTGACATTCTTGAGATGGATAACCCCAGTGATAGCGATGATGAAGAATTAACAAGAAATGTAAACGAAGATCATACTAACCCCTCTACAGACAAACATCATCATGAACTAAATGATATTGATGGTGAGGCCGCCCAATACTCAGAAAATAATACAAATACTTATAACCAGCCCAATGGTTCCCTAAAGCCACCGCAAATAGTTGCCCACATTAGCAATGTAAATGACCTTTTTGAATTCATTGCGGAGGTCGTTAATCCGGATAACGTCATCGTTAAAGCCAACCAAGGGAGAACGGTTAGAATCTTCCATAAAGACAGTGACACGTACAGGGCTATTGTTAGCCAAATGGACGAAATTGGTATGGAATTTCATACATATCAAATGCAAACGGAAAAGCCTCATAGAATTGTAGTTAGAGGTCTACCCCATAGCACTCTGAACAGTGAGATTACTGCCCACTTCGATTTACTTGGCTACGAGGTTCTTCACATTTATAATCCGAGATCAAGGATCAATAAAGACGAAAAACTTAATATGTTTTTCGTTAATATCAAGCCTCGTCTCAAAATAAGTGGAAGGATGCGAAAATCCACGGAACTTCCGCAGTGCCTTCGCTGCCAGGAATACGGCCACACAGCCAAATACTGCCGTCGTCATCTCAATTGCGCCAGGTGTGGCGAAGATTACCGCACTGAACAATGCACACGTCCTATGGATGCACCACCTACATGTATTCACTGTTCAGGTAGTCACATGGCCAGCTACAAAGGCTGCCAATGGTATCAGGAGTTTCTTCGTCGATCAATGAGACCTGCAAAGAGGATGGAAAAGTCTAACGGGTCGTCTCCCCACAAATCCCCACGTGACTAACGCCAACCCTGTCACTCACGCCCTAGATCCACAGCAGTTTCCACCTTTGCAGTCTGGAAGCCGCAGCAGGGCTAAAAGAGCAGCAATACAACAAAAACAGCAGCCATAGCAACTAACTCAACAGCAGCGGCAAACCGTACCGCTGCAACCGTCTTGCAGTTCTGGAGGCAACAGTGGTGTCTCCTATGCTGCAGCAGCTAAAAGCAACTCTGCTCAGCGACGACTACATAACCAACAAGCGCAACAGTTACTGGGGCAACATGAATTGAATAAGCCGCTACATTCACCGGATCTCCAGTCATTATTGCAACAGCAGAAAATACAATTTCAGCAATGGCAACAGCAGCCACAAGAACAGCAGCAACAGCAGTTCCTTTTTTTGCGTCAGCGTCAGCAGCAGGAACAGCAACCGCAAAATAAGCAGGCCAACCAACGCTTAGAAAAGCTTGAACAAATAGTCTTTAAAATGGCCAACACTATAAAGCAATGGGCTGGGGATAGATCTAGTCTCCAGTAACAGAAGAACGCTTCAGTCTTGCAATGAATCCACTAAATGTTGTTATCTGGAACGTCAACGGCACTTCAGGAAAGGCTAAAGAAGTTTAGTTTTTTGCGCACAACAATAACGTCGACATTCTTCTCTTGTCGGAGATCAGGATTAAATTAGGGCATGCTGTAAGAATATACGGATATACCTTCTATCCTGCCTTCAAGCCATCACGCAATAATCATGTCAGTGGGGGAGCGGCGGTATTGGTGAAGAGTTCGCTTCACCAGTTCCCACAAAGGGTCATTGAGACACACAGCATCCAAATGTCTTCAGTAAAGGTAGCTACAGGCCTGGGTGACATGGAGTTCAGCGTCATTTACTGCCCCCCAATGAACAGGATCGAAGAAAGGCACTTCATTGATATCCTCCGTGCTTGCGGACAACGGTATCTGGTTGGTGTTGATTGGAATGCGCGTCACTGGCTTTGAAGAGACATGTACAACTCACCTAGGGGGCGAGAGCTAGCAGAAGCCATTTCTGCTACTGGGGCTAATATCCTTGCTACGGGATCACCAACCAGATATCCATATGTGCTCATTCTCACTCCTCCCTGCATAGACTTCGCAGTGCATCATGGAATACCAAATTCTCGAGCAAGTATAAGACAGAGCTGGGATTTAGACTACGACCATTAGGCCCTGGCCATTAGTATAGTATAGTAACACAGATGGTGTTAATGCCAGACCAAGTCCTCGACTGGTAACTAAGCGCACTGACCTGCTCGCCTTTAGGCAATACCTCGAGAACGAGATTCAATCGGATGCGACACTGGACTCTGGGGAAGATATTGAGGCGGCTGTAGATATCCTCACAGAAAACATTTACATGGCTGCTGCTGCTTCAACGCCTCTTGAACCGTCGTCAGGGACCATTAGCTATGGTATCGTTCTAAAAAGGGAGGCCAGTGAGGTCTTGGCAACAAAAAGGAGACTGCGAAGACTTGAAATCCGATCTTAAGATCCCTGGCACCAAATTTTATGAAACCGGGCAGCCAAAAAGCTACGAAAACTTCTAAAGGATCTTAGAGGAAGTTTCTTTGAGCGGAAGTTGGCTTCCATGGATTATACCGTGGATGCCAACTATTCGATCTGGAAATGCACTCTGTCCCTTTAGAGTCAGCCGTTTAGGCAGGTGCCTGTTCGTTGTCCTGGAGGTGATCTTGCTAGGAATGAGGAACAACAGGCCAATGCGTTTGCACGTCACTTGGAAGCTAGATTCACACCTTACGACTTCGCTACAATAGAGCAGATCAGAGAGACTAACGACAGTATACAGACACCTCTGCAAATGTAGCTACCCATTAGAACAGCCAGGGCTGACGAGATTGCTGAGGTTATCAAATTCCATCCGAAGAACAAGGCCCCAGGCATCGACAGGGTGTGCCATGCCACGCTGAAGGCCCTGCCATCTAAGGCGATCCTCTACATAGCGTTGATATTTAATGCTATGCTAAGGGTGAAGTTCTTCCCAAAGCAGTGGAATATAGCAGCAATCCTGATGATCCATAAGCCTAGAAAACCGGAAGTTGACCCTGATTCATATCGACCAATAAGCCTCCTCTGCTCCCTATCTAAGGTATGGGAGAAGATTATTGCCAATCGTCTTGGTATATTCATCACGGAGCGTTGTATCTTACCGAATAATCAATTTGGCTTTCGGGTGGGACACAGCACCGTGGAGCAGGTTCACAGATTGGTGGAGCACATTCTACAGGCCTTTGATAACCTTAAATACTGCAATGCTGTTTTCATTGACATGCAGCAAGCATTTGATAGGGTCTGGCATGCTGGTCTTATGAGTAAAATTAAAATGCTTCTGCCAGCGCCTTACTACGGTATCCTACGCTCATACCTGGAAGGACGGAATTTATGGTCAGGGTCAGGAACACCAATTCGGTCCCATGCCTCATAAGAGCTGGAGTTCCATAGGGTAGTGTTCTTGGACCGCTGCTCTATTCGATGTATACGGCCGATCTACCCTGCCCTAGCGTGAATTATATGGAAGCTCCCACGAAGGCTCTTCTTGCGACCTACGCGGATGATATCGCAATCCTCTACAGTTCCAAGTCAGGCTCTGAGGCAGCAGATGGACTCCAGTTGTATCTGGATACTCTGGCAGCTTGGTGCAGGAGGTGGAATCTAAAGGTCAACCCGCAGAAAACTACCAACCCCTACTTCACCCTAAAAACACTATCCGACCGCACCCCGTCTATACAGCTGGAGGGAGTGGCGTTGGAGCAGCCGTTGCAGACAAAATACCTTGGCATCACACTGGATAAACGCCTCACGTTTGCCCCACACTTGAAAGCTGCGGTCAAAAAGTGTGTTCGAAGGTCGCAACAATTGCGGTGGCTGATCAACAGAAGAGGCACGATGTCGCTCAGAGCAAAAAGAGCAGTTTACGTGCACTGTATAATGTCGATCTTGCTATATGGTGTGCAGATCTGGGGCATCGCCGCCAAATCAAACTATAAACGCATCCAGGTACTGCAGAACCGAACCTTACGGCAAATAACGTGCTGTCTCTGGTACGTGCGCTGCTCTACACTCCACCGAGACCTCAATCGGCATACTGTAGAGGAACAGATCGGAAGGCACACTAGTAGATACAGTGATAAGCTGATCAAACACTGCAGTACGCTCGCGAGAGGACTACTACCCGCCAGGCTTTTAAGGCGAATAAAACGACTGGGATTTGCCAAGACGGTTGGCCACCTCTAAGGCACTTCTCATCCAGACTATAAGTCCTAGTGCGAAATACATGAGGTTTGGCTCCACTTAAATTATGATAAATGTGTTGTTAAGGTACTATATTTTGCATGTACGGGTTCAACGCTTACTTATTTTAATAAAAAATAAATAAAAATAAAAAAAAAACTAATTTAGTGTTTAGTTCGGTTTGCTATTCAAGCGTGTTCTTTTAGTTTTTGTAAATTATATATTATTTATAATTTTACTGTTTTTTTAAATTTTATTTTTGTCTATTAATTTCGTGACGTAATTAAAATAAAAAAAACAACTAAATTGATAAAAGCTTCACTAGCTGGCAGCTCACGCAGGCGAACAGCTTTGGTAGCTAAATGAATTTCTTCTTCTTTAACCTAAAAAAGCTTCATTGGCCGAACTCTCTAATCTATACTATTATATAAAATTGATTGTATGAAAACTGTTTGTAACGCTTTTCTGATGCTATACTAATTCGTTTTAATATGATTTGTTGAAACAACACAATTACGCTGTAGAGCAAAGTGGCATACTTAATTTTTTGATATTTTAAAGATTATTATGTTTTTGTTATCTCCCTTTCCGAAATTTTCAGTAGAAAAAAGTAGGTATTGAATATAGTCTCAATAACATTTCTTTTTTACATTTAATGATAAAACGTCTGAAGGCAACTCAGACACTCTCAACTAGAATTTTCAGCACCAAAAATATAATAAGTGATCCATCCAGATGAATAGTCGATATACGGTGAGTTTCTTGTCTTTACAGTAATTGTTCCGGAAGTGGTTTAACACGTGGCAACGGCAGTGGCCGAACTTTTTTATACCCACACAGTAACATGGATAATGGCGGTGGTCTGATCGTAGTTATTATCCACCCATTACTGTAATAAGTGCCGCGCTAGAGTTGTTGATGAATACTAGAACAGTGATAAGGACGAGGTATTACCTCCAAGCTCGTACGTTTAAAACGCTTATATCGCGGTCGGCCTTCACAGGAATTAGAGTGTATGATCCAATTCTCGAAAAGCATACCGAGCATATCGGTGACCTTGTGTCTACATCCATCCATAAATATACGGCCAGCAGAATAAATGTCCACAGAAACATAACCGAATAACCGGCCACTTCCAGGAAAGTCATCACTGTCATGTAACTCTGGCATTTCGTTGGATCGGCTGCCCCTACAGCTGCGGCCATCGTGTGGATCTGGCATCGATGTTTACTGAAGAAAAATAAAGTCAACGAATGGGATTTTTTGTTATTTTGTAGGGATTTTTACTCAGTTACAAAAAAAAAACATTCAAGCAACATATATATCTATATATAATAAATCGGAACTATATTTATTTGTTTGTTTATTTGTCCGTTACGGACTCCGAAGCCGCTGTACTGACTTTGATGCAATTTTCAGGGAACCTCTGCATTAGCCTTTAAATGGTTACTGTGAAGTTTGGTGTGAAAAAATTGTTGAATTCGCTAAATATTAAGACCAACTCAATTTTCAGATGCCTCTCAAACTGTGCAGATACAAATAAAACACAAAAACAAGCCTCATCTGACATTTGGACTTACCGGCAGTGCTGCTCAAACTGTACAAAGTCGAAATGTTCAAATATTGGAATGGAAAAAAATCAAGAAGTTTGAGAATACGAAATGCCACCCCAAAAGTCAAACACATGGAAGATCAACGAGAAAATCGCAGAGCTGCTGAAACATACGAAGAGCGAAACGCACGCGAAGGCAGCAACGAGTCGATTCCCTGCAAGTATATAGATAAAAATAGAAAAGTGGAAGTATGTCTGTAAGTATGGTCCTTATAGAATCCGTAACCGTTGGACCGATTTTGATGAACAACTCAGGGAAACTACAAAAAGTTTGGTACGTTTTTTGGTTGTTTCTGCTATGCTTCTTCTTCTTTATTATTGTGTTTGTGAGTTGCTTGCAAAACATACTCTCTGTTCAGCTCGCACAAAGGTTTTTTTTTATTCGTTCAGATAACAATATCATAAGTTAATTACATTGAATAAACAAATGTATGTATTTAAGAAATATGTTGGACAACGTCTCTGGTCGAGCTCTCGAGCCCTTATGGCTATTATTCGAATCTTTCTTTTTAGGTAATATTTATAACGATTAACTTATTCTTAAGCACAAGTATATTTCGATTGCAATGAAAAACTAAGAAAAAACATTTCTTTATGATATATAATATTAATTACCTAAGATTAAGACTAATACCAAAAACTAAGTGTGGGATTTGGCGGGTTATTGGGGATAGGAAGATGGGAATAGGACGTTTGGTATTTTTAGTGTGTTTTCCACCAACAATGTTTGGTGATTTTTGTTGAATCACTCTTATCTTTCGATGAGATGGTGGTGTCGAGTCGTTTGTTGTCTTTATCTTTATGTAGTCTTTATCGAGATACATAAAAATCGCGGGAGCGGTGTACCCGTTAACTGTGCACTCTTGAACGTAACTATCACTTTCATAATACGGTGAGAAAATAAAGCTGTTGGCTGTAACCAAGGTTGCTCTAATTAAATGCTTTCTTATGAGGTTGATTATATGTGTGTCTATTCTAATAATTTTGGCTTCATTATAAAGTGTTTTGTTTGAATAGTAGTAAATAAAATTGCTATTATGAGTTCTAAACATAGAGGTGCATGATCTTAGTATGTGTCTTTCCGTTTTTTTAAGGCGCTCCATGTAAAAAGGGGATATGTTGTACCATAGTGGCCTAACTAGTGCTTGATGCATTAATATCTTTACTTTGGCGTTTATAAGTCTACACGAAAAGACTCTTTTATAAGTATGATATGCTCTTTTGGTTTTAGATATTTGAAAATTGACATGATGGTTAAAGTACAAAAATTTATCCAGAATAACACCTAGATATTTGACAGAATTGGTTTGCGAAATGTTTTCATTATTTATAGTTATTGCAAAATGTTTCCAGATTTTTTTAATGTTACTATTGCATTTATGGGCGGACGAAACAAGATACTTTCACATTTGTTTACATTTATTTTCAGATGCCAGTTCTCAGAATATTTAACTAATATCATGATTTTATTTTGAAGTTGATTGTTTATATTGTTCACTATTGCATCTGAGTGGTAGATTACTAAGTCGTCTGCAAAAGCAATGATACTGTAAATTTTAACCATGAGGTCTAATAAGTATAGATTAAAGAGTGTTGGGGCATTTAGAGTACCTTGTTGCAAACCGTTTTTTATGCTGAATGTTTGCTCGCTTAATGCGTTGTTAATATTAACTTTGAATTTTTTGCCAGACAATTTGTAATATATTGTAAATTAAGATAGTGCTATGCAATGGGAACTTGTAACTCATTAGCTTGGCAATTAAACCTGGAATCCAGACTTTGTCAAAAGGTTTCTCTAAGTCAATGAAACAGGCTACCGTTACAATTTTATTCCAATTCTAGTTTATGTCAGATCCAAATAGGTTAATAGCGTTAATATTATATTTGTCTTTTTATTTATTAGGAATAATGACTAATTTCGCTATTTTCCATTGATATGGAAATTATGCGTTATTTAGCATGTTATTGAATAAAGTACAGAAGTCCGTTACAAGTTCTATGGAAAGGTTTTTAAGTACTATGTTATGGATTTGGTCAAGGCCAGATGATAGTTTATTTTTAAGTTTAGCTAAAATTGAGATAAGGTCGTGTTTTTGGATAAAGTAGTTCTCAGTTTAATACTCGCCTAAGTTGTCTGCTCTTTTTTCCTCGTGAAATGATGTAACTCTTATATTGGAGCCCTCATAGCTTGTTTTTATTAATAAAAACTGGTTAAAGGCGTTACTCACAAGGCTGTGAACTTCATTGTTTGGATCATTTTGTTTAGTGGCATGTATCAATTCAAAATGTCGACCTACTATGTTCAATATATCGCTATTATTTGTAATAGTAAAGTTTGAACATACATCTCTTTCCAAATCATTCGGCTTTAATCCTGCAAATTGAATTAAGTTCGTTAAGTTAGGCGAAACATTTAGGTGACTTAACGTGTTTGGATCCTTTCTAATGAAAGTCGGTTTAATAAGTGAAAATTTAGCAGGGTTGTTTGGACATATGTATGAGATTTGTTGTAGCATTTTTTCATTAAGGTAGTTTCTCACACTGTCGTTTATCATTTTCTTAATAAGTTTAAGCTTGGTTTTAGCTAACTTCAACATAGTGTCAGAGAGTTGGAATGCGAGTCTATAGTGTCTTTTGATCAACTTTAAGTACTTCTTTTTTTCGGTTAATAATAGTCTGGTTATGGTTTAATTGAATTACAGTTGAGATTTTTGGGCACATTTTTGTCTATTGCACTGCTGATTATTGCATCTAATTTCGAAAGGTGATTATCTATTTCAAAATTGGTTAGGTTTCTATTGTTGGGTGTAGGGAAATTCTGTTCATATAAACGATTTAAGGTATTCTTACATTTTTCCAATTGGTCCGTTTGTAGTCTAAAAACTAGGTTGGTGTGATATTTATTATTTCATACAGACTGGATCCATCCCGGTTTGAAACTATCATTTGGATGGCCTGGTGGTCGCTATCGTAGCCTAAACATTTTAAGCAATCAATTGTGTCCGAGGAGTTTGAGTGGATTCTATTCTATTCTATTCTATTCTATTCTATTCTATTCTATTATCAGCAATGCATATGTCCAGAAATAACATTGCTTTTGGGTAAGATGGGGTAACTGAAGCATATAATGCTGTTCTATACATCATGGAATTCGTGTTTAACCAATCTCTCAAGGCGGGCCCCTTGGCGTTGTTACGGGGGTTACCCCAATTTGTGTATTTAGTGTTAAGATCACCAGATATATAGAATATAGAAGTGCATTGGGTTTTGCAAATGCCTGCGGCTATTAAATACATGGAGCAGTTTGATTTCATGTTTATTTTAATAATACTAGTTTCTAAGTAAGTGAGAGAGTCAATTTTTCTGTTTGAATATTTACAGAATTTTATATTTCCTTTTATTAGTATCGCTGTGCCTCCCCTCTTTTCGCCCACGACCTATAATTTCGGAAGAGGGTGTATCCTTCAAATTTAATGTTATGTTTTGGGTTCAATTTAGTATCATTTACTAATAATAGATCAGGGCAGTTATCAATAAGAAATTTGTTAAGTTCCAATCTTCTACTCAAGTTTATAATGGAGTTAACATTAAGGGATATGATGTTTAATGTTTTAGGAAATATTCTGCTATTTGTTAAATTGGGGTTCATAGTGAGTCAAATATTATATACCACAGACTGTATCTAGTCGATGTCCTTGTTCTTTAAGTTGATTTTCTAAATTTGCTACTTGCAAGCAAAGAACTTGTATGGCATTCTTTAATTGGCGAAGAGCTATGTTAGAACTGGATTGATTCGAAATATTCTTAGTGGTAGGCTGTAAATTATCTCTAATTAATTGTGAGTAACTTATGTTAGGATTCACAATTTGTGAAGGGCTAGTTTTAATATTTGTTACAATGTTTTTTTAGCTCTTATTTTAAGTATTTATGATGCAGGGTGACCAGCTTTTTTGCATTAGACGAAGAAGAGCTTTTCCTTCGCGATGGACGCCTCGGATCCCAAGGGGCCATCTGAGCTTCTGTGTGGATTGCTGCATTTGGCCCACCTAGGTGTTAAATGACAGTTAGCCGCGCTGTGAAAAAAGCTTTGGCAGTTTCTACACTGGGTTATTTGTGTCTTCGAAGAGCTTCCAATTTAATGATGTGGTATTGGATTTTGTTAATATTTTTTTTTAGTAAATTCACACTACTCTCCGCGCTAATTTGTACCATGAAAATTGGTAGTTTTACATTTTCTTTAACAGACTTTTTTTGTTATAAATTGCTTTACATTTAATATTTTGAGGTTCTCGTTTTCATGTGTGCATAATTCGTTAAGAATTTCTTGGGGATCTGTATTTCCGCCTTAGCCTTTCATTAGATATGTCTTAGCTTTAAGACATTTGGGTGTATAAGAGTAGAATGTAGCTTTAGCTTTTTCTAAATGGCCTTTTACTCTTTTATAATCGTCGAAATTTGAGCGAAAAATGTCACGGTCGTTTTGATTGTATTCTATTTTACATTTTTTATTTTTTTTAATTTTAAATTGAAAAATGTTGAGACCGTTTTTAATCATCTCAACTATTTTTTTCGATTGTATATCAAAAATATTTATTGGTGGTTTTTGTTATTGTTTCTTCGTAGTTGTTGTTAATTGTTTTTGGCACTGCCGAAATTGATGAACTCATTGCATCGGGAGATGAAATGTTTTCTTTTCCCTCTTTTTATTTTTGGAAATTGTTTTGTTGCACTTCTCTCACAAATTCTTGAATAACTGTATCATTACAGTTATCTAAGCTCTCAGAGAACTGCGTAATAATTTTTTCTCAGGCTTTTTGCCATTGTTTGGTTGGCTATATTGGAATTTTTTCTTTTCCTAATTAGTTCAGCATATTTATTATTTAAATTATTTTGAAATTCTGGAGCATAAAGCTCTGATATCAATAAACGGCGATAACTATACGATTTCAGTGAATTAATCAGGGACAAAAGTAAGTAATATTCAGGTGGATAAATTGAATTATTAAGGCACCAGATCGCAGTCACACGTGCTGCTCTTATTGCGGTCACGACTCGACTCCTCTCGCACAAAAGTGTTGCGCTCTTCGTACAATTTTTTTTCCATATGATATTCACTCTGACATAATTTCTCATTTGCTGTTTACTCTCAGAGTATACTCTTTGAGCGCACTACATACAAGAGTGGGCAAAACAACGTTTGCCGGGGCCACTAGTGTTAATATAATTTTTTGTTGTAGCGTTTAAAAAGTAAATGTGTCGAAACCACTCCTTTTTGTTGGTTGCCATTTTCTGTCGCTGCTGGCAACAAGGCTTATATAGCTAATTTATCAGATTTTACTATCAATTTAGATGTCGAAGTTGTCCACTTGGTGTTTAATGTATCGGCGCTGTTTGGCAAGGGTCTTGAAACTATTGAGGGAAGCGTTGACTGCGGAATTTGGAATAGGTTATCCTTTTGCAGAAGTGCTTATGCCAGTTGCAATTAGTTGTCTCGTAAAATCACGTATTAGCATTAAATAATGTCGTCAATAACGGCGCTTTAGCAGGTGTTAACAACAACCGAATTTAGCAGTTTAACAAAAAAAAAATAGGTTGTCATATTGTTTAGGAACTCGTTGGCTACTATTAAAAAAAGTCGGTTTTGAAAACTCCACACGACCTCGACAACAGCGTCACCTGTTATGTCCAAAACTATACTACAATGAATTCGGGTTTAAATTATACGCATTCATTCCCATTGAAATCGGTGGGCTATTTTCGGCGGCTAGACACGTAATTTTTATATATTTCTTGGCTTTCATCGCTTTTTAAAAATGTTTGTATTGTAGTTGGAATCCGTCTAAGAGTAACACAAGAATACCATTTCTTTTTTTCCTTCTTTCCACTTGCTCTAGGGCATTGTACTCGTTGACCTTGTGTCGACATCCATCGATAAATACACAGTCAACGGAATAAATGTCCATAGAAACATAACCACATAACCGGCCACTGCCAAGAAAGTCATCACTGTCATGTAACTCTGGCATTTCGTTCGCTGCCCCTACCATTGCGACCATCGTCTGGATCGATGCCATGTTTACTGAAGACAAATAAAGTTAACGGATGGGATTTATTTATTTTCTAATGTGAATTTTAACTCAAACAGTTTTAAAAAACAAAAATAAATAAGTAAATAAAAAAAATAGATTCAAACAACATTTATATCTAAAAAAATATAAAATTGGAAGTATGTATGTTTGTTTGTATGCATGGACAATGGTGAGTGTACTAAACGTTTTCCTAAGGATTTATTGTCCAATACTCTAACTGGAGTTGAATGATATCCATTATATCGTAGAAGATGTAAAGAGAATAATGGTCATTTTATGGAATTACCATGACTAAATGAGTTACGGGATGTTGAAGTTGATAAGCGATGGGTTCTTCCGTACTCTCCGATTCTATCAAAGACATATAAAGCACATATTAATGTCGCATCAGCACACGAACTTGACGAAGTTAGACGTTTTCCAATGGGTCAATACATCAGTAGCCTCATTGGCAGTGTGGAGAATTTTTTCTTTTCCAATTCATGAACGATAACCGGCTGTTACTCATTTAGCCATACATTTTGAAAATGGAGCGAGTTCACCGCCCAAAACAACATTGACTGAATACTTCGTCTTATGTCAACAACGAAACAGTTTTGGCCAATTTTCAAGAACGTTACTCTACGCTAAAGTTCCAAAGTGCAATGCACTTGGAATAAATCAAAAATGCCATTGGACCCACACAAAAGAGGTAAACCGGTTTGCTATTAATCAATTTGCTAGGCCCAATATCTCTTGAATATTTGAGAACTGTATATAATATAGTACATGCCACTAACTTGGCTGTATGCATCGCATTACAATTGTTAGAATCAGATGGTCACTGGGATGATACTATTGCGGATGCGGTTCTTACTTAGTCTCCACATAAGATAATGTCTCCACAATGTTCGCAATTATACTAACATGTTTTCCTTCAAACCCTAAAGATTTATGGGACATATATAAAAATGGTATGAGTGAAGATATTTTGTATGAATTGAGAACACCAGGAGGAGATCCGTACTTAGATGCAGCGCTGATCAAGATAGAAGATATCTGTCTGTTAATTTCCACCGAATCGTCCTTAACATTGGGTCTATCAGCACCAGATCGTCCTACAAGCGATTTATTTAATCGAGATCTATATCGTGAAAAATCCTTGGATGTTAAGGAGTTAAATGAACCCAAAAAAAATTTATGAGAAAATCATAAATGCGGTTGTTGCAGAGGAAGGTGGATTCATTTTTTTAGAAGCTGATATTTCAAATTACACAGGAAACGCTAAACTGTGTGCGATTCCGAAGTTATTTCAACATATAATTACCGATCATACTATTACCGAGCATTTGTTCTTCCTTTGTTGAGTACTTCTCAGCATGGGCTTACTAAAAAGCGGTCAACTACGACCAATTCACTAGGATTCACGTCACTAGTTAATCTTAGTTTTTCTCAACAACGCCAAATGGACGTTATTTACACTGATTTCAGTAAGGTATTCGACACTGTTTGTCATTCCTTACTTCTTCATAACCTGGATGCCTTTGGTATTCCACCCAACCTGGTCAGTTGGATTACTTCCTACTTAAAATCCAGAATCCAAAATGTTTTTTTTTTAAACAGTCACCTATATTCTCCTTTTTTTGCTTGGTAGCATAAACTTTACGTTCCCTCTCGGGTTACTAGAGGTTATATTCCAATTTCTATAGGTTTCTGTAGAACTACTTATCTGCTGCATGATCCATTTCGCGTGTTATGTCAATCATACTGTTTGCTGACTCTTTTAGCAGGGGTCCCTCGGGAGGAATGTGGCGCATTTGTAGCTACTGAGTCTGCGTTTGCATCGAAGTTCTGCTTTCAATTCAATTACACTTTATTAATGTTCACTTTGATTTCTTGACCTTACATACAACATTGCTGCTTCACAGTTCAGAAGCAAGTGGAGTTTACAATTTTCTAGTTGACTTGTCCCTATCGTCAAGTGAGAGCGTGCATCTAGCGAGAGGATGAATCGGGAGCGCCTTACCAGATTGGCGTATTGTGTGGGTTCTTCTCCAACACATACAATTTGCACTATAACCTAACATCCATCTCTACATCTTCTGATAATTTAAAATCTATCCTATTAACACATAGTAAATAATGTTCTCTTCAATGAACTCACATTTCTCACACATGTAACGGCCTCTTAATTAGCGTCGTTGAATTAATGCTAGCTTCACTTGTTTAAATCTTTATTGTTATGGTATGTAATGAACCCTAAGTTGAATTTTAGCTTTAGTTCATCTTGCATTCTTATTTGTTAGAGGCTGATGATGTTCTTATCTGTAGCCAAAACGTAGTTCGTAGACATTAGCTTTGGTATCGCATGTTTACCAAAGAAATTAGAAATTAAGACCAGCTGAGCCCAGTCTACTATGCAACTGGGTGAATTTTTATTCCACTTTGGCTTGCCCCATGTGAGATCAGTGTGTGGTCATTGCGTACCTACTAAGTTAATGTAAGTCAATATAAATGCGCCTAACGGTACTGGCAAAACATTTCCATTATCATTAATATTAGCCAAAATACGTTCTGAAGGAAAAATCGCATTGGCTATTGCTTCTTCCGGAATAGCCGCAATATTGTTGGATGGTGGTCGAAAAGCGCATTCAGCCCTCAAATTACGGTTAAACATACAAACAATTGAGTATGCCGTATGTAATATCAAAAAACATTCAGGTTTGGCGAAAGTTCTAAAAAAAAGTAGTATTATTATGGATGGGATGAATGTACCATGGCTCACAAAAATGTATTAGAAGCATTGCATAGAACTTTAAAAGATTTAAAAGAAAATGAAAGGCCTTTCGGTGGAGCTCTCATTCTGCCATCTTGAGATTTAAAATTAACAACAAAGATCCAACGGCCGACCGATTTTCGAAACAATGGGCGCATTCAGCAGAAGTGTTTGATGACGTTTCTTGATGGTTTTCGCTCATTGTAAATGCCAAATTCATATTTTCGTTGAAAATTTAGTGATTGCGATGACTAAAAATTCATCACAAAAATTCTACGATAACCAAGTCATCACATTTCAATCAGATGTTTTCCGTTTGTAAGCAAAGTAATAAAGACACAAATTTTAAAGAAAATAATTTGAGTGTTGTTATTAGTTGCTTTGAAAGTGAAATGTAATGATATTTATTTATTTAAATTTTGTTTATATGTATTTATGTTTTTAATATGTATTTAACAGATGAGTGAAATGGAGGATACGTTAATTGTTAGCAAAATATTCAACGCAGGAATGAAAATGGCTATTTGTGAAGTAGCTAAACTACGTAATTTTACAAATCTAGCGTCACTGCGTTCAGCAGAGACAAACCCGTAATCGATTATTAAGTCAGAGAAAATGATGAGTAATCACTTCTGCTGAACGCGCCCAATTACTTGATCTTGGTAATGGTAAAATGAATATTAACCAAACCAGTCAATATATTATATTAACACAAGATTTTAGTCAATTCAAATCGTCACGCAAACAACTAATTATGAATGTATACCCCGACATTCAAAATCAATATCGTAATCACGATTGGTTAAGTGAAAGGGCTATTTTAGCAGCAAAAAATCTCGATGTTGATGATATCAATTTAGTATTCAGGACAGGATTTTTTTTATTTTTATTGTTTCTTTCCCATATGCCGTGTACATATGTCTTTACTTTTTATTAAGACTATTAGTACATTGTTTAGACGTTATCTTTGTTGTTGTAGCTAACTTATGTGAGCAGATCACAAAAGTTTTCCATTTTTGCATGTAGGGGGAAAAACCAAAAACAAAATAATTATAAATTAAATTAATACAATTATAGAACAAACTAAAATAAAAGAAACATAAATAAAATAAAATGTAAAATACAAAAATAAACAAGATTAAAGAAAAAAAGAAGAAAAAATGAAACAGAAGTATTGGTATATGTGTTGCATATAGCGTAGAATTTATTCTACCAGATCCACTGGCCTTGTCCTCTGTAACCTGCGTCTGCGTTGAGGTTCCTGTATTGGGGGTAGGTTGACACCAACATTTGAGTGTTGGGTAAGCTTCGTCTGGTAGATACGACTTATCTCCTCTCTCACTGTTGGAATGTTCAGATCACGATGCATGATGATTTTTGATTGTTGTCTTTGAAATTATGCCTGTATTTGATTTTGTGGCCGTTCTCCAAATTTGTGCTCAGTACGCCCAGATTTATCTTATAATAGCTTGGTGAGTCAGTAGTTTATTTTCTAATGTTAATTTTGATTTGAGCAGCCAATATAATTGACTAATCCTCAGTTTGAATTGATCATGTTTTTTAAGTATGTGGTATTTCCAGTTGAGTTTGTTGTCAATATATAATCCTAGGTATTTGGTCAATCGTTATACGAGGTGGTGTGAATTTAGTTTTAGTTGTATATATAACATTTACTGTTTTGGTATTGTTTACTTTTATTTTCCACTTTTCAAACCACCTTAGGGTAGTATCCAGATGTTGTTGCAGTTTGGATGTTGCTGTGTTTACTTGTCTATATGCGCTAAGCATTATAGTGTCATCAGCAAATGTGGCTATCATTGAGGCGTCATTTGGTGATGGTATGTCCGCTGTAAAGATAGTGTATAATAACGGTCCCAGTAGACTTTCTTGTGGTACGCCTGTTTTGATTTTCCTTAAAGTGGAATATTCATCTGAGTACTTAACGAAAAAATGTCTTTCTGTGATATAGCATATTAATATCTGTAGTACGTTATGCGGAAATATATTGCGCAATTTGCTGATTAATTCTTTGTGCCAGACTTTGTCGAATGCCTTTGCTACATCTAGAAAAACTCCTATGCAGAACTTTTTGTCGTCAAGATCGTTTACAATTTTATGAGTCACATGATGGATTTGTTGTATGGTCGAGTGATTTCGTCGAAAGCCAAATTAGTGGTCAGGTATTATGTGTTTGCGTTCTATGATAAGTAGCAGTCGCAGGCACTGGAGCTTCTCGAATATATTTGACAGCACCGAAAGTAAGCTAATTGGTCTATATGATGCTGCATTATATACGTCTTTACCAGGTTTGGGAATTGCAATCACTTCGCGTTGAAAATATAACGTATGTATGCAACTGCTTGGAGTAGTAGCTCCCTTATAAATTTTCCGTCAATTTTGTCGTATCCGGGTACTTTTTTGGGCTTTATGTCGTGCTGTATACATTTTAATATCTCATTTGTACATGTTTGTTTAAGGCAAGTTGGCTGGGGAGTGACTGTTGAGTTTAAATGACAGTCATCTTCGTTGAGTTGAGCTAGAACTGTCGCCTTGTCTAGGCTCGTTACTGCCCATGATCCATTGTCCATTTTTATAGGTGCCTGGTGTATTATTTTATTTGTCAGTTTTTTTTGTAACTTTCCACAGGGAAAGTAGTCGGTACAGCTTGTCAGTGTTAGCCTCTGTAAATACTACGTGATTTCGTAATTCGTGTGATTTTGGAGATATTTTCTAATTTCTTTAGTTGCCTCGTTATATTTCTTTTTCTCATCGGGGGATCTGCAATTGGTCCATGCTTTTTTAAATTTTCGTTTTGTAACTATCAAGTTGCAGAGCGTAGGGGATGTGTATCGCTTTACATGGTGTATTAATTGGTCCGGAGTTGCTTGCAATATTGCCTTTTCAATTATATCGTTTAGGTGAACTATAGCTGATTCTACGTTTTCGGGTGATTTCAGTGGAATGCTTGTAGTTAAATTTGTGTTAATGTAGTCGCGATAGGTATCCACGTATCAGGACATGATTGATTCCGAAACGTTTACACTCAAAGCTATAGATAGTGTTCTTGAAGAAAATGAAGCAGTCAATTACCCAACTGAATTTTTGAATTCACTTGATGTGCCTGGTCTACCCCCACATTTATTAAAATTAAAAGTTGGATCTCCCATAATATTGCTACGTAACCTCAACGCACCCAGATTATGTAATGGAACTAGGTTACTTGTTAAAAAAATAATGCCCAATATCATTGAGGCCACAATTCTCAAAGGAAAATTTAAAGGAGAAAATGTTTTGCTACCAAGAATCCCTATGATTGCAACCGACACACCGATAAAATTCAAACGACTGCAATTTCCGATCAGGTTGGCATTTGCCATGACTATAAACAAATCTCAAGGACAATCATTGCGAATCTATGGCATTGACCTCAGAAATAGTTGTTTCTGCCACGGTCAATTATACGTGGCATGTTCTCCGGTGGGAAAGCCAGCAGATTTATTCCTTTACAGCGAAAATAATGAAACAAAAAATATTGTTCACACTTTAGCATTGCAATAAACAAAATATGGGTTCGAATATTAGTACTTTACAATAAATTGTTCGTAACATAAAAATTTATGAAGATTTTTAATAATAACCCAACACTTAATTAATTGGTTACCTATCAATACTAGCAAACGCACAAACGTTCTTTGGGGGCAAAACAACGTTTGCCGGGCCTAGCTAGGGTTCCGCCGCTGCTTCGGGAGTTGTATAGATTGAAGATGTAAACGGCCAGTGAAAACTTCTTTAGTTGCGTTTCGCGATTTTTGGTAAGGCAAAATCTTACGAGTTCGCATCACCAACTGTATACGTTTTTCCGCACACAATGGTTCGCGCTATAGAAATTCTTATTCGGTTTGTCTCATTGACTCGACGATCATACTGATTTCATCGCACTTTTCCCACATTCAATTTGTAACTCAAACATATTTTATCGTTTTGGGTGCACCGAAGATATGATCACCTACGCTTTCGAATTTAATGAAAATGTTTTATTAATTTTCTTTCTCAGTATAAACTAGCGGTCTCTGGTGTTTGATTCGTTATTCCAAAGGAGCTTTCGTAGTATCTCTATTTTCGAAATTTTCAGTAGAAAAAAGTAGGTATTGAATATAATGTCAATAACATTTCTTTTTTACAATTAACGATAAAACGTCTGAAGGCGACACTCGACGACACTCTCAAGTAGAATTTTCAGAACCCAAAATATAATAAGCAAACCGATATGAGGAACCGTTGAAAAGTGAATCCATCCATATAAATAGTCGATATAAGGTGAGTTTTTTGTCTTGGCAGTAATTGTTCCGGAAGTGGTTTAACAAGTGGCAACGGCAGTCGCCGAAATTTTCTATATCCACACAGTAACATGGATAATGGCGGTGGTCTGATCGAAGTTATTATCCACCCATTACTGTAATAAGTGCGGCGGTAGAGTTGTTGATGAATACTAGAACAGCGAGAAGGACGAGGTATTCCCTCCAAGCTCGTACGTTCAAAACGCTTATCTTCGAAGTCGCCCTTCACAGCAATTAGAGTGTATAGTCCAATTCTTGAAGAGCATACCGGGCACTGTACTCGGTGATCTTATGTCGACATCCATCGATAAATACACGGCCAACAGAATAAATGTCCATAGAAACATAACCACATAACCGGCCACTGACAAGAAAGTCATCACTGTCATGTAACTCTGGCATTTCGCTGGATCGGCTGACCTTACCACAGCGACTGCGACTGTCTGGATCGATGCCATATTTACTGAAGACAAATAAAGTTAGCGGATGGGATTTTTTTATTTTCTAATATGCATTTGAACCAATAAAAAATAAATAAAATTTAAAAAAACACATTCAAACAACATGTAAAATTCGAAGTATGTTTATTTATTTGTGTGTTTATTTGTCCGTTATGGATTCCGAAACCGCTGTACCGTTTTTGATGAAGATGGTGACTGTGGAGTTTGGTGTGAAAAACTCGTCGAATTCGCTAAACATTAAGACTGTTCGTTGACTCCTTCAACGGAGCTCGCTTAGGAATGTGGCGCAAGGTAGTGACTTGGCGTCGCTTCTGGAACTGGTCTGGATTTCCGATACTCGATTCGCAACGAAACATTTTAATTATGAGGAGTGCATTTTTATCCATAAGTACAATTCTGGAGTCTGTCCAAAACGGAACACGACGCGTGTAGGGTTCAACCTTGTGTGCGAACTTACGCCACGTTCGACACAACAAGAGCGCTGCACAAAGTTCCAGCCGAGGCAAGGATTGCGCCTTGATTTGAGTAACCTTTGACTCGGATATCTAAAGGCTTACCTTCACCCCGGTATCTTTGTTTGCTCGAACATACATACATACATACATACATACAAATCCGTGAATTTCACACTCGTATTCGATGGAAGGGTTCACGAAGCGTGGAATTTGTAGTTTTGACGTGTTCTGCAAATCACTCTCGAGTTCTTGCCATATGCTGAGCAATTCACCTGTAATAGGGTCATTCCAGTTGAGTCCCTTTATACTCAGACCTTGGATGAACATTTTGCATTTAATGATGATTGGACTAACAAGTCCCAATGAATCGAACAGTTCTGCGATTTTAGACAAGGTCATGCGCCTGGTTGGTGATGTCGTAGAGCTTGAATCGGGGGAAAAATGAAATAGTCGTCTTTTGGTTGCCATGCCATGCCAAGAGCTGTCTTTGATTGCTGTACGAGCTCTGCTGAATTATTACT
The DNA here is from genome assembly GCA_035041755.1 of Cacoxenus indagator. Lineage (NCBI taxonomy): Eukaryota > Metazoa > Arthropoda > Insecta > Diptera > Drosophilidae > Cacoxenus > Cacoxenus indagator. The sequence goes on along the minus strand of JAWNKX010000144.1, from coordinate 326,643 downwards.
TTTGCTTTGCTAGTTGTAGGCCTCCTTCAGAGAGTAGTGCAATAATTTCGGACATTTTGATCCACAATTGTTCGAGACGATCCGCTCCGGTTAGCACATCGTCGACGTATAACTCGTGACGCAAGACATCAGATCCTGTGCGATATTTATGCGCCCACACATCTGCTATATGCTGTAAACTACGAATAGCGAGAAAAGTTGCTGATGAAAGTCCGTACGTCACGGTGTTTAGCTGATATGTTTGAATGCTGCCTGTGGCATTTGGTCGCCAAAGAATAAGTTGAAAGTTGCTGTCTTGCTCATCAACTAAGAACTGCCGTTACATCTTCGTGATGTCACCCGTCATTACGATTTGGTGTAACCGAAATGACAAAATTGTTGTTGTCAATGTTTGCTGAATCGTCGGACCAACCATTAGGATGTCGTTCAGTGATTTGTGTGACGTGCTTTTGGCCGACACGTCAAATACTACTCTCAGCTTCGTTGTAAGATTCTGCGGTCGCAAAACGCAGTGATGTGGAATATAAAAGTGAGGCTTGCTCAAATCTATTTCATTCACTATCGACATGTGCCCAAGTGCAATGTATTCGTTCACGAAGTCCGTGTAACCAGCCTTTAGCTGATTGTCGCGATCGAGCTTGCGTTCAAGTGCCAATAATCGACCTCTTGCTGTCTCACATGTATATCCCAGTACACGTGGGTTTTCCTTATAATAAATGATAAATTTCTTATAATCCGCATAAGTGCCGTTGAAGCTGGGCAGTTGCAATTTAGGCAGCCGACTGTGATGGGCAGAACTCGCGAGTGTCGTACTGTTAGGAAGAGTCGCATCTAAGGGTAGGTCCGCGGTAGCTCTGCGTAGGCGCGAAATGATTTCGGACTTCGCCTTAATATACAGCTCTTCTAACTGTCCTCGTCCAACATTTGTCCTGTCTATGCTCTCCAGCTGGGTTTGTACTCTGCAGACCTGGCTGAAGTATGACTTCAAAATTTGTAGTCTGCGGTCAAGCACGGTAGGGTTTGCAGCATCTCCCCCAGTGGTCACCTATTCTTTTAGTTTTGCAATGTTTTTTTGCATCACGTTCCGCTGCTGCCGAAGCGCAGCTAATTTGGCGTCTTTTTCTTGGCTCATTTCGAAACTGCTTCTGCTTCTGACTTAAACTAATTCAAATAAATTTGTATGTCTAAGCGATTCCAAATGATGCGATGTTCTTAGCAACAAATTTTATTTCACAACAAGTTCGTCGCTTGAGTGCAACATTTCAGTTCTCACCGATTTAAGTGTTGTGCTCAATTTTAGGACGTCTTTGGGCAAAAGTTGTCAACGTCAACGATTCCAAGGCAACTGAAGTTGCTAGAAGGTCAAAATTCCTAGCGCCGTACTTGCAAGAGGATCGCTTTTGCAGTCTTCACCAACGAACGCATGACGCATTCGCAAGAATTTTCAAGTATGTTTTGTTAATGGATACACCAGTGCGTGTGTGTGTGCATGTGTTTGTCTGGGCATATATATTACTTAGTGCGAAAACCGAAACAAGTCCAAGTTGGCCAACAAGAACTACACGTACTCACGGCTCACCCGACTCACCCGACTCACCCGACTCACCCGACTACGCCAACTAGTCTTGTTGCTGTTATTTTAAAATTAAAATGAATGCCCGCCAGTGAATCGAGGCACTGGCACTCAAACTACCCAAAAAACGGCAGAATGTTAAACAATGCGCCCGACTCTGATGTCCTTACGCAGCCACATGAACAACGTCGGTGTCCAAAGGACAAGCCGACATTATTATGCGTAGCCATGTGGTGTATATATGTGCGTAGATCTCTGGAAATGGCTTTACTATGCTTGTTTGTTTGATATTTTGTATTCACTCTATCACTATCCCTCACACACGCATTTGCGTGCACGGCGTGTGTGTGCGTATGCGAAAATAATCTCGTAAATTACGCAAAAAACGAAATACGCCGGCAGGAAGACACAACGAAGCGAGTAGACTTCATTCATAAGCCTCTATGTGTGGGTGCGTGTGAAACTAACAACCACCACTACCAATATACACACTCACACATAAATAGGCACATATAAACATAAAGGACAGCCGGCAAGATATAACAACTGCCCTCGCTCCAGAGTGCTGCTCGTTCACTTGGTCCACTCGTGATTTTACATTTTACAACAAGCGACATGAAAATGAAAATGAAAATGAAAATTGCGGAAATCACAAGGAAACTAACTCAACGAGAAATGTGCGAAGCCCATTGCAAGGATAACATGTGTATCGTGGTTGGGAATGGGGTCGCGGTTGGGGTGATGAGGCATAAGGTATAAGGCGTGAGTATGAGTAGTGAGGCTTGGCCAGTGTACTCGTAGTTACAAACGACGTCGTCTGTCATACACATTCGAAACAGGCATAAGGATGTGTTCCTCTGCATACTGTTCTGTTGCTGGTCGAGTTGATTTGGTTTTACTTGATTTCAGCTGTGACCGACCGTCAGCTTGCAATAAGGCGCGACGACGAACGTAGCCATTCATGGTCTGTACATAGGCAGATACACACACACATGCACACACACATGTGTGAGCACACGCACAAGGCCAAGTATCCTTTTTACCATTTCAAAAGATTGAAATTTCGTAAATTATCCCTTTGTGTGTGCGTGTACTTTGCATAGGTGTCTGTGTGTTATTTAAGTGGCTTGGGGCGGTCGTTAAAGAAGGTGGTTAGCTTGGCCAGCAGAGAAGCTGGGCTTGTGTTATCTGCTGTTGTTGTTGTTGTTGTTGTTGTTGCTGTTGTTGTTGTTGTTGTTGTTTCTATTCGGACCATTAGAAAACTACATGTACGCAGTTTTTGGTCCAAGCCCAAAAGGCAGGTGGCAGCACACAAGCCTTGCGAATAAAGGCGCATATGTATATCTATATAGATTTGTGTCTGTCTTGTGAGAGTTAAAACCTTAGAATTTATAGGACAGTGGTGCGTGGTCAAATGCAGAATTTAATCAGCAACTCGAATAATCTTTATAAAGCCTGGTGAACCCTTTAAGTAAATGCATTGGGTCAGCTGATTTTACATAGAAATGGCTATAACGATTCGAATTGATTTTCTCCGGGGCTGAATTTCTGAGACTCTCTATCAGAGCATATAGAAGAATTTTCAATTTATTACATACTGAATATATATTTGATAGATAAAGACTTCGAAAGTAATGTTTTTGAAAATTGGAAATTGGAAAATTCCACCCGGCAGAGGTCAGTGGTTTTACGGGTTTCTGATACAATTCCGTCTAAGCTCACATACTACAATACATAATTAGAAATGTTATATATACCGGCAACTCGCTGCCTTCGCGTGCGTGTCGCTCATCGGATGCTTCAGCAGCTCTGCGCTCTGTCAACTCTTGTGATTTTCTCGTTGATCTTCCAGTGTTTCACTTTTTTGGTGGCATTTTGTATTCTTTTTTTTTTTTTTCATCCGAATATTTGAACATTTCGAACTTGTACAGTTTTGAGCAACACTGCCGGTAAAGTCTATTCTCAGATGCTGCTTTCTTTTTGTGTTTAATTTTATTTGTACAGTTCGACAATCATCCGAAAATTGAGTTGGTCTGAATATTAAGCGAATTCGACGATTTTTTCGCACCTAAATTCACAGTAACCATCTAAAGACTATTATAGAGATTCCTTGAAAATTTTATGAAAATCCATTTCGGCGTCCATAACCGACAAATAAACAAAATAACAAACATACTTCCAATTTTATATATATAGATAGATTAGTTTTTGTTAAATAAATTAACCGATAAATTAGAGTCACATTTTAAGTGATCAGCAAATCGTCGTAGATAAAAAATCAATCCCACTGAATGAGCCTGTCATCATTATGACGAGTCCCTTGTGATCTGATGTAGAAAGATTAGTAATTGGCACCAAAGTCTTGTACTCTGAACATTTTAATTTGATTCTTCCTCCGGACTATACGAGTTTAATTTCAGTTAAAATTATTGATTTTTCATAGATTTTTAACGGAAAAGTTCAGATTCATGATGATAATTATATTCATTCATTAAATTCGATCCATTTTGCTATCCCTTAAGTATTTCAGAGTGTCCCGGGCGCAGATAAAGTCTGGTCTGGTGTTGCGAGTTTGTTGACTTTGGTCTCATAATCACAAAAGATGTTAGAATGTTTTGTTGGGCAGAGCTATTCGATGTAAGAGCTATGTATGTTCACTTCCAAAAGCTTCTCTTCTTTTAGATGGAACTGCACCCTCAGAAGAGACAAGTTGAGTAATATGCTTCGAACGACAACAGGTGTAATGCTCAATGATAATGTGATGACCAGAAAATTATCTGTAATCTGCTTAGAAGAGCAAGAAACAGATTTATAAAAGTTGTATAAATCTCATGAGAAAATTTCGGTTACGCTGTCACAGATGAATATGCCATGCTAATGAGGAGCTACTGACCAAGCCTTAGCATAATTTGTCAGTTGAAGAGAGAGAGAGAGAGCTATTTTTAGATTACGGTCTCCGAAAGTGTAGTATACTTTTAAGCATTCAGCTGGTATTTTTATGGTATCAATGGAATTCATTTCGTCACACTGTGCATGGCGATTACCGTTCTTGGTGCGACATGTTTGTGTATGCGTAATTTAAAATTGTAGCTGGGCGCTTGCACATGTGTTGGCTAGCAGCCTGTGTGTAATGCGTGTGTGTGTATATGTGTGTGGCTATGTGTGTATGTGCGTGTGTGTGTATTGTGAATGTGCGTTGAATGCTTGAAATTAATTTATTTAAATGAAACGCTCCAATTGCGTCTCATACCAAAAGCAACGTACCACCTGAATGCGTTCATATACGTTCTTTGCCACCAACCACAAGACTTCTTTCCAGCTAACATACTTGCCCTTGCTCGCAACCACCGTCTATGCCGCCAAAACTCGTCAAGTGTGTCCATTGTAAATTCCATTTGATGGCACGTCCAAAATGTATGAGGAACGTTTTCACAGCGGGCATTGCGGGACGGTGCGAGAGTAGACAACATCGACGTAGACGCGTTATTGGCGTTGTTGTTGCTAGCTGATTGAGTATGTGTGTGTGGCATGTCTGTAGTTATCATGTGGTTAAAATAGTATCGCAAAGATACTAAATATTGTACGCTAGGCATGAATGTGGCAAATAGATTTGAGGTAGACAGGCATAGAAAGAAGACGAAGAAGAGTCTAATGCTCTATAAAAAATTTGTGTGTTTATGCGTGTGTGTGTGTGTGGTGGTCGTTGCTATTTCGTCAATATTAAATTTAAATTCGCTCACGCAAACAGAAATTTCCGCGCCAAGCTTTGCAATCAACTTGCGCTTGCCATCCTTATGTATGTGTGTGTGTGGGTTGGACACATATACCTCGCTTATATAGATATATAGTTATATCTACATATATGCAAATATGCGTGAATATTTGTGTTAATGTACGCGTATGTGTGTGTGTGTGTGTTCGGTTCATTTCGTGCTTAAATATTTAATCAGAGTAACAATTTTTAATGACTAGTCGCGTATGTGTATGCATTTGTATATGCTTGCCTTAAACACAAAATACAGTTATAGACAAACATATATGTGTAATAGATACATGACTGCCCTTTGTCTTTTATCGTCTTCTGCTTTGGCGCTGTACTTGAAGCTTAGCTAGTGCTTTTCCGAAAGATGGTGCCTACTTTTGTGCGCTTGTGCCTATGCTCATTTGTTACATAATGCTACTAATTACAATCCAACCTGGATAAGCAAGAGTTCAAGGGACCGAGCACTCCGTAAACACATATATACTGATAAACATAATGTATTGCTTCAAATAGAAAACAAAATATTTTACACTGATATTTACGAGGGTGTTCCCATAAGTTGTTGGCCTTACAAAGACAACAAATAAAATGTAGCTAAAATGCTTTTTATAATTCAACATAGTCCCCTTTAACTCGATACACTTTTTCCAGCGATTCTCAATGGCTTTTGTACCTTGCTTATAGAGCGAAACATCCAGAATCTCAGAATTGTCATTTACAGCACATTCCAGCTTCTTGTTGGTACCAAATATCTTTCCACCAAGCCATTTCTTCATGTTTGGAAACAGAAAATAGTCAGCGAGCGCTAAGCCCAGGGAATAGGGTACCTGAGGGAATAATTCGCAATTTAGATAATTGATTTTCGCCATTGCCTCACGGCGCAGTTTTTGTTCACTTGTTAGCAAACGCAGCAGCCACCTTACGCAGAGCTTTTTCATATCCAAATGCAATGAGTTACATTTTTTGAAATGATAACAATCTTTGCTATCTTTGCTATTTTCGTCAACTTTCTTATTATTATTTTATAAATTTATTCATAGAGTTAGATAAAAGCGGGTTAATGCAAAATAAAAATGGTGTCCCAACTTTTTATCACCGATATAGACGTGCGACAGATAAAAAAATTAACATTGATTCAATTTACGACACCAATTTAAATAATGATACCAGAAGATTTGACAACTCAATCTCAGTTAAAAATAAAAGGAAGTCAATAGTTATCACCCAACAGTGCTGGTGGTAAACATCCTAAACATACCAGTCATCCTTTTCCCATCATCCAACTACCGCTCCCAATACTATACTCACCTTTAGTTTAGTTTTAGTTTTTATTTTTTTTCTCTTCATTACTAAGCTATATTTTCCTAATTTTTGAAAGCGATTTTCTATATATATATATAATTGGAAGTATGTTTGTTTGTTTGTCCGTTATGGACGCCGAAACCGCTGCACCGATTTTGATGAAAATTTAAGGAAACCTCTCGAATAGCCTTTAGATGGTTACTGCGAATATTAAGACCAACTCAGACCAAAGCAGCACCTGAGAATTTAGTTTTCCGACAGTGCCGCTCAAACTGTACAAAATCAAAATATTGAAATATTCGCATGAAGGAAAAATCAAAAAAGTGAAGAATACGAAATGCCACCCTAAAAGTCAAACACTGGAAGATCAACGAGACAATCGCAGCAGTAGACAGAGCGCATAGATGCTGAAACATCCGAACATCCGCAACGCGCCGGTTCCCTGCTAGTATATAGATAGAAATAGAAAAGTTGAAGTATGTCTGTATGTATGGTCCAAATAGAATCCGTAACCGTTGGACCGATTTTGGGCAACTCTATCATAGTCTGGAGAGTAATCATGCGAAGTTTGGTGTAAAAGTTTATGTGGAAAGTCGGAAAATTCTAACCAATTACACAGATAAAACATTCATGGGAGCCAAAGCACATTTGCAATACAGTTTCTGTTGGGACGTACTATTAATAGTCTCTTGTTGGTTATGTTAGATATACATAGAGAGCATATAGAGGATGACCACAACATATGGAAGCATCTGGCTCGCACTTAAACTCATTTAAAACTTCATTTACACGCATTAGATATAAAAGATGCTTTTGTTAATGTACGACCCTAACACTACATAGAGAAAACTAGAAGGAAATGGATGCACACTCAAAAAATACGTCAAAATAAAGAATCCAGATGTAATCTATACTATTATATAAAATTGATTATATGGTGGTTGTATTTAACGCTTTTGCGCAAAATACACTGAACCGATTTGAAAATTTTTGATTTTATACAACACATTTGCATTGTAGACATTGGCATATTTAGTTTTTTTGATTTTTTAAGAAAAATGTGTATTTTGTAGAATTAAATGTTTGCAAATCCACTGCCAGCACAAGCACAAAAAGTTTCGTACATTTTTTGGTTGTTTCTGTTATGCTTCTTCTTCATTTCTGTGTTTGTGTTTGTCAAAGAGTATATAAGATATAGTGGTTCTATTTCTCTCTTACAAATTTTTTTAATTTTTTATCCGCAACGTCGAGATGGCGTAAATTGACATTTCTGTTATTAACATCGAATTTACAGCGAATGGGCACTTGGACACTGTCAAGTAACACTATAATGCTGAATACTCAACTCGTTACGCCAGCGTTTAAAAACTTGCTATAAGTTTCATTGCTTTCGCTTCTACTTCTGCTTCGGCTTCCGAAAAACTCAGCCGTCGCAGTCGAAGCAGCAGTCGAAAACGAAAATTGGCGACTTGGGCAACGCTTCGGCATGCGACAATTTTGGAAGTTTTGATTTTGCTTGATTTCGACTTTTGTCAGAATCACAAGTCGAAGCAGAAGCACTTTTTCTGCTTTCGCAAGTCGATCAAGTCGAAGTTGCGTAATCAGTCACAGTCGAGTGTTTGTTGGTATTTCCATTTGCTTCTCCGTTGCGCTGTATTTATTTGTGCCCTGATGGTTCAATTACATATTATTTTATGATTATTTTTAAAACAGGAATTATAATTTTTTTTTAACTTTCAAATTAATAAATAATACTAAAAGTAATTAATTATGATAAATAGTAATTAATTATAATAATTGATTAATAGAAATGAATTAGTTAATTGATTAATTAATAATTAAATAATTAATTAACAATAATTAATATAAAATTATAACACAAAAAAATTCTATAAATAAATAAAAATTTACTGCCCTATTCTGTGCACTCTATCTATAAAATTCATATTAATTGAATAGATGGGAAGCTTTTGTCATTTTTGTTATTCTGGAGCACATGGAAAGCTTCACTATTACAAAAAAGCGGTTTTTGGTAATAGTCCAAGAATACCATACCACAGGGTACTTGTTATGCTTGAGGAAACCTCACCTCGCCTTGTTTCACCGTGCAAATCAGCTTGCAATTGTTATGTTTGCGCGGGAGACCGACGGTTGGCTCATAGCACCCACATGGTTGTTTCCTAAGCACTTTTTGTATAAATTCAAATAGAATTTATGAGTTTCCATTATCCCGCGGCTTCAATTGCTCTATGAATAGGTGTCACAATAGTTTAGAGAGTCGATAGTTTCTCTCAAAAACATTGGCCGATATTGACAAACGAACAATATTTTATCACGAAATGATTTTGTGAAAATTGTAAAAATGTTCATCATCTTCCAAAAACGTTGCTAAAAGGCAGCAAATCACGTTGTTATCCATTTCTGCAGTGTGTTAATAGTGTGCGAAACATTTTGATGAGGAGGTGTTAAAAAATAGGCAATAGATAGAGTAAAGGGCTTTTCTAAATGAGCAAAATCTCCCAAAAAATCCCATAAAAATTTCATATCGCTTACTGTCTATCAAAATCTATCAAAATATATCTATTCATTTGATAGAGTGCACAGAATACATAAGGGAAGATAAGAAAACAAATTTGCCTTCGCGCACGCAACAACAAAGCGTGGTTTTGTACGATTTTAGCTCGAACAAGAGACACCCACCCCCTCATGATCATGCCCTACTCTGCGTAAACCCAACGAAAACAGTAGCAATGGATGTGTAAGGTCACTTCAGTAGTTATTTGTATACTATATATACACAATGTATACACAATGAAAGGAAAGGAAAGATAGAGATAACCGATAATTTTTTTCTTCCGTGCCGACTATTATGAAAGGTAAAGAAGTCGCGAAGAAATCCAAGTCAAGCAACACGAGCGTGCCATTGTGCGAGTATGTTGTGGGTGCATGAAATTGTGTGAGTTTATTATTCTTTTCCTTGCGCACGACGCCTAATTTTGCACTCATCGTTGTCATCGTATGTGTAGCCCGTGGGAATTTTTTAGGTATTGTTATCTGACCTACGCATTTTTATTTTTTGGTTTGTTAATATTTTGAAAAAGGGCATGCAAATAAGAAGAAGACAGGCGTGCTGATATCAACTCGTTTGTGTTTGCTGGTGTATAAGAAATGTATGAGTGATGGTCAAGTGGGATATTAATGAGATATAAATAGCAATAGCGCTACAGGCGGTGCCCGCAAGGAAAATAGTTAACCCTTTTTAGTGGGGTTCGGTGGGATTTAGCACCTGTGCGACCAGCAAAATCGGGGTTCTGGGAGCCTTGCTCTGACACGCCTGCAATCTTCTGATGTTGTAGGCAGCAGTAGTGCCCCAAATTTGTATGGCGTAGCGCCAAGCAGGTGCCACTACTTGCAGATAGATGAGCCTTTTATTAGTTAAAGATAACTTATTCGATATGCGGAGGAGCCACTCCAGTTTGTTGAGCTTTTCGTAGCAGCGCGCTGTAACTACCTTAATAAGTGCACGCCAGGTAAGACGCTTATTCAGGATCAGACCGAGATACCAGATTTGCTCCATTTGCGGAATGATGCTTGTGTTGTAAGTCACAACCGGACAGACGCCTTGCCTTAATGCGAAGGTGTAGTGAGCTGATTTCTCAGAGTTTATGGCTATATTCCAGCGCCTGGCCCATGAGTTTAATCTATCCAGGTAGCTGGACAATTTCTCCGAGCCTTGGTTCAGAGAGGCAGAGTTGAATATAACTGACGTATCGTCCGCGTAAGTAGCAATAATCGAATTCTCATCTCTAGTTGTAGGCATATCAGACGTATATAAGGAGTAGAGGAGCGGAGCTAAGACACTCCCCTGCGGGACACCGGCTCTCATGGGCCTGATGGTGGAAATTGTGTCTCTTACCGCCACAGAGAAGCTTCGTCGTTGAAGGCAGGAGTACTTTTAATTTATGCAGAAGTCCATCGATCCATACCCTATCGAATGCTTGTTTGACGTCTAGGAAGACTGCAGAGGAATACTGTTTCATCTTAAACGCAGTAAGTATGTGATAAACGACTCGATGCAGTTGTTCGGGCGTGCCATGCTGCGATCTAAATCCAAATTGGTGATCAGGAATGGCTTCTTGAATACCCCGTACTGCCAACAATCTACTCAAAAATAATCTTTCAAAAATTTTGGAAAAAGTTGAAAGCAGGGCCTATATGATGTGACACGGTTCTCCGGAGTACCAGGTTTAGGTATCATGGATATCGTTGCACACTTCCACTGTGTGGGAAAATGTCAGATGCGCAGCATGCTGTTGAACAGCAACGTCAGGAACAACACTCCCTTCCAAGGGAGGGCTTTCACCACCTTATTGTCAATATGGTCATGTCCGGGGCTCTTCTTAGATTTCAGTCTCTTAATTTGACCTCTTCTCTTCAGGGGTGACATGTTTAGTTGGACTGTGGTCTAAGATACATCTAGATAGGACTTCAGCTATTTCCTCAACGTCTCCAGGATCAGCCAGGCTAAAAGGTGTGAAGCGGCTCTCCAACTCATTAGCAAATGCTTCTGCTTTCTCGGTCTCCGTACGCAGCCACTGAAAACATAAAACAAACGGCATCTGACAATTGCGCTTGCCGGCAGTGCTGCTCAAACTCGAAATTTTCAAATATTCGAATGTAAAAAAATGAAAAAAAAGTGAGGAATACGAAATGCCACCCAAAAAGTCAAACACTGGAAGATCAACGAAAAAATCACAGCAGTACAGAGAGCGCCGAGCTGAAACGTCCGAAGAGACGCACGCGATGCAGCAACGCGCCGAGTCCCTGCTATTGTAATATTATAATTGAACTTTAGTTAGTTTAAGGAATGCGCGGCAGAAAAGTTTGATGCATTTTAGAAGGCACTGGCCAAAAAAAGAAAAATTTAATTAAAAAATATTATTCCATTTCACTTTCGAAGCAACAAATAACAACGCTCAAATTATTTTCTTAAAATTTTATCGGCAATAAAGAACATAACATTTATATTTGGCGGCCTTGACTAGTGGTTGCTGGCCTCTGTTGATCAGAGTTACAGTGTTGGTGCTTGGTGGATGATGGTTATCGAACTTAGATTAAATTATTGTGAATAAATAAAACATCCAAATAAGCTGCTGTCGGATAAGTATGCACATATGATTTAGTTTTGATGTAGTTGGTTAATTCACAATAAGTTAGATAAGTTTTAATAATGAAACGCGCAACGCCACCCCAGTGCACTGGTGTGTAAGCTGTAAGCAAAATAACAAGAGATTCTCAAACGAATCGCTTTGCCTACTTTCGGGCGCTGCGTTGTTTTAACCCTTTTTTTATATAATTTGCTGCTGCAGCCGCTTGCTTTTTTTACATAGTCCGCTACATTTCGCTAGTTTTTTCCCCCTTTTATTATATTTTGCTGGATACAGATATTTTTTTGTTGCCTGATTTTGTTACATATTATTTTTTGTGATGATCAGCTCTTTTTTTTTTTTTGTGTGTGTTTGTGTCTTTCGTTTTTTTGCACAACCCGTGTGACACAGCAAAGGGTGCACAACTTAGTAGGACTGACCAGTGATGGTGCGTGTGAGTGTAAGTGTGATGATGTGATGGCAACAACAAGAAGGCCTTAACTTTGGCCAATTGTCCAAACGAGCAAAATTCTGTCGTCGTTTTCGGATAAGCGTGCACCAAATCCTTTTGCGAAAGGATTCATCCGAAACGCAACAATATACACATACACATACACATACGCATGCATGCACACGCACACTTACTGAATAACGGTTTTATATTATTAGCGAACACAGGCTGCCACAACGTCCGCGCCCGCATACTGTGCCGACACTTCTCTACTACTCGTCTACTCGACAACGTTACGCATGCTGGCATTCTGGCACAACTGCAGATAAAAAAAAAATAATAAAAAATTAAATGAAATATTTTTTTTGTGACCGTCCAGCAGTTTCCGGTTTTCTTGCCTATTTACAGGCACACACACATATATATATATATGTATATACAACTAAAGCTAAAAGCCTTCCTTTTGTCCTTACGCATTACGCTGCGCAGCAATGTTACTCAACCACCCCACCATATTAGCCTATCTCCAATAACCTTTCCTACCGCCAGCACTTCCGACAGCATAACGCGTCCAGTGCCTTGCATGTTTTGACCAGCTTCACTCGTTCACTTCACTTCACTTCACATCACAGCGATTCGTTTCGTCTCGCTTCGTTTGCTTGACTCGCCTGACGTTTTTTTTTTTAGTATTTTCCACTTTCTTTTAATTTTTCCCCCTGCCGGTATATAAATGCGTGTGTATGTGTGTTAGCCAACATTGCTTTCGCTCACAAATACACAGAGGCTACTTTTTTTTACTGTGTGTGCAGATAATAAATAAATAATAAAAAAACGAAATAAAAGTGAAATAAAAAAGAAATAACATAAAATAAGGAGTAGAAGTAGAAAAGGAGGAAACGTAAAAGTGAAGGTGAAAGCGAAAGCGAAAGCGAAACTGCGCTGAACTGAAATGAGTAGAAGATTCTAAATTGAGTTACGCATGCTGACAGTTTGCATTACAGACACACACACACACACACATTTTTTATGCTAGTGTGTGTGCGTTTTGTGCGCGCAAGTTTACTATCTTTCTATATCGATCTATTGGCATTATTCGTCTCAATTGAATTCGTTTCATTTCGCTTCGTCTGAATGAATTTTCTCTCAGTTTCTTTCTCTTTGCTGATTGCTAGTTTTCGTTCTTCTTCTTGTTCTTCTTCTTCTTACAGTTGCTTTTCGTCCTTGATTTATCTTTTTTTTCTATTTTTTTTATTTGTATTTTATTATATTTTTTTTATTCTGGACATCACCAAACATGCTTAATTTATACGTGCGTACACATACAGAGCTCCGCATAGTCCAACCCTATATCACATTTAACTCCATCAAAGCATTACTTTACGCATTTTTAAGCATATCAGATATCAAAGAACGTTTCAATTTTACAGTTCGTTTCGATTTTTTCTCTTCTCTTATTTGAGGCAACTCTGATTTGTTTTGAAATTTTTACAAAGTTTCACATTTCAGACTCTTTATTCCATTACCAAAACAAAGTGCCAAGACGAATTCCAGGGTATCCCAAGTAGAGCGGATTGCTGCTGAGGCCATTCGGCCAATTTAGACTTAAATTAGCTAATTAAATGAATAACGGAAGAATTACGAGAAAGGTAGACAGTGCACTGTGATAACGCACCGCGTAATCCTGTTATCTTACATATTGACGAGTCGAGTGGACAGAGTCGATTCTCAGCGTTCGGGTGTTAGACGCAAATATCACAGATCTATTATGCAAAGTGGAATTTTTGGAGGTGTATTACTCACTTTGTATTGCCATATCAATGTCCGGCTCACGCACCGTTTGAGATAAGAGATTACTACTTAATGAGGTTTTTCTGCATTGGAACTTCTTTTCTTTATACTGGAAAATTAATTTTCTGCGACTTCCCCCCTAATGATGTGGATTCTTTGGGTAGACCTTGTACCCGTAGGTAGCACCAAGAGACTAGATTGAAGCAGATAGTGGAAGTTGCTCGTTTTTAATTTCATTCTCTTTTCTTCATTCTCTTCGGCAGCCTTGCTCGTCCGATTCGCCAAACTCACACTTAGCCAGATCCGATGGATGTTGAAATGCTATATCTGTGGGTAGCCACGTGGAAGTGGTGAGATGACTTCATGTAGTCCAACATTGGGATCCGTCTGGGCGTCGCTAGGTTAAAGGCAATCACAGATCCCATATGAGTCTACATTCTCACACCAAAGTTTCGGTCCGGAATGCTGAGAAGACTCCTTCAGGAGGCTACTTTCTTAGCTTGGCTATGTCGAACGCATAGACAACGACACTCAAGCCAAGAAACTCTACAACTCTGTACTTCGTTATACCACTCGATGGCGAAGTAGACCACACATTCGGTGGAAGGGCGACGTCGAGGCAGATGCCGAGAAGCTGACCCGAAACTGGAGAGCCGCATAGGGGTACCGGACAAAATGGCAAGCTCTTCTGAAGGAGTCCTTACTGCCCTGAGGCAGTGTCATGTCATCATCATCATTAGTGGGAGTTAAACACACCATAACCTTAAATGTTCTCGTTTAAGCACCTGTGCTTATGAACACAAACGATGGCAGCGTTGCATTTTCGTATAAGAGAATTAATTATGCGCTCAGAATTATGCAACACTAATGTCACAGAATCAGACTAGACAGCAAATGTAAAACGAACAAATGAATACCAACAAAGCAAGAAATATAACAAGAAAAGAGTGTCAAAAAAAACTACATTAAAAATGTATATGTAAAAATCTTCCCTTAATTTTCTGGCTATATACAAACACAACAAGAACCAAAATTTTATTTGCAAATATAAAATGCACACACGCACACAAAAGATGCAACCCTACTCCTTTTGAAACTTTTTTTTGTGATTTTTCCTCCGCTTGTAATTTTTTTCACATTTTCATGGTCGCCACTTTTGTCGTTGTTGTTGCTATTGTTGTAGCCATTATTTTTAAGTAGGAAATTGTGTCTGTGTCCGAGCGAGGACACAGACTACCACGATGATGCCGCAACGTTAAAACCAACGTTATCAGTGGACAAATGGCGTCGTGCGCGCTCGACAGAATGACAAACAAAGCAGAAAAAATAACAAATAAACCAAAAAATATATAAAAAAAACAAACAAAAAAGGATAAACTCAAAAAAAAGAGTTAACAGTGAAAGCAGGAAGAATGGCATCGACACTTTCGCAACCCTTTCGTGTTGTCTTCTAGCGCGCACGCTCCCCCACCACATTTTTGGCTCCCAACGCACTTTTTTATTTTTCGCCTTTAGTGAGTTTTTCTGTTCGATGTCGTTATTTTTTAGATGTAGAGTGGGGGTGGTATTGGTGTTGGCTGATTGTGAGCCTTGTTATGCTTTATATTTTGGATTACGCATAATGTTGGCAGTGCTGGTCCGCTTGGTCCGTTGTTGCTAATGTCGCTTGTTTGTCGGCAATTGTTCAACTTCATTTCTGTTTGTTGTTGTTGTTGTTGTTAATGTCCCGTCGCTTTTTCATGATTTTGCATATTTTTCTCTTATTTGACTGACATTTCACAATGACGCTAATGTTGATTACGATGACGACCCCTAATGGTATGAACTGCCTCTGCTGCTTCTCTCTCGCTGATTCTTCGCGTTGTGAGTGGCAAGTGTTTTTTTCTTTTTGTTTTCTTTTGTTTGCTGATTTTCTAAGCGTTTTCCATTGATTTTAGTTTTGTATATGTTTACTTGTTTTCATTGACATACATTCTCGCAAACATCAATCTAATACAATTTGCAATATACGAGTTCGGCATCATATAAGACAATATTCTTGTATGGTAGCAAGGTACTTCCATACCCGAAAACATTCGTGTGAAACTGGCTGTAGCCGGCCACGAGTTACTGTGTTTCGACACAATTTAAAATCTACGAAGCAACAGCTGTCGAGAAGCGTACAAAATTTAACATAGACCATGAGCAAAAAAATATTTCTGAAACTTCTCTTAAGTATTTTGCTAAATTAATATATTTACTCTATACCCTGTTCACGCACGACATGCCCACTGGGTCAGAAATACAACTGAAGGATCCTCTGGATCTGATCATTGCCACGTTTGCAGACGATACGGCCATCCTCGTCAGAAACAAGTGCATTTACGAAGCCACGGACTCACTGCAGCAATACCTGCATATTTTTGAAAACTGGACACGACGTTGGAACATTTGCATTAACAAAAACAAATGTGCCAATGTGACGTACGCCTTACGGCCGGATTTCTGTCCGGCAGTTTTCATTGGAAACCAGCTGCTTGAACACCATTCAGGTTACAAATACCTGGGTGTGTATTTGGATAGGCGGCTAACTTTCAAGACGCATATTTCAAGTATCACGAAATCCTTAAGACAGAGGATTGGTAAATTGCATTGGCTTTTAACTAGTAGGAATAGATTGTCCTTGGGAAATAAGGTGAACATTTACAAAACCATAATTGCTCCTGTTTGGCGATACGGTTTGCAGGTGTATGGCATAGCAGCGAGGTCAAACATCACGAAGGTGAGAGTACTGCAGGCCAAGACATTGCGAATGCTTACTGGTGCCCCTTGGTTCATGCGAACGGCGGACCTTGAAAACGACTTAAAAATACCCAAAATTGGCGATGTGATAAATCATCAGGCCAAAAAATATATAGAGAGGTTAAGAAATCATCCAAATAAACTAGCAAGGCGCCTTCTAAAACGACGCAGATTTGGAGGAGTTAGGGTAGCGAGACGGCTGAGAAGATCGCACCCTGCCGACCTCCACAACAGATCCTTTTAATATTATAACTACACTTTACTATATCCCCACTTTTTATTTAAGTTGTTTTGTTAATTTTTGTATATACAGTTTAATTTAAGTTGTTCTAATAATAACAGAAAAATTAAATATAAAGGAAAAAAAATAAAAATACTAATAATATATGTATTTCTAAACTTATAGATGTGATTTAGCGTCATTTGTGCTCCGAAGTTCCTTGTTGAAATTCAACTAAATCTTTTTGAATTTGTGATCAACACACACAGCTGATTTCCCTAATAAGAACTGTTTCTTACTTGAGCTAGTACTGGAAAAAATTTATGTGATAAATACTTATTACCTGAGTAAGTCTTTAAATGTTTTTTCGTATTAATTAATGATTAATTTATTGCTTAAAAAAACATGTAGCAACACCAAGTCAACGTTGTTTCAAAATATCAAAGCAATCGTTAAAGAACTTTCAGAGATTTGCCAACAAAAACAAACGAACATAGCATACTTTTCTTCTTTTTCTAAATTTGCCATAACAAGCCTATTATTGGGTCTAAGTCTGATGCATAATTTGCCTCCAGGCACCCTGCTTTGCGCGGGAATCACGTTATAACACTGAGGAATCTTACTGAAATGTGAAAGGAGCCCGCATGGCCTCTACACTCTTATTCTGGAAATAAATTCTATCATTCATGTTTGATCGGACCAATGGTCCATGGAGAATGAGTGATTGATGCAGCTGGTCAATAGAAGACAAAGAAAATTAACTATGTCTTATTTAATGACTAGTGGATGGGGAAACTGTTACGTTGAGCAGTAAACCAGGAGGAAAAGTAACGGTTTGTCTGTTGTGGAAAGGGGTGAATTCAGGGTGAGTACATAACTCGCGCCTTCGCCAGTTGGTAATACCAAGATGTGGCAGTGCTTCAATTATCTGGTCCTGTCAACTTAATCGCGGTATCAAATACCTTACCAGCTGTAGTTTCCGCATCCATACCAATGTTTGTTCGCTTCAATATTCAACTACAAAATTATTTATTCATTTTTTAAATAAACAATGATTCCAGCTTTCAAATTTTTTAATCACTTCAACAACTCGATATGGCATCAACCACTTTTTGTATGTGAGAAATTAGAATTTGAGTACATTCATAGACAACGGCTTTGGGCCAATCCTGTACAGTCTGAAATTTGCGATTGCCAGCATAAACACGGCTAGACAGATTTCTCAACATATTTTCAATGGGATTTAAGTCCGGAGATCGGGCTGACCATTCCAATAGGCTCATTTCCTTCTGCAAAAACCACTCAGGACGTAGCGTTGTCTTCCTGGAAAATGACAACTCTGTTCGTTTGACTCTCAAAAAAAGTTATTAATAAAACTTCGTCCAATAATGTAATGTAGTTTTCGGAATCAATTCATCTGAAAAGTTTACATACAGGGGCCCTATTATGAAAGCTGAACGCTCTGTACCTCTCAACTCGTGCTAGTAATAATTGAAACCATCTGGGCCATTACCACATTTTTCACTCTTCGGTCTATGATATATATATTTTGCAAAGTGCAGCCTAGCCACTCATTAGCATACCGATAAGTCTGGCTTTTATTTCATTTTCTTCGAGACCAGCCTATTACTGCCCTGCAAAATGTGTTGTACACGTCGTATAGACCTTGGTAAATTAAAATCCGACTAAATTTGGGATACAGTTGCAGTTTTCTACGCGGTAGCATGACTTGCTTAACTGCTTTCTGCCGAGCCTTATCACCTTTTGAACTTATCAAGCAAGGAGCAAATCAGTGATCGTTACGGGTCCACTTTGTTCCCTTTCAGTCTGCCTTTCCTACACGGATGTTTGAATGATTGGAAAAAAAGGCCGCTGAAGGTACCCAAATCAGTTTTTATGTATGTATTTTTTCCTAATGCATTCGTATTTATACATTATGTATTCTTAGAAACGTTTTTCTCAGCGTATATAGTTCGTTGGTCATATAGACTCGATAAATCTTTAATTCATTTAATTTTAGTTCAACAATTCAAAATTCTCATTGGGTCATCTTCGTCGGCAACTTGTTTTCAAGTAGAACTTTCAAAGGCATACAAGAAGGCAGAATCCCAACAATTTGAACGAAAGCACGAAAAAAAAGGTTGAAAATACAAGCAGCAAATAAGCGAGTGAAGAATCCTTTTTAGTCGTAAGCCACAACGCTTTGAAGGCTTAAACAATTCAACCCACAACCAGCTGGGAAAAATTTGGCAATCGAAAAGAAAACTTTTAACCCAATTTTTGAAACTAAGTCAGTTGGCTGAAGCGGTAAGCCAAGCTGTGGACAGCGGGCGGCGAAGCACAAACAACGGGCAATGCTAACGCAGAGGATTAGATGCTTTGACAAATGCAAGGGAGCACACACAAAAAGATGAATTCATTTTTATTGCTATTCCACTATAACCAACTGGTGTACGCTTTTGTTCGCTGTTCGAATTGGTTACGTTTAATTTGCTTCTTCCTTTTTCTTTGACTTCTGCATGAGCGCGCACTACTCGCATGAAAGATTTACCTCATTGCTGCGAGCTTAGAGCAGGTTTGCACACAAGTTTTTGTGAAGCGTAAAATTTCGAAGGCCATAAATTAAATATGAAAGTGAGTTTAGAATTGGTGGAGAGTGCAGGTGTCGGCCGATGTTGGTGCGAGGCACGTTGTTTTCGTTAAGATTCAACCCACAAAAAAGTATTCTACTACTAACGCGCTCGAGCATGCAGAATGACACAGCCGAAAACGCGCACACACGAACATACAACGACAGGACACATTGAGATACTACAAATCCTTTCGTTATCACAAATTACACACCCACAACTGCACAATAAATGTAGCCATGTATATTTGTGTGTGTGTGTGTGTGTGTGTATGTGTTTGCTTTTGTAGTTCGCAAAATTTTGTTTGTTTGTTTGTTTGTTTTTGTGTAGTCTGCTGTCCAAAAGTGGTCGAAGTATTTCATTTGAAAACTATTTTGCATAAAACACAACAACAACGCACTTCACGTATTTATAGCGTTACATAAACGCATTTATCTTGCGCGCGTACACACACACATGCACACACACTCAAAGCCATGATTATAAATTTCAACTTAATTACAAAAACAGAATTTAATCCTTTATGACAACGGCGTGTATGCGTTAGTATGTATTATATTGTATATGTATGTGTGCATGCAAATGAAGTTAATATAAATATATGCTCTTTGTGTGTGTGTGTGTGTGTGTGTGTGTCAACATCACAACAAAAGGACATTTCTAATTTATAACAGCAAACGTAGCCCAAAACTAGCAGCAGGTACAGTGCTCTGTAAACTAGTGTTGCCTACTTTTGGGGCTTCATTTAATGTGGAATCGATTATAATGGAAAAGAGTAATGTAATCAACTTCGTGTAAAGTAAAGAATTCATGCGAATCTGAGGATTAGTTACAGGTGATGTTTAAGAGGAGTTAAGCAAAAAGGGATAATGAAGGCTAAAATGGTTTTAAGATTTGCTTTGTAGGATTTAAGTAAAAATTGTTTTCTATCTATCTAATCTGCGACTATGACTAGACTAACTGCTTGTTGGAGCTGCTATGTTCGCATGCAACAACTTATGCCCAACACTAATAATATAATAGCGGCTTAGATTAAGTCAAAAGAATAATATACTCGGAGCATAAAATAGGAGAATGAGGATGAGGATTCAGGATAAGATGAAGCAGGCCTGCTGCGAAATACTTTGCTTGTAAGGAAGCATTCAAAATTCAAATTGCATATGCTTTTCAAACATATTCAACCACTGTGCAATACCATACTATGGCAAAAAATAGGAGAATGAGGATGAGGATGCAGCTGCAGATGGGCATGGTAGAAATTTACCGGTTTACCGGACTTTCACTTTTCACAGTTTAAAGTTACGCATTAGTTTATCTACGGCGAGGCTACCCACAGCATTCCACACACTCCATACACACACACACACACAATCATATAACAAACATACATAATGGCAAATATTCGTGTGTGCGCTCAACGTATATATTAGAGTATATTAGAGCTGAAAACGACAACGCACAAATCGTACAACGGGGGAACGAACTAAGCTGATTGCCTTCACCTCAGGTCATACCAAATTTCACGTACTATCCGCAGCCCCAGATGACTGTTCTCTGTCCCGGCTCCGACTCCGGTCACTGTCAATGCCAACAGCCAGCTGCGCAACGACGACAACGGCAACGGCAATGACAACGACAATGGCGAAGACGAACACGTCATACTCAGCTGTACCTGATGCCAATGCTGAGGCTGCAGATGAGTTGCAACATCAACAACAACAACAATAACAACAGTGAACGACAATAAACCAATTTCCACACAGAAATTTTAAATTTCCGACACACAAAGATTTTCAGATGCGAAATTTTGCTCCGGCATCGAGTTAAATCTACCCCACATTACCACATTTACCGTAACCGTTTTGCATACGCAGTCCAAGCACATTAATGTACCTTAACACCAGACATATTCGAATCAACCACCCCAAATCCATCGGGAGTACGTACGGCAGACACAGCCAACAAATTCAGCTCACACCGAGCCAATTTCAATTGGCGTTGTTTGTCGGCCACTCTGATGTCGGTTGTGTGCTCGTATGTGCAAGAAGTTGGACCACATCAATGGAGGTGGACACGATTTTACATAGCCAAACGAGTATATTCACCTAATACTAGCACATTTGTGTGGACACGCAGTGCGTGAGTGACTCGTACTTGGATAAGCGCAGTTGGACTTACGGCACATTATGCCTAAATTAATGCCTTGTATAATGTGTCTCTTGGAAAGGAGAAAAGTTCGACCTTGATCTTCAGTGAGGCGGATGCCCAAGAATTGTAACATATTCCTAAAATCAACAAGGATGTCCATTGAGAGAGTTTATTAATTTATTTTATTTATTTATTTATATTTATTATCAATTTTTTTTTGCCTGTTATTCCTTATATTTTGACACGTAACCTGTTTTGGAGGAGACTACATATAGCACCAAAGAGTGAAACCTATTTAAAATTTAAGCACCGCTTTTACTTCGAAATTTACCAGAATGTGCGAAAATATGTCTATATCAAAGATTAATTTGCAATCAGAATCAGAGTACTACACTCAAAATGAATTTTTGGTTGATTGAGTCCACCATACATTTATGGCTCCACATAGCCAACAAAAGATTTAACTAAGCATCTATTCAAAATACGATCCCATTAGCCAAAGCTTTTCGTTTTTTTTATTTATTTTTTTTTATTTTTTTTTTACAAAAACACGACATACAAATGTTAATTTTAAATACGAGGTGCGTTCAAAAAATTAGGTGCCTTTTTATTTTTCTCGTTATCGATTGTCGATTATTTTTTTTTTGTTACTAGCGGCTCGCACCGACTTCGCTAGGACTGTATTCATATATCAGTTCACACTCGCTTTGCAAACAACTCACAAACAAAAATATAGAAATGAAGAAGAAGCATGGCTCAAAACCGTACAAACCAGGCAAAACGTTCTTGACCAATTAATATTTTGGACAAAAATTAAAACAAAAAAAAACCTCTTCCGAAGCGTTGCCTCAATATTTTTTACATACAAACCTTTCCCTCAACACAAGGAGCACAACAACAAAAATCTACCCAATTAATTTGAGCCGTGCTCACGTGAGGTGGCTTCAAACATTTCAGGGAAACATTTTTATATATAGATGTTGTCCCTAACATATGTAAGTATATTGTCCTTGTTTACCACTTTGCATTTTTTGTTTGTTTTTGACTGACATAAAGGTTACAGGTTTTTATGTGTTTTGGTAATTTTTTGGAATCTAAAAAAGAATGGATCAAATGGATGGAGTCGCGAACACTGAAAAATTGCAAACTAACATTGCGCTAACTAACGTTGCGTTCAAACTATGCAAGATACTTTTCAGACATGCTTAACCACACTGCAACGAAAATTGCGCGTATATCGGAGTAATGCAAGCCGTTACAATACACCATGTCCGTCAATTTTTGAACACACTTCGTAATCCTTGGCGCTCTCTCCAGCGACCATTTTACATTCGCCATGCTCGGCTTATGAGTTTTTAAATATTCTGAAATGGCATTGAAAGCCAAAGGAGAAGAATATCATATATTGTGTATGTGTGTAAATGAAGAAAGCAAAGGTTGGCAATTTTTTTTTTTAACTTTTTTGGTTTATTTACTTATTTTTTATTTGTACAACAATATCTGACAATAAGGCCAAAAAAATCTAACCCACGTGAACAATAACACGCACACAAACACAGCACGCAAGCGTATGTGTGTTTGCAAAATGCATGTCACACGTCCGCATGACCGACGAAAGCAGCAGGCACCCCAAAAGGCAAGCATAAAAAACTAACTATCCAACCACCACCCACAATGGACAAAAAACACGGGACCGACGCGATCGCACAGTGGTGTAAATAGCTTGAAATTTGTGTCTAACTTAGGCGGAACTACGTTAACATTAAAAAAACGTTGTGGTATTTGAGTGAACAATTCGGAGTAAGAAAGGACACTGACATACACAAAAAAATTATTTGTTTTTTTGGAGTGTACTCCTTAAAAAAGTCACACGGTAAGATTTAATATATATCGGATATAGTAATATATATATATATATATATATATACCCTATATATATAGGATATAGCAAGTGGGTTAGGATGTGAAAAATATTTCAATAATACTTCAAAATACTAAAATACTCAATTTGTATGCCTTCACGTGATACCAAAAACTATTTGATTTCTCGATTTGTCGTACTTCTTCGAATTGCTGCATCACAGTGCAATGAACCATCGCCAGGCGATAGTTATGGCGATGGCAATGAGCGCAACTACGATGCAGAGAACAACGGTATTCCTAAAAGAGTGAGCGAGAAAGAGAGAAATTTAAAGCAATTTAGCTGCTTTGCTTATTCGGCGCTTACACTTTTTAACATACGCCGGTCGCTGTGAGTATCCTCATAGCAGTTTTTCGGATTGGCTTTGACCTTCATTGCCTACGTTTAGCCACATCATTCACACATATGCGTACATAGTGAAGCAGACAGCACATATATTCTGATTACGATAAATTCACGAATACGAACAAACAAACATGAATATGGCATAGCTCAAAGCGCCTTTGTACTTTTTACTTTCAACGCTGTGCGTGCGTCGTGTGCGCTTGTATGTGTGCGAATATGTTGTGTGTTCCTTCGTATACACTACATTTTGCATAGGCAAATTATGCAAAGTAGTTAACTACAATAAATACAAAGCTCGCAAGAATACAGCATAAACTGAACGTAAACGAATATCAAAGATTTCGCAATAATACTACAATTGGAATAAAGGTTTTCGAGCTCTACCTAAAACCTAGGTACACATGGTCCTGCCTACACATGGTTCACTAGATATGGCTTAGTTTGTCTATTCTCTGTTCACAACTGAGCTCGAATTTTACAGCTCACCATATGTCCAAATAGGTTTGATTGTGGCTTTGTATATCAAAAGCTTATTTTCTAGCGATAGATTAGATCTAGGGTTAAAGAGCCAATAAAGCTGTCTAGTCTTTAGTTTTAATTGTTCGCGCTTTTTCTGTATATGGTGTTTCCAGTTCAATTTATTGTATATGTAAAGTCCCAGATATTTTGCATGGTCTTCTGTTTTAACGTCGGCTCCGTCAATCGTTAGACGGGGTACTACAAATTTAGTTTTAGCAATGCAGAAAGACCATTAAGCTGCTTTCTGAACTTATTACTGAGCTGAAAATATGCTGAAAATACAAACGCACTACAGCCATGCATGTGCGCACACCAAAAGCTCGATTGACGTTTGATCGATCAAACATGTTTGGTTTTTTAGCATGCTTACGAGCTGAAAAATGAAAGCAGCTACACCCACAACTCGCTTTGGGTCGATTCGTTTTGCGTTTTTTGGAAGTTGCATCATTACTGAATTAAGACTAATTTTCGCTTTGACTTGTTGATTTTTCGAATAGCTGTTCAAGAAAGCTTGGTCACATTTTTTCAAAAAGTTACTCCGATGGTTACTTCATCTTCAGAGTGCAAATTATTTTTTATTTAGTTTTTATTCATTTATTTTTGTTAACTCATTCTTTCCCTTTTAATTGAATTAATAAAGTTACATTTCATTTATGTTATCTAAATTTCTTCTTCTTTTATAGTTTTGTGGCGGCAACAGCTCTTGTCTGTTATCAATGAAACAGACATTTAGGTCTGCTAGGGCAAGAACATGTGAGGGTAGTGCGCTACGTTAATGGCTTATATAAGAAAATAAATAAATAAGAAAAAGCGAAAAAAGCGTTATGCCCTCTCTACTATGTGGTGCACCACTGACTCATGCTTAATGATCTTTGCCTGTGCGCGCTCACTGTATTCATAAGATCGCACTCAAGGCAAAAAGTATATTTGCCGTTAAAACGGGCAGCAGAGGGAAACACAGGCTTTTTGCCACTTCGTTTTAAATAATAGGTCACAAAAAGTCTCCTCGATTTTTACCACTAGATGGTGTTGCTGTCCATAAATCTGGCAACACTAATCTGATTGTGTCAAACCAACATGTGTTTGAAAGGACTACATTTTTGTGAGGACAGCTGTGTAATTAGTTGCTAGTGTTAAAAGTTATACTGATTTGAATATGAGTGAACTATCTGAAGAAATACGCTATGTTATGCTTTTCCACTCTAAAACAGGGGAAAAACGCTGCAAAAACATGCCAAAAAATGTATGCAGTTTACGGTGAGAATGCTGTGAGCGAACCCCGGACCCAGGAGTGGTTTGCTAGGTTCTGTTGCGGAAATTTCGATATAAAAGATGCACCTTGCACTGGTCGGCCTTTCAGAAAGGGAGTTGTCTTCCATCATGACAACGCTACCGAAGAGACGCTGAATATCACTTGGCCAAGTTTTTCACTGATAAACCACAGAAGTTCTACACCGATGGAATTATGAAGCTACCCTGAAATTGGCAAAAGGTCATAGATAATAATGGCCAATATGTACTTGATTGAAATGGATTCTAAATAAAGAATAAAGAAAATTTTTGTTCAACAAAAACAAAGTTGTAACAAAAAACCGCGGAGACTTTTTTTAGTGACCCAATATATAGATATGTATAGGTATTGTACAGGCCTTTAATGCAATTTTATGGGTAGAGCATTGCAACTTCGTCATGCCCTGCTTGCTGCTTTTCTTGCTTTTTCTATATTTTTTACTGGACTCGCCAACTTACGTGCGATTACCTTCTTTAACTTCCACTTTACTTCACTTTTAAGCCTACCCACACACACACAAACTTACTAAGAAAAAACTTACAGTGCGAACATATACGAGTATATACATACACATATGTGTATTACGATTATCAGTCGCCATGTGTGTATGCCGTTTATACCTCAGCATCATTCTTCGATTTTCATAGCAGTTTCCGGCTGCTGCTCTGCCAAACTTGTGCCATTCGCCCGCCCAAAAGTCATCCTTCCTGTTTCACTGACTGTCTATCTGCCTATTTGTTTATTCGACAACATTTGCACCGCCGACGCTGTTCTCCCTGCCCCCGCTCCGGCGATGTGTGTGTTGTTTACGAGCGCGGTATTTGTATTTTTCATTTATATATATACGCGTAGATAAAAATAAATGAAAATCGCACACGGCATCAACAACCAAAATAGGATTTTTGGCTTCATTCATCGAATTTTCTCATGCCGGAAATGTTAAAGTTCAATTTCAAATGAAATTTTAATCAGAATTTAAGCGAATACGACTGCGAAGCCACTTCATTAGTTTAAAGTGGCTTTTTGGGGATGATTACATGTGAACATCTTGTTTTTCTTCGACATAGTAAGGGATTTCAGAGAATTAAAGTTTTCGTACCGTAGAATATTGAATATTGATATTGAGCTTGAAAACATAATGAAAGCAACCTGGCAACCTCATTTCATTACCAAGAGAAAGCATTACAAGAGAAGAAAGAGTTGATTCTCAACCTACTAAACAGCTGTATCTCTACAAGGCCATACTGAAACCGTTAGTGTCTTACGGTATACAGATTTTGGGCACTGATGCGATTAAAACCTGCAAATTCTTCATAGGTTTCTGTTCAATCTAGCGCGGAGGATTTTACGTGCACTGTGGTGTGTCGCAGACAATGAACAATTTGGAGGAACATTCTTATTTTTGCAAAAAAATTAACCACCGACTTAATGGTTAACATTAATTTGATTATTAAAGAGTTTACAAAGGATTATACAGTGGCTACCGGTTGAGTGCAGACCCGCTTAATTGCATTTTCCGCATTATAGCAATCAATTACCATCATTTGAATATTCAATTTCACACAACCCTGGTTGCATAAATGCAGCGCCATATACTTTGACTTAATCGCTCACTTTGGCTGGATTTTACAAAGAAATTATACTGTGAATTCTAATCCAATTCCAACAACTAAAGAAGTTCTCACATTATTTGCAGCAATTGAAGCTTACTGCCATGCTAGAATTAACTATTTAAATAAAATATAACCACAAAACTAAAAACTTCCGACAAATGTGTCACACACGGTGGTTTCACAGAAAACTCTAGAGTTTCTGGCTTTCGTTAGTTTTGACAAACCCTAGACAAAGCCGTTGGTGCTACAGAACTTCGAGAGGTTTCGTTTTTTGTATCATTTTTATCGAATAACCAAATCGCTTCCACTGTTGTTTTTCAAGAAAAAAATACAATTTGAAAATTTAGATTGTGACCCTATTGTTGTTAGGATGCCATATGTTACAATACTTTAGTTATGTCAGTGAGGAATACTCTCACCATTCATCATTTTTTATTGAATTGAACGACTCAGTAAAGATAGAAACCCGACTAGCGAAATGAAGTAAATGGATTAAAGATATCTTATCTTGGCTACGAACGGCTCTAATGACAGTAACATTTAATTTTCGAAGTACTTTAATTTTGTATTTTAAAATGGTGGTTATGGTCATACACATAACAAGGGTCCTAGAATGCTCGAACTACACGGACTTTCTTTCCTGTGTTTCCAGTAGTACAAATCATTTATGAGTATGGCTTAAGTCCTCAAGTCCATTTCCATAGTCCGTAAGCTTCCTCGTTACTTTAAAGAATGTGTCTAGGGCACTTTTCTGCCAAAATTCTTCTAGACCTCACCGATAGGCTTACGGTAGGAGAAGCTGATGACTAATTTAAATCGCAGACTTAGATTTCGCAAGCATAGGCAAAGAAGGGCCACTTTGATTTGGGCTCTGTAGTCTATAATTAATAAATTCCTTGTATGAAAATAAAACTAAAGGTATAGGAATACTCTTCTTTATGCTATTTATGGCGCTAAAACAATAATCTCAAAAAAGATAAAGAAATAAATTTTTTTATAAAAGCTTCGAATGCTTTTACGCAATTAACTTCAAAATAAATGTTGGATGCCATCATCATCTTCAATGGTATCTGCCCATCCAGCTGCTCCTTGCTCTTCGACTGCAGTTTCATTGGCCGAATTACGTTGCTCTTTAAGAAGTTGCAAAAACAGTCGTTCTTCTGGGAAAAGTTCGAGTTCATCTTCAAGCTCAGCTCGTGCTGCGCTAAGCGCCAACGATTGAATATCTTCCGCATCCTCAAAACTTCCTGAAAAATCATCTTTATTCTCAATGCTATAGGAAGATGGTTCACTGGCATTTGAATTGAGTTCCTCAGTGTTGAGCATTTTATTGCCATAAGTGCTACTGATCTCAGATTCAATCGACGACGTATCATCGTCATCGTCATCGCTCGGATAGCCGAAAGTGGTCTTGAAATTGTAGGCCCGATAAAATTTGAAGATTTCGTCCAGCATATCGTCCAGTCCTTGTATATCAGATCGTATATGGTTGTATATCTGTGCTGCAGTCATGCTGCGTTTCAACAAAAATGAACTAGTTGTGGGGTAGTCCTCTTGTAAGTATTCACCCAACCGTCTGTACATGCTATTTAGGTGGGCCAATTTGCGATCGAAGTCAGTCAAATCGAGCTTCGTGTACATTAGATCGTATCTAAAGTGGTAAATTTCTTCGCGTATACAAGTGACCATATTGAGCGGAAAAAATGTCAGCTGTGGTATGAAGAGAAATACGAATACAGAAATAAAAAGGAATACACATAAGTATAGGAGGTAGGTATAGGAGTATAGTAGTAATTTACGAGTACATACCATTCGAATATCCACATTCGGTTCGTAGTGCGCAAAGCGCATAAATTTAAATTGAAACGGAATTCGGTTTTCCATAGCTTTCCATAAGGATTCATCGCGGCGTTTCGAGAATATGAAAAACAACGTATATAAAATACCACGAGCTCCCTCATCCTGGCGATCGATCATCTCAAGGTACGCAATCGCAGCAGCGAAACGCTCTAATAGCGATTTGCGCGACTCATTTGCTGCGATTGGGCGCTTAGTGAAGTACCGGCCGCGCTGACGATGCATAGCAATCAGCTCATCGTGGAAGCAATCAATGAACTCCCACTCTGTTCTTAGGGCTTCGACGAGGTCGAGTAGTTCGCCCAATTTGCGCCATCTGCGAAGCCTAGAAAGATGATCTAGCTCCATATGGCTCGAAGGCAACTCTTCAAATACTGCTAATGGATTATTGGACATCAGCGGTTGCATTGTATGATTGTCTGTCTCAAACCAATTACAATCAAGACTTGGTTGCATCTGTTCTGGCGACAGTGAAGCCGTATTAATAGATTGCATTGACGTTGGTGACAGCTGCCGACGTGTTGGACGATGGTAAATAAGCATTTGTGACTGCATTGGACGCACGACTCTGTCATCCATTTCGAGCAATTGCATAAAGGGCAGCAAGACTGGGTTAGACCGTAGCACCGGCTGCAATGGATGCAACGGCTGCATTGGATGTCCCACTTCCTCTTCCATGTGCGATGCATTGTGGTTTGCCAGAGAGAACACTGCGTTGAGGTAGTCTCTGTCAGAAGAATCTTGGTCGATCACATCCTGCTGGTTTGGGCTACGCCAATTGAATCCTTCTGGTTGAGCTGGCATCTCTGGGCAGCTTGCTGGACTTCGTCGATGACGATTATCGTCAATTCGCGTTTTATTTTTATTTTTTCTTCAACTAGGATGTTTTAATGTATAACAAATCACACAGATCTTCGCACCGAACAAAAATGTACTGTACAATTATATCTGACTGAACAATAATTTTGATCGACGTTGAGCTTCTGAAATGTGAGCGGAAAAGAATTGAAAAGCAACGCTTAATGAATGAGGTTCAGTAATTTTTAGTATGTTATTATTCGTCATTTTTAGTGTTTTATAATTCACACTGATTAACACTGAGGTTTAGTATTTATTTTTATTTATTAATTTTTTTTTTGTAACGTTTATTCAAATAACAAAGTCGGACATAATGCATTGTTTCGATTTTGTTATTTTAAATGTTTGCACTTCGACAAAGTTTCGACAAACATTTCCATTGTTGTAGAGATTATAGCAGGATCCTACTTATTTTTTCTTCGCTTTGAATTATTTGTTTTATGCGTTTTTTCGTAGTAGAAAAATGGCGGCAGACGTTATTGTTGTGTAGAGGTGAGCGATATTGAGATTTTTCGATATCACTGATTTCACTAATCTTTATTTTAAAATCAGATTTTTACGAGTGACTTGATATCGTACATCCAATCACTGAAATAACATATGACCGAAATCATTGAAATTACTGCTACTTTGGAAAACCGCACAAAAACCAAATTACCATGGGAGAATCCCTAAAAACCAAAAACAAATGTGGGATACATAACATGCTAAAGCAAAAAAAATTGACATTTTGATTGGAGAATTGTTGCCATTTAATTTTTGTCGGTTAATGTTTCTAGTTATGAAGACGTCAGTTTTTTACTGACTATGTAAAAAAAATACATAACGATTTCAAAAACTGTCAATCACCACGGATATATGATCTGCGCAAAAAAGAGTTTTAAAGTGTTGCTCACTTCGTGGGCGATATAATTTGTGAAAATTTGAAAAATATGCTGCTGGATTGGGTCATCAGAGGCGAGCAATTGCATTGCTTTATTCGTGATGGTGGATCAAATACGGTCAGAGCATATGGTTGTACTAAAACGTGCAGTTTCCCTGCACAGACAACCTCTTTTAAATTGTCTAAAACTGTTGTGAGGTGGATGCCAAGAGCACTTATGTGCCGGTCACCATTGAATTGAATTCATGAACTAAATTTCTATGGAATTTGTGGTGAACTGATTTACATATCTATCTACGACCTTAAAACTTATTCACACACTTTGTTTCAACATCTTAGTATTTCACTCAGCACAAGAAATTATTAATCCCAGTGACAAATTCATGAGTCGAATACGCTCAGTAGGTAAACCACTTAAATAGTGGGTGTTGATGATGAATGAGCTAATAGGATTTATTCTATGGGTCCTGGAATAATATGGCAGTGGTTTTCTTAATCTTACAGAATACGGATTATATTCCATATTCTTGCAGTATCTGAGCATTATTTTCTCGTTGCCTTTATCAGGGAATTGTTATTTAACATACATATGTACATAAGTGTAATTTCGTATACATTATTATAGACCAATCAGCATTCCTTGTTTAGTGCAATTGCCTTGATGTGCGCATTTCTTATGTTATAGAATTGTTCAACCATTCTAAATGTTCTCATGACTATCTCATCACACTCACCCAACTTATTCGAGCTAATGAATAACGCAAAAATATGTTTTGCTACAACTGTACCTTCATCCTAAAATTACCCCTTTTTTGCATTCCCAATTTAAGAAGTTTGAGGGAGCACGAATGCGCGCAATTACGACGCACATCGACAAAAAAATACCCGAGCAAAAAAAAAAAGGAATTTAAATAGAATAAATAAAAAAAAGCAAATCGACGCAATGAAATATTACAAAATTTAAAATCCATTAGAAACAGGCAAAACTCGAAATGGTTGGGGACAAACGAACAACGAAGACAAAGGGCCGCACCGGCCCTTTTTCGAGGCTCAAGCATTGCCCACGCCGTGTTCTTATCGCCAAAGTCGTTGCGCCATTATTATCTAATTTCTTTTTCGGGTGTTTTTTCTATCAAAATCTTAGCACCAAAAAGTACAAAAGAAAAAAATTACGAAAAAGCAGCCAAAATCAACCAACAGCAGCAAGAAACCACCCACTTTTGCTCGACTGACCCCAACTAAACAGAACGCGAACACGAAACCGTGCCTGCTGCTGGAAAAAAATCAAGTAAAACTCTTTTTTCTTGGTAAAATAATTTTTTCTAAATAACTTCCAACAATGACCACAATCAACCCCTTTTTTCGCGAGGACTAGCTTTCATAGCCAAAGGCGCAATGTTGCAGATCTGGAGGCGGAGAACAGTTCGGGAAAAAAAGAATAAATTTATTGCTCGGCTTTGAGGACATCTGAAAATGCCTTACGTCGTGCTTGACACTTCATTAGGAATATGTTAAAATATTTAAAAAATCGACTGTCAATCGGGTATATTAAAACATAGTTATGCGGTATCACAAAAAACTCTTATTACTCAATTCCAACGAAACTCCAATTTTTGGTTTCACAGAAAACTTTTACAGTAGGTTCCAAGAGTTTTGTTGGGATAATTGGTTATTTAGACCCATAAGAAAATTCTTTTAAATAAAATCAATGCTACAAATGGATAGATTAGTCTTGTTCAATATAATCTGCTTTAATTTTTTTAAACATTTAATTTGTTTACAAAAATTTGTTGTTGTTGTAATATTAATCTACCATGTTACGAAATTTCTAGTAAACCGTCTTTAATAAGTAAAACCAATCAATCAAAGAAAGGCAAATGCCTTATTGAATTGAATTTAAAGTTTTTTTCGAATTTTTGTTTTATCGAATAGGTGAACAAGTTGTGTTGTGTATTAAAGTAATAAAACTAATAATAACGTTGTTGTTTCGAGGAGGAGTTGTTTTACTCCTTGCAGATGGTAATTTAGGCGGTGGTGACCGGTTGAGTAGCCCACAAGCAGTCTTAGTTCCGATTCTCCAAGATCTAAATTTGGAGGCGTGTTTCCGGAACTGATGAACAGTTTGGCTTGACGGAGGCCCCCAAAGGTCTAGGGTGACAGCTCTGAACCATAGCTTGGCCGTTGCCTAGCTAATACCCATATAGGTTTTAGGGCCGATGAATCTGAAGGAGAACCCAGTTCTCGCCAATTCATCAGTAGCTTCATTACCCTCGACGCCTTGATGACCAGGTACCCAGCGCAACGTGACCCTATGTCGGGGCAGTAGCTGGAAGGAATCAAAGCGGTCCCTTACACTCTTGGACGAAAATTTCCAGGACGTAAGGGCGTTGATCGCCGCTTGGCTATCGGGAAAGATAGATATATTTTGTCCTCTCGGTCCCTTGGCCAAGAGCTTGCGCGCACATATGTATATGGCGTGGATCTCCGTTTGAAATACTGTTGGCCATTTGCCCTTTACGATTGAGATCCTTGTGTTTGGTCCGAAAATGCAGGCTTCGGCTCCGGTATCCGTGCCTGTTCTAGAACCATCAGTGAACCAGATGTTGCCACTGGGCCTAGGGCCCGGGTTACCGGCTTCCCAGTCAACTTTTGGGAGGAGAGCCGTGAAGCGCCGGCCAAAGCGCAATTCCGCGGTGATATGGTCTCTTCTGGTACAGATTAAGATCCCAGGGATTACACTAAGTATTTTTGAATGATCAGTGCCTTTGAAAGGCATACCATATTTTATTTGAATGCTCAGAGCACTAGCTGCTGCTGACTTTCTAACGAAAATGTATGAAGGAGTGAGTCCATTGATCGACTCCTTGGCAGCCGTCGGGCAGGTTCGCATGGCCCCGGTCATGGCGAGGCATGCAGGCCACTGGAGTTTGTCGCATGGCTGTTACCTGAAGCATCTTAGGCCACCACACGAGAGCCGCATAGGTGACGACGAGTCTAACCACCATGGTGTATAACCAGTATTTCAGCTTTGGAGATAGACCCAGTGTTCTACCATATAACCGTCTGCAAGCCCACATGGATCTGGTGGCTTTGTTGAGTACTGCCTTAAGATGAGCATTCCAAATCAGACGTTTATCCAGAACTACCCCCAAATTATTGACCTAATTGGAAAGCTCATTTATAGCACCGTTCAACCAAACAGGACCAATGTCCAGTTAATAGGGGATAGGATCCATGTATCTCATGTGAAGAATGTAAGTAAATGATAAAAAAGTACAAATACATAAATAAATATTTACAGAAAAAATCAAGTTCCGGCTTGGAAAGATTGGAAGCAAAACATCAAAAAGAAAATTGCGAAGACGCGACTGATGTTCTTCCGGACTTATATGGGATGGTTGAGGTGAGGGTATTCTGAAAAATAGGATATTGACCCCAATATTGTTGATTAAGAAAAGCTGGGTAAGTAAAAACACACTATATATTCTAAAACAAATATAAAAAAACACGTTTATTTTTTAGAATTGGATGACACTCGTCTGAAGAGTTACTTTCGTTGCGATCAACGCATATGTTGTGTAAAGCACAGCAAACATTAAGAATAGTTATGACGTTATGATGGTTGCTAAAGCAAGCAACTTTTTCAGTAAAACATTACTTGACACCTCATCCCAGTTAAGGATAAAAGGAGTCAATAATTATCACCCAACAGTGCTGGTAGAAAATATCCTAAATATACCAAGCATCCTATTCGCATCATCCTATTCTAAATGCCTCTCCCAATCGTCTGATATATCTAGTTTTAATTTAGTTTTAGTTTTTTCTTCATTCACCATTAAAATATGATTTTCTTTTTTTTTATAGCAACTATAATCATTATAAGACTTCATCCAAATGAAGCCACTCATATGTAACTTAACTAAAACTAAACTAAACTAAAAACTTAACTAAAAGCAGGGACTACACCGGAAGCAGTGTGCACGAGGCGTCTGCGCTGTTACTTAACACCGAACGCGGAACGACCGACGATAGTGCTGATCAATGCAGAATGCGATAGATACCCGTTGCGCAAAGAATGTAATAAGACTTTTATTTAATAGATTTGCTTATTTAATGTACGACTTTGTTATTTGAATAAACGTTACAAAAAAAAAAAAATTTATAAATAAAAATAAATACTAAACCTCAGTGTTAATCAGTGTGAATTATAAAACACTAAAAATGACGAATAATAACATACTAAAAATTACTGAACCTCATTCATTAAGCGTTGCTTTTCAATTCTTTTCCGCTCACATTTCAGAAGCTCAACGTCGATCAAAATTATTGTTCAGTCAGATATAATTGTACAGTACATTTTTGTTCGGTGCGAAGATCTGTGTGATTTGTTATACATTAAAACATCCTAGTTGAAGAAAAAATAAAAATAAAACGCGAATTGACGATAATCGTCATCGACGAAGTCCAGCAAGCTGCCCAGAGATGCCAGCTCAACCAGAAGGATTCAATTGGCGTAGCCCAAACCAGCAGGATGTGATCGACCAAGATTCTTCTGACAGAGACTACCTCAACGCAGTGTTCTCTCTGGCAAACCACAATGCATCGCACATGGAAGAGGAAGTGGGACATCCAATGCAGCCGTTGCATCCATTGCAGCCGGTGCTACGGTCTAACCCAGTCTTGCTGCCCTTTATGCAATTGCTCGAAATGGATGACAGAGTCGTGCGTCCAATGCAGTCACAAATGCTTATTTACCATCGTCCAACACGTCGGCAGCTGTCACCAACGTCAATGCAATCTATTAATACGGCTTCACTGTCGCCAGAACAGATGCAACCAAGTCTTGATTGTAATTGGTTTGAGACAGACAATCATACAATGCAACCGCTGATGTCCAATAATCCATTAGCAGTATTTGAAGAGTTGCCTTCGAGCCATATGGAGCTAGATCATCTTTCTAGGCTTCGCAGATGGCGCAAATTGGGCGAACTACTCGACCTCGTCGAAGCCCTAAGAACAGAGTGGGAGTTCATTGATTGCTTCCACGATGAGCTGATTGCTATGCATCGTCAGCGCGGCCGGTACTTCACTAAGCGCCCAATCGCAGCAAATGAGTCGCGCAAATCGCTATTAGAGCGTTTCGCTGCTGCGATTGCGTACCTTGAGATGATCGATCGCCAGGATGAGGGAGCTCGTGGTATTTTATATACGTTGTTTTTCATATTCTCGAAACGCCGCGATGAATCCTTATGGAAAGCTATGGAAAACCGAATTCCGTTTCAATTTAAATTTATGCGCTTTGCGCACTACGAACCGAATGTGGATATTCGAATGGTATGTACTCGTAAATTACTACTATACTCCTATACCTACCTCCTATACTTATGTGTATTCCTTTTTATTTCTGTATTCGTATTTCTCTTCATACCACAGCTGACATTTTTTCCGCTCAATATGGTCACTTGTATACGCGAAGAAATTTACCACTTTAGATACGATCTAATGTACACGAAGCTCGATTTGACTGACTTCGATCGCAAATTGGCCCACCTAAATAGCATGTACAGACGGTTGGGTGAATACTTACAAGAGGACTACCCCACAACTAGTTCATTTTTGTTGAAACGCAGCATGACTGCAGCACAGATATACAACCATATACGATCTGATATACAAGGACTGGACGATATGCTGGACGAAATCTTCAAATTTTATCGGGTCTACAATTTCAAGACCACTTTCGGCTATCCGAGCGATGACGATGACGATGATACGTCGTCGATTGAATCTGAGATCAGTAGCACTTATGGCAATAAAATGCTCAACACTGAGGAACTCAATTCAAATGCCAGTGAACCATCTTCCTATAGCATTGAGAATAAAGATGATTTTTCAGGAAGTTTTGAGGATGCGGAAGATATTCAATCGTTGGCGCTTAGCGCAGCACGAGCTGAGCTTGAAGATGAACTCGAACTTTTCCCAGAAGAACGACTGTTTTTGCAACTTCTTAAAGAGCAACGTAATTCGGCCAATGAAACTGCAGTCGAAGAGCAAGGAGCAGCTGGATGGGCAGATACCATTGAAGATGATGATGACATCCAACATTTATTTTGAAGTTAATTGCGTAAAAGCATTCGAAGCTTTTATAAAAAAATTTATTTCTTTATCTTTTTTGAGATTATTGTTTTAGCGCCATAAATAGCATAAAGAAGAGTATTCCTATACCTTTAGTTTTATTTTCATACAAGGAATTTATTAATTATAGACTACAGAGCCCAAATCAAAGTGGCCCTTCTTTGCCTATGCTTGCGAAATCTAAGTCTGCGATTTAAATTAGTCATCAGCTTCTCCTACCGTAAGCCTATCGGTGAGGTCTAGAAGAATTTTGGCAGAAAAGTGCCCTAGACACATTCTTTAAAGTAACGAGGAAGCTTACGGACTATGGAAATGGACTTGAGGACTTAAGCCATACTCATAAATGATTTGTACTACTGGAAACACAGGAAAGAAAGTCCGTGTAGTTCGAGCATTCTAGGACCCTTGTTATATGTATGACCATAACCACCATTTTAAAATACAAAATTAAAGTACCTTGAAAATTAAATGTTACTGTCATTAGAGCCATTCGTAGCTAATATAAGATATGTTTAATCCATTTACTTCATTTCGCTAGTCGGGTTTCTATCTTTACTGATTCGTTCAATAAAAGATCGTCTGGGTAATCCTCACTGACATAACTAAAATATTGTAGCATATGGCATCCTAACAACAATAGAAAAATATAAAATATTGAGTTATGACCCTATTATTGTTAGAGTGCGATATGTATGTATGTACATACATAGGTATGGCCACTGCAGGACTATCCTCTTAACATAATCTAGCCTACATGGTCCAACCTCATTATCTACCCAAATTGAGTTTCAATAAAAAGCAGATTTAACATGTCGTAGCAACAGTGAGGCTAGAATACATTGAGTGAAAGATTGTATGTATAATATAAGATATGTACCAACCTCCGGCATAGTTAATTTAAATATTTAAAAGTAGGAATGAGAAACTGCTGTGGCCAGCCAGATTGCTAAGGCGATGTTTGGATCTTTTAATGGCAGCCAAACTAACGTTATTGTATCTTTATCGTAAACGGATTGCAGGTTAAATCGCTGGGGTTCTCACGATCACTGCATGGTATCCGCAAATGTACTCGTATTTAATGTGGGTATTGGAAGCAGTGCTGCTTATAGTAAATGCACACACTTAAGATCAAACGAGATGGTAGAACGCCAATCTTGTCACTGTTTATTACGTTCGCACACGTCTATAAAAAGTGGTACCTCTGTCTCAGAAAGAAGGTCAACCAAATGTAGTTCTTTAGTTTCTCGTTAAAGAGTAACAAACCTCGACCTTTCTCTCTCTCTCTCTCTCTCTCTCTCTCTCTCTCTCTCTCTCTCTCTCTCTCTCTCTTGATGGCGCGACACTGCCTCAGGGCAGTAAGGCCTCCTTAAGAAGACCTTGCCATCTTGCCCGGTCCCTCGTTGCGGCTTTCTAGTTTCGAGTCAGCTTCTCGGCATCTGACTCGACGTTGTCCTTCCATCGAATGGGTGGTCTACTTCGCCTTCGAGTTCTATAACGAAGTACAAAGTTGTACAGTTTCTTCGCCGGAGCGTCGTCGTCCATGCACTCCACATCGCCAAGCCAGTATAGTCGACGCAACCTCACCCTTCGGAGGATGTCCATGTCTTCGTACAGCGAATATATCTCCTAATTATAGCGCCGCCTCCATACTCCTTCACAGCATACCGTATCGAAAATTTGCCGCAGAACCGTTCGTTCAAAGGCACCAAGTGCATACTCGCTTTCTCTTGTCTTATACAATAACACCTTAGTGTTTACGTAGGAGTTTTGATGTCAGCTAGTTTCTCAGGCCATAGAAGCAGCGGCTGGCAAGCATGATTCTGCGGCGTATCTCTACTACGATATTTTACGCAGAGTTAATATTTGTGTCTAGGTAGATGAACTCCTTAACTACCTGGAAATTGTATTCTCCCACGAGGACACTCCGTCCAATTCGGCACCAACTGGACTCTCTCGTTGTTGAGAGCATGTACTTCGTCTTTTCCAAGACACCAAGACCCGCGAGTTTGG
This sequence comes from Cacoxenus indagator, assembly GCA_035041755.1. Classification (NCBI taxonomy): domain Eukaryota; kingdom Metazoa; phylum Arthropoda; class Insecta; order Diptera; family Drosophilidae; genus Cacoxenus; species Cacoxenus indagator. The sequence goes on along the minus strand of JAWNKX010000144.1, from coordinate 287,408 downwards.
CTTCCCCTTCGATAAAAGTTCCCCTTATCTAAAGACTCGCTCGCCGGATAATTCTTTCCAGAACTATGTTGAAGAAGGCGCACGACAATGAGTCACTGTGTCTAAACCCACGGTTTGTCGGGTACAGTTCAGATGTGTGCCTTCCGACGGCCACCACGCTATGTGCACCACTCACAGTCATCCGACACAACTGAATGAGCTTTGCTGGTATCTGGAATTCAGACATTGCGACGTATAGGTATTCCCTATATATCAAGTCGTACGCAGCCTTAAAATCGATGAATAGGTGGTGGATATCGATGTTGAACTAGCGAGTCTTCTCAAAGATTTGTCTCAGTGCGAAGATCTGATCGGTCGTTGACTTGCCCGGCCTGAAACAACATTGGTATTTCCCTCTGGCCGGCCCCCTTGGCCGGCAAATTCCTCAAAACGATCGCAGCGAATGATGGAAAACACCTCATAAGCGGAATTTATTAGGGATATTCCCCGATAATTCGAGTAGCGCATTCACAGCGATACTCTTTCTTATAAATGGGATTTATGACACTTACACTCTAGTTTTTTTGGCATGCTCTATAATATTCTGATACGAGTCGCCTACAATGTTCGCCCTCGCCATGGTGCTAAACAGTTTGTGCCTTTCCTACTCTATGTCGCATCGACGGATTCCTTACGCAAATATTGAGGAATTCGATGGTTTTACTGCCAAGATAGAGGACATGTTCTAGCAGCAAGAACCGTATACATCGGCATTCTGTCGTTGGCTATTTAGATGACTTAGAAAAACTATTCCTAAAACAGAGTAATATGTGACGTACTCATTACCAGAATTCGGTCAGATATTGCATACCATAGTTCTTTCAAACAGTTAGTTCACTATGAAATGGCTGTGCCTCGGGATACATGTGATCCCGATAAGAAACTGGATATCTCAATGAAAGAAATATGAGAAATATTAGTTTTTATTTATATATATGTGTCAGTATTTTATTTTGTGTTACTGAGAGCTACCATTAACGATGCATTCTATATTTTTCAGAAAGATACAATAATTCGTCTAACTTCATTTATCTGACATTTGCATGACAGACGTTGAAAAAGGCAACCTAGCCAGCCGTGTATCTACTTTATTTTTCTTCTTGTTCTTCTTCTCCTTCTCCTTCTTCGTCTTCTGGTTCATTTTCTGCATCTTATTTCTATCTCATGCATATTCAAAAAGACAACACGCAAAAACGTACCTTCAGATCCCTTTCTCAGCAGCCAAATAAAAGCAAAAAAAAAGAAAAAAAAGAAGAAAATATACAATCAGCGCAAAGCGAAAAATCAATCCTACGCACTCTCGGCGAGTGTCCAACAGACTAACCCACCCCCACCCCACCAACGCCCTACAACGCTTTTGCGCGCCTAAAGTTTTGACAACTGAATTGGCATAATGATGGGGTTACAGTTACTCTCTCGCAGCGCCAGTGTTGGTTGGAGGCGTTACAAATTTTTGGCCAGTCTTTTTCTTCCCTCTTTGTATTTTTTTTTTCTTGTTTAACAAATGACACGCGTACGAATACACTCGTTGGCCATTAGTGTTGTTGGTTGGTGGAGGGACTTTTGAGATTTCTTCTTGCTTTCGTATAACTTTTTGGGTTACTTTTTTTCTCTTTTTATCTCTTTTTAAGGGTTGTTAAAATTGTTGCTGTTAATTTTATCTGCTCAAATGCAAAATAATTGCTTTCTTACTTAAAATGCTTCTTCTTTGTTTTCTATTGGTTATAATTTCAGAGTTTTCTTCCTTTGGTTTGTTTGTTGAGTACCAACAAGCTTTGAGCATTATCATTGTATTGAGAGCAGAATGCTACATAATGTAATGATAATATTAATACTTCAGAATCTGATTTTTTTTTCGTTTCTACGAGAGAGCTACAAACTACAGAATCTTGGAATGTAACATTCATTAAAAATGGTCCGATCCTGAGCAGATGTTCAAAAAAAAATTTTTTTTAAGCGACATAAAGTAGTTGAAATGTAATTGATTAAGAAGTTATGTACTTAAGCCGGCACTACTGAGTATTACGTTTTATATTTTGATTACTCATCAAACCACTGCAGAATTCTCCATTGTACGCTGCCCTAACGACTTTATATTTAAAAGCTGTTAAACGCTGAACAGTCGCAAAAATAAATTTATAAAACAAAAAACAAAAAATCAAGTAAAAGAAATGAAGGATTAGAGACACAAAGTTAGATACATTGAAATCTAAACAACAAAATATTTCAATTCATATAATACCAATCGTAATTTAGTTCCTTGAGGTCTTTCTGGTCCTCTTAAATAAGCGACCCAAAAATATAATTATTTTAAGGAAATAATTCTCAGTTTTGTGAAATGATATAGTAATGTACCGGTATTTTATGTTTAGTGTCTTATTATTAGTATAAATGCCAAGTTTTTCCATAATCTCGTCATTAGTTCTTGAGTTACAAATTGATAGATAATGCTTTTTCATCGGGTGTGTCCGTGGCCCGTTATTTTGTATAAAATTTCATTTTAAAAAATCAGACATATACTTCGGTTTACTTATAATGCGTTCAAAGTTTCGCGATAACAAAATCTGACTAAAACTAGCAAATCGAATGCCTATTAGTCGTTCAATTAAATGAAATAAAAAATTAAAAACTGTTAAATAATGTCAGCAAAAATGGCATCAATTGGAAAACAAACATCCAAAGCAAAACAAAGAAGAGAAAATAGAGCACCTTGAACAAAGCCGAAACAGAGCTTCAAAAGTAAAATCTGCAGAAACACCCAAGCAACGCATCGAATGGCTTGATAACAATCGACCACGTGTCACATAAAAAAAAAAATTATTTAATGTTGGTAGGATATAATTATGAAAAACGGTTTAGCATCGCAAAATTGGTAAGCATCTTCATTCTACACAAAACCCGAGCAACGCCGGCGCACCTGCTATATAATTAGAAGTAGAGAGGTCGAGCATCAGTATTCTATTGTAGATCATAGGCCCTACTACAATTCAGATGTATTACCTCTTTGCAAAAATCTTACCATCGAACAAAGATATAACATCCGCAAATGTATCAGATTGGTGGAGAATATATTTAAAAACTTAGTATCGTAAAAATTAGAAGAAGATGAAAGAGAAGGAGAAGACTTCGAGGACTGGATCTTGTCGACCTTGCGTAGAGCTCATTGTAATTATCAAACTTATGGAAGTTCCTTCTTCACTAAGTTTTTATGCATTTGTTCTTTTCCTTTAATTGAAGTTGTTCTATAATAACAGCTAAATTAAAATATTTGTAAATATTGTATAAAAAAAAATTTACAAAAATAAATTGTAAAAATTAATTTTTGTGACTATTTTCATTTTTTTGCCACCACTCGTTGCCCTAAAAAAACGCAAGGAAATATAATACAACGCAAGGAAAAAATCGTTAAAAAGAAACATAACACCTTAAAGAAGGTAATTCGCCGATTTGTGTTCCTTAGCGTCCGGTTAAGAGAGAGTTCGCTCATTTGACTTAAAATACGACCGTAGGAGGAGTTGTTCACGAGTAGAGCTTTTAATGTATTTCCACTTGTCTCCTCAACACGCAAGTTTTGCAAAACTTTTTATTTTATTTTTTTCTTGCTTTCTTAATTAAACAAAAGGGTTAAAAAGTTTTCTACTTCCCCCAAAATGGAAGCAAAAAAGAGGGTTAAATCAAATTTTCATTTTATATTTTCCATTCTCGTTTAGTTTTCATTTATTTTTAAAAGTGAATTTCTAATAAAGTCCTCGCCCAGAAAATTTTGTTAAGCAAACGAAAAACAAAATAAAACAACAAATACTCTTCACTCATCCTATAAGCTCTTCGAAGTGATTTAGCGACATTTGTGCTTCGAATATGCGAATGACACTGCCCTGTTGGTAAGTGATAGCCATCCGACCGTAGCCTCAGTTCTCTTACAAGACCAGTTGGAAAGCATTGAAGACGTGGCTGAAGACGTGAAACATCTGTCTCAATGCACAGAAATCCTTACACATCATCTTCACCTTGAACCACTTGACATGTGCTGCCTTTTTAGCAACGGTAAATACCTGGGACTGATGTTGAACAGGCGTCTCACCAGGCAACCTCATATCATGACCAAGATAAAGTAGTTGGACCTGAAACTTCGATAAAAGAATTGGCTATGAGACCGGCATGGACTTACGGCATTCAACTTTGGGGCACTGCATCCTATCAAAACTGTGAAAGTCTTCAAGCACAGCAACAGACACCTCATTAGGTTGGTGACCCATGTCAACCACCTTGTAATCAACCTGCTGGACAACACCAGGTAAACGCGACGCCAACTAGATCTTCCGCATCAAAGATGAGTGAACAGTCATACTAACTTTTTATTGTACATGGGACTTTAGAATACGATGAGAATGAAATCTAACGATAGTAACAAATCGAGACAATCTCTCTCTCTCTCTTAGCTTTCGCACTCCTGTGTGGGACATAGCGTTATCAACAATTTTCCTCCGTTCCGCTCTATCTCTAGTCAGAGCTCTCCAGGCGCCAACTCTCAGCTTGTTAAGGTCTGCTTCGACGTCGTCTATCCATATTTTTCTTGGGCGCCCACGTTTTCTTCCTCCAATTGGGCGCATTATAAATGCCATTTTTGGCATTCTCTCTGCTGGCATCCTCATCACGTGACCAATCCACCTAATACGTTTTGCCTTTATGAAACGTACAACGTGGCAGGCGATAATGTTTTCGAGTTCATTGTTGTATCGGATTCGATACGTTCCATCTTCTAGACGCACTGGGCCATATATTTTCCTTAACACATTTCTTTCGAAAGTCAATAATTGACTGGTATCATTTGTTTTAAATATCCATATTTCTGCACCGTACGTAAGCACTGGTCGTATTAGTGTTTTATACATTTTCATTTTCTGTGTTCTAGATAGAATTTTAGAGCGAAACAACTTAATGTTCGCGTAGTACGCCCTGTTCGCAGACTTGATTCTCTCGCCAATAGCAATTGTTGAGTCTTTATTTTCCGGTAACGTGAAGCCCAAGTATTTGAATTCAGGTACGTTCTCAAAAACATGTATTTTGTTTTGTCTGCATTGACATTAAGTCCTAAGGCTTTAGCTCTTTCTTCAAACTGCTTCATCTTGCGGATCAGAACATTTTCTCTTTTGGCCATTATGAGCACATCATATGCATAAGCGCATATTTGGAAATCTCTGTTGAAGATGTTTCCATCTGAATTTATCTGCTTATTGAAGCATTAGGTTAAATATTAGAGCAGACAGAGCATCTCCTTGTTTCACTCCGGACAATACTCTGAAAGACTCAGATAGTTCACCTTGAACTAGTACTCTACTGATCGTATTCTCTAAAGTGCAGACAACTAGTTCTATCAGTTTCAATGGAATACCAAGCATTAGCAGACAGAATTTTATTTGTTTTCTATCTAGACTATCGAAAGCCTGCTTAAAGTCCACGAAAAGCCAGAAAAGGTCTATATTGTGTTCATAAAACTTCTCTAATATTTGGTTCACCACAAAACCTTGGTCGACCGCCGATCTATCGCTTCTGAAACCACATTGATACTAATCCATTATTTCCTCGGCGTAGATATATATTTGGTGTTAGTCATCAATATATTCTTCCGTGTACTTGTTAAGTAGCTCAGAGAAGTGCTCTTTCCATTTGTCCTTTATTTGCCTTCTATCACTAATTGTCGAACCATCTTTGCCCTTACATATATTGGTTCTTAGCTGGAAGGCTTTGGTTTGCCTCTTTATATTCTGATACATGGCCTTAAAATTATTTTCAGGAAAATCCTTCTCAATTTGCGCAACTTGTTGGTTCGTAAACCTCTTTTTTTTTCTTCCTTATAAGTGGCTCTCTCACTATATTTTCTACCTGCTTCTTGTTTTATTCATTTACTTTTCTGCAGCCTTCGTCATACCAATCATTCGTCACTGGTCTTTTCTCGCCGATCGTAATTTTTGCGATATGTATGACTACATCCTTTATTTTATTCCAATGGTCATCAATATTTAATTTCTAATAACCTTTACAGTTATTTACATTTGATTTTCGTTGGCGTATTTTAGACATCACGAGATATTGGTCCGATCACAACAAGCACTATATGAACGCACATTTAAAACTGATGTGGTATGCCTCCTATCTATAAGCACATGGTCAATTTGGTTAGCCGCATTACTGCCTGGTATTCTCCATCTCTACAGATGAATTCGTTTATGTCTATGGCTGGTGCTACTTATAAATAGACTGAGAGAACAGTCGACAGAGGTACTAGTTATCTATTGTACATCTTTATATATAAAAGGCTTCTGTACGTGTGTATGTGACTGAAGTCCTCCTAAACGGCTATACCATTTTTGATGAAATTTTGTGTGTGGGTTCAAATGAATTCGAGAATGGTTTAGATTTTCAATTCGATCTACTAGAATTTTTAATTAAATTATTTATTTATCAAGCCGTGCTCACGCGCAAGCACAAAATGTACGACAACGTTACATGCTCTGCTTCGTCTTACACTTCTCTATTTGTATGTGTGTGCTGTTTGTAAAGAGAATTTGAAAGGAGTAAGAGATTTTTTCGTTTTTGTGATATTCTCTTCATTCTTAGTGTGTATTTTGTTTGTTTTTTGGACAGGACAATATCTGTCGGGTTAGCTATTAGATAACTTTCTTTGAGTTAACCGATCGGTATGAAATTAGAAATATATAATCTTCCAAGACTGAAGAAAGTTTTTGTGTAAGTTAACTTTTTGCAGAAGTTTATTAATAAACTTTAGAATTTCAAATGACATTTTTAATGTTATTGTCGTTCAACGTTACCTTCAAATTTCAAACAATTATTTCACAATTATTTCTTCTTTTTTTGCAGCAACACGCCGGGTATTGCAGTAATATATATTGCTTAAAGCCGATAATTCTAATCATTCAGCTTTTACGCTCAGATCTCTAACAACAACAACTTCAAGAACAATATAAATTGTACTATTAGTGAACTTGAAGAGTTAAGCGTGCGAACCGAGTGCGAACCGAGTGCGGAGTTGCCGGTCACGCGATAACCAGTACGTTGGCATTAGGTGTCATACAGTTAAATGCCATATTTATTAGTACGGTAGAAACGTTCCTAGAAAATGAGAAGGTAGTGATCCTAAAGTATATACGTTTCGAAAGAATACAGAGTGTTGGATGGTTATGCTCTTCTTGTTCTGTAAAATAGTTCAAATATTATAACTTTGACATGGAGCTTGTCATGCAATACAGTGACCCCATAAACCATATTCCATATATCAGGTGGACAAGTAAATTTCCGGCATTTGAAAAAAAGAAACCACCACCACCAAGTTATGGTTAAAATTTTCAGCTGTACAACATCATATCATAAGGTTGGACAACTGAAAACATCAGCACGTTGAAGTATTAGCGAGTTTCTCTCAACATCAACTTTCTCTGTTGAGAAGATGTCGATTTTTAAGCTCAATAAGCGTCATTTGCGGGAACTTTTGATGCACTTATTTAATTTGAAGAAATCCGCAGGTGAGGTGCATAGAAGGCTTATAGATGTATGTGGTGAGGCTGCTTTAAGTGAAAGAAAAGTTTAAAAAGTAGAGTAAAAAAAAGGTAACGGCAAGCCGATAAGATTCGTTCCAAATGAAGCTAACGAGAATATCTCTAAGTGAAGCTTCAAAGTTTGTAAAATAGATATTTTTTCATTAGCTTTAATTGGACTAACCACCAACCAAACAGAGAGGAAAAAAATAAAATAAAACAAATTCTCAAAAGTCAATTCTTCTTCGTTTTTGCGCTAGAGAGCAATACATTTGGCGAATATGACCATTGGCCGTATCTGACCATTGGGAGACGTACTACCAATACAAACCACTAAAGTAAATGCACGACTTTATTAGAACATGTTTTTTGTTTGGACTGAAATTTCTTTAAAGTCCATTTACATTAGACAGCTCCATGAATGAGTGAATTCGTGTCACTCGCTGAAGTGAACTAAGTAAAAATGAATCTTGTTATAAGTGAAGCATTCATAGCATTCGAAAGAGGAGTGACTATGAATTGTGTGACCATGAATACAAAGAACATTTATGGTACTCAATACATCGCGGCGGCGGATAATAGAATGCAAAAAAGCATTCTAATACTGCGCCACGCTATAATAGTCGTACATTGAGTACTCTGAATACATTTCCAATCTTTGTTGTACGCTGCTGAAAAGACACTAATTCAAACAGAACCGGATCATTTATACATTAATCATGCAATAAAGGTGTACTCATTACCCACTCTGCGTTGTGTTCAAAACTTTAAGCGACATTCACCTGCCAAGGCACACCAAATCAAGCAAAATAAAATCAAAATTAAACCTTTCAAGTATGTAAATTCTTCGCAATAGACATATCTCTTAAGTGGCCTGATTTACGCATCATATAATATCACATATTAACACACATACTCTAGGGCTCTAGGGTTCAGAATTTTGTCATCCATCGAGACAATGGATCAGAAAGAGCATCGTTAGCCCTAGAACTAGACACTGCACACGATTAGAAGCGCACTTAAACAATTTAACTACCAACTTGCTGCTGGCGACACACGCTGGTTCTTCCATTGGGATCACTTATTTTATTATTAGAGTACTAGCAACTGAGTTATACGACTCTTTGTTATAATTAATAAATATTATATTCTATATTTAGTCTATATTAGTTGTTTTACCCATTGTTGCCGGCTTTCCACAAAGCAGCGAAGCGTAATAAGCGACCGATGAATTTTGTGATTTGTTTTGTCTCTCTCTTGCCACAATCTCGGCGACCATTACGTATTAAAGAATGTATACTCTTTGAATGAAGAGCGCAATAGTCTTGTGCATACTAAATACAACAATAACAACAAAAGAAAATTCAAGAAGCAGCAAACCATGAACAAAGCTTAAACCTAAAGCGTTACATACAACCTCCATATAATCAATTTTATATAATAGTATAGATGAAGACGCCGTAACTTGAAACCGCAGCTGTACACATGCGCAGCACGCGCTACTTCCTCGCCCTAAAGTTGTCTGATGGTACCCATATCAATTCACGCTGGCAGCTCCTTATAAAATCTGAAATCTGTAGCTCTTAAAAGTCTTAGTATTTATCTAAAACTTAATGAATGTGCTCATCATCACCGATGAACTGCTCATCAGCGCATCAGTTAATAAGTAAAGGAAAATACCATATTTTTCATTTATTTTGCATTTTTATTTTCCACTTCAGCACTCTCCTCCTCCTTCTCGGTCTATCACTCTCTCTCGCCACACTCGACTTTTTACCATTTCCTTGTTCTTAACTTTCATTATTACTTTAATTAATTTATTTTTTTATTTTGCATTGACTCCTCCTCTCCTTTTCTCGTTCATTACGCTCTGGTAGTTCTCGCTTACTATGCATTACTATATATCAAAATTACAAAAAGGCATTCCTTTCAAAACGGAATTAATAAATATATATAATAAAGTATTTTGTAGTATCAAATAGTTTTTTGTTTTTGTTTTCAGTGTGGTTTTGTGTCAAAAAATTTTTCATATCAAATGCCAACATTTTCGCTCAAACTCTACACAACTTCTGCATACGTTTTATGTTTATATATATATATTATAATATTTTGATTTTTTTATTTTAAGTATGCACAAAAAATTTTATATATATATATATTTTGCGATTTTTATGTTTTATATTAATTTATTATTTAATAAAGTTTCTTGTATCTATTATTTTTTTTAAGTTTTTAGTTTGCTATATGCACTGCAGCGCTTATTTCTCTCGCACCCTAACACACTGTTTACTGTAGTAGTAGTAATTGTTGTAAATTTGTAGAAAATTTGCTTTATTTATTTTCTTTTTTTTTATTACTATTGAAGTCTTTTTGTTGTTTGCATTTTGCTTTGCGTTACTTTCTTTATTTATTTAGGATTTCATGTTGGCGTATTCATGCACACAGCATTTTATGTTGTATACTCTGAGGCGTTCAGTTTTTCACGATTGATTTTTAAACACTTAACTAAAGTTTTTTATTGCGCATTTAATTTTTATATATTTATTTTTTAGAACTAAATAAGCATATTTGAATATTTCCATCTAACAGCAGAGATTTTTTTAATAAAAGCGATTTTTTAAATTCTTTTTTTAAACATTTCTTTTTAGAAAATAAAATTTTTTCCGGTTTTACTTATTTTTTTTACAAGTTTATTTTGTTGCTTATTCTTTTAATATAAATATTTTCCATTTTTAAAACATCTTTTAATTTATTAAAAACGTTTGCTTTTTGCCAATGATTTTATTTAAAAAGCTTTTTAAACCATTTTTTTAGTTTTTACTTTTCTTAAACATTCTTTTTAATACACACTTTATTCATAAAATATATATAAAAAAAATTGTACGCAGTTGTTAAGGGTACTGCTATTTTTTATATTATTTTATTTACTTGCCTTTTTATCTTGTTTTATATTTTTATATGTTAAAACATGCGTTTTGCATGTTTATTTTCTGTAATGCATTATTTATTTTGGTTGCCTATGGCACTTTCAATATTTCGTACGTAAAAAATTGCTTTTCCATATACAATTAATTTAAAACTATTTTTTAAGTTAGAAGCTGATTTTCATTACATAAGCATTATGTAATTAGTAGTCGATTTGTAATCCAATCAAATTCAAAAGCAGCTTTAAAGTTACATAAACAATAAACTACATATTTAATTACTTTATACAAAAGTCATTTTGCAATTATATATATATGTATATATATACATCATTTTATGTATATGTATATCATACATGACACTTATTAGGAGTAGTTTGCGTGTTCTTCAAATCGTGGTTAAATTATTTTTTATATCCGTCACAGCTAAATAAATATGTTTATAGCTACACATCTATTTTTAATAGCTTGAGATGTTGTTTAAGCATTTCAAACAAAAGTTGCTGCAACATTTTGACAATGCTGCAACTACCTTACGTTTGTCTGCACACATTTTTTTCATGTATGTTCTAGAGATCGTGATGAGTATAACTGAACAGGTTTTTTATAACAGTTATTCTATAAAAAATTGCCGGGTAGCCACAGCTCTTTTTTCATTATAAAAAAAATATGTATGTATATGTATGCTTGGGACAATTTTTATTGCAGTTCAATCTATATTTAAAAATAAAACTTCAAGCTAAAATAAAAAATTTTTTTGACAACCCTGCAGCTACATCACGTTATTTTGGAATCACACTTCCCCTGCAAATTTTGGAAATCATGATCAAAATACATTTGTTTTTTTTACTTAATAAAACATACATTAATAAAATGTGTTTATAACAGTTATTCTATAAAAATAATTATTAATAAAAAATATTTAAAAAATAATTCATATGTATATTTATGCTTACACATTAATTTTTAGTAGATTGAGACAATTTCTATTGCATTTTGAGCTAAAATAAAAAAAAAATTAATATTAACAACTCTACATCCGATTCACGTTTTTGGCGAGCACGGCGTTTTTGTGTGGCATGGCAAAAGTGGGTAAAACAAGCAAACTAATATTTTAAAAATATTAAGTAAACATATATAAAATTTTATTTTATTTTATTTTATTTTTTTACACGCAAATTGGTATATATATAAAAAATACACTTAGCAAAAATTCTGTCTATTGGTAGCAATTTAACAATTAATTATTCGATTTAAACTAGTTTCAACAAATCGGCTTGTTTGTTTCGCACTGTTTATATAGTATTATGCAAAAATAGTTTATCTCATTTGATACTTTGAAACATTTTATAATAAATAAGATTTACATAAACTAATTTGAAAAAAAAGTGAATGGTTTTCCATTTATTCGTTTTTGATTCTTGAATTGCATTCATGTGCTAGTAGATTTGGAATAACAAAAACAAAACAAAAATCTTGTAGTTGCAAACATTTTTATCTTAAAAAAAAATTATTATATAAAATTTGTGAAAAAGAAAATGCAAAAAAGTTAGGAACGCGTTTTTCATCTCGTTTGAATTGTTCGTTTTACGATTTGATGTTCGTATTAAAATTACATACATTCTTATATAGAGCACATTGTATATATATAAATATAAATATATAAATATTTGTATTAATTGTTTTCTTGTTGTTTTTTTTCTTATTTTTTCAAAGCTTTGCATACACAAGCAACCACTTTTAATAAGTACAATTAAATTCATGCAGCTTTTCTAGTAAAAATTCTCAATTTGCACAAGGAAAAAATAATTTTGTTTTTGGAAATAATTTCTCTTTTCATATAATTTTTTAATTTGCAAATATTTAAGGCGTTGTTTAACATATTAATTTTTGTTTTTTTATTTCTGCATTCAGTTTTGGCTTGGCGCAATTTACAATTTATTTTTCTTAATCTTCACGCATTGCATGCGCCTTAATAATATAATACAAATAAAATTCCATGAAATTTCATAATTTAATTAAATGCTCTTAATTTAAACTTTAAAAAAAAATCGTTTAATATAAAATTTTTTTACAATAAAATTTCGCTTTTAATTTTACTTAAATATTTTAACTAAGTCGAAATCGGTTAAAAATATTCAATTTAGGATTGCAATTTATTTTCTATCGAAATTCGTTTCGTTTCATTTTAGAAGTAAAATTTTTTAGTTTAATTTAGAAAAACGAACTAGGCTTTCAATGCAATTGATAAATTAATTAATTTCAATATTTACGAATTACAACGTTTTTCTTTCATTAATCCCACATTGCAAGGCGATAAGTACTAAATTTGAACTTATGACGCGGTTCAAAACAACCTTTCGAAAATTAGCAGTGCTCTCTAAAATGCAAATGGAAACACTTTTAGAGTAAGCATTGCCGGAGCCTATCCGCAGATACAGTGAAAAAAAAGAAATTACAAATGGCATCGGTTAAATTAATAGAATGCTGAGCTAGTTGTTTTGTATCTGAGAGCAAGACCAGGAAAAGAAGTAAATTCACATTGACCCTGTGACTGGATACCACCGGATACAGGTGCTTGAATATATAAAGCATTATAAAGGATTTAGTAGAAGGCTCGATTGTTTTATTTTTAGACCAAGACCAGCGAGAGTAGCAATTTCACTTGGTCAGGTCTATAGCATATCATGGACACAGGTGTTTGGGTTGAGTGGCAACATGGAAATTTTTCATGAGTACTGCAAAGACACTAGTTGAACATTCGTGAGCGAAAAGTAATTACCAGATCGTGATTAGGCAGGGTATGTGTCTTGGAATTTTGAGTTCAGCTGCGAAGAAGGTGACGGATAGTCACTGAGTATGATGTTATCGCAGTAGAACTAACCTAATGATTCTAGCACCTTGTTAAAATGGCAACTTAAGTCTACACCCACGAATACACACACTTTATGAGATTTACAAATACAATTTGAAGAACATGGCTTATACATTGGCAAAAAGTGAACGGATCGCAACCAAATGTTACACCGTGTAAAAGAATAGTTTTTCCTTAATGCAACACACTTCAATCTACGTTCCTAGTCACGTAACTAATAGAGGGAGAGGGCTAGAATTTTTGCCCAAGACAATACTAAGAGGTACACTAAAAAACCCTAGATGATAATTTTCTGGGAATATTTAATTTGGAAGTCAAAATGAAAGACATCGCCTCTATGATACTAAGATTGTTCTCATAGCAAAATATTCTGAGTGCCGTGATAGAACACGAGCTGACTATAAACTTCTACGGGTAGCTGTAGCTCACTCATATATAGCCGGAGACGACTGAAATGGTTTGAATATACTTGGTCGCCACACTCTCTAACAAGTATAATGTGATCTACGGTTGTTCTGCTGGTAAAATACTCTTAACCTAACCTACAACGTACAACCAGCTCAGTTTTGGCCCAACAAATAACAGCACATCGCGAGGTTGCTTTAAATACTGTCCATATAGCGTTCAATATCGTTCACAATGTCTCTTCGTTTCGTATAAGTTGTACGTTCACAAAATGTATGATCCAAAAGATCTATTTCCGCCGCATAACCCACTACTTAAATAGGAGTGTACATACAGAATACCCTTCCGTTCGTACATATAGTAATATCTAAAGTAATAAACTTAATTGCTACGAGTTGTGAACGAGTGTCTGTTAGCTATTGGCTGTCAGCGAGCCCCTTTAATGCCGACTGGCAGTGACGTTTGGACGTTTAGTTCTTGCTGTTTCTGGATCAGCATATTATTTCATAATTACATTAGATACCAACATACATACAGAGAGACACGCACGCACACATTTTGTATACATATATATGGCTAGTATAGCACAGCACAGACCCAATTATTAGTTGCACGACGTTGATTCGTTGGTTGGTAGGTTGCTTGGTGTGTTGGTTGGTTGGTTGGTTAGTTGATTGATTGGTTGGTTCACACATCCACTGCTCTCAACAATTGGTCGAAAACGCTGCAGGATGAATTTGTAGAAAGGATAAAATTTATTTATTTATTTAAACTTTTTACTGTGCAACTGACTTACCCCGTTTGCGGAAATAAACTCTAAACACGATGCGTTAAATGCGTTGAATCACTTCGCTTAGGTGGCGGTGGTGGTGGCCGTTTCTTACGTAATACCGCACCAACAGTTTGCTGCACACTAACGCCACTTACGTACTGTGGTTCCTTGTGTACTGTGCTCAACGCTGCTGTAACCTTTACAGCTGGGCCAACAGTGAGACCAATACCAACCGTACCATTAGAGGCGCCGCCGCCACCACCATCGTTACTGTTAGCATGTACATTCTCATAGAGCGCGTATTCATTGTGCGGTGGCGGCGGTGGTGCTGCACCGGCTCCATAGTGCTCCTGTACCCAATTGCTCACGTTTGCCGTTTCGCGATAGTAGTGCGATGTCGAACTCGCCCCCGACGAGTTCAGATTGTGTGCGGCTAGTAAATCGTCATTGTTGAAATCACGAAAGCCGAGCACCTCGTGCGGGGTTGTGGCCGGTTCGAGCTTGCATTTTTGTGCCACTTGCCACTTTTTACGCATGACGCGTTGCAAGTCTTTGAGAAAATCACGCGGCGGATTCGACGCCGATTCCTGTAGGCGCTTCGGTGATGACGATGCTGACGATGACATAGCAAAGTCAGCAGCAGCAACTCCACCAGCGGTGGCATTGAAGCTATTGTTGGATAGCCGTGCGAGATCAGTGCGCGGTGGCAACATTGGTCCAGGCGTGTAGAACGGTTGATTGTTGTTGTGCTGGTGCTGATGGTGTTGTTGATGCTGCTGCTGCTGCTGAGGGTGATTGTGGTGACTGTAATAATGATTGTTAGCCGTGGTTGAGTTCGAGGAAATCGTTGAGGTGGCTGGGGAACGCGTTGGCAATGGCTCGGGTGAGCACATTTTACGACGCAGCAACACCGGTGAATCGGCAAAGGAAACTTTCTTTGTAGTAGTAGTCGTTGTCGTTGACGGTGTGATTGCAGTATTTGCAGTATTGATGGGCATAGTGGGTTTCAACGGTGTCACCATTACTCCACCAGCGCTGCTGACAAGCGCAGGTCCCACATAATCTGGTGGTGCTTTGTAAGGTGGCGCTGCCTTTGCAGCTATGGCGGCTGGCAGAATTGGAGGCTTTATTTGTGTTGTTGTTGTTGTTGCTGGTGTATTTGTTGTCTGTTTAACAGCCGACTTAATCGGCTTGGTCGGCACCGCTGGCGGTAATGCACCATTGCTATTTGGCAGGATAGCTGACATGGGTGCATGCGGTGGCAGCGGCGGCCCAGTCGCATAGCTAAATAAGCCCTCCTCCGGCGGCGGTGGTGGCGGTAACGAAGCCAACGATAACTGGGAGCCGTACACGTCTTGGTCATCGGCAACCAATGGCGGTGGTGGCGGTGGTGGCAATGAATCCAACGAAAGTGTTGACGAGCACATTAAATCCTGAGTGACCACAACACCGATGCTATTCATTTCGATCAATGGCTTTGCACATATGCTGGGCGTTGGTGTCGGCGTCGAGCTCGACGAGGATGATGAACCACCACTACCGCACAACGCTGTCGCCGTCGGTGTCGCTATCGACGTGTGTGTTGCCGTTGTAGACGCTGAAGCAGTCACCGAGTGCAATACGCTTTCGGCTGCATCACGTTTGGCAAGTGCCGCTGCCACCGCCGAGCTATGTTGTTGGTGCTGTGCCGGTCGACGTTTCAGTGTGCCGCCGCTGCTATTGCTCTCCTGTGACTTGCGACGACTGTGTCGGCGTGTCAATGTACCACCACGATCCGGTGATTTGGCACTCGAATCATCGCCGACACCACCGCCGGAACTCTCACAAATCGTTATCTCACCTACCTCCTTCAATTGACGCGTCATTGTGGTCAACGGTAAGTTCGGTTTCATTGATGGCTTCCGCTTAATCGTGCCCGTTGTGAACTCCGAATCAAAGCCATTATTATCATCTGAAAGGCAGCCACTCGAACTTGAACTAGAGGCACGCGATACCCGACCGGACGAGTTTGACATGCTCGAAATCGCCGACGAGACACTGCCACACTGTGACGGCACCGCCGACGATATGCTGCTGATCGACTCGCTGCGCATCGATACCGCAAAACTGCTATTCGATATGCCATCGCCCATGCACAGATCCTCCATGAGTGTCTTATGATTCTCCCACAGCTGTTTGCCATATTTTGAGATGCGAATCGCAGTTACCCACTTCTCCATTGTTTCGAGATCCTCGGCGCAGAGCATTTTCAGAGTGCGACACGATTTTCCAAGCGACGAATCGACGGCGGACTTAAACCCAAACGTGTAATCCGTTGGCGACTTTAATTTCTTCTTCCAGCCGAGACCGTAATATACATTGTAGCCATTGAATAGCGTCAAACAGGCTAAATCGCGCGTATTCTTCGTCTTCTCTTTGGGAAAGTAATACAATCCTGAGGAGCGCAACACAAAGTGATAGCGTTTCCAGCCCTTCTTCGAATCGGCCTTCATGTAAAGAGGTCCGTCTACTTGCAATTGCGAATTCGTCTCGAAGAACTCCTCCAATAACATGGTGCGTGTATGCTCATCATGCTGACAACCCGGCGCCATTTGTGGGCCCGGCAGATAGAGCTCCGGCTTGGCAAATAGTGCTAATTTATCGGAACGTTGCTGGAACAAGACACGATTTCCAGCATCCGAATTCCATGTCATTAGATTGTCGACCAACAGCTCATGATCCTCAAAGAGGCGTTCTGAAAATGTAAGCAACAACAAAAATTAGCACTCATAAAGGAGTCTAAATACAGGCATCGATGAGGCAACTAAGATCAATGACACTTACCCATTTGCAAATCACCCAAATTCTCGACCAGCGCCCAATTTGGCTGCATTTGAACGTGATTCTTGTCGGCCAACAAACGCGTCACATGACCACATGTCATGCGCTCATCGACGAGCAATGACTTCGAAGCGCCATCCGAGGTGAAGGCTTTCACAAATAATCGTCGTATCGATGCGCTCTCCAATTTGTGCAGCGCCAATTGAATCTTCGCCGCTTTCGTATTACTGCCACTAATTGTGGTGGTCATGTTGCTGCCGATGCCGATGCCAATGCCGATACCCATGCCAATGCCACCAGCATGTTGCGTCATATATTGCTGATGATGTTGCTGTAATGCCTGTTGATGCTGCTGCTGGTGCTGTTGGTGTTGGTGTTGCTGATGCAATTGCTGACGCTGTTGTTGTATTTGTTGGTGCTGATGCTGATGTTGCAAGGCCGACGATGTGTTCGACGATGCTGACGATTCGCTCGAGAGCAACGAAACTGTATCACTGAATGCGGAATCATTATCCGGTGACTCTGTCCGTGGCTCTCGCACCAACATGTTCATGCTGCCAATGCCGGCTCCGCCACCACCACCGTTGCTAGGCATGCCACTACCGCCATTGCCACCCCCACCACCAACAACACCCAGACCACTAAAGCTGGCCGTCGAGGCTAGACTTACGCTTGCCAAACTTCCTCTAGCCGGCAGACAACCGTTTTCGGATATGCCCGATGAGGAGCATGTGGAATGTGCATCGCCACTCGATATCGAGGTTGCGCCCGATATTGTTGAATTTGTACGCGAATGTGAACGCGATGAAGCCGTCGATGATGACGTCGAGACCGACGTCAACGCAGTGTTGATGTTCAGACAGAGATTACCGTTATTCTGTTGACTATTCGTCGAATTGTTGTTGGTGTTGTTGTTGTTTGCGTTGTTGGTAACATTGCCAGCGGCAGCAGCAGCACTACCAGCACCTCTACCACTACCGGCGGTAGTTGCAGCCGCTGCTTGTGCTGCGCAAGAGATTTGTGCTTCGAGTAAACTCAACTCGCCTAAAATTAAATCGAGCTCCGATTCTTGTGTATCCTCTAGATTGGCCATTGAAATTCGATAAGTGTGCGATTTGGCTTCCGGCGTTGACAGGCAACGTTCACTGTGCTTACGTAACCTCACGGCTGACGCCGCTGTTACTGCTGTTGCTGTTGCACCAGCACCAGCACCAACTCCTCCAACTCCGCTGCCTCCTTCCCCTTGTCCTCCTTCTCCACCGCCACCACCACCTCCACCTCCGCCACCTTCCGCCACACCTGAAAGCACAACAACTTTCAGTGGACTGACGTTGCCAACGACGCCACTGCCGATGCTGATGTTGCTGCCGTTGCCAACGCTAGCCCTGGTAATGCTGGTAATGCCCGCAATGCTTTTGTGGTTTTTAAACTGTAATGAAAGAGGAATTTAAAGAAATTATATTAGAGTTTCTGCCCTAATGCTACCCATAATAAACGTAAACCACGACGTTTGTTTGATCTACTTGTATGTATAAATGACAAACGACGAGTTTGCAGTAAGTTTTCCCATAGAGTTCCCACTTACAATACACTGGATACCGGTTAAGTGCAACCCCGCTTAATTGCATTTTCCGCATAAATGTCTAGCTGTTGTGTACTTTCATATTTATATAAATTCGTTATAGAAAATTGATCTCCGATATATATTTTTTCTTGTTGTCCTTCATTACTCCACTAGGGAGCATAGGGCGTCCCACAAGTCTCTTCAATTTTTTGATAATAGAGACTGTATTGGTTACGTTAATTGAACTGCCAGTCCATGTACGATGATAGATGTTTTTTGGGTAGAGCAGGTGATTGGCCTGCTGTTACCGAGTACAGCCGATGGGGCTGCCATCTGTGGTTTAGTGAACAAAGCCGCTCCTTTCCTATGTTTTGATGATAAACCTGAGTTGACAACGTGAACAAATGTTTTGTTGGGCCACATGACTAGGTTGTGATGCCATCTTCATTAATTATTACTAATCCATTTAATAATTATTATTTTATTAATTTAATTAATTAATTGCTTGGGGTAGGAAATAATTTTGGGAAGATGGGAGTGAAGAATATATATTAAATTACATACAACTCTGCATAAATACAGCGCCATCTACTTTGACTTAATCGGCACTTATGGTTTTACAAATAAGTTTCAGTAAGAATTCTAATCTAATTCGACCAACTAAAGAAGTTCACACATATATTGCAGCCATTGAAGGTTACCACCATGCTAATGCTATGGATTCTATTGAAACAATAAATTACAAAATTCTTTCAATAAATTTAATTCCTTCTAAACGCCTTTTTTTAATTTTTTTTTTAATCTCAAATTCGAAATGTTGAAATATTGGAGTTTTATGTTTTGCTAGCTTAGACCGCCAGACGTTGTTCCGTCCTTTCCGTTATAAGCGAAGAAAATAAAAATAGAATAAAAGTAAAAATATGGCGTATTAGCAAGAAATTATCTTTATTGAAGCTCTGTATTTTGCTGCATAGGTTGATAGGATACATTTTATTTTTCGTGTTCTTCGACAGACTTTAGATTACGAATTTGACATAATTTTAAATGGCAAATTGATGAATGTTGATTTCATACAATTAATTCAATTTATTTGTTTACCCCGGGATATACTAAGGCAAAAAGCTTTACAGGATTACTCGACAGGCGGACATACATACAGACAGACAGACAGACAGACACAATCATTTATGAACATTTATGTTTTTTTTTATAACTTTATATAACTTATAACTTTAAAAATTTAAACAAGAAGGACACTGGAATACCTATATATTTTAAATTTAATGAATTTATGTTCCTAAATAGCTGTTTAAACCGGCGTTGCTCGGCTTCCATTTATTTTCTCTTAGTATCATAGTAGGTTTTGTCTTGCAGAAGTTTTGCAAAAACTTAATCCGAAAAGAAAAACATATTTTCCTTTCAAAAATCAAAAAAGAAAGTATGCCAGTGTCTTCTATAGCGCAAAGGCGTTGTTTAAAAAAAAAAAAAGATTAAAATAGATTGAGTATATTTTGCTTCAAAGCGTTACATACAATTGCCATATAATAAATTTTATATAACAGAATAGATAATTCGCGTTAATTTGTCTATGCACCTAATTTTAATGAAGACACCTGAATTGTCAATGTTGTTCAATTTTTAATATTGTTTAATAATTAATTAATAAATAAAAATTTTAAAATCCCGTAGTTGCACGCTTAAATTGATCTATTTGCATAAACGCAAAAATGTTTCTATATTTTCGACTTTTCATTTAAGCGATATCCACTGTATTTGTGTATAGGGACGGACCACACGCGCTTGAACCTAACCAATTCGCCGCACGTCAGTGTACAACCATATCCATTATACATCCGTCACATAGTCCGATTTGACGACGACGTTTTCATCAATGCGTTAGACCGGTCGGTGATGCGTTTGTTCTACGGTTCTGTCGTTCGCTAATTCGCTACCGATAGCACTATATACCCCGTCTGACCAGGGCCCCTTACTCGTGCTTATCGCCATCTCCACACAACACAACACAACACAATACCACACCACACCACGCTGTATGCCGTACGCCATAATCCGCATCCTCCTCACCATCAGTTAAAGCGATAATTTTGTATGCAGATAGAAAAGGCCCTCACGCTACTGCGGTGCTGTTAGTCATTTCAACCAAGCGCAACTTTGTACATCTGTCCACCCTTCAAGTTACTCTACCCTACTCCACTCTACTCTGCTCTGCCTACCATCAATAATTCTGTTTTGTCAACAACGCCGCAGCTGTGATTAGAAAGCAACGGCGCGGGGCAATTTACTTGTCGATATTCTTATACGGAAGGTTGGGGGAGAGGATCGAGCGGACGGTCTAACGTCACCAGCATTGGGAGAGGACGTGACATAAAAGTGCTGCCTTTCTTAACAACGAATCGATAAATTAAACAACCCAACAAGAATTGTAGCCATGTTTTTATAGTTGCTAAGTCTACACTGGCGATGTAATCGACGAAAAAAAAAAAAAGAACAATTCTTTCCAAGAATTAACACTCGAGCGCTGGGATTAGGTTTCAGATGCTGCTGCTTATAGAAACTTGATTGAGTGAGTGCCTACACATACACCCGTTCAATTGAAATCTGTACAGCAAATAGTCTAGTCCATTTGCTGTGATCTGATTCATTTTAATGATATTTCGTTGTTTTTTTTTTCTTTTTTTTTCCAAAAAAGGAAAAAGGGAGCATAATATGGTTTGGAATCCTACAACAGCAGAGCACTTTGTTCACTATGATGTCGTTGCCTCTCGGTGAAGAAAAGTAATATCACTTCCTTCATAGACAAGACTGTCGCTTGAGAGACTCAACATAGAAATAAATGACTTCTTAGAGATACAGGCAGAGTACACTTTTTTGTGGAGGATGAGATAAGCACACCGGTAGTATTTTAGCCAGAACGTCGAGAAGCATCCGACGAATTTTATGAGCGCGTCTAGTTGATACTTAGAGTTGGCTCATTATGAATCTTCAGTTAACTTCGCTCTAAACCAAATATTTCATTTTTAAGTAGTTTGACGCTCGATATTTTTCTATTGTTTTGCCCCAACACCTAATCGACATAATATCCCTCTGACACTTCATCTAACACGCAAATGTAATCAAGAAGTGACTAACGATGATGATGATGATGTTATTGCACAATGATATGCCTAAGCGTATGCTAGTGAATCACACAAGATCCTGTATGAAAAGTGTGCTGCATACGCATTGCGCATGTGTAAATAACACGACGCGGCCAAAGCAGCGGAAACGACCAGAGACCTGATTGATCGCACATGTCGCGGTTCCTGCTGTTTTTGCTGTTGCTCAGAATGAAATAAAGCGACCGAGCAACCCTTAATGTAAAACACCAGACCAGACCAGACCAGCTGAAAGTCTTAATGTAGTGTATTGAGTTGACGGCTGATGATTATTGAATGATGTTGGCGTAGCGGTTGGTATTGAATTTCAACCTCTCAGCGCTACTTCAATTGTTGAATTTAAGTGCGTGCTTCACTTTGCTTTGCACCGGATGACATTGCAGGCTGACTCAACTTAAACACGGCATGAAC
Organism: Cacoxenus indagator; assembly: GCA_035041755.1. Taxonomy (NCBI): domain Eukaryota; kingdom Metazoa; phylum Arthropoda; class Insecta; order Diptera; family Drosophilidae; genus Cacoxenus; species Cacoxenus indagator. The sequence continues at coordinate 264,869 of JAWNKX010000144.1, read as the reverse complement.
CTAGACCTGAACCTGAACCTCCACCACTCGCTCATCATGAGGCACGCCACCATCGTCAACATCGTTGCGAGGGTGCGACCCTTGCCTTTCGTGTACAAAACTTATCTTGATCTTAAATTCAAAAACGAGTCTTGAGTAGAATTGCTAAATGTTGTCCATTCGGCCGTCTTACTGCGCGCGTTTGCACCTTTTCCGGGTATGGGATTTTATTTTATTTTCTTTTTCTTTAGTGTTTTGTTGTGTGTCTTCTTTATTGTTGGTCCTTCTGTCATATTTCTTTTTTGGTTCTTTTGTTTAAACGACGGAGCAGGTGTAAACCAATTTTCGCTGCCAGACGTCCTTCTTTAAGATCCCTGCTTACTATTTGGACACGCGCCGCTTGTTAAATCAACACACAAAAAAAAAAAAAGGAATCAAACTCAAGAACGAACAACAACATTAAAAAAGCAGCTGGACGCTTAACTCAAATCCATAAATCAATCGCTCCATTTTGATCGCAACCCAAAATTTTAGTTTTAATGGTATTTTATGCTCTGTACGTAATGCAAAAAGTAATGTTAGTAAACTATAGAGTATGCTCCCATTTAAATATGTACAGGTAAGTCTACCGAATTGAAAATATGTTTCGGTTTTTGAGGCAGCATGGCAGTTTTTTAATTATTTTAGAATTATAAAGTTTATAATTATGAAGTTTATAATTATAAGTTTATAATTATTTTAGTAATTGGTTTGGAATACACTTAAGCCTTAGATTAATTCTGCATTATTTTTCTTAATAAAGTCAAGAAGTCGACAGAGTTTCACTCTATACAAATATCTCTCTACCGTCGGCTCACTAGTTCCAGCACAATGTAAAATCTGTACTCAAACTCATTCAAGCATCTAGGTAGATTACAAACAGCTCCAATGCATAGGAGTGTTACAGACTACCAAAGCCAAAGAGAGGAATGCCAGGATTGTAGAAACGGCCGACTCAAAACCAAACAGGTGAGTCGATGGGGGATGAATTCTTTCCGCCGTTTAAGTGCCTTTGGCCTATTCATATCACATCAGCCAAACAGCCATCGCGGTTTCTGGAAAATCAGTATGGCAGTTCACTACAGTATACAACTCCTTTGGTTGCCCCGACAACAAAATTTTTAAGAAAACTATAAGTGAAATAATTTTCTGGCCACAAAAAAGGGCAACATAAATACATACACTGACTGTGGTGTGAACACTCATAATGGTTATTAATGTACGTAGATACTTCTGTTTTTGACTACTGCAGATTTTATATGGGTGAACATATGTATTTATTATTTGTATGCTTTAAATGCCTTGTATTATGACTACATATATTTTCGATCAGATCGACGAAACGAGTTAATTTTGCATGAAGTTTTCCTTTTACCATATGACAAACATCGTTGAAACCGACCAGATCATCTATCTATGTTATATATATTAAATTGGAAGTATGCTTCTTTGTTTGTATGTTTGTTTGTTTGTTCGTTATGGACGCCGAAAACGCTGTACCGATTTAGATGAAATGTTCAGGGAATCTCAATCAGTAATTCAGTAAATATTAAGACCAACTCAATTTTCAGATGCTACTCAAACTGTACAGATACATATGTATAAAATACAAAACACAACAGCATCTGAGAATTGAGTTTGCCGGCAGTCCTGCTCAAACTGTACAAAGTCGAAATGTTCAAATATTCGAATGGAAAAAAATCAAAAAAGAAATTCAACGAGAAAATCGCAGCAGACAGAGCGCAGAGCTGCTGAAATATCCGAAGAGCGAGACGCAGGCGAAGGCAGCTACGCGCCGGGCCCTGTTAGTAGGATAGAAAGCCAAAAACTTTTAGACCTTACCATTACTGTCTCGTATATGGCTCCCTTATGGATAGTATAGTTGTAATGAACTACGATTTCCGCACAGCCGAAATTAAAATTTTTGGTTTATTTTTTAAACCCCCTTATGTTAGCAATTTTTAACACGTTTTCACTTAAAATCACGACAATTTAACTCTCCAAATGTGGACGTCGTCGCGGTTCACGTATAGTCAGCTAATAGCCAATAAGCAGTAAAATAAAAATGTACCCAATAAAATAACTGTCCGAAAAACCACATGTCCAAAACGAAATTCACGCGGACGTCAGGACAAGCAATCCGGCATGCTCTTGCTCTATTTAGGTTTTATTACAATTTTATTAAATTACAAAATATCAAAATATAATAAAAAGAAACACTCGCTTAATTATTAATTGACTGTGGAAGTTTGTCTGTCCATCGTTCATCGCTGGGCGGCATCTTTGTGAAAATTTTCGGCAAAAGTTATAATGGCAATCACGTTGTTGCTGTTGCTGTTGTACCCCCGCATTACGTCATTTTCACGTTTTCGTGTCAATGTGGTCATCTTTCGGCTCACGTTTAGAAGAGCAGTGGCACCAAAAGCATAATTTGCGTATTTATGCCTAAAAAGCTTTTTTTAAAATATGGACGCCAATGCCCAGAGGTAGGCATCCCACAATATTCACGTTCACTTCCTGTCAGTCCGCACCTACGCCAATTCTTCGCACCATCTTCACCGCTAGCCCTAAGCCTGTTTGCCCTTTGTGGCGTGAGAGTTTCAATTTGAATTTGATTACAAATAACAACGGAAACAACAACAACAACGCATAAAGTAATTAAACATGCGTTTATTTCTGTTCATCCCCTTGCGCACAACAAACATCATTCAATGATTCTCGCCAGCCCACCCCATTCCATTCCATCTGTCCATCATTAATTAAGCACGCCACGATTGCCACTCTGCGAGTGCGTAAATGGGCTTGTTTCGTTCGCTTCATGTTTCACTTTTGAGTCGCTACTTTTGGCATCCCATCCTATCCCATTCCACTGGCACATTACTCCTACTGCCATCATTTCTCTCTTTCTCTTTCTCTCTTATTTATTCACTTATTTGCTCATTTGCTCATTCGTTTAGTAATTTCGTTCATTTAATCGTTTAACTTTTTGGGCAAGTAAAATTTTCAAGTACATTGAACTCGTTCGTTTTGAGCGAATGACCGAGAATAAGCGAGAATTATCTACTCGAGCAGGCTCCAAAAAAGAATTGCTTTCACAAATATTAAATTGAACCGAACGGTACCTATTACAACAAAAACAATTTTTTTACTCTATTTTTGTTTGTCTTATTGGTCAACCAAACTGAGGTCAAAAACTTTCTTATAGTGTGACAACTCTGCTTCGACATTGCAGTTGAACAGACTGTCAAATTCAATAGTTGAATCGACTGTTACCCTGACGTAACTGTATTGAAGCATCTCAAATAGTCACTCGATAATAATTCCTAATGTACAAGTCTTTTAATCTAAGGTTAGAAATAGAAATTCTTTGGTAGGTGGCGCAATATGGAACTTCTTCAGCGATATCATATTAGGCGTATGTAGTGCCATCCATTTATCCATCTATCTATCCATCTGATTATGCACAAATACACAGCCACCGGTTACAAAGCTATCCCGAAAAATTCAAGTAATAATATTTCTACTACGCTTGAATTTCAATGCCTCTAGCTACGACTTATTTTTCTTGCTATTTTTTTTCCCCCCAGTTGTTGGTGAAGTCGATCTCATAGCAAATGTTTTGTTACTAAGATATATACTAAGATTTTGGACTTATTAATCATTGGTTAAAAAGTTTTGAGCTCCACTTGATGCACCTTTACGATAAAGCGTTAAAGGACTTTGAAGCATAATATGAAGTTATTCAAGAATCGTTTACTTTCTAGCTAATTTAGGTTTCTAAATGATATCAAGCTTCCCAGCTGTTTCCTTCCATACTGACAAACAATTATATACACGGAACCTAAAATGATAATGTTTTCGAAAGAGTTACTTTCAAAGCATGCAATCATCAATTTGAGATAATTGCAAAAATTTACTCAATCAATCCAAATATATAAGAAAATTAAGAAAAATCAAGGAAAAATTACCCAACGACTAAAAATAAAAGATACAAACATTTTCTTCTCCAGTTTTATTGATACTAAATTTAAACAAACCATAAGAGAAATGAAACAATATAAAAAGGAAAAACACCTGCCTTCAGATTCGAAGGAGAAAAACAATAAAACCAATCAAATGTACCCCGCCTACGGTCCCCAAGCCTACTCAATCAAAAAAAGTATAACGTTTGAAACACCAACAGCAAAACATACAGAACACATATATGAGGGTGTTGAACATGGGGTGGCATTGTGAGGCCAGCCGGTAGTCGCAGTCATCAATAATCGAATCACATATTTTGTTTCTTATGACGGGGGCGTATGAAAGGCGTGTGGAGTATGAGGGAGAGACAACAATCAAGCTCAAACCGCCATAAAGTAAAAAGTTGATTTCAGAGGTACGCCAAAAACGCTTAGAGGAAGGACAACCGCTGTTTGTCTAAAATATGCCAAAAAGAAAAGAAAATTAAAGAAAACTATAAACTAAACGAGAAGTTTGAGGGGGAAAACCCCAAGACCGAAATATATGCAAGAATTTCGAAATGTGTGAGATGTGCGACAAAAGAATTTTAAATATGTCCGCCATAAGCTTTTTATACATATATATATTTGATGTATTTATATATATATATATATATGTGCGTGTGACACGAGAGCGTAATTTACTTGCTGCACCTCCTCAAGCCACAATTTTCAACGGAAATGAGAAGATAATAAAATTTGTACAGCGTCAACCCCAACGCCACCAACACCAAGCAATACAAAGAGGGAAATAAGAAAAATATTAACAGATTCATTCAACCAATACGACATCTTAATAGGCTACACATACATGTTCATTACACATCGGCGAGGCAAGGCATACTATTTACGAAAAAGGTAACGGATTCCTTGAACGCAGATTTAGTGTGCCGAACGTAGTTCACTTAAGCACCTTTTATTATATTATTGTATTAATTAAAACAATACTTTTTTACATATAACGGTTAACATTAGTCGCAGTAAACTTCATGGCACATTTGTACGATTACAATTAATGACGAGTATATACACATAGCCAATAAAGTTTGCGTTCACCTAAGAATTTTTGTTACTCAAAGAAAAAATACTATGTAAATATGTAATTCCAACTAAATTTTTTGCATTTATTACTTCCTTCTTCATATTCTTAACTTTAAATGATAAAAACAAAAATCCGTATTTCTTTTTTTGTTTTCGTGATAACGGGAAAGTCCATAATTGGAGCAGCCTTCAATTTTAACTTAAAAATAAATAAATAACTTAATAAATAACTTAATTTTAGCAAATAATAATATAAAGGCATACTTTTTATCAGAGGAGAAGCAGTAGGTACTTGTTCATAATGTTCCAATTAGGGCTACAGTTCACGTACGCTATGAATAAGTCAGTCAGGCAGTGCTCCACATAAGGAAAAACTTTTATACTTCTACATAGAAGCCATAACTCTATGTTGTGATTCGTATTTTTTTTTTTTAATATTTTGGAATGCAAAGAGAGGATATAATTAAAAAGCTTGACGAGACGAAAATATGGAATGTCAATAAAAAATGTAGTACTTCTTGTTCTCAGATGTACACTATTTTAGTTCATGTCAATATTCTATAATTCATATAGTTAAAAATTTCTATCTATAAACAGATACACCGACACTGTGTCATGCAGTGCGTATCCGCACCAAGCAGCAGATGAAAATGAGAGTGCCAAAAGCGAATCACTGAACACGCCAAAGTACAATGGAATGAGAATGAGCACAACTTCAAAATCCGGACAAAAAAAATGGCCGGAAAAGTACAGTGAACACATAATAGAATATGCGAATTATCTGAACATTTATAAATTTGAAGATAAAAAGTAATTAAAAACAAAAACAATTAACAAAAAAAAGCATGGAACAGATCACCAACAGTCAATTATGCTGAAAAGAAGCAGATCGCAAATTTGCTAAGCTCGCTTTCATTCTGGAAATTTATATGCGAAAGATGCACCATGACTTGATAGACTTAACATCGAAAACGTCAATTAAATTATTGATTGAGTTAAAGAAGACCTACTTTCAACAGTCACAACATCGCTAAAGATTTTCACATCGAGCACAAAACAATACCAAGTCATTTGAAACAAGTCGGTATTTTAGACTTATCATATATACCTCATGAACTGAGATATAAAAGAAAAAAATGTAGTCGCCCAAATTTCATACATGAATTGCACTCAACATTGTGCCAAATCAGGTCATGTTATAGATCCACAAGCCGAGACAAAGCCTGAATTGACGAAGTTTTGTATGGGGGGTATTGAATGCGTATCATCATACACAATAACCAAGTACCTGGCCAAACGCTTGACACTGTTTTACGGTATATAAGGCCAAAACTTGCTTAACACCGACGGTATAGTCTTTCATTAGAACAATTTACTTGTATGTGAGCTAAAGAAAAAAGAGAGCAAACTAAAACACTCAATGGGACTTTCGATCAATTTTGAAACCACATTTATTAGACGATAGGAGTCCGTCCTTAAGACTGGGATGTGCGGAACTTTTCTGGGCTTTAAAACACTTCTGTCATGTGAATTTAGATTTCGTTCGCGACTGAACCTGTTGAAAACGTTTAAGTATGGCTATAAGTTACTTCGAAGGCATTATGATTTATGCGAAATTTTGCGGTAATGCAGTGTGCATCGGAAAGGGCGTTTACTATACGTAGTACAATGCAATTGAACGCTTCACTCTTTTGCACACGAAACTATGCACAAACACAAATACACGTACACACGGGCATGCACACAGACACAAAAGTGAACTTTATGTCGGCAAAAAGCAATCAGCGCACATCTTTCTTATGTGGAATGTGCTGCGATGGAGTGAAGTGGAGAAGTGTCACTAAATGCAAAAGGGGTATTCTACGGAGAGAAACTGAAACAAACATGTGCCGATAATGATGATTACGTTGATGATAATGACGATAAGATGTAATTAAAAAGAGTTGAGCAAATATTTGTGAAACGTGAGGCCGCAATTGAATGAGCAGCAACGGCAGTAAAGCTTTGATGTATGTTTTGCTATAGCTCTACAGAAGAGCATCAAGCAAAATGAGGACGATGTCAGCACAAACTTGCCGAGTTTTCCGGCAATAGCTGCCCTAAAATTTTGCTCAATAAAGATGTAAAGCCAACAAAACACCGCAGCCAGAAATGGTGAGAGAGAAAATGGCTAATCAAAGTAAAAAACAAGAAAACATCTTTTGAAATCTACTTACAAAAACGCACACAAAACAAACGCACTTCTTACAAGTGCAAACGTGTACCTTAACAAAAATAACAACAATATTAATTACTACTACAATGGAATTAGGAAGCTAGCTCTCCTCCTACAGAATCATGCAGCAATGCTCGCTCTCTCGCACATACAATCGAATGTTCGGCATTGATTTTTCGAAATTGCAGCAGCAACAGAAAAAAAAACAGCAAAAAAAAAACACAACATAAAAAAACAACAGCACACAAAAAAGTTCATAAAAACAAAAGCAACAACACACATGCGGCGAATTGCTCTCATTTATTTACATAATGCTGCTTTTTTATTCTTCTTTATCTACTTTTCTTCTTCAATGCTGTTGTTGTTTCATTATTGCCTTTGCTACGCACTTCATTTTTATTTTCTGTTTTGCCTCCTTACCAGAATGATTGTTGTTGTTATATTTTTGTTGATATTCCTCTTGTTGTTGTTATGATTCGCCGTAATTTAATTCAGTGACGCCGACGCTGTTGCAGTGAAGGCTTTTTCCATAAGGCACATTTCGTTTTTAATGTCAGTGCAGACGAAAGAGGACGTGTTATTTTGTTTCTGTTATTGGTTTTTTCTTTCTTTTTAAACAACTCTTTTTATTTTTGATGTACAATCGCCGACAAACACAGACACAAATCAACTTTTAAGGAACTTATTTTGTCGCAAACATGAAACAAAGTCATCAACACGAAAAGTTTTTTTTTTGTTTTATGGTTTTTAATATTTTCTTTCTAAGATAATTCTATAATCTTATACATTTTTCGTTTCGTCCGAAAGAAAATTCTTGTTGCGCGCCACTCTGCCTCTCATTTCATCGCATAAAACGCAACCTACCAGCACGCAAGGCAAAATGAGAATGAAAACGTTAAGAGAGCGTTGAGAACAATTGAGCAACGATGGGACAACAGCGTGCAGCAATTTAGTGTTGCCAAAGTGCGCGCGTAATATGTGTGACAAACACGGTAACACTGTATTTGTTGTTCGTTGGGTTTGATAAAAACCAAATCACCAGAATATCAAGGGTTAGTTAAAGCGAAACAATAATTGGGAGCGTTCAGCAGCCGTCATCGCTGACCTTTTTTGCTGCTTTTTGCTCATTGTGAATGCCTAATTCACAATTTCGTTGAAAATGTAAGGGCCAAATATACGGTTCAAATATTTGATCAAGTCGTTGTTGTTGTAATTTGATGCATAGCCCACATACTCAACAAACTGCAGTTATCAAATTGGCCCTTAAAAATTCATCACAAAAATTTGCAAACCAAGTCATCAGATTTCAATCAGATGTTTTCCGTTTGTAAACAAAGTAATAAACACGAAATTTTTAAGAAAATATTTTGAGTGTTGTTATTAGTTGCTTCGAAAGTGAAATGTAATATTTATTTATTTAGTTTTTTTTTTTTTTTGCCAGTCCCTTCTAAAAATGCATCGGACTTCTATGCCGCGCTTTTCCTAACGCCGTAATTTTACAAATCTAGCAGTACTGCGTTCAGCAGAGACAAATCAGTAATCGGTTAGAAAGTCAGAGAAAAAAGTCAGCGATGACTTCCGCTGAACGCGCCCATTTTCTACACACTTTAGGCAGCGTTGACCAATTAGTATTCGTGTTAGGAGTGAAGACGAAAGTTTTTCGAAATTTTTGTTTTTAAATTTAATTTATGATTGTGGTACGTAATCTTTTTTATGTTCGATATAAGGACCGAAAGAAGTGTCAGCCAGGACAAACGATATCGTTGAGTGCCGTAGTAATTCGTAGTTATGAAATTTGGCCGCGAGAATTCCGGATGAATGTGTTCATTGCTGCTACACTGTGATAAATCGCTCTTTTATTAGACAAATCTATTAGCCAAGTTCCATCAAAAGCGACGACAGGACGGTAAACTTCTTTCTCTCACTTTCTTATATGTATGTAAAATAATGTTTACCGACACGACATACATACATGTGATACAACTTTGTGTAAAAACACCTATTCGATACCAATTCTCACTTTCGATAGTATGACTTATTAAAGGTTCGCCATTAACCCCTATTTCGTCAACAATGTTAATTTCCACTTTGGTGGGTTTCACTACCGCCGGAAGGTGGCGACACATGCTCAAAGAGTTGATAGCGCCAAAGCAGCCAAGCAAGCAAGCAGGCAGGCACGAAATTTAGCATTTGGCAATACATTTTTTATGTGTATTAGTTTAAACAATTGTTTTTGTTAGTCGCTCGCTTTTATCAACTCAATATTGCCATGCGTCGTTCTAAATATGTAATATTTTTCTGTCCATTTATAATTGTTTCATAATTATTTGTTATTTTTAAATAATAATTGCTCGCCACGACAGAATGATAAAAATGAAAACGAAAAATAAAATTAAAAATAACTGCAGCAATAACAAAAATGAGCACGTATTAATTTATTTATTTTTTATAATTGTTGTGTGTATTTAACTTGTAATTAATTTGATTAATAAGCGTTAAATAACAAAAACAAAATCGAGGTCGGCATGAAGCGGCGTTACCAGACTTGCAAACATCTGTGCAACACAAAACAAAATTAACGGTTGCAATATTTTGATTCTCGCAATTTTTTGTTGTAATGTTAAACTAGTCTGAAAAGTATCTGTAAAATTTCACCTAAACCTCAAGATGACAAATATGGTGATTGCGGTTGTTAATTAGAGTTTCTTAGCTTTAAATAACGTTAAGAAATTTTGTAACAAAAAAAAGAGTATAATATATCATTTTTACAAGAGAGCTATACTGGAAAAAGTTAAAAAAATTTAAATTTTTGGGAAAAACGGTATCTTCTGTATGTTTCATTAAATGAGCAATACTTCGAAAGTGATAGAAGTGTTGTGCTTAACTAAACTGTTCGTGCAGATAAGCTTTGGTTTTTAGTATCCTTCTACTAAATGCCAGCAATTTCTTTGGGGCATAAGATTGATTTATTAGACTGAAACTTAATCTTCTTTGAAGTTTCCGATTCAACATCAAATGTCTTTTGAGAAATTGGTAAAAAATTTGTTTTGAACCACAAAATAATTCGTAGTCACCGTACCAATTTTGGATCATTTCGACTTCGAGGAACCGGTTTGTTGCAAGCTTGTCAAAAATATATATTTTTTTTCTGTTAGCAGAAGCTAATAATTGGACTGCAGTTTTTCAGATTTACTTGAATATATAATAATAACGCTGGTGTCTTTGTAGTTGTTTGAAAAATGGATTTGCATTATTTATTGTTGTCATTCGTTGTTGTTATCGTCGGTAATTGAAGATAAGATTTACTTAAGTTGACTTCGGATAAACAGTTTTCAAAGGTCATTGACTGACATGAAAGCTATTCTTGACTTTACTTGGAAATTTCCACAGTTTGCAAAGTTATAACGTAAATTAATAACAATGCCAACAGAATTATAATTATAAGCCAATGGAAAGTGATTCATAGATATTACCGGATGAACAGTTATATAATACTTTTCGTCATGGACTGGTCGCTGACTACGACTTAATTTACAAGTACGTATACGAGTGCGCTAATGCTTTTTCCGATCCTTTATTTTATATAGATACTAGCAGGAACCCTTGCCTTGCCTTAATATTTAGCGGATTCGATGATTCGTTCGAACCAAAATTCACAGTAACCATCTAAAGGCTATTATAGATTCCCTGAAAATTTCATCAAAATCGATACAGCGGTTTCAGCGTCCATAGCGGACAAACAAACAAACATACGTCCGATTTTATATATATATATGTGGCAACCCGACTCGCGCACAGGCAACTCTGTAGCGAAATATTTAACACTACTGAAAACGAGCTTTTCCAGCGACCACTTCCCAATAATTAAAAATCTTTTTGAATCCTCCCCCTCCCTTCCAACACTACACCAAAATTCAAAACTGATTTTGCAAACTGGACACTAAATAAAGAAGCCACAAATATCTATCACCTCCAACGTCCAGTAAGCACTAACTTAATATCAGCCAATATCATGAAAATCATCCGCAAAAGTGCTAACATTTTTATACCCCAAAGTACATCCAACCCACATCATAAACGTTCAGTCTCTTGGTGGAACGAAAACCTCCAAAAACTCAAATATGTTAAAAATCATCATTGGTACGCCCTTAAGGGCAATATATCCACTGAGAATATTTTAAAATTCAAAAAGGCGAACTCACTCCCAAAGCGCGAAATATAAATCTCTAAACGCCTCTCATAGAAAGTTACAATTCAGCTATAAACCCAAATCTGGAGTACCATTCGTACCTTTTGCGGCTTAAAACCGCACCACTCTATACACGCCATATACAGCCCCAACTCACAAAACCCAATCACTGACAGTTACCTTATAGCAGAAAAATTTTGCACTAACTGGTCAAACGACATAAACTTTTCGACTACTTTTCGCTTACACAAAACAAACCTACTTCCTACTCCCACTCCCTATACACCCTCATCCTCAGCAAAAATAATTGAAACCCCAATTACTCCTCTCGAACTAAAATCCGCACTATCAAAATTAAAAGGTAAAACTCCAGGTATGGACAGAATCTCCTACCCCATGCTAAATAATCTTCACCCTGCAGTCACGTCACGTCTCCTCGACCAATATTATAACATCTGCAATAAATTCCTCCCACAACACTATAAACTGAGCAAAATGATCCCCATAAATAAGCTTAACTCCGCCAAAACTGAAATCAATAGCTACCGACCCATTTCGCTAAACTCTTGCTGGCAACCGAATATGGGGGTTTGTGTCCCAAAACAAATCACTCAACAGTCGGCAAACCGGCTTCAAGAGGGGCGAATCGGTGTCTGATAATTTAGTGGCACTAGATTTTCTGATCACGTCAGCCCTCTCCTCCAAAAACCACCACTCGATCAACTCACTCGACTTCACCAAAGTGTTTGACAAAGTAGGAATCCACTCCGTCATAGTTACATTCGTGGAAAATTGGCCCTAAAATCAACAACTATGTCACTAGCTTCATGTCTAATAGGAAAATGGTTGTATATGCCAACAACCACTTCTCTTCAGTTCGTCCTCAATTCAACGGCATTCCGCAAGGCTCTCCCCTCTCCGTCATCCTGCTCCTTATCGCATACAACAATCTAAATATATTAATCCTTAAACATAAACATTTCGACTTCTACGCCTACGCCGATGTTTACCTCATTGTCAAAGAAATAAACAAGTGTACCTCAATAAACATAAATCCACTAATAACAGATATCCCTCCTGGTGTGATTATTCGGGTGCAACTCCCTCGGTTTCAAAGTGCAAACATTTGCACATTTGTAGGAAGCAATTCAGTCAAGTCAAAATCTGCTCCTCTCTAGCTCCGATTGCGGACGTCAAAATCCTCAAAATCTTAGGAATCACCTTCAATCAGATACAACTGGAACAATCACATTCTAAACCTTTTAACCTCCCTCAACTCCATGCTAAACATAGCAAATGTCTCTCAAATTACAAATACAACTGCAACCCACTATCTGTGATAGCTGTCATAAAACTTTTGATTATGTCAAAAATAGATTACCACCTTTACCTCTATGGAAACTCCACACCCTCCCTTTTAAACAAGATCAAAGTAATTTACCACTCAGCCATTAGATTTGCCCTAGATCTACTCCTATAAGAAATATGATTTTCGAAACCCGAATAATGCCAATAGAAACCCGTAAGCAGCTTTCGATAGCAATGCTCATTAAACCAATACTTCTCTCAAATGACTCTCCTTTGACAGTACCCCTCAAAAACATATCTAAAGCTAAAAATCCAGCACGAAAAATTTCCTCTGCTCTCCACCACTCCCTGCTACTCAACAGAAGTATTGGCCTTCCAACCAAACCAATATATATACCTACTCACTTTCTTCATTACAAGCTATAGCCAATACTTCCAATCAATCATATTACCCCCTAACAATCAGGCAGACTCTTGCAAAAAATTCACCAAAAATCAAAATTGTCTGTACCCCTGACCACTGCAACATCACCGGCAACGAAGAAGCAGATAAAGGTGCTAATGCATTCAAATTCCCTCTCATTTTCCAAGAAAACTACAATATAACTGATATCATAAAACACATTAAAACCCACTTTAAAATAGAACTGACCTCACTCATTGCTTCCACTAATAACCACTACAAATTATATAAACACTCCAAAAAACACCATTTACGATTACGGTCGACAACTACTTGATCAGCCTATACATCGTTTACTTTCACCACTCTCACCTTTTCGACCGGTCCAACTCTTCATCCAACATCTGTAAATTCTGTAACTCGAATACATCTATCTCAGTAAAACATGTTCTCTCTGATTATCACTTCTTCCGTAGAAATAAAATCAAAACTCTTAGCCACCTTGACCCTCCTACAATCCCCTTCAATCCTTCCAAGGATAATTTACCCAAGCTTATTACTTTCCTAAAATCATGCAACTTATTAAGCCAATTATGAAATCAAATATAAATATTATTAATAAAAGCAGTTCATAAGTTCTAATACTACATTGCACATACCCACATACATATAATATTACTATTAAATATATTGCTAAGTCTTTTAACTATTATTATTATCACTATTATTGCTAATATCTTGATTAGTAATTAAGCTTAAGGCCTTGATGCTATAGCTTTGTTTAAGTTTATCTGTAATTTAAACTGTTCATAAATAAATAAATATATAAATAAATAAAGACTACTAGTTGATTATCATTTCCACGGAGCTATCGTAAATAGATATATTTATAGCTAGTATATAGCTAAATATGAATAATCGTATATCTATGGATATATACAATAGATAGACAAATAAACAATTAGAACGTTAGATAGCTAGAGCTTTTTCCAAATGGAAATCAATAGGACATGTAGATCTAACCTTTTCAAAGACCTAATCCGTGATGGACGAGAGCACGCTGTCTAGTAATATTAGGTTTTTGCCAGTGAAGACTGAGACAGCTAAATATTTTTTTTTAACTATTAATCTAGTTCAGTTTAAGCTGGAAACTTCAACTCTGGCTTTCCGGCTCAAATTGTAATCTTTTTTTAATTTTGTCGATCCAATAATGCGTCAGATTGAAGTTATACAGTTATACAGTACCTAAAGTAATTGAACTATTTGAATATTTGCAAACGTGCTGTCGCTCCTTCTCGCTCGCTATCTCTACAGCCTTCTCTGAGTCTTCCTTCTGTTATTGTCAGCAAAGCGTGATGATTCAGTTTTGCATTTTGTGCTAATTTCTTAATTACTTTTAATTATTACGTAGTCTACTTTAATTATTTTGAACAGTTGTAAATCTATTAGAGCACTAGTTATTTTTTGCAAAAATTTTCCCTAAACATGACGTCAGCAAAGCATCTTTTGATGCTTTCCACTTTCAAATGACGTCATAATTTCTGATACTTTGCTTACTATAAGCATAAGAGTGGTACATTTTTTTATTGGAATATACTGTATTAGATAAATATAAACCAATATCTATCTATATGTATATATATACAGTTTAGCATCGATTATCCGTGATTTAACTAACTGGGAATATCAAATACCCGGGTTTGATAACGAAAGAAAGATTTTTTATTTCAATCGATTAACCGTGATTATCTCAATTAAATCTAAAATGGATGTGCAAGCTGCTTTTGACACCGTGAGAAATAAAGGAATTATCCACAAACTCCATAACATTGGTATAAGGGTATAAACCTTATAAATATTATCAATAGCTTCCTATCCGACAGATATTTCTGGGTCGAAATGGATGGTATTAAGTCTAACAAAAAATTAATTGCAGCTGGGGCCCCTCAGGGATCGGTTTTAGGACCCACCTTGAACAACATCTACACCCACGACATTCCATCACTTGTCCATTGTAATACCTTAGTCTTCGCTGATGACACTGCCATATATTGCTGTAGAAATAGTTACAATGAAATTGAAAGGATCCTATAAAAAGCCTTACGTACCCTTGCTAGATTCTTCTCCAAGTGGAAAATCAAATTATACGCACAAAAAACAAATGCCATATATTTCTAGAGGAAGCGAAAGCTCTGCCATCTACCTAATTCAAACCTATAGCTCAGTTCTGAATTCATACTCTGGACGAACTGTATCAAATACCTCGGATTACACATCGATAAGAAACTTACTTTCAGTTTACTTATTAGCAAGACAATTGATTCATTCATTAATAGGAAGTCGCAACTGTCAATAAAAAATTAACTATTAATATTTAAATCAATATTTGCACCACTAATGCTATACGGCTCCGAAGTCGGAGGTGATTGTGCAGCCAGTCACCGTGAAGAATTGTAAGAAGATTAAGTCTCATAATCTTAAGGTCGTGAGTTCGTTCCTCACCCGTTAAATAAAAAAAAAAGATACAATGGAGATGAAACAATCCTTTTTTGGAAGTGTTTCCCTGAAAACCGTTTGAGTAAGCATTATAAATTGTTATTAAAGAGAATTGCTGTATTGGTTTGCGATAATGTCCAACACATCCAGAGGTGGAGAAACTAACGGCTCAAAATGTTGTTGTTAAGTATTTAACAGCAAATTGCACATATTTCATTCAGCCGATGGATCAGGTTGCACTGTGGAGCTTTAAGAGCCACTATCGCAAAACCCAAATGATGTTAATGTTAATGACAGAATGCTATATAACAGAATGGCATGTGGGATATTTCAAATGCATAGAATGTAGTTTTGAAAAAGGTCTGCAATATCCTGCCCTGTCCTGAAAACGATGATGGTTTGTTGCAATCTTATGTGCAAAAGACGAATCATTATGATGAACCTGACACAGAAATAAGCTATCGGGAATCTAATGAAGATGGTATAATTGTTACAAAAACGTCACTACAAAATGCTACAAACGCATCCAGCACCTTGCTAGACTTTTTGGAAAATTCAACCTTTTCGAACATGGCAGAACAAGATAAAACTCAACGGTACAGTTAAAGTTAAGAAGAACAAACAAATCACATTAAATACATTTTTTAAGTCGTTACATAAGTAGTAATTAAAAATTTATTAGAACCATATCTTTTGACCTCAACCGAAAAAATCCAAAATGTTTCCGGTCCCGACCATCACGGATAAACGGTGCTAAAAGTGTCTGTGTAGGTTGATGTCTACGAAAGACTTGACAAAAAGAAAATCTTTAAAATGTTGTCCCGCTTTCCCGTTATCTATCTCTTTATCTATCCATGTGTTTATATATTTATTTGTCTATCGATACATCTTCATATATAAATCTATCTTTATTTTAATCTTCCACCTACTGTTCGGTCAAACTAATCACCTTTATAACTTACATATGTTTATACGTACTATCCGATGACATTTCTTTTATGTACTTTATTCGTTCCAAACGTCATAAAAAGTCGTCAATCTCCACACAACATGAAGTGTATAACAACAGCCCTACAGTGTTTATCCTTGAAAAATTTGCAGTTTGTTGTTTTATCTAAAACAAATGATAAAGAAAGACATTGCCAGTGGGGAGTGGGTGAGTGGAATGTATAGGTAGAGGCGGGTGGAAAGATGAGAAAAAAGAATACAACAAACACCATGGCAGACATAAGAAAATGAGAGTACAAAAAACAATTTTATGGCATATTTCTACACTTCATTACTCAAAACTCCAAAGAAGCCAACCATGTAGAAATGCACAGGCAGCGGGTATCGGAGGTGACGACGACGACTCAGTAGGCAAAAGGCTGAAGACAATCGCATTAAGCACGTAATTTCAGTTAAAATTGTTGATTAGAGTCACGTACCAAAAAAATATAAATTTAAAAAAACACCAAAAACCAAGCCGAAGCTGCTGAACCAAGTCAAGTCAAGCTGAACCATTTTCATCGGTTCGTCGTCGACGGCGGCTAACAAAAGAAGAAATCACGCTGCGCCAAGCAGGCAACGCAAGCGGCTTAAAACGCTCAACTTGTTTTGGTTTGTTTTGCCTCAATGTGAGTGAAATAATAAAAAAAGGAAGGTACTATATATCGAAAGATACCATATACAACATCACCAATAACAACAACAGTTATGAT
The DNA here is from genome assembly GCA_035041755.1 of Cacoxenus indagator. Taxonomy (NCBI): domain Eukaryota; kingdom Metazoa; phylum Arthropoda; class Insecta; order Diptera; family Drosophilidae; genus Cacoxenus; species Cacoxenus indagator. Next base: position 247,498 of record JAWNKX010000144.1, on the reverse strand, counting down.
AACTACAAAAGTCAAAGCCGGCACGCCGGGAGTTTTATGTGCGTTTGTGTAAATATTGGCCAACTCGTACATTTTTACGAGCCTTTCTGGAGAAAGTCAAGCGAAGTCAAAGCGGACTAATTGCATTCCGTGAGCAACACACAAGAAAAAGATGAAGATGAAAAAAAAAAATTGAATAATAGAAGATAAAATTAAAATATCTTTCTTTGCGACAAATAATTCAAGAACACATGAAAATGGCGACTGTCGTGACGTGGAAACGTGCTGAGTGCGTTAGTTAGTGAAATAGTGAGGGCCAAGTAGGGTAACGCGTGGTGTCTCAAGAAGTGTTTGAGGTAAACCATCGGGAATACACTTTTGGTTATAGGTTAGGTAAGGTTAAAAACACATTCAACACATTCCAACGACTTACTTCTTCAACTACATATGTCGGCGTTGTCATGCTGCCCCAGAGCTCGAGGGTTTGTACCCCAATTTAAGCATGGCATGGTCCACTCACTTTTCCAATTTTTCTTAATCCCTAATTGATTATGTTTTAAATATATATATACATATATATATATATACCCTTGGCACATCTCATCATCAAGGACTGGTAGCGGCAAGCTAATCACCGCCTTATCATTCCATTAATGTAACCAACCCAACTCGGATATTAAAAAGATGGAAGAACCTTGTGGAGGCTCTATACTCTCAAGGATTTCAATTAAATTTATGGATCTCAATCAAGCCAATGTACTGGGGGCAGAACTCACGAACATAATTTAAAGCTTACACGAAAATCTGGCAATGCTTCATTGTGCTACGCTGCGCTACTTCTCTGCTCCATTTGCTTACTCATAGTAAAAAATCTAATAAAAAACGCAGCCAAATGGAATGGAAATGCAACAACTCCGTATGTACACGTAGGCGGTCAATGAGAGCAAATTCAGTGTATATTACGTCGAATGAGAAAAAGAGAGAATGACTGAAAAGAGTGGGCGAAAGGAAGAGGGCATGTGGGTGTGTATGCCTGTACGAGGAGTGTACAAGAATGCGCTTTTAAAATAAAAAAAACTTTAAAAGGCACTCAGTGTGTCTTCGTATTTTTTTTTTAATAATTCCTTAACGCAGTGTAGGTTACACCATCGGAAACTGGCGGTGGCGAGTTGTGTAAATTTAGATATGTCCGTTATTATGTTTCTAGGTATGCCAACTAGACCTTCTGTTTTTAAGCAAGTGAACTTAAGAATTTTGCATAAGGTTATATTTTCGCTTTTACTGTACATTTGCGGAAGGGGTACCTTCTTTACAAATACCTGATTCAAATTCAAATTCAAAAATAAGAACATTATTTCGGGTCTACACAAATGAACCGTGAATCAAAAAATTCAAGATCCTCGTATTACAGTTCTAAGTGTACCAATATGGAAAATATAAAACTTCGGCATAGTCGATGTCAACTATTTTCATTTTTTTCTTTTTTCTGTTTTATCAACTCATTTACTTACATTTTCCTCAAGATAGTTTAGTGAATTTTGTTGCTGCTGTTGTAGTTGAAATTGTTGTTCCAGTCGCTGTTGTTGTATTATGAGTAGTTTTTGTTCTTTTTGCTGCTGCTGCGCTGCAAGACCACAATCCATATTATAAAGACCAATTTACTCTGTAGTACAAGGGGGAAACGACGATAAGACGAAACGGAACAAGACGAGAAATGTCGGGACGAAGACAAGACGACGACAAGTGGTTAATGGCTTTTCGCTATTGTTATTTTTTATGATTGATGTACTGTTTTGTAGTTATTACTCTTTTATGAAATTAAAACAAATCGGTTGCAGCAATACACAGAATTGGAAGAAATGAAGAGCACAAACAAAAAAAAATACACTGAGTGGCGCGTTAAATTTCAATTCAATTGAAATTGCATTTTTTCAATGCAAAGGTTTGCGTTTTTTGTATTTTTTGAGCGAATGAGCAAAAAAAAAAACTAATAAATAATAAACGAAAATCGAAAAAAGAAACTACAAAAAAGAATCCTTCCTTTCGCTTGGCTTGCGACTTTGTTTTTCCTCACACGTCGATGTCGATTCTTTTTTTACTTCTTTTTAATACTGCAAACGCGCGTAGGCGACGAAGCAACCTTTACAACAACAACATTTACTCAAAATGTTGGCGACGGCGGCAAATTTTACTCGTTATAACACCCACACTAGGGCAACGAGTCACATGTATAAATAAAAAACAAAATGCTGTTCGTTCTAATTTCTTTGGCAATTTTTCCTTTTTGTTGTTCTTTCTTTACTTTAAACTTTTCCTGCTGTCCACGCCTTTTTTCTGGGTGTAACCGCTGCTTCTGCTGCTTTTCCTTCTGCTTGACCCAGCTATTCCATTTCTACTTGTTGTTATTGCCAGCCATTATTTCCTTCGGAATGCATTGGGCTCCAAAGCAATTGTTGTTGCTCCTGTTTTTGTTGTTGTTTTTGCTAGCTCTTCCACTCTCGTTTCCTCACTCTATACACGCTGGCTTGCTCACTGACTTAGCCAAGCTTACATTGTTGTGTGTGTATTGTGCGGGCGTGCTCGCCTGATCCGTTTGATTGCATGTATGTATGCGTATTCATAGTAATCGCTCGGTCTCTCTACACATCAATCCACTCAACAAAGCGTAACGCGCCTTTGCCCAATAAGAGTTGCAGTTGTTGGTGCTGTGCTTCTTCTTATGGTTATAATTATGAATTACTCACTTCTTCTGCATAATAGACGTGGTTTTAAAGATTTTCTTAAAATAATAACATATTTCAATAACTTCTCAATTAGTCCTTCGTATATTTAAATATTTGTCGTTGCACTAACTGGAAGTAATTAAGAGAAAAAAAAATAACCGAACAACCGTTGAGCATCGAGTGCGTGCGTACGTCCAAATACAAAAGAGAACACAGGCAGCGAAAAAAATGTAAAGTGAACTCACGCAAACTCAATATGATTTCTCTTCTTCTTTTTTGAATGCAGTTACTTGTTCATGTGGTAAATAGCACTTTTTATTGGTGGTGATAAGGCATATATATTACCAGTGTCTTTCGGTACACAATCGATTACCATAAGTATTTAGAGAGCAAGAAATAAATGTTTTTAAGTGTTCTCGATAAAAAGCATTAATATTTGTGTATGAAAAGCGGTTCCACACAAATGTGAAAGTGTTGGACACACGCAAAAATAAAGTGTAAGTGCTTCCACTTAAGCGAACCCGCAACCGTCGTTCATTTAATAGTGTTAGCATACCTTAGTGTTAGTGAAATATAAATGTGTACGTGTCACGTACGCTGCTTGAAGTAATATCTGAATCGTTTAGATATTTCCCATTCCAAACATTCCGCTCTAACTTGTTCTTGACCACTGTCCCTGCTGCTTTTATGTATCGCTATCTCATTTACGCCTGCACAAGTAAAGTACATATGAAAGAGAGGAATATAGAAAACTGTTAATTTTTCTGAAATGTTTGCAAAATACAGACTTGAGCGTGTGGGTGAAATAATTGTGAAATGCCGTCGGCTAATAAAAAATGAATGTGCTGCGAACAAGCTATAGACGCAATTGAATCGATTGTGGGATTCGTAGAAAAGTGGAGCAGCGGTGGAAAATTGCTTTGAATCGTCATTATATTATTTCAATTCAATAATATTTAATAGTTAACATAAGTATGAGTATTATAAGTGTACATTTAACAAAATTATAAATAAATTTCAATAAATTTTCAATAAATAAATAAATTTTGATTCGAAAATTTGTTTTGCCACGTTCATCCACATCATTTTCTTTTTCAGTGTTTTTTTTTTCACACAGCCATAATGGCAGTTATGATTCCGTGATTGTTGTAATTTTCGATCACATTTGCTCATTTCAACATTTACCATGAAATGAACTATACAGCTGCAGTAAGGCTGCTTGAAGCACACACGCACACAACTGCTAGATACTACAATGTGGACCGTGGCGGGTTCGCTTTAGTAATGCTGCATTCACATGTACTTAATTCTTGTTCCATAACTGTTTACTTGAAATGTACGTTCCATGTAAGAGTGTGACTTTTGAGGAAATTCTGTTCATTCATGCATAAAAAACAAACGATAAACTAATTGAAAACATTATTTTAATAAAAATATTTCAATAGCTATCTTCAAAAATGTATAGATAGATAGATATATATCCTTTGCTATATTTTAATGTAGTTCTTATTGATTTTGATTACGCGGCTACTATTATATGATTTAAATTATTATTCACCCTCAGATGTTTACCAAATATGCCTTCCTAACACTACTATTGCATAGGTTTTTATTTCCCCCATAGCGTCTACTTCATGTTACAAATACAAGCGCTTACAACTTACGGTTACCTACCACTCAAACATATTTCCAATATTATAGCCGCATATGTTTCATTTTCTTAAAATATAACATGAATCCAAAAAACCCTTACTTAACACACAGTGCTCACGTGTGATTGTAATAAGGTCTTGCGTTGTGCGGTGCGGCGTGTGTTTGTGGGAAAAAAACTTACACGTGAATGAACGTCGTCTGTCGTTGTGCACATTTTTTGGCTAAAGAAAACGACATTATTAACACACATAGCGGCGGTGTAGGATTTAAAAAAAAAGGCTCATTTTTTTCTCTCACTTAAACGCTAAATTCTAAGGTGAGTTTTACTATTAATTTAAATGCATTGAAAATTCATAAACCATACGTCCGTATCGTTAAACCACGCTACCTTCCGTTCCGCAATCTAAAATTATATATGTATGTTCATACATATATGCATGTGGAAGTTTTTGCATCATATGTTCTCCCTTCGCATCGTGGGAAAATTCCCATGGCGGCGGGAACTTTGAGTGCAAAAATAAATAAAAATTAAATGTGACAAACGTCGAATATTGTCATTAAGACGAATATCGGCAACTCGACTCTGTCACACGTTTTAATCTGTGCTTTTTTTGCGTTACCCTTCGCACACACGCATGTACATTTGAAATAAGCCTGATGATGGTGATTTTGACGCTAGAGTGAGAAGGAATATGTGGCATACATATGAGGTGGCGTGCTGGTTCTCTGTGAGAAGAATGTTAAAGGGAATATGTTTTAAATCAGAATGCAAGAAATTTGAAACTTAAGTTTTGTGCATATAATAAGTTTTATTTTAGAATAAAATTGTTTAAAAATAAAAAATAAAAGTACAAAGATTGAAAAAGAAAATGGGTCAACAATTGTCTGACTTTGTTGAGAAAGATTTAACGCTGATCGATCAAATTTGAACAAGTTCTGTAAATACAAGAGACATCATATGGACCTATCGATATGATATGTGATCATAGGACTTCCGGCGAATTGCAAAACTTGTTTGTATTATCATTTATGGAATGGTAATTTCAGCAATCAATTATAGAATCATAGATATAAACATAAAAAGTTATATCCTAGGATCACTGGTTCGTGTAGCTTCACTACAATTACTTCTTTAGAATTAAAGTCTGGTATGTGATGAGTTTTACACAGGCCGAAGTTGAATAAAACTTTTATCTATTCAGCTATATCTTTTTTCTTTGAATGTGCTATCAAATACGTACTGTCTTCCCCTCCTTTCTTTTTGCCTAGATTTGGTTAAACATGCAAAAAATACAAGAGCAAAATTGATTCTGTAAATTTCCAAAAATTTGTCCCCATTTTTCTTCCGCATTAGAATTTTACTCTAACGTAAAAAATATCAAAGTAGCCACACGGGAAACCAAGATGCCATCGGACGCTAAAAAACGTGATGCTCAACGCAAAAAGGATGCACGCAACAAAAAAATCACACAAATATCCTCATCGAAGAAGCCTTCGAAAGCAAATGGCGTTGTGAACGGTGGACCGGAACCCGAACTCACCGAGGAGGAGAAACTGTGCGCCAAATTGGAGGAGGAGGCACGCATTAGCGCGGAGGCACGCTCCTGCACCGGTTCGCTGGCAGTGCATCCGCGTTCGCGTGATGTGAAAATCGCTAATTTCTCGATAACGTTCTTCGGCTCGGAATTGCTGCAGGACACAATGCTCGAGTTGAATTGCGGCCGTCGTTATGGCGTTATCGGATTGAATGGCTGTGGCAAATCGTCCTTGCTCGCGGTGCTGGGCAACCGTGAAGTGCCGATCCCGGAACACATTGACATCTTTCATTTGTCGCGTGAAATACCGGCTAGCACGAAGAGCGCCTTGCAGTGCGTCATGGAAGTGGATGAAGAACGCATTAAACTGGAGAAACTGGCCGAAGAGCTGGCCATGAGTGAAGAGGATGATGCCCAGGAGCAATTGATTGATATTTACGAGCGTCTCGATGATATGTCCGCCGATCAGGCTGAAGCAAAGGCGGCACGTATATTGCACGGTCTCGGTTTCGACAAGGATATGCAACAAAAACAGGCCAAGGATTTTTCGGGTAAGTCTTTGGGCACAAATTGAAATTTCTCTCACTCACCGTTCTCGTTGGTCTGTGTTTCTTCAGGTGGCTGGCGTATGCGCATAGCGCTTGCACGTGCACTCTTTGTCAAACCGCATTTATTGCTTTTGGATGAGCCGACCAATCACTTGGATTTGGATGCTTGTGTTTGGCTCGAGGAGGAGCTCAAGGAATACAAACGCATTTTGGTCCTCATATCACATTCGCAGGATTTCCTCAACGGTGTCTGTACGAATATCATACACATGACGAAGAAACGTCTTAAGTACTACACCGGCAACTATGAGGCCTTTGTGCGCACACGCATGGAACTGCTTGAGAATCAAATGAAGCAATATAATTGGGAACAGGATCAGATTGCGCACATGAAAAACTACATTGCGCGCTTCGGTCACGGTTCGGCAAAGTTGGCACGTCAGGCTCAGTCGAAGGAGAAGACGCTCGCCAAAATGGTCGCGCAGGGTCTTACCGAAAAGGTTTCCGATGACAAAACATTGAACTTCTATTTTCCATCGTGCGGCACAGTTCCACCGCCAGTGATAATGGTGCAGAATGTATCGTTTCGCTATAATGAAAATACACCATGGATCTATAAGAACCTAGAATTTGGCATCGATTTGGATACGCGTTTGGCGTTGGTCGGTCCAAATGGTGCAGGTAAATCAACGCTGTTGAAATTGCTCTATGGCGATTTGGTGCCCACGTCGGGCATGATACGTAAGAACTCACATTTGCGCATCGCACGGTATCATCAGCATTTGCACGAGCTGCTCGATCTCGATGCGAGTCCATTGGAGTACATGATGCGCGCCTTTCCCGATGTCAAAGAGAAGGAGGAAATGCGTAAGATTATTGGCCGTTATGGCTTGACTGGTCGTCAGCAAGTTTGCCCGATACGGCAATTGTCCGATGGCCAACGTTGTCGCGTCGTCTTCGCTTGGCTTGCCTGGCAGGTGCCACATTTGTTGCTACTCGACGAACCGACCAATCATTTGGATATGGAAACCATCGATGCGTTAGCCGATGCGATTAATGATTTCGATGGTGGTATGGTGCTAGTTAGCCACGATTTCCGTTTGATTAATCAGGTAAGCCAGAATTTCAAGCAATACATTTTGTACTCTATATCTTGGATCGCAGTGTATAGCGATCATTAGTACATAATTTTTTTTTAATATTAAATTAATTGTTCCTTCATTTGTACATTTTAGGTTGCTGAGGAGATTTGGGTATGCGAAAATGAGACAGTCACCAAATGGAAGGGCAACATTCTCGACTATAAGGATCATTTAAAGAATAAAATTACAATAGAAAACGAGAAGAAGCAAAAGAAGTAAGCGCAAAAGCAACAAAATGATGGCATAACAGAACAAACAACGCCACCTCTGTCCTAACATAGCCTACTTCTAAATTGGATTGCTTTGCTCCACTGTCACACCTGCCTGCGTGTTTTCAATCCACGCACACACACACAAATACAACACAAACTCAGCTCAGCTCTTAGCCTGAAGCTCGTGCTCTGTTCGAAGACGGCTTGTGTTTTCTACCGATTAATGAGTTATAATTTTACTTTTCCTTTTTTTTTAAATAACTTTAAACATTTTTGCTCTACACAATCATTTGGATAAGTTTTCCTTCACATTCACCTACACTTTATAGACAACGCAGAAAACCCATATGGTTTATCGCTTAGTGAATAGTGAAATTTTAAACAAGAATTGAAACAATTTGATAAATTATTAAGAACATAGTTAATTATTAAACACAATCATAAGAAAAAAGCTCCAAGCAAAAATGCGCCACGCGTGAACCGAAATCAGATATAAAGAAAGAAAGAAAGCCAAACTCACTACGACGGCAAGATGTATTACAAAATGGTTAAATAAATTATAATTAAAAAGAAGCAAATGGGAAAAGATGAATTAACAAAATCAAATTAACATATTTTTTATTATTATAAATTTTCTTTAATGTTTTGTGCGCGCCTCAAATGCAAACTTAAATGACGAGATGGAGGTAACTGCTTGTGATGTTGCACTTATTATTTTTTAAATGCTTAATTTATTGAATCACTGTTTTTTTCTTATATACATACAATAATTTAAATGAAACGCGACAGCAATACTGCAGTTGCTCCCCTCAGCGCAAATTAGTAGGCTTGCGTCCGTGTGCATGCGAGCGCGATAGCATGCCTTTTGGGAATATGGATTTATAATAATAAATACTAAAATACAGCAATAAAAATTAAAAGCAAATTAGTTACAGCAAAATGCAATACGAAAAAAAATATTTTTTATATAGATTAGACCAAACTATAAGATGAGCAGGAAATTATGCTATAAAATGTTTAACTAAAACTGGATACAAAAACAAAAAAGCAAAAAAAAAAACATTTTCACAAAAACGAAAATATTTAAAAATGTTTAATCAAAAAAATTTAATTACAATAAATTACCAAGACAACTAAATGAAATTCGAGGCAAAAAAACAGACGAAATAATAAAATTAAAGGATGTGATGATTGGTAGAAAACGAAGCGAAATTTCACTTTATTATCTACTAGATGTTTCACCCAGCGTTGCCGTCTTTCCGCAAAGCAGCAAGCGTAAACACCCACCGAAAAATGTTGTGCGCGGTTTTGTCTTTCTCTTGCCCGAATCTCAGTGACCATCATATACAAAATAAGGTATACTTCTTGGACGAGGAGAGCAATACTCTTGTGCAGAGTCAAAACAACAATAACAACAATAGGAAATTCAAAAAGCAGCAGAAAACGTACGAACCTTTTTGTGCTTGGCTTTAAGTGGTTTTGCAAAAACTTAGTCCTAAAAAATACACATTTTTCTTTAAAAAATCAAAAAAATAAATATGCCAATATCTTCTACAGTGCAAATGTGTTGTATAAAACCAAAAATTTTCAAATCGGTTCAGTGTATTTTGAGCAAAACCGTTACATACAATCCCCGTATAATAAATTTTATATAAAAGTATTGATTACATCTGGATTCTTTATTCCATTGCCTTCTAGTTTTCTCTATGAAGTGTTAGTGTCGTTCGTTAATAAAAGCAACTTTTATATTATATATTATATACTTTTATGCGTGTAAATGAAGTCTGACATGAGATTAAGTGCGAGCGAGATGCATCCATATCTTGTGGTCATCCTCTACATGCTCTCTATGTACTATCTAACATAACCAACGAGAGACTATTTGTAGTACGTCCTGTATGGAAAATGTGCTTTGGCTCCCATAAATGTTTTATCTGTGTAATTGGTTGGAATTTTCCGACTTTCCACGTAAACTTTTACACCAAACTTCTCATGATTACTCTCCAGACTATGATAGAGTTGCCCTGAGTTGTTCTTCAAAATCGGTCCAACGGTTACGGATTCTATTTGGACCATACATACAGACATACTTCCACTTTTCTATTTTTATCTATATACTAGCAGGGACCCGGCGCGTTGCTGCCTTCGCGTGCGTCGGCTGCTGCGATTTTCTCGTTGTTCCAGTATTTGACTTTTTGGGTGGTATTTCTTCGCCTTTTTGATTTTTTTTTTCATTCGCCTTTGTATAGTTTGAGCAGCACTGCCGGCAACTCAATTCTCAGATGCTTCTTTGTTTTTGTGTTTTCTTTGTATCTCCACAGTTTGAGAAGCATCTGAAAATAGAGTTGGTCTGAATATTTACCGAATTCGACGATTTTTTCGCACCAAAATTCACAACAACCATCTAAAGGCTATTATAGAGATTCCCTGAAAATTTCGTTAATCGGTACAGCGGTTTCGGCGTCCATAACGGACAAATAAACAAATATACTTCCAATTTTATATACTTCCAATTATATGTTGTTTGAATGTATTTATTTTTTATTTTTTTTTTTTTTAGTTAAAAGCAGAAAATAAAAAAATCCCATCCCATATGTTCTTCAAGAATTGGATACACTCTAATTGCCGTGAAGGGCGACTTCGATGATAAGCGTTTTGAACGTACGAGCTTGGAGGGAATACCTCGTCCTTATCGCTGTTCTAGTATTCATCAAGAACTCTTGCGCCGCACTTATTTTAGTAATGGGTGGATAATAACTTCGATCAGACCACCACCATTATCCATGTTACTGTGTGGATATAGAAAACGTCGGCCACTACCGTTGCCACTTGTTAAACCACTCCCGGAACAATTACTGCCAAGACAAGAAACTCACCGTATATTGACTATTTATATGGATGGATTCACTTTTCAACGGTTCCTCATATCGGTTTGCTTATTATATTTTGGGTTCTGAAAATTCTACCTGAGAGTGTCTTCGAGTGTCGCCTTCAGACGTTTTATCGTTAATTGTAAAAAAAAAATGTTATTGACATTATATTCAATACCTACTTTTTTCTACTAAAAATTTCGAAAATAGAGATCCTACGAAAGCTCCTTTGGAATAACGAATCAAACACCATAGACCGCTAGTTTATACTGAGAAAGAAAATTAATAAAACATTATAATTAAATTCGAAAGTGTAGGTGATCATATCTTCGGTGCACCCAAAACGATAAAATCTGTTTGTGTTACAAATGGAATGTGGGAAAATCTATATATTATATAAGGACCATACATACAGATATGCTTACACTTTCCTATATTTATCTATATATATAAAATCGATTGAGTATTTGTTAGAGACGCGTATTCTCCGTACCTATCAGAGCTATCGAGCTAAAATTGTTACCTTGGATTTGGTTCAAACTCCACCAGAATATTTTTTTGAATCCGGTAGGTGACCCTGCCGTCATCCGTTTTTATTTTGATTGTATTAATATCGTTGTGGGAATGATATGATAGCGAAAAAGGAACATGTATAAGTTTGAAGCGATTTTTTTATGAATGAGAAACATGACTTTTGTTATTGCAATTCGCACCACCTACTTGTATTGGTTTTGGTGGGACTTTTAATGAATAAATTATAAATAATTATAATAATAACGAATAAATCATTCGTTCGGGCTGTTAGAAATAAAGAAATAAATAACTCAATAAATAGGTAAAATTGAAATTGATATCGAAAAATCGAAGTTGAATACAGCTAATTCTACCTTGACTAGCAGAAAAACAGAAAAAACAGCAAGCAACTGAAAGTGTCCCACGTGAAAACGATATCAAACCAGCTGCGCTACTGCGAATACAGGAAAGCCAAAGAAATAAAATTTGCCTTCGACCGCCCAACAACAAAGCGTGTGATATTTGTTTTTTCCTTATTTTCGAATTCTCGAACACCTTGCAAATAAAAAACTTTGAACAAAAAAATCAAAAGAAAGAAGACAGTGTCCCTGATTTTTGTTTTTATTATGTCTTTCTTGTATTTTTGTAATTTTCTTATCATTGAATATTTTCCCCTTTTACGGCAGTCCGTCCATTTGCTTGTTTACCTTAAGCAAACCAACAGAATATTTTACGCCGCATGGTTGAACAGACAAGAAATCTGTACAACTGCTTAAAATTTAACATAAGCCAATCGTTTCTTAAAAGTCTCTCCGGCCATTTTTTTAAGGGAGAAATGGAACTCTATATGAATAAGTTCTCTCTGGCTCAAATTGTCAAAAATACGGCCACACGAGAAATTTCTGCACCAGAGACCCGATCTGCGTCAAATGCGCCGGCAAACACAAAACAATCGACTGAAAAATTGAAGCCAACGGTCAAATAAAATGTGCATTGTGCGGTGCTGCACACACTGCAAACTACAAAGGTTATGAGATATACAAGGCACTGAAAATAAAAAGATTTCCATCCCCTAGAGAAACTAGCCACCAAGTTCCGGCTAAGACAGTAGCAGTAGCTCCAATCGAGACTCAAAACTTAAACAAAATTAAGACCGGTTTATCGTACGCTCAAGTAGCTAAGGATAAGAATGACAACAATAATGGCGAAAAGAATAAGATTGAACAACTCACGAATCCAACCAATGAATACATAAGTAGACGCATTGACATAAAAACTGATATTACTGAGATGAAATACCTGATAAAACAATTGTTTGAAGAAGTCACAAATATGATAAACGTCATAACAATTCTCATATCGAAGATGGACAAGCAAAATGGAAACTTAATTAAGGATATAACTTGGAATGCAAACGGACTGAAAAACCATATTGACGAACTACAAATACTTCTTCATGACAACAGCATTGACATAGCCCTAATCTCGGAGACACATTGCACAAACAAACACTTCATACCACAAACCATCCCGATGGAACAGCGCACGGTGGAACAGCCATAATTATTAAGCAGTGCATAAAGCACGACGAGCTTGAGCCATATCAGCATAACTACATACAAGCGACGAACATTCAAATTAATGATCTCGTAGGACCACTCATAATATCTGCTGTATATAGCCCACCAAAGCATAATATTACAGACACACAATATATACATTTCCTCAACTCTCTTGGACGCTTCATTGCAGCCGGTGATTACAACGCGAAACACACTATGTGGGGATCGAGGCTAACGAACAAAAAAGGCAAAAATCTCCTCAGCGCTATGCAGTTCACAAAATCTAAACACTTGAGTACAGGCGAACCAACATATTAGCCAACAGACACTAATAAAACACCTGACTTGATAGATTTTTTCATCACAAAGAACCTGGACATTCGGAAATGTAAAATCTTATCACGATTCGAACTCTCGTCAGACCACAACCCTGTAGAATTAATATATGACTCGCACGTTACTCCTACACATGCAAACAGACTTTTGTACAACAACAGAACTGACTGGCATACTTATAAGGAATACATTGACATTAATTTAATGACCGACATCCCTCTTAAATCATATGAGGACATCGAGTCAGGGATAGTATTCCTGAATGACACCATTATGAAAGCAGTCATACAATCGACACCAAAAAAGAAGCAGCAAAATTGGACATTCTACACACAACCTCAACTACGACGGCTATTAAATAAAAAATGTAAACTACGGAAAACCTGGTCAACCACAAGATCCCCTGAGACAAAAAGACAGTACAACAAGGCAACTAAAGAGGTTAAAAAAATGATTCAGGTATTAAAAACAAACTAACATCATACCTCAAGAGCTTAACACCCACGAGCCAAACGGACTACTCCTTATGGAAAGCTACTAAAGGGTGGACAAATAAAAGTAATCATCAGGCTCCTCTAAAAATGGAAAACGGGTTATGGGCAAGGACGAACTTGGACAAAGCTAAAGTATTAGCGGACTATTTCGAAAGGGTTTTTACAGAAGTCGCCACCAACTCAGATGATCCACAGCTGAACACAGATATTAGCAGAGGTTCAGAACATATAAAACATAAAAAGACCACCATAGGAGAAATAAGAAAATGCATTAATAATGACATAAAGGAAAAAAATCCCCTGGATATGATAAAATAAATGGGAAACTCCTGAGAGAACTACCTGTAAAAGCTATAGAATATCTAAGAAACACCTTTAACGCTATGTTCAGACTACACTATTTTCCGAGAGTCTGGAAAGTAGCTGAGATTATTGCCATCCCGAAACCAGGCAAAAAACTATCAAAAGCAGAGTCTTATAGACCAATTTGGCTTCCGAAGAAGTCACTCAACGATGCAACAAGTGCACAGAGTTACGCACAAAATTCTAAATGACATTGAGGATAATAAATTTTGTATTGGACTCTTCTTTTTTGTATTGGACTTCTTGTATTGGACGTGGAAAAAGCTTTTGACAAGGTTTGGCATAAAGGACTCAAATGGAAACTTAACAATATATTCCCTCAAAACGTAGCACATCTATTAACATCATATATCACAGGTAGATACTTCTTAGTTAAATACTCAGAGGAATACTCAACCCTTAGAGAAATAAATTCAGGAGTTTCACAGGAGTGCTAAGACCTTTATTATATACCCTATACACAGCAGACATACCATATCCCACTCACAGTTCGTCGATGATTGCAACTTTCGCCGATGACACAATACTCCTAAGTGCTCATAAAAAAATAAATACTGCAACATCCATCTAGCAAGCAGACTTTAATAAAACACTTGACTGGCTTAGAAAGTGGCATATTAAAATAAACAAAAACAAAACAGTACAAGTTATATACACTACTAAGACTAGATTCACACAAATCCATATAAATATTGACGGAGACGACGTAACCATTCAAAAAGAAGCCAAGTACTTAAGATAATATATTGACAGTAAACTAAACTGGAAACACCATATACAAAAAAAGGGTGACCAAATCAAAATGAAAGTAAGACAACTGCACTGGCTGCTCAAACCAAATACAAACATTTTACTTGAAAACAAGCCCTAATTTATAAGACAATTATTAAACCAATTTGGACATATGGAGCCGAAATATGGGGAGTTGCCAAAAAATCAAATATAAAGTTAATCCAGAGACAACAATCAAAAATTATTCGCACCATCACAAAAGCCCAATGGCATATCACCAACGCGGACCTTCATCGAGACCTACGAATTGCGACAGATGAGGAGTTAATCAATTTAAGCAGAAAATACCAAACCAAACTTTCCCAGCATTCGAACTATGGTGTGAATACATTACCATTAGATGAACTAACTCGGCAACGTAGACTAAAAAGGGTGAGACCAGTGGACCTCACATAACACATTACTTCATTACATTACTTACTCATTGTTAATTGGTGTTATCTTTAATTGTTTATTTATTGTTAAAATACATGTATTGTTAAATTCCAGTCACAACACGACTTTACAAACTGATTGTAAAATTGAAATTCACCCACTTGTCCTAAATATTAATCTGTACAATAGTCGATTTATTTTTCTATAATAGACAATGTACTCTTCTTTTGGGAAATAAAAAAATTTTTTTTTTTGTTTACCACATTGAAATTAGTTGTCTTGTTATTCCACACTCCCTCACTCAGTATTAAATGCAGATAACACACATGTTTTCTATAAATATTAACAAATACACAGTTTGTCAAAACGACTTTTACCTGGTCCAATTATCATTATATAACAATAAAAATAAAAAACACATTTAAATGAAATTTGCAGATACTTTTGCTTTCATGTAATTCATACAAATAACCAAAGGAACATTGGAAAAATATAGTGCCTTCTTTGTTTGATTCACAGAGCTTCACTTCATCTTATTTCCATTAAGTGCTAATGATTTTTACATTATTAAATTATGTACATTTCTAGATGCAAACTAGTGCTTGTGAATGTTTGGGTGTGTGAAATTAAGAGTAGTGAAGTGTGAATATTTTTTTTATAGTGTTCATAATACATCCTATCCCAAATGCCCTTACAGGACCTAGCACAGATATGATTCCGCGAGAGTTTTGTGTGTAAAATTCTGAATAATAAAAATAACAGGAAATATTTGATTATATTATGTGATCCATCTTCCATCGTGTTTTTTTTAAAGACGTACCTGTGATCTTTCAGGTATCTTTTAAGGAACCTCACTATGTGAACTGTAACCTAAACTATTCCTTACTCTACCTACGTAGAGCGCTTTGTTTAAAGTGCGCTGAGGTATTACGGAGGGTGTATAAATAAATATATATATGTATATATGAGTGTGTTAACAATGTATCAAAGACAGCTGCCAGGCTGATTTTATATACTATAGGGTATCCCATTATTTATGGAAAAATTAGCAAGTAACGAGATATGTATATAAATCTAAAGTGACGTATGATCTAGAATGTATGGCATACACGGCCTGCGTCTATGCGCCTAAAGCGATGCGTAGCGTGTTTCTTTAAACAGAATTCTGACACATCTCGGCGTAAATATGCTTAAGCAAGTGTCTCTCTTGGTTGCTAATCGAAGTGAATTCAGCAGCGAAATCCTTTAGTAAATGCTTCAATTCACTATTACGACGTTCAAGCCAAGCCATTGTGATCTCACTCAATGCGTATTGTTGTTGCAGCGGTATAGAGGCGCCCGGAGCACAGCTGCTGCTGCTGGTGAAAGCGCACGACCTTTTGGCATTGGTGTCCACAACGGCAACTTTGGGGGCCTCCTTAGCCTTGGCATTGCCGTCATCAACACTATATTGTTCGCAATCATCTATTTCGAAATTGGCCAGATTATAGTAATGCTCGATGAGTTTAATATGTGATGGTGATTGACCTGACGGCGGCAAATTCAGCTGCACCAGGAGCAGCAAACGCAGAACTTCAACACTGCGCAATAGTTCCCCATACAGTTCCTGTACCTTACGCTCATACACATTATCCACAATATCATCAAGAAGACGTAAAGCGGTGAAAAAATCTTCACGGCGTATAGCCGATTCGGCTGCCAATTCCAGATCGTGTATGCGATGCGTTGGCGATACAAAGGAACTTGTACAATCGCCATAATTACATGGTTTGGGAATTTCCCGTATGATTGCCGCTTTGAGCACGCTGGGGTCGGTTGCAAGCTCAATAGCGTGATGATAGCAGTGCAATGCACCCTGTTCAAATTCGTTGCGTGCGCTGCTCATGTGCAGTGGCTTTTGTACTTGATGGCCGCGCGTAAAATTACGCGCTGCACGTAAATACGCGTTGGCCTCTTCCTGCGCATCGGGGGCCAAGTGATCGCATTTCGCTTGTCCAATGTTGCACATTGCTGCATACTGGAAAATTTCACATTCCTCGAACTTCAAAGCCAAGCGCAGGAAATCATTTTTCACATCGGCCACGTTCGGTGCAAAGCGTCTGTGTGGGAAGGAGGAGCAACAAGTTATTGAAATACCGATACAAAGCGGAATCAGCATCTCGATTGTGGCGGTAGAGTTAAAGGGCTGAGGATGCACTTACTTGAAAACGACGCGTTCGATTTTCTTCAATTTTCCCGATGCACGCAAATATTGTTCAATTAAATCTTCCTGATAGATTTCGTGCTTCTGCTCGGTTTTAACGTTCGTTTGGACACGTATTTTTTCCATAATTCAGTATTTGTGAATTGCTTGAAACAGGACGAATTTTTATTTCATTGACACAATTACAATACACACGTCAATTCCTTTTATAAACACGTGTTGTCAAACAAATATGAGATTCATGCTAGTGCTGAATGAAACATCGATGTTAAATCGATATATGGATGTATTCCAGATTAATTTAAACACCGATACTTTTTCCCGATGTTCGATGTTTTTGAGTCATTTCCCAGCATTGACAAAATATACCGCGGGACAGCTAAGTGTGTAAAATACATAGGTAAGCAGTAACAATTCTTTTAAATAATAAAGCTTACTTAATCATTAAAATATATTAATTTTTAAGGGGGAGGTTGGTGTGACAGTGCGTGAAAATGGAGAAATTTTTGAAGGATTTTAACGGCAATGGTATTTATAATGTTGCAGTTGGTGTATAAGATTATCACTTATGATTTTTTTTATGTTCTACTCTCTTTTGTCAAACTACTTGACTTCGCGGCTTCAGCTTCTGCCTCAGCTTCACATTGTTCTTAATGCCATCAGTGGTTACGGTGATTTATTTCATTGTAATCAGTGAATAGTAAAAATCGCAGGGAATTAATAATCGCAATTACCAAAACCACTGATATGGAGAATTCCCAATTACGCTCATCACTAATTGTAACAATTATTAAGAATGATTATTAATTATTGTTAAACATTCCTAATGAGAATTTTGCTTTCCATATATACGTTAAAGTAACCCAGTTGACCATGAAAAAGGTGACTGTTTCAATACTGATTATGCGAAAACTGTTTTTGTGTGACTTGCACTAAATATTGTGGAACATAAAAAGATTGACGCTGTAGCGTTTATTTCTCTAATGTAGGCGTCATATTCCTATGGATATTTACGTTTATATACATACATAATATTTAAGCAGGAAAGGTTTTACATAAATGTCTTATGTCAATATCAATAGAAAGGCAATATATTGAAAAATTGATTTACATGCAGTTAGAAAATGGTTTGATGAGTAATGAATGATTTTTCAACATTGTAGTGCTACAAGTGTTTCGTAGTTTGTATCGTGAAATATTCGTTTTAAAATTTGTACTAGAAAATAACAATCGAAAAGTTTCATACCACTTGTTCCTCTGACGATATTTCACCACAATATCTAATTTCACCATTAGCCAAAGTCATTGTGAATTATTACAGCTAGAATAAAACAACAAACGAATTGCAATATAGCCTATCTGAAGGAATCGATCATAATTTCGGCAGTTGCTAATAAATAAACTACAAAAAAAGATAATAACCAGCAGAGTACGCTTAGCGTTTAAAGAATAAAAACAACGATGGCAACAACTGAACACGACAATGTTTTCATATTTGTGCCGAATTTAATTGGTGAGTTATTTTTTTTGGGGGAACGCAAATATTAAAAGAATTGTGGAAAACAAAAATTCTATCCAAAAAATATAAATTGTTTGTTTTTTTGTTGTTACATACAAACTATTTGTTGTTGTAGCCGTTTAATTTAATTAGCGGACAATTAGTAGAAGAAGAATCTTATGGTAAACAAAAATTCGCACAAGTGTGACCATTCAACCTGCACACCATAAAAAAATGTATATAATAATGTGCAGAATCAATAGATTGATTTATTGCCATTGATTTTGCACAAGCTTCATCAGTCCTCTACGAGATAGAAATGGAAATAATTTTATTCTCATGATTTTTTATTCACAGGATACGCGCGCATTGTCCTGGCATTGATCGCCTTTTGGTTTATGTCAACAAATTATGTTATTTCGTCTTGGTGTTACGTAATAAGCGCTCTGCTGGACGCTGTGGATGGTCATGCAGCGCGCGCATTTAATCAGAGTGAGTTCTGAAGCAGAATCAAAAATTACCATAAGGAAAGGCTTTGTTTTTGGCTAAAACTAATTAAAACTAATCACCATTGTTAGATATCTAGTATAATTCTCATCGAGGCTGCAGCGTAAAATGCGCATTTTTCATTGGCAAATCTCCAGACACAATTCAATCAATAGTTGTGTACATCTGACAATAACACATGCATACATGCATGGCAGGTGTAGATATTTGAGCTGAACGATTAACGATTGTTTCTACTAGTGAATTAATCTACATGCCAGAACAACTCGCACGGAAGACCAGGCAAAGTGTGCAAATCTAAGCTTTGGTGTAATGTCTCAACCACATAATTTTATGCAGGATAAAATGGATAAATCGCGTTCAAATACATTTTAGCGTTGACTCTTCGCTTACCTGTCCGGGCAGCAATCCTTCATATCAAAGTCTAGGGAAATCAAACAAGGTGTCATTTCTAAGGGTGCAGTCTTCCAACTTATACTCTTCAACTTCAACAGCGGGCGCATTGCCCGCTTCTACACTGATAACTGATCCATCCAAGAGTTTATTACGCTAACGCACAGTGATTTTCCACTGATTTGTGGCAAAAGTGTATTTTCATAGAGTGAACTTTGTTTTCGCTATTATCAGAGAATGCGTCTATCGATTATTGACTGGCTTCGTGGCCTGATAAACGCATTGAAATTTCAGTGGTTAGTTTTTTGTTAATAATTGTTATTTTTTCTAAAGTGTGTGTTATCTCTTTACCCAGATATAGTTTTTCGCTATGACGGACCGCCGTTATAATTTCTGTGGTTGCTATTCCAGCGGTAGTTAGTAATCCCTATTTCTCTAGGTGGATTTCGGCATGTAATCCCGAATACCGTGGGGTAGTTCCATGATGAAGAACAGTCCATACCAGTGTTGCCAGCTACGTATTAAGAAACAAAACATCGATCCCCAAAAAGCAGAAAAAAGGGACAAACGAAATTAAAAAAGGACAACAAATTTAGGGCAAATGTTGTTAATTCTAAAAATTTTTTTTTTCCTGCTGGGCCTTTGTAATTAATAGCCGCAGCCCAAAAGTTGGCAGTATTTTTAATTTTTTTTTTTGTTTTGATATTTGATATTATTTGATCAATTTAATATTTCTACATATATGGATTTATCTATTTCTTTGCTCCCAAAACCTGGTAAGCACCTGGTCCCGACCTCACGTAAAATGTCCCTCCACGCATTCCTGTCTTGCGCCAACCTTTTCCTGTTGCGAATTCTCAAGTTCGAGATAAGCTGCGTCACTTGGTCTTTCCACCGGAGTCAAGGTCTACCTTGCCGAGGTGGAGCATCTTCATCTATACGAAGTAAATGTACAAGCCAGCGGATACGTTGCACGTTAATCCGCTTGACTATGTCAATGTCATCGTATAGCTCATACACCTCGTTATTCCAACGAATACGGTAGTCATTGTCAATACGAATGGAACCAAATATTCTTCGAAGAATCTTCCACTCGAATATCCCCAGAGCGACTTCATCGGTTTGAGACACAGTCTACGAGAGATTGTATTCCGGTGTGCGTATCAAACTCGAGATGGCAACCTTTGCCTAAAGTATGTTGTCTTGGTTTGAAGCCCTGTTCGTCGTGGCATCTGTGGTTATTCGGTTTTTGTTCTTGTTGTTATACCAGCTACTGTTTTCCGCCCAACTATTGGGCGGTTCTGCGGCAGTTAGATAAGCCACCATATGTGAAGCATTCAAGTCATTATTAATAATCAAAGTAAAACGTTGTTTTCTCTTCTCGTCTCTTTCGCAAAACAAAGGCACACGTTTTGGCGCCATGCTGGATCAGTTGACAGATCGTTGTGGCACCACGGGTCTGCTTGTGACGCTCGCCTACTTCTATCCGGACTACATGTTTTGGTTTCAATTGTCGATTGCTATCGATATTGCTTGCCATTGGCTATACATGCAGACGTAAGTGATGAACTACCAGGTGCAGGCGAACTCAAATTTTCTGATGAAACTGTTTTTCGCATACACAGCGCTGTCGTCGTTGGACGCACCTCACACAAGGTGAACGATAATATTGTGATGCGCATTTACTATCAAAAGAACGTTTTGACATTCATGTGCTGTGTGAATGAGGCATTTTATATTTGCCTCTATTTGTTGCATTTCACCACTGGACCATTAAGTGAGTGGCACTGAAGTCGTGCAGCTTTAAAACTTTATTTAACCTTATTGCATCTTTACTTGTATTTCCAGTTTTCGGCATCTCATTATTCAAAGCACTCGCTATGCTTACCTTCCCGTTGGCCGTAGTCAAGTCGCTGATCTCATGCATACACGCCTACATCGCTGGCATCGATTTGGCTGCGGTTGATGTCAAGGACCGCATGGAAAAGCGCTCGAAACATACCAGCACCACCATCGGCGCGGATGCTTTCAAAAAGTTCGAGTAGTTCGTTGCAGTTTTGCCGCTTATAACTGGAGATTAAATATTCCATTGCAGGCAGGCGACCAAATATGGCGCGCCCGCCGATGTTTTTATTAATGTTAGTCGTAAATATTTAAATTATTTAAAGAAATGAAAATGAAAATCGCAGTCAAAAAGTAGTCTTTGTAGTGATCAAGTCCATGTGTAGAGAAAACTACTTTCCATTAATACGCCGATCTGTTACAACAAGTAAAAGCGATTTTTTTAGTTTTTAATTAGCCTTTTTTGCTTTAACTAGTAATTTATTTGTTTATTTTTAATTTGTTTAATTAAGAGAGCTCTTAATTTAAAGCTGTACAAAAATGTTTATAGATTAATTATTAATATATTCTTTATTAAGCACTTGTAAATTTTCGTTTAGTTGCAGTAGCAACGCGGAGTAGAGTATTTTTTATAGCTTTTTTTGTTTTATTTTATTATATTTTTAAATTTCTATTTATATATAATCTATTTATATATATAAATTATACAAAATGATTAAAAAACCACCATCAAGTTAATAACTAAAATGCATTTTCTCCAAATATGTGGTGTAGTGAGGAATGAAGCTAGGCGACATAAAAAAATATTTTAATTTTTGAGCGTGTTTTAGTGAAATTCGAAAGGAAACTTAAACGAAAACTTCCAAATGTTACTAATATTAACTACTCAAGTAAAAAAGTACGAATTATACATGTTGCGAGAATCTATTAAAATGAATTGTATTAATTCCGATATTTTTGATGTCTAAATAAATCTGTTTTATGTGTAATTGGATAAATCAACAATGGTTTTTTGTATAACACTAGATATGCATTTCTTTTTTATTTATTTATTTATTTTTTGTTTTGTTTTAATAATTTCTTCTATTCGTACAGCATTGCCAAATATTTAACTGTACACATGTGCTGTTCATAAACAAAACAATTGCATAGTTAGGTTCTTCGTTATAAATCCTTATGTAAATTTGAATATCTTGGCTTTGCGGTTGTTTTCTGTAAACTTCAAAGGTCGAGGTTACCAATCAATGTCTGACTTTACGCCGTATAACCATTAGTTCAGTATTTAAAAAAAAAAATAACGCAGAAAAAATCAGATGTGAGAAATTCATTCAGATTGCCCGCTCTAATTGTGGCTAAAATCATTCATTTAAATTAGGCTGTATGTATGGCTGTGTTAATAAAGTATTCTTCAGAGTTGCCGCGTCCCCGCCTTCTGAGTTATTGATTCATTCTGCCTCCCTAGTACCACCCTAACGACTACAGGATAACTCCATCGACAATAAATTAGAAATACAAATCGGTTTGGTGCACAGTAAACGCATGCTGCAGAGCCCAGTATATGTTTGCATGACCCAATTTTTGCCACAATCAATCCATCTAACCCTCTCTCTATCCTGTGAGCTGGAAGTTTTCTATTTCCAGGGAAAATTCAAATCGCTTGTTTACGTGCTTACTACTGAGCACACTGTCTCTGGACCTTAAAGCCTTTGATGTGTTTGTGGGAAGTTTATTTATTTATTTCTATTTTATCCAAACCGGCTGGATTCGACCACTAGTAGGAGTACCTACACAAACCAATAGACCCAATTCAAGTTCCTCAAGCTGTTTTTGAAGTTTTGAATTAGGACAGATTCTCTTTTAGACCTATACAAGCAACCTCAAATTTCCAGAGCCTGAGATTAAAGGATATAATTGCGTAAAGGTCTACTTAAATCTCTTATAAGAACATACAGAATAGTTCTGAAATTTAAATGACCGCCAATGAGACACACTCGACATGAGTGAAACTCACCACAGGCCAAACAGCTGCTGAAGATTACAACATACACATGGACAAACGCTAGACAGCTGACGTTGTTAACTGTGGCTGGATTTTCGAGTATTATTTCCTTGTTTTTGTTATTTGGATTAAGCATGTTTGAAATCTGTTGTCTGTGTGCTAAAAATTAAAGTGTTAATTTCTCAATGACTTTTTTAGCACGCTTCCGAACATTTTTAAAATACACCGCGCAATATGCTTGTATAACACACTGCACGTTCGAATATGTCGGTGATTTTGTAATGGTAGATATAAAGTGTTTTATCTATTTAAGGATCATTATAGTTTAGGGTTAACATGAATTTTTAATACACCGGTTGGGTTTATTAGTATGAAAACAAGAAATGTAGCGTTTGCCTGAAAAAGTAACATGCCGCAAGTGTTTTGCTGATTAACCATATCCATGTAGTGGTGCCGAAAACAGAAATCTTGGAGTTGGCTAATTCTATGAGAAACTTATTGTATTGTGGCGGACACTACTTCAAAAGTGTATCATTAGCCTGATGCGTGGTATTGACATGTTAATCATTGTTTGAAATAAAGTTGTAATTCTCTTCGAACGCTCGTCAAACACATAAGAGCAGCTGAATATATTAATTTAATGCTAGTTTTATTAATGCAACATCATTTATCTCTTATTTTTCTCGTTAGTGTAATGGCCCCTCAATGGAGCCCACACTCTACTCCAAAAACATATTGCTTACGGAGCGCTTGTCACGTCTTTGGCGTGGCTATAAATCCGGTGACATTGTGATCGCCGTTTCACCACTCAATGCGGATCAGTACATCTGTAAACGCATCGCCGCTGTTTCGGGTGAGATAGTAATGGTGCCGGTACCACGGCCATTAGACTTGGACACCGAAGAGGATCGCGAGGCGTCAAAGGCTGATAAAGACAAAGACAATCGACCGAGCAATCTGGTTGCCGAATTGGTGCCGCGGGGCCATGTTTGGTTGGAGGGCGACAATAAGCGCAACAGTTCAGACTCGCGTTACTATGGCGCCATACCATTGGGTCTCGTCAAGAGTCGCGTCATCTGCCGGTTATGGCCATTCACAGAGATGCAAATGTTATAGCAAACAATTGAACGTAGAACTTAATTGTAAAATAACTTTTAAAGAACGTAGTAAGGTCAAATATGCAAAAAGTGTATATCTACTATATATGTATGTATATAAACAAACGCATTCTTGAATACCAACCATATGTGTATAAATAGGCCAAGACATCTTTACAATTATTTTGCACCTGAACTATATAACCGATTATGACAAAAAATATACCATTTGTAATGTACTAATTTTCAGATGTGAACCACAATGTCGCCAAGCTTGCATATTGTCAGAATCACCTTAACATATGTCGTTACTAAGTGTGGATTAACATTTACAAAACAATATTGTTATCATCCCACGCTCATGAGTAGTCCTTTTGCTCTTTGTTGTTCCACGAGTCAGAACACGCAATACTTCCGAATACTTTGAATCTACTTTGCTCTCGGCACAAATATTCAAAGTTTAGCATTGTCAGTATTAGTTTAACCCATATGACTAATGTCAGTGCAGGTGACATAGTATAAAGACATCGTCTAGTTTCAGTTTAGTAGCAGCAGCGACTATTTCGTGCCTGCTGCTTTGCTCTCACTTTTCTTATCGCTTCTTATATGTTCAAGTGTTCTCGAGCTTGCATATTTTTGCAAATACCTTAATGCATGTGATTACTAAGTGTAGAATATCATACTACAAATCAATATTATGACGATCGCGAGTTAAGTCAATTCTGATAATGCATGCTCAGGAACTGTTGAATGAAAGACATATACATATGTATTTATTTATATTATAATAGATGGTACTCAACTATTTTGTATTGTCCCTACAGTGCTTGAGTTTCAACCTCTGGGCGAACACTGCTACATATATATAAATGTTTGTTTGCCTGCCTGTGCGATATGCATTCCTATAATCCGAATAAATGGAACCCTGACGAAAAAAAAACAATTCACAAAATTTCAATAACAAGCGAGGAACGAGAAGCAATATCTAAAGTACGCACTATTCAATCCAGATCCAAGCCACTGGACGATCTAGGTATTTCTAAATTCCATTGCGGAGCAAATGATGAGCCTTTAAATTTAAAAATGAACCAGGAATGAGGAGCGTGATATTGTCAGAAGTAAATTACCCGGACCATTACCAATATTGTTATAAGGTGGCACAATCCAATTAAAAGATTTCTTGGATATACACTGAAGCATAGAATTATAATTCTTTCGGTGTCGTTACTTCTTGAAGGAAAAATATAACTTATATGAACTGCTCTTAAAAGTTAGAGGGGACAGTAACTATTTCTAAACTATATATGTACTAATCATCTTAATTTTAATATAACTAACGGAACATAAAAAACAAATCAATAATCTTGATTTCTTATTCGAAACATGCTATTATATGTTTGTTTTATTTTTGTTGCTTTCGCAACTCTATAGAAACTCAACACAGCCGGTTTGGTAACGTCACAGTTTCACCTCAAACTCACATGTCAATTCATTCGCTGTCACCATCAATTCGTTCGCTGTACGTAGTCTAAATAGGTTGATTGTCGTTCTGCTGCGGTTGTAATTTTTTTTCTGATTGGTTCTTTGTAGAATTTGTTCATAAAGAAATTTGTTACGTTTGTTTGGTATAACAATGGCATCAATTAGTCTATTGAATCCGAAAGCTGAATTTGCGCGTGCTGCACAAGCTTTGGCAATCAACATCAGCGCCGCCAAAGGTTTACAGGATGTAATGCGCACCAATTTGGGACCGAAAGGCACTGTGAAAATGTAAGTAAAACATTAAAAAAATGTGAATGTGGATTTTAAAGTGTGCGAATGTGATGCGTCGGTCAAATCGCACGAAATGGCGCTTTATAATGCCGGAAAAATTGAGACTACAATCCAGCTGTGTGGTCGTAGTCACAATTGAGGTTATGCGGTGGGCTCGCTGAGTTTCGTGCCAGCGGTGCGTCATTAGCATTAAAGTGCGAGCGAGATGACAAGTTTGTGCGTATGGCTTGTTTGTGTGTGTGTGTGTGTGTGTGGCTCTGGAGACCGTGCGGAGTAGCGCAAGAAAGCCTGCAAGTTTGTTGTAATTTTAATAACGAATTTGTTAAAATTAGTGCGCTAAATCGAATTGTTTTTCGACGCTTGTGTGTCTGTCAGTATTGAATGCATTGCTGAATGCATTAATGGCGTTGGAAAACACAACTTTAAGGAATGAAGTCATGCGTATTCTGGAACGTTCTGCAGCTTTCTAATTTGATTTTCTTCCACTTTTCTTCAGGTTGGTTTCCTCTGCCGGTGATATTAAAATCACGAAAGATGGTAACGTTTTGTTGTCCGAGATGCAGATACAACATCCGACTGCTTCGATGATTGCACGCGCCAGCACAGCACAGGACGATTCGACTGGCGATGGAACCACTTGCACGGTGCTGCTCATTGGTGAGCTTTTAAAGCAAGCTGACTTGTTTTTGGCAGAGGGTTTGCATCCACGCATAATCACCGAAGGCTTTCAGAAGGCATGTACTAAAGCAATCGAGGTACTCGATACGGTCCAGATACCCGTTGAGATTAACAAGAAGAATCTCATGGAGGTGGCCAATACAAGTTTGAAGACTAAAGTTCACCCGGCTTTGGCCGATTTGTTGACTGAAGTTTGCGTTGATGCGGTCCTGGCCATACGCAAAGAGGATCAAGAACAGATAGACTTAAATATGATCGAAGTGATGCAGATGCAGCATAAGACCGACACTGATACTAAATTGATACGCGGGCTGGTCTTGGATCATGGTGCACGTCATCCCGATATGCCAAAACGTGTGGAAAAGGCGTACATCTTGACGTGCAACGTTTCGCTGGAGTATGAGAAATCCGAAGTAAATTCTGGATTCTTCTATCGCACGGCCATTGAACGTGAGGGATTTATCCGCGCCGAACGCGATTTCATCGATCAGCGTGTGAAAAAAGTCATTGAACTGAAACGCAAGGTGTGCGAGGGCACGGACAAAACATTTGTCGTTATAAATCAGAAAGGTATCGACCCATTGTCATTGGATGCGCTCGCAAAAGACGGCATAATTGCGTTGCGTCGTGCTAAGCGCCGTAATATGGAGCGTTTGACGCTTGCCTGCGGCGGTATTGCCATGAATTCGTTCGACGATCTCGATGAGTCATGTTTGGGCTATGCAGGCCTGGTGTACGAACATGTGCTCGGTGAGAACAAGTATACATTTGTTGAGGACTGTAAAAACCCACAATCGGTGACCATATTGATTAAGGGTCCCAACAAGCACACCATACTGCAGATCAAGGACGCCTTAAACGACGGCTTACGTGCCATCAACAATACGGTTGTTGATAAGTGCCTTGTGCCCGGCGCAGGTTCGTTTGAGATCCGCGCCTACAATCAATTGATGAAGTTTAAGGATACAATCAAGGGCAAGGCACGTCTGGGCGTGCAGGCATTCGCCGAGGCTTTGTTGGTCATACCGAAAACATTGGCAATTAACAGTGGTTACGATGCACAGGACACTATAGTCAAGCTGACCGAAGAGGATCGCCTCAGTCCCGATTTGATCGGTTTGGATCTCGGCACTGGCGAACCTATGAAACCAGTCGATTTGGGCGTCTATGACAATTATGTGGTGAAGAAGCAAATACTCAATTCGTGCTCGGTGATTGCCAGCAATCTGTTGCTTGTCGATGAGGTGATGCGTGCTGGCATGACCAGCCTTAAGGGCTAGTTGTATTGCAATGCTGTGTCACGTCATCAATACTCTACACGCGCGCTTTGCTGAGTTTAAGCACACACCATAACTACATTTATTTGATAACTCACCATTTTTTTTCTCCTCAAACTGTACTAATTATTAAAGAATACGAGAGTATTGTCAAAAAAGAAACAAACATCAAAATGTTGCTAATATTACGCTGCGGTGCCAATTTAGTTGACAAAAGCCAAAGCAATTTGCAATCAAAATAACACAAACTACTTTAAACTTAAATGTTTGAGAAACAAGAAACTAGATCTTGTATTAAAAATCGCATTAACAATTAAGAATTTCAAATTGTTTGTTTTTCTCACTTGTTCGTAGCATTTCTAAATCGTTTTTATTGTTGAAGCTTGAGATGAAGATAGGAAAAGCGTGTACTAAAAAAGAAGGACCAACAATGGTCGGGTCTTTAACTCATATTCGAAACTCGTTGACAGCAGTAGTATGGATCTTTTCTATCAAATGGCGCATCAAACCATTAGCAATAGGGA
Source organism: Cacoxenus indagator (assembly GCA_035041755.1). Classification (NCBI taxonomy): domain Eukaryota; kingdom Metazoa; phylum Arthropoda; class Insecta; order Diptera; family Drosophilidae; genus Cacoxenus; species Cacoxenus indagator. Next base: position 218,610 of record JAWNKX010000144.1, on the reverse strand, counting down.
TTTCTCTAGCAACTTCAGTAAAGAGGAAGCTGAAGGAAATGTATATCATATTTCCCATAACTGCCGGGCACTGTTTAGGCTGAGACTCACCATACTCACAGGCCAGCCTATGCGACTTTCCGCGAGGTATGTTGCACTAAGGTCTCTATACAAAAAATGGATTATTCTTTCTATCGTAGAGCTTGGTAATTCTTGACTAGAAAAAATGTATGTACTGCCCAGTATTCGTCGACACATGCTACTACTATGAGCAACGCACTTCTACAGGCTTCTATTACCTATTTCATCAGTTGTCGATCACATGCTGTGAGTCGTTGATAGAATTGACTAAGGCTTGTGAGTAGTGGCGCCGTGGGGCATTCCGGTGTGAAAGGTTGTGCTGAAAGAAACTGTGGAGAGCTTTGCATTATTCAAAATGTTTAGGAGTTTTCTACTCAACTAAAGGTGGAAGAATTTTCAACGTGACAAAAGAGTGACGAAAGGTAGAAAGAAAGAAAGAAATTAAAGCACAAACACACAAAAGCAGCCTAGAATTAGCCCAATGGTTGTATCGTCGTAAATTTCACTCAAAGTCGCAACGGCCACAGCAGCTGTGCATTAAATGAGTGCGGGCGCAGTGCAGAGCAAAGAAGACACACAAATAAAGCAATGCACAACCTATGCAATGCGTATTGTTATTTTGTTGGAAAATGGGTCAGCTGCTGCTGTCTAAGCGTGCAAGAGATCGACCAAGTTGCCTGATAAGTCCCAAATGCACGTAGTTGGCTATGTAGTTTTGCGTCGCGCTGTGTCCGAGATTAGTTGTGGTGTTATGCGTTGTCCTTATTGTTGTCCTTGTTCTTATTGTTGTAATTGTTGTCATTGCTGTTGCATTACAGTACATGGTCATTTATCAAGTCGACCGGAGACTAGTACGTTGGCTTTAGTGACAGTAATGCCACAACAGTGTATTTGGGTTTGTGCATATAATCGTACCATGTTTCCTCGTTGCCTGTGTGTTTGTTTTTGTTTCAGTTTCAGTGTTCCTGTGCACACACAATTGTCAGTACGCTTACTGACAGTTGTGTTGTTTTTTCTCGTCTGACTAACGGTGCAGGTAGTCGTCAAGCCGACTTGCTGCTGTTGTGGCCACTGTTTTTGGGTAACTTTTTGGTTTCGCGAAAAAAGTGAATATTTGGTGACGCTGTTGGTTGGTCAAATAGGAAAGTATTAAAGTACGCTCTCAAAGCCCAAAAGCATGCAATTTTTTTAAACAAGTTTTAAGCTACGTTAAGCGAAAATCATGCAGCTTTCTCTTCGTCCAAGAACGTATGCGATTTTGTTATGTTTTTTTAAAGAGGTTGTGTGCGGACTATAAGTTCACTCATGAGTTCATGAGTATGAATCTAAAGAACTCATATGCGAAAAGTTTCATATTTCTCCTAAAAGTAGGCAATATTTGTACATGCTCCTTACGTGCTTTATATAAGCTTCACCTGTGTGTTTGTAATTTGTAACCAAATCTTTGAACAAGAATCTTACCTACTTCAAAACGACAGTCTAAACTGAAACTTTGCAAACGTATCAAGGACCGATGACAGTACAATAATTTGACAAATTTGACATTATGACCTAACCAGGAGCATTAGGATTAAATAAAAATGACTAATTTTACTAGCGACCAAGTTAAAGTTGGACGGCTTTTTCGTGTTAACTAATTTAGTTTTTAGTTCGGTTTGCTATTAAAGCGTGTTATTTTAGTTTTTGCAAACTATATATTATTATTATATTATTTTTAAGCAGTTGTTGGAGGCGTGTCATTTACTAAAATGGTGAGCGTTTTCATTAGTATTGCCGAAGACAATTGTATTTGCATAATGAGCACAACATCACATTTTTTATATATATTTTTTTATAAATATATATTTTTATTTAGAATCTGTCCAATGGACATTCATGAAAATTTGATGAGACAATTAGAATTACGTTGGTGCAAATAGGCAAAGTGGACTTGAAAAATGAAAAATTTAATTTATATAATATAAAATATGTTAAAGTTGAAAGGGTAAATCTAAGGGGTGATAGCGCTTGAGTCTTCTCGTGACGCTGCTGTTGTCTAACAGATTGATAGCTAATACATTATTATGATTTTTCAGTTGTTGAATGTAGTTTTGGCTAAACCTGCACCGTTGGTAAGTGAAGATCACGGTGTAAAATTGAGTTTTTGACATAGTAGGGTGCTCCAACAATTCTTCGGAACAGCATGGATTGAAATCTTTGCAGGATTTTACTGTTAGATTCTGCTGCTGTACCCCATAGTTGGATTCCATAGGTCCACACGGGTTTGATGATTGCCTTAAAAATTAGAATATTGTATTCAAAGCGAAGTTTCGTTTGGGAACCCAACAACCAGTTTAACCGAAGTGCCTTCGAACTAACTTGTTGGCGTTTCGATTTAATGTGGTCTTTCCACATGAGTCTTCTATCAAGTTTTAGTCCAAGATAATTAACAACAATGTCATATAGAAAAAGTCCTGAAAAAGAGTAACTGGAGGACAATCACCGCGTCTCAAGCTAAATGTAATGTGCTTGGATTTTTCGGTGTTTACTACGATGTTCCATTTTTAAAACCAGGATTTCAGTTGGTTGAGTTGATTTTTCAAGATGGTAGAAGCTTCAGCTTGAAGATCTGAAGTGGCAAGTATACCTGTGTCAACGGCATATGTAGCAATTGTGATGTTATTGTCTTGAACAACTGGTAAGTCCGCAGTGGATAACTTATACAAAATTGGACCCAGAACGCTACCTTGAGGAACGTAAACTCTAATGTTCTTAATTTCCGACATTACATCTGTGCATTTAACGTAGAATTTATGGTCACAAATGTAATATTGTAGCCAAAGATAATAGGGCGTAGGAAGAAGACTTTTGAGTTTAAAAAGTAGACCCGTATGCCAGAACTTATCAAAAGCCTGTTTAATGTCGAGAAAAACCGCAGAGCAGTACTTCTTGTTTTCAAAGCACAAAATTATATCGCTTATAATTCGATGACACTGCTGCGGAGTGCCGTGCTTCTTACGAAAGCCGAACTGATGCTCAGGAATAATATTTCTATCGTACAGAATTGGCAACACTCTGTGAAGGAATACTCTTTCGAGAGTATAGCCAGCAATCTGATGGGACGATATGACGCGACTTCGTGTTCAGGCTTACAGAGCTTAGAGATCAAAATGATCTCGGCCCACTTCCACTGAGAAGGGAAGAAGCTTAGCCTCAGACTGCTGTTGATGATAGGCGTAAGTAACAGTTGACATTTCAAAGGCAACTGCTGGATTCTATGGAATGCATCCAAGTCATCAAAGCCAGGAGATTTAATTGTTTTTAGTTCCTTTATTGCACGCTGCACTTCGCTGAGCGTGACGAACGGAATTGGAAAATCCAATGGGCAAGGTACGTCAATGAAGGATTTGATTTTATGCTTTTCGTCAGATGGTCATATTGCATATTGGTGTAAATGTGTTATACAAATGATACGCAAATGCAGTAGCTTTTTCTTTATTTGATCTACACCACTGACTATTTGAGTTTCTAATGGGAACATCTCTCTTTGCAGGTCTTTTGAGATATCTGACGACAGAAAATCTCCCAATGCCTCCGTTCGAGCTTACGTCAGCACAGCCTTTGTCCTCTTGACAATTCTGTTGAAAGCCGTTTTATCTGCAGAATTTTGGGAGACAAACTATACTCTACGTAGTCTCCTTCTTTCTTGGACTATTTGCGCAAATTACGCTGAATTTACACAGTGGTTTTGATGAGTCATTTGTCGTTTAGGGTGATACCGCGGAGTAGAAATACTGGCTGCTTTATGGATATTACGAGTAAGAATTTCCATAACATCACCAATATTATCTCCAGAATTAATATCAATATTAATGTTCGTGACACAGTTCAGCCGGCATTGGAAGCCATGAATATTAGAAGACTTTTTGAGTAGTTTACGAGGAGTGAATATTAAGGTTATGGGAATGTTTAGATTTACAAGCAACGGAGTGTGATCCGAAGTAAGGTCATCACAGCCAGCTACGCCCAACTTGCTTGCGTTGATACCACAAAAGATTGCGAAGTCCAGAAGGTCGGGAAATACGTAGGTGCACCTGTAGGGAGGCAGATGCAATTGTTTTCTGTGATCTAAGCATGCAATTGTTTACTCTTTGGATTTACTAGTCGTGATCCCCACCAAGGGTGCTTAGCGTTGAAGTCTACACCAGTAAGGAATCTGTGTCCAAGATGTGAAAACAAGCTTAGGAGGAATGTATGCCACTGATATGAAAATATCACCTGTTAGACTGCTCAACTTAACTGAAGCAGCTTGGACCCAGTTTAGGCTTACAGGTTGATTTAAGAGAGGATTTAATTATCACCGCAGCGCCACCTCGAACTCTGCCACTAGGTTGATTTGAATAAATAATATCAAAGCCTTACAATTGGAAAAAAGACTTAGCATAAAAATGAGTTTCTCAGACTAGAAGTATGTCAATGAATTTTGACTTTATGAAGTGCTCACACATCAAACTTGTGTTTGTTGAGTCCATTTGCATTCCAAAGAGCTAATGTAAACTTAATTGCTTCGCTTGGTGGTCAGCAATGACGATAACAGAGTTGAAATCTCTTAGTGTGGCCAAATTTTTGGCAACAATGCACTGCACTAGATCATCAAACTTACGTGGTGTTTAAATCTTCACAGCATTGCATAACGTTTTCGCAAGAAAAACTTCTTTGTTGTCAGCAGCTGGTTCTAGATTAGCGAAGAATATCGACATAGGTTGTCTGTTTGTTCGACTTTTCGCATGGGTTAAGTTAGGAACAGCATGCCCAAGCTTACTAAGATCGCATGTAATTCGCTTTAAACTTGTGGAGTAGTGAAGATTTTTAATCACGATCCGAAAAGCGCGTTCTTCTTTAAGCTGGTATGAGTGAAACTTATATTCAAGTGTTTCAAGGAAGCTTATAGCTTTTCGATATGATTCACCATTTTTCATCATAACCGGCTTTGTAGGAATAGTTTTCTTCACCGATTGCTTCCGCCAAGTCCGAAAAGAATTCCTCATTGGTTAGTTGTGCAAGAATATGGGTGGGGGCCATACCTACGTCGTTATCACTTTTGTCACTTAATGGTGAGAACATATTAGAACTTAATGCGGCAGTAGCGGCATTGTTAACATCTTTTTGTCTATTGGCTGCTAAACTCGAAGAGGGATCAGTAGGTTTGATGTAGTCTACGTCACTGTCGTTGTTGCGCTCTTCACCCTTATGAAGTAAAGATTTTGTTTTCAAAATCTTCTTAGAAACTTGTGCAGACTTGTTTTTACGCTTACTTGTTAAAGGCTCAGTTTGCCACCCACGCTTTTTCACAAAATCCGCAATGCTGCCTCCTAACACTCCGCCTTCACTAATGTTGATTGAGCTTGGCGACGTGTTACTGATAGAGCAACGGTTAAAGTTGCGATCAATGAGAGAAATTTTGTTGTTGTTTTATTACCGGATCGCACACAAATATTTGCGAGGAAGAAACAAAACACACCGAACTAGTTGGCGACAGAATTGTAATTGAACTTCACTTGACCTTCTCGCTCTCGCTCATCTATTCACTCCCATAATCCTAGCCCACTCATATCGTGCAGAATATATTTGTACTTTACCTGTACGAATTGAAGCGGTATGAAGGGAGCATATAGAAAAATTATGGATGTCATAGTTTTCGAAAAAAAAAAATTTGGCTCTGGTGCCATTGCAAGTATATATGCTGCTTCATACTGAATTTTATCCTAAAAGTATGCGATATTTTATTATTTCTATAATTTTTAAGTAGTTGCTTCCTTTATTTATTTAGTATGGCCCTAGGCATCGACACGGTGTGCCATGCCACGCTGAAGGCCCTGCCATCTAAGGCGATCCTCTACATAGCGTTGATTTTTAATGCTATGCTAAGGGTGCAGTTCTAACCAAAGCAGTGGAAGATAGCAGCAATCCTCATGATCCATAATCCTGGAAAACCGGAAGTTGACCCTGAGTTATATCGACCAATAAGCCTCCTCTGCTCCCTATCTAAGTTATGGGAGAGGCTTATTGCCAATCGTCTTGGTATAATAATCAGGGAGCGCTGTATCTTACCGGATCATCAATTTGGCTTTTGGGTGGGACACAGCACCGTGGAGCAGGTTCACAGATTGGTGGAGCACATTCTACAGGCGTTTGATAACCTTGAATACTGCAATGCAGTTTTCATTGACATGCAGCAAGCATTTGATAGGATCTGGCATGCTGGTCTCCTGAGTAAAATCAAAATGCTTCTGCCAGCGCCTTACAACGGTGTCCTACGCTCATACCTGGGAGGACGGAAGTTTAAGGTCAGGGTCAGGTACACCTATTCGGTCTCATGCCTTATGAGAGCTGGAGTTCCACAGGGTAGTGTTCTTGGACCGCTGCTCTATTGGGCCGATCTAACCTGCCCTCGCGAGAATCATATGGAGGCTCCCACGAAGGCTCTTCTTGCGATCTACGCGGACGATATCGCAGTCCTCTACAGTTCCAAGTCAGGCTGTGAGGCAGCAGATGGACTCCAGTTGTATCTGGACACGCTGGCAGTTTGGTGCAGGAGGTGGAATCTAAAGGTCAACCCGCAGAAGACCCCTGCTTCAACCTAAAAACACTATCTGACTGCACCCCGTCTATACAGCTGGAGGGAGTGATCCTGGAGCAGCCGTTGCAGGCAAAATACCTTGGCATCACACTGGATAATCGCCTCACGTTTACCCCACACTTGAAAGCTACGGTCAAAGATCTGGTCGAATGATGCAACAATTGCGGTGGCTGGTCAACAGAAGAAGCACCATGTCACTCAGAGCAAAAAGAGCAGTTTAGTTGCTCTGTATAGCGTCGATATGGCTATATGGTATGCAGATCTAGGTCATCGCCGCCAAATCAAACTATAAACGCATCCAGGGCTGCCCCTGGTAAGAGCAGATCGGAAGGCACACTAGTAGATACAGTAATAGGCCTCTCAGACACTGCAGGAAGCTCGCGAAAGGACTACTACCCGCCAGGGCTTTAAGCCGAATAAAAAGACTGGGATTTGACAAGACGGTTGGCTAATGAGGAACTTCTCATACAGACTATAAGTCCTCGTGCGAAATACATGAGGTTTGGCTCCACTTAAATGATGATAAATGTGTTGTTAAGGTACTATATTTTGCATGTACAGGTTCAACACATACTTTTTAATATTAAAAAAAAAAAAAAAAAAACGTAGTATGGGTTTTAATATGTTATATGAAAATTGGGCACACCTAATTTCAGGTGTTACATTTAAAGACCCTTTTGTTACTCCATCGTAACCCATATTACCGCATAGGGTAACTTAAACCACTTAAGGGAATTTTCTTCCTCTCTTTTTTTTCGAATGAGCTTGTATTTTCAGTAGCGACACTTGCAGGACCACAGGCCTAAGCCGCGAAAAGTTTATATGGTCTTATGCATGTAGATGCCATGCGATCACTCCCTTAACGTGGAGTGTATTATAGCTACGTCGTAGCCTAAGTTAAGCACGTTCTTTGTTGCATTATAATCAGTTGCATTTTACTTGGGTTTTTCGCTTGTTATCTTTGGTCTTCAGAGCGGTGGCGGCGGGTTAACATATCTGTGTTTGTTAACTCTGCTGAGTGTCTCGCTATTTGTTGGTGCATACCCAAAGGCGCTGGAAGTTTTGTTCCATATTATTAAAGATTTTAAGCTTTTTTGTAATAATTTATTCTTTATTAAATTCATCATTCAACTTGTTAGTTGTTAAATGGGCTGCTGATAAACATTAATCTCGCAAGCCGTGAACAGGCACTTGTCACGCACTCGCACACGCATTTAAATATAAATATAATATGTACCAGTAGCACGTTGTACCCGAAAATAATGTGGCTAGTTGGCGACACTATCTCTCGGCGTCGGATAAGACAATGATGATATCGATGTTGCTGATGATGATGATGATGTTGGTGTTGGCAATGAATACAGCCTAATCATGGGAATTCACGAGGAGGAACTACCGTTGCGTTGGGAATCTAAGGGCAAGCGAAATATGCAAAATTTACGATGTTGGTTGGCAGTAGACTAGAAATTTTTGGTTTTCCAGGGCGTTGACGGCATTGGTCGCGGTAATGCATTAAAGATGCCAGTTGGTGTGGTAGTGGTCGGGTGGTAGTGATGTTGTTGGTAATGGTGATAATGATGGCGTGCTTTATTGTTATTCTCTTTTCGAGCATAATACGTGTAAGTAGCACTCAAGAGTGTTCAGGCGGTACTGGGTATTGCTCGTTAGGTTGGCATAAGGCATGACATATGCTAATCAGGGAGCACATGTTGGCTTTGACAGTTTGTATTTTGTTGTTTTGTTGCTGTTGCTGTTTTTCTTTAATTCATTTCAACTTACTTAATATTCTAATCTTTATTGTCGTGACGCTGGGCATTAAACAGTTCGACAAATAAAACTGAGTTTGCGAAATTGAACAGCATTGCGCCCAAAAGTCGGCTACGGATATAAATTTAATCAAAATGGGCTGAGTTACTAAAGTTTTGAGCGCTTACTTGTAGGCGACTTAGATTTAATCAAGCTTTCAGTCAACGAGCCTAAAAGTAAACAAAGTATTTTAGCCATTTACAAATACTATTGAATGAAATCTTATACCTTTGTAGCAGACTTCTAAACAGTTCATTACTATTACTAGCGGAGTTCCAATTTTAAGAAGGAAAAGAGGACGCTACGTGAATAGAGCTTAATTTGGTAGTGAATTTGAAATAACTTTAAAGCGTACTAAACTGTTGAAGTTTGCGGAGCATTCTTTGGTTGCTTCCAGTGGCTACAGTAGGGCTGATTTCGGAGTTTGGCTTCTTTAAAAAAATAAATGGTCTCTTAAATAAAGAGTAGGATTGCATAGCGAAGCAGTGTGCTTTAAAGTAGCCAGTGTATTAATAGTTCCAGGATTTGTTTTGTTAACTATTTCTTTAAAGTTACGGTTTACTTGCAAAATGTGTAGAAGTAAGCCGTTCTTTCTGAGTCCTTTAAGAGGTTTGACTCTACAATTAAGCAGAAATAAAGTTTTTTGACTCGCATTGCCCTTAAAAGTAGGCAATAGATACGTTTTTCTTCAAAGTATCAATTTATTCTTAGGAGTTGAGGTTTCTTCGAGGCTATAACTTCCTTTCGATTTCATTGAGTCTTTGCTCTTCTCATGCTGTTGTTCCAACTCTCACTTCCTCTATACATAATCTAAATATTCATTTTCAGAATGTCAGAGGCCTAAATTCTAAAATTCCTAAACTTTTTTCAAATAGTTTTTCTTTCTATTCTGACATTATTTTAATTGTCGAAACTTGGCTGCGTCCGGACGTTTTAAATTCTGAGTTGCACCTACATCCGATGAATCGTTTTACAATGCCCACTTTACTGCTATTGAAGAAGTCATTTCATTGGTCAAAGATTCCGATAAAGTCCCAATTATAGCAGACTTCAACCTTCCTTATATTTCTTGTTCCGCTTCCGATAATTGCAACTCAGTTATTTCATCAACGAGTTGCGAATTTGTTGGCTGATTGCTGGATCTTTCCTTTCAGCAAGTCAACTATGTAACAAATTTCAAAAACAAATAGCAAAAACCGAATTCTAGATCTGGTCTTTACCGACAGGTAGTGATGATGTCTCCTTGTTCAGAAGTCATCCTCTTTCTACCTCTAAATATTCTCACGTGTTGATGTACGCTGACGATGTGAAACTATGTATGTATATTTTATCTCCTGTCCATTTAAAGTTTCTTTAAGATGACCTTGACTCTTCATATCGTTGGTGCTCTATAAACTTTATAGCTAAGGGTGAGTTAGGGTACATTAAACGGTGATCTAAGGAATTTAATGATCCTTATACCAACAAATTGCTGTACCTATCCTTAGTTAGACCTGTTGTGGAATATTCATCTTGTGTATGGGAACCCCAGTTTAGAATTTATAGCGATCGCATTGAATCAGTACAAAAACAATTTTTACTGTTTGCACTGCGTAACATGCACTGGGATCTAAATGTCCACCTTCCATCCATTGCACATCGATGCCGCCTAAAGCTTATCCACCTACCTAGTTTGGCCAATCGTAGAACTACTCTCGGTGTGATGTTTCTACATAATTTAATTGTTGGTAGTGTCTATTCTCCTTTTTTACTTGGTAGCATAAACTTTAACGTTCCGTCTCGGGTTACTAGAGGTTATATTCCAATTTCTATAGGTTTCTGTAGAGCTACTTATCTGTTGCATGATCCATTTCGCATGTTATGTCAATCATACAATTTGCAATATAACCTAACATCCATCTCTAAATCTTCTGATAATTTAAAATCTATCCTATTATCTTCAACACATAGTAAATAATGTTCTCTTCAATGAACTCACAGTTCGTCACACATGCTTACTTGTTTAAATCTTTATTGTTATGGTATGTAATGAACTCTAAGTTGAATCTTAGCTTTAGTTCATCTTGCATTCTTATTTGTTAGAGGCTGATGATGTTCTTATCTGTAGCCAAATATACGTATTTTGTAGACATTAACTTTGGTATCGCATGTTCACCAAATAAATTAGCAATTAAGACCAGCTGAGCCCAGTCTACTATGTAACTACTATGGGTGAATTTTGATTCCACTTGGGCTTGCTCCATGTCAGATTAGTGTGTGGTCCTTGCGTACCTACTAAGTCAATGAAAAAAAAAATTTGACCTATTCTTTAAAATCGTAAACCATACCTTGTCGAAAGATTAAAGTAAACACGCGTAAAAGTAGACACTGGCTACATGTTTGGCTGGAGCCAAACCTCATGTATTTCGCACGAGGACTTATAGTCTGTATGAGAAGTTCCTCATTAGCCAACTGTCTTGTCAAATCCCAGTCTTTTTATTCGGCTTAAAGCCCTGGCGGGTAGTAGTCCTTTCGCGAGCTTCCTGCAGTGTCTGAGAGGCCTATTACTGTATCTACTAGTGTGCCTTCCGATCTGCTCTTACCAGGGGCAGCCCTGGATGCGTTTATAGTTTGATTTGGCGGCGATGCCCTAGATCTGCATACCATATAGCCATATCGACGCTATACAGAGCAACTAAACTGCTCTTTTTGCTCTGAGTGACATGGTGCTTCTTCTGTTGACCAGCCACCGCAATTGTTGCATCATTCGACCAGATCTTTGACCGTAGCTTTCAAGTGTGGGGTAAACGTGAGGCGATTATCCAGTGTAATGCTAAGGTATTTTGCCTGCAACGGCTGCTCCAGGATCACTCCCTCCAGCTGTATAGACGGGGTGTAGTCAGATAGTTATTTTAGGTAGAAGCAGGGATCTTCTGCGGGTTGACCTTTAGATTCCACCTCTTGCACCAAACTGCCAGCGTATCCAGATACAACAGGAGTCCATCTGTTGCCTCACAGCCTGACTTGGAACTGTAGAGGACTGCGATATCGTCCGCGTTGGTCGCAAGAAGAGCCTTCGTGGGAGCCTTCATATGATTCTCGCGAGGGCAGGTTAGATCGGCCCAATAGGGCAGCGGTCCAAGGACACTACCCTGTGGAACTCCATCTCTCATAAGGCATGAGACCGAATAGGTGTTCCTGACCCTGACCTTAAACTTCCGTCCTCCCAGGAATGAGCGTAGGACACCGTTGTAAGGCGCTGGCAGAAGCATTTTGATTTTACTCAGGAGACCAGCATGCCAGATCCTATCAAATGCTTGCTGCATGTCAATGAAAACTTTATTGCAGTATTCAAGGTTATCAAACGCCTGTAGAATGTGCTCCACCAATCTGTGAACCTGCTCCACGGTGCTGTGTCCCACCCAAAAGCCAAATTGATGATCCGGTAAGATACAGCGCTCCCTGATTATTATACCAAGACGATTGGCAATAAGCCTCTCCCATAACTTAGATAGGGAGCAGAGGAGGCTTATTGGTCGATATAACTCAGGGTCAACTTCCGGTTTTCCAGGATTATGGATCATGAGGATTGCTGCTATCTTCCACTGCTTTGGTTAGAACTGCACCCTTAGCATAGCATTAAAAATCAACGCTATGTAGAGGATCGCCTTAGATGGCAGGGCCTTCAGCGTGGCATGGCACACCCTGTCGATGCCTGGGGCCTTGTTCTTCGGAAGGAATTTGATAACCTCAGCAATCTCCTCAGCCCTGGCTGGTCTAATGGGTAGCGACATTTGCAGAGGTGTCTGTAGATTGCCGTTAGTCTCTCTGATCTGCTCTATTATAGCGAAGTCGTAAGGTGTGAATCTAGCTTCCAAGTGACATGCAAATGCATTGGCCTGTTGTTCCGCATTCCTAGCAAGGTCACCTCCAGGACAACGAACAGACACCTGCCTAAACGTTTGTTGTCAATAACAAATAAAGTGAGTGAGGTGTGCACAAATTGGTTAAATTAGTGAAGCATACTTTTAAGCAGAAACATTTGTAAATAATTGGTTTTTTTTTGTTATTTTTTTTTGTTGTAAATATTATGTATTAATTTACACCTTTTACAATTTTTTTTCTTAAACTAGTGAACTACTACCTATTTAATGGCAGCTTAAGCTAATTATATGTAAAAAACTAACAAAAAACTAATGACTATACAAAAGTAGTAAATTAAAAAATTGACAGCATTGTTAACATGCATTTAATTTTACATTTTAACTTAAAAATATATATTAAGAGAGGACTCTGTCAGGAAGATCCTCTGGGTGGCATCGTTTTAATCTTCTTATCCTAGCTTTTAGTCTTTCTCCCATAAGACGCCTGTCTAGTTCATTCGGGTGAGAACTAAGCCGTTCCAAATATTTCTTGGCTTGTATTTAAAGAACGTCACCGACTTTAGGGACTCCCAAATCCCTTTCAATATCCCATGTACGCACATACTATGGATCATTACAAATTCTCCTTAATATTTTACTTTGAACCACTCGTATTTTGTTTAGGTGGGTTTTTGGCCGTAATTCCGTACACCTGCATCACATACTTCCAGATCGTACTCAATATAATTTTGTAAATAGCTACTTTATTGGCCACTCCATTTTCTTTGCTTTTGACAGAACTGTTTGTTTTACCATAGTAGTATGTCTTACAAAAGTGAGCCGTCTGTCTAATAAGACTCTCAAATAATTGTGTGCTGGTTCGTGTTTGATTGGAGAACCCAGCATAGAAATGGCTGGAGAAGTCGCTGATCTGGTAGTAAATGTGACAGTTGCGCATTTTATTAAATTTATGCCAATATTCCACCTGTTGGCCCACATCTCAAAACTGTGTACATACTCCTGGAGCGCACTTGCAGCATCGCAAATAAGACGGTTTCTAGTCAATACAGCGGTGTCATCGGCGTATGTGGCTATGAGAACGTTGTTCCTGTCAACAGAAGATATAGAGTTAGGTGTTGGCATGTCTGCTGTATATAAGGTATTGAGACGCTCCCTTGTGGGACACCAGCGCAGATTTTTCTTTTAGAAGATTTGGTGCCATCAACAACCACACAGAAGGATCTATTGTTCAGGTTACTGCTTACAACCTGAAACATCTGAGGAGTAAGCGACCGTTTCAGATTGTATTTTAGACCACACTGTCACACTTTGTTGAAAGCTTGTTGGATATCCATGAATATTGCCACCGCGTACTCTTTGTGTTCCGTAGCTTGAAGTGCGAAGTTGACCACACGGTGGAGCTGCTCTGGAGTAGCGTGATTCTTACGGAATCCAAACTGCCATTTAGGAATCAGGTGTACCACGGTAGAAAGCTGTAGGATACGATTTAATAATACCCTTTCCAACATCTTGCCGAGGGCAGGTAAGAGACTGATGGGCCTATATGCGTCCACTTCAGATGGCTGCTTATTAGGTTTTGGGATCATCGTAATTAGAGCCGACTTCCAAACCTCTGGGAAATGACCTATCCTCAAAATGCTATTGAACAGCAATACAATGAAGAGTACCGCCCTGGTTGGAAGCGATTTAATGGCATTGTTATCAAGGAGGTCCTCTCAAGGCGATTTTGTACCATTTAATTGCTTGATTTGTAGCCTGATCTCTTGCAACGTCACTGGATTTACAGGCATGGACATTTGGAATGGTGTCTCTAGGATAATTCTGTATGTCTTTTCATGAAGTTCGACGTCAGATTTAGCGGAGTAAGCCTCTCCTCCAAACTATCGGCAAAGGCCTGCTGGCTGAAGAAGCACCAGCCACCTCTTGAATCCTTAATGGGGGCCTTCGGGATAACTTGCCTCTTGAATCGGCTTGTTAACTTCCACAGGGCATAGTTGGTGGTTTCGTCTGGGCTTACGTTATTCAGCATGGTGTTAGTTTGTGCTTGCCGATCCCTAGCAAACACCTTTTGCAGTCGATTAGAAAGTCTCTTAAAAATTTGGAGCACACGATCGTCTCACGTCCTGGCATATTCTTTTCTGACTCTTCTTTTTAAATTGAGTAGGGCAGCAGCTGCTGGAGTCAGATGAGTTGTATGTCGTTGGTTTGTTGACTGCACAATTTTTGAAGCGGAGCAAGCAGCAGCTTGATTGATGTTGCACATAAAGATAGATACAGCATCTTCTATATCTTCTGGATTGTTAAATAATTTGTACTGACATTAAAGAAATGCTGTTGAATTGTGTTCGAATGAACCCACACTTATTTTAAATGGGGTAGACTGCCAACGAGCAGCGTTGACAAGCGAATGAAATGCTATGATGACTAAATAAAACGAAAAAAATTCTACCTATGATTTATATGTTATTACTTTCACTGCTAAAGTTTTATATATTTGAAACAATAATTTGACAAAGCACGCCATGACATTTTGACAGGTTTTGGCAACGCTCCAATTCGGGAAAATTGTCGTGCTTAAAATGGCAGTTGCAACTGTTACCAATTACCTGCTTATTTTTTAGTCTATTTGTGAAGCACGCTAGACACCCAAAGATCGATGACTAGTTGAAGAAAAGTTCCAAGACGGAAAGCAAGCACTATGCCCGAGCTATTGTAAAACTTGGTCTTCTATGGCACTCGCCTAGATGTTTATGCCCTAAATTTTTATTGAGACTTTAGAGCTCCAGCTTTTATTTGAAAATGGACAGACAAACAATTGTATTTGGTGGAGTCTTCAGTTGTATTTTATATACTCGTACCAAACGATGTGTTCTGGTAAATTGTCACTAAGACACCGTGGGGTAATATGCTATCGCAACAAAGTTACTAGACGGCTGGTTACTTTCAATCTCACCATTGCCAGCAGGTTCTCCACGCGAACAAGACTTGCTTCTGCTCGCATTCTATATACATATACTATATATACATATATATATACATATTCACGCACACATAAGATGACACCACAAGAATAATTGTGAAATGGGTCATAACTGCATAGTTCATAAATAACCCTAAAAGTCTGTAAGGAAAAAGTGTTGCATATTATTTGGCGTTTGTTTGCAAGTATCTCTTAGTTGAAACTATTCTTAATAATGCTTAAAGTTTAAATGCTGGCATTTTTATTAAAGCACAATTCGTATGCATTTGGGGTTTTTAAGCGGACGTCGCCCACAGCATTTGTGGAGAAATTTCAGAAATTTTTTATTGCTTGCGACACTGGTTTTGTAGACCCATTATCGATGGCAAAAATTGTGCATCGTTTTTTTTGTTTCGCTTTTACGGGAGTAAAAATCAGCTTAAAACCACTGAAAGGCTTTGATGGTCATACAGGAAATTGACAAAAATA
The DNA here is from genome assembly GCA_035041755.1 of Cacoxenus indagator. Classification (NCBI taxonomy): domain Eukaryota; kingdom Metazoa; phylum Arthropoda; class Insecta; order Diptera; family Drosophilidae; genus Cacoxenus; species Cacoxenus indagator. Next base: position 202,814 of record JAWNKX010000144.1, on the reverse strand, counting down.
TATAGTATATAAAAATATGGAAAAAAAGTCACGACACGGAAAGCGCATGAAAACAAAGACCAAATCTCCGCCAAAATGGGAATTGTGCGAATGGCCTTTAATAGCATTATAAAGTATTGTATTTGTTTTTCTTTGCGTGTGTGCGTCGTATGAAGAGTATGTAGCCTTTGGTTACCAACATAATTTTGCACCATTGAACATGCGAAGGCAACCAGTTATAAAATTCGTACTTCCACACACTGTTACATTCTACTACCAAGCAAGCCGACATACTTTTAGAACACTCCCCACTTCAAGATATCACCGCTGAATTCCGCACACCACACCAAACTCCATTTATTTCGGCTGCAGCGAACTTAAGAAAAAGGAAGAAAACAAAAACATGAAGAAAAGTAAAACAAAATCGGATAATCTTCAAATGACAGACAGATAAAAGGGAAACGAGCACAGTAAGAGCAGAGCGCAGGCAAGCATAACAAATTCAAACAAATGCGTTCATATTAGGCCACCGTCAAGCACACGTGCCCGAGTGTAGAAGTGAGTAGAAAGGAGCACGCAAGTGCTGCGAGGGTGGAAATATCAAATTTAAATCGTTTCAACTTTTCTAACAACTTTTTTTCTAATCAAATTAATTATAGGATTTAACAAAATTAATACAACTATATGAGATAGTCCACAATGTCCTCTGTACGAACTCTTAAATTTGTACGGATCTACAAAAATAGATGAAAACTAATATGTCTAGAAAGCGGCTTTGCATAACTTATGAGCACGGAAAATAAATGATAAGGTTTTATTTGAGGCTCTTGTGTTCTATTCAAATGTTTCAAACAGCAGAGCACAATAAAAAATACCCAGAAATAATGAACTGTTGCTGTTATTTAACAGCTGCTGCCGCCAACAAATTTAATAACGGAAAACAGTCGCTCTGAGCTCAACATGGATCCTCATTGATCAACTAGGTCGACCTGACCTTACAAAATCCAATCTAAAGTGCTACCTATCTTTTTACCGTACCATGTCGTATTACAGCTACGTCTCCTTAGTGGATTGGCATTTTACACATACTCATACAAAAATCGAATAGCCCTCGTTGTAAGAATGTCAGAACGAATGCGTTGATGTGGAGCAAAGCCAAGAAGTGAGAGTTAAAAAAAAAAAAAAATAAAATAAGAAAAGCTATTTGTAAGATATACTTTTCAACTTTGAGGAAATTGTTTAATTAAAAATGCTTACAACACATGTAGATAGAGGAAAATGTCGAACGCAAAAGGTGACTCAAATTTTTCTTTTAAAAATTATTCAACAGATTTTTCACAGATTTCGATCAAAGGCGATGAAGCCGAAAAGACAAGGAATTTCGAGCAGAGCAGAAACACTGTTGTTAAGGCTTAAAGCCTAACTTCAGGCACTAATTAAATGCTTGTTGTGCGGACCATTTGCGGTGTACTCGTACATTGTGCGAGTATGTTTGCGTGTGCCTAATCTAATGTTTAGGTTTGCTTGTGTGATAATTGAAATCAAGTTGTTTGCCTCATTTCATCAGCCGCAACTAATCCGGTTTACTTTGTTAATACATCTCTTCTACATAGAGACAGACAGACACAAAGCGTCACGCATGCAAAGACACAAAAAGCGTTGGTAATGACTTGAGTGTCGGTGAGAGTAGTCATCCCATAGCAACTCATTTATGGTTGTGGCAGCCAGCTCAGTTTAGTTGGACTCATCTCAGTCAGTCAGCGTGTTTTGTGACCTTCGATGCATACTTTGCCTCTTTCCTCTATCCTTCTCACAATTCTGCTCTCTACTCAAAACACTGCATAGTAATTTTCCCATGCGGCTTGTGCCTTTCTAATGAATGTAAGCCGAAGCTAATGTAGTAGCAGTCAGTAATGGAAGCCTTTTTCGCTTGCAGCTAGTAATGACACGATACATGCGCACATACTAGGGGTATACCGTTATCGGCCATTGTTTAAATATATTTTCAATGTATATTTGCTTTACAAACCATATTTAGAAACTAGATCGCGCTAGCGTAAAGTTGTCAATACCTTAACCTTATTACTCTGGTAAGTTCATTAGGACAAATCTGACAAATTATTGTATTTTCAACAGGAAATAGGCAAAATTTAAATCACAAGATTTGAGTTAAATAGGAGCGTTTAAAATGCATAAATACCATTGACAACAAAATGAAAAAAACTAAAATTTGGCAGGTTGGCCGTTGGCCGACTAATTGTCATTGTCACTAAAAGGATTAAAATGATGGTCCTACATTTCTCAAGATAATACTGAAAATGTCGATAGTTAGCAAAGATAGCACGCATTAAGCATAGCTTCTATTTATACCATACAAAGGTTTTTGTAAAATATTGTTAACATCCCCATAGTCGCCGTTTTGCTTTATTGGAGGAAGAATCGTGTCATCACTAGATTAAGCTCATTTGTGTTTCGTTTGTGTTAGATGGTAATGTGACCATGTTGAAGCGTGTTAATTTTTCTATATTTGTTGTTATTACTTTACTTGTTTGTGTGTAAATATATTTTTGTGTGTTCGTCCGGAATTCGCTTTCGCACACAACATTGAATAATGGCTTCGTGCCTCACGGCGTATACGTTATATTGTTGTTTGGCATATACATTATGTTGTTTCAAAAAATATGGCATACATTTAACGTATACGCGGCGTACCACATGATATTAATGCTTCAATTACTTTTGAATATATGAATTTTTGCTTAATTTGTAAAACTAAAATAAAGACAAAAAAATTAATGTTGCAATGAAGTTTACATGCGCTACACCACTGAAAATGTTCTAAATATTTCTATCAAATAGTTTTTAACTATTGCGAACTTCATAATAAATCGGCCTGCGAGTATCTCTCATTGTGTTCAGACGTCTTATGTTGCAGTATTTTTTTTCCATTACATTTCCATCTTTTCACTTCGTCGGACATCAAAAGCATTTTGAGGGTTCCGTACATTTTCATGAAAAAGGAAGCATTATAGGATCGCTCGCGTGTCTGTCTGTGTCACGATTACAATCAATTTGCGTCGAATCTACTGGACGTATTAGGTTGTTTGATGTATCGAATAAAGGTGATCGTTTTAAAAAAATTGATAAAAATTTAACAAAACAAAAAAAAAACCGCGGATACTTTTCATGAAATAATTAAATTAAACACCGAATCACCGAATTGTGGAAGAGTACGTGAACGGAAATGATATTTCTTTTTGTGCAGGAAGTCACCAGTTTCAAGCCAATTATTATTTGTTTTATTATATTTTTTTCATTTTTTTGCTGCATTCGTTTATGGGGAAAGGCTTATTTACAATATTGTGATAAAAGTTAAATTCACCTGAAAACTTATAATAAATGTGAATAAATGTGATTCTAGAAGAAATGTAAGCACAAGAGGGGTGTCCGTTTATACTCTTTGCACTCCATTATATATCATACATATGTATAGAATTCCAATTCAATGTATTCCATATGGAAAATAATGGATATGCAGCTTGAAACTATCTCTCTCCAGAGCCATGTCTGATTTCAGTTACACAAAAGTCAGTTGAAATGTATGCTCTATTATTAATTCGATTTGTCATACTCTTACACAGTACGTATCAAACTTTACAACAAACTTAAACTGCCACGCGCATTTTATCTACGTCAACAGCAACAAAGTTTGAATTGTACTTCTAACTGTACTCCTTCTGCACGCCTTTCATATCGCACAATGCACACAATGCACTTAAACGTGTGTGTGTGGAAGGCGGCAGAGCAAAAAATTTTCGTGATATTTCATACGATTTTATGTGACTTTTATACATGTTACTTGTAGAAATATGAAAATATATGACAAAGTGCAAACACAATGCTGTGCGTCGTAACTCACCAGAGGGGCTACATATGCAATTTTATTGCATACACTTAGGCTGTTAGCATTTTGCCGAAAAATGTCAATTTGTTGAATAGTTTTTTTTGGGGCTATTTTATATAGTTGTCTTGAAGTTGATAACATTGCCGAAAAAGACTTTGTACAAAAGTTGGCACTTGTCACTAGTGACGTGTGTCTGCGAACGAGTATATGCTAAGCGAAAGTGCCTCTCACAACTTACGACCTATCACTTACGATTTCTTTCGTTCCATATTCATAGAAACCAATGAGACTGGAGTTTCTGCATAAAAATCACTTGGTATAATATGTACAAGCAATTGGCAAAGCACATCGAGCAACGACTGCTTGTGAGAGCTGTTGGCAGTGTAGAAGTGGGATTTGCTTTTGGGCGGTAGCGAAAATAAACTTTTTCTCTTTTATTGCTAGTTGAAAACATAAGCCATTATTTCTGAAAGAAACTATAGCAGAAATCTGGTTTCTGATATTTCATGAACACAACTCGCATAAAAATGCGGTGCAAATCGCAGTCTAACCCAGCCTTAGGCTCTTTATACTCAAGTTTTCTTTATGGGATTGCTTTTTTATTTTATACTAATTCTATATGATTTAAAATTCATGCTCAATGTTTTCAGATGTATCTAGTAGTACGAAATTGTACCCATACTATTTATAAAGTTTAGATAACCTGTTTCAAATACCTCAAGCATTTACTGAGGCGATCGGTAACGGGAATCCATTATTTTCTTTATAACTTTTATCTTCTTCAAAAAATTCGGCTATTACGCAACAAACTACAAGATTCTCTATTTAACAGTGTGCTTGATAACAGGAAGTCTTAATATCTTAAGATAGCGCCATTCACAGCCTCTGTTAGATGCCATTCAGAGCCTCTGTTAGAGCTTACAGGTAGAGTGGAAGAGGTTACGTGTCATATAGAGAGGCAGTTGTGACAGGAACTCTCTGCCCAGCAGAGCTAGTGTGCCACTGCTTAATGCGAAAGTCTTGAAGGTAGTTGTGAGGTATTATGCCATTACTTTGAGTTTTCTAGAGTTGCATTCTCTGATATTGTCTTGGTGATTGTTAAGTAGCTATAATACCCCAAGAATAATAAATAAATAAATAAATATATAAATAATTATTCATGTTCGCTCTGATATCAGTAAAAGCCATCTATCATTACAAACCTATCAACGCTCTCAAATATTCGTATACATCTTCAAATAGCGTAGCTTCTGGCAAGGTGGCTCCAACTATTTCCCTAGTTTCTTACACTACAGTCATCTTTGTTGTTGCTCAATAGAAATCTGACGAACATGCTACCTCACTCCATTTACAAAGTGACTCACAGTTTATGAAAGTTTTGGTTGAAAGCAGAAAACACATTTGCAATTTAGTTGTGCTGCCACTCTGAGCAGAAATGGCTGATGTGCCGCGACACGTTAATTTGCCGAAGGTTTACATAGTTTGTAACACACAAAATTTCCAAAAGCTTGTTCATAATACAGATACTTTCGACTTAATCAATTCCACCAGAAGGAAGGTCAAACCGGAATGACACAGCGGTTTACTTCATTTACAAGGATTTACTTGTATTGTAAATCAAATGAGAAGTGATATACCTTAGGATAATTCCACTTTCCGATACAACATGTCTGCAATGCTATCGATGTTTATAAAACCTGATGGAGTCACTGGACCACAAGGAGGCGATATCTCGTTGTTCTAGTGGATCTTACGAAAACTCCGTTGATACTTTATTATATATATAATATATATATATATGTTATATAACCAATGTGCCTCATAAAACGCTGGCCATTTGAATGGCAAATACGCGTCGCATTGATTCAATGGGATTAATTCAATTAATTTAAGGTTGGAGTTGTTTAGCGCAAATTATATTTTCGAATCTTATTAACGATTTCCATTGAAAATGTTGTTTTACTTTGAATTTGCCTCGAAGTAACTAATTGGATGTGCTCCACCCCAAAACAGCGCCTGTGGTTATGCAATGCATGCATAACCACAGTTGTTTGTTGCTAGTTGAACCGAACCGAACCGAACCGCGTCGAGCCACTTTTTTTTTCTGGTGCTCCACTCGTCGTTGCACGCATCATACGTGTCGCATTCGTATTCACGTTCATAAGTGGCTCACTATATTGAATGAAGTGCTGCATATGTCGAACTAATACATTCAATACGGGTTTTACAAAAATAATTCCTCAAAAAAAAGGAGAAAAAGGATAGCAATAAATGGAAAAAAGGAAAAGGGAAAAATTGAAAAGCGGACAAAGTATCAAGAGTTATACATTCATAAATGAAAAAGCACTACTTTTCACAGCTTTTATTAAATTGTGTTGATGCAATAAATCCAAATGAAATGAATTTACTAATTGAAAGGCTTTGGATAAATTTTGTTAAATTTTCTTTAGCTTTTTCGCAATTGTTTCATTTTTCTTTGCCATTAACTTTACTATTTGCAGCTAAAATTGGTCCACTAACAGGACAACGCTCGAGGTATCGGGCGCTATATGCCATTTCAATCGTATCAACCATGAGTGACAAAGCAAAATTCAATTCATGGCTGTACGCCATGTGTGGAACGGGGTAGGACGAAATTGTTATTGTTAATTTGTGGAACTTTCGCTGTCAGTTAAAAAGAATGAAAAAAATTTCTCTGCTGGAAACTTTAACCCAGTTTATTTTTACACTCTTCACTCGATTAATAGTCTTATAACTTTATTAAATTTCTCAGATATGGGAGTGTCCCAAGGAGAGACTGAGAAGATTATTCGCAGCGTTTTGATCTGAGCTCATTTACATGCTCAGTTAAAGAGATACCTGCTTTGGTATGTAAAAGCAGCTACTTGAAAACTAGTATTGAAACAGAAGCTTGAAATCCTACATTTTTCTTTTCTTTTTTTTTTTGACATTGCGGAGTCATCTGACTTTAGCTCAGACCACATCCCACTATTTATTAAAGCTGGATTGATTCCAGATAGCATCGTATGCCGGTCCAGGCTTCTCCCTCCCCACGCTAACAAAACGATCTTTCATCAGTGTCTAAACGAACGGATCAACCTCAATATGGAAATCAATTCGGACAAGGATATAGATGATACGGTTGACCTGTTCACCAACGACATTCACGAGTCCGCCGAATTAGCCTCTTCATACCGATTCCCTTGTTCACTCAACCCACCTCAGGCTCCCTTAAAACCTGAGGTTCTGGAGTTGGTGAGATGTAGAGCGCAGGCTACGACGTCGCTATATGAGATCACGGAATGAATTTGACAAGGCTGCATGGAGGAGAGCTGCCCGAGAACTGAGGCATGTAATGCAAGCTGTGCGATCGGAACATTTTAACAATCTGTTAGATAATGCGGATCCAATGAAAAAGTCTGGCTTCAATCTATGGCGTGCCACCGAGTGCATCAAACAACAGCCTCACAGACATGCTCCAATCCGTGGGCCTCTAAACCAGTGGCTGCTTACGGTGACCGAGAAAGCAGAAGCATTTGCTAATGAGTTGGAGAGCCGCTTCACGCCTTTTAGCCTGGCTGATCCTGGAGACGTTGAGGAAACAGCTGAAGTCCTATCGCGGTGTATCTTACCACAGTCCAACTAAACATGTCACCCTGAAGAGGTTGTGACTCAAATTCAGAGACTGAAATCTAAGAAGAGCCCCGGACATGACTATGTTGTCAACAAGGCGGTGAAGGGAGTTGCTGTTCTGACGTTGCTGTTCAACAGCATGCTGCGCATCTGCCATTTTCCCACACAGTGGAAGTGTGCAACGATATCCATGATACCTAAACCTGGTACTCCGGAGAACCGTGTCACATCATATAGGCCCATATGCCTGCTTCCAACTTTTTCCAAAATTTTTGAAAGATTATTTTTGAGTAGATTGTTGGCAGTACGGGATGTTCAAGAAGCCATTCCTGATAAGCAATTTGGATTTAGATCGCAGCATGGCACGCCCGAACAACTGCATCGAGTCGTTTATTACATACTTACTGCGTTTGAGATGAAACAGTATTCCTCTGCAGTCTTCCTAGACGTCAAACAAGCATTCGATAGGGTATGGATCGATGGACTTCTGCATAAATTAAAAGTACTCCTGCCTTCAAAGACGAACCTTCTCTGTGGCGGTAAGAGACAAAATTTCCATCATCAGGCACATGAGAACCGGTGTTCCGCAGGGGAGTCTCTTAGCTCCGGTCCTGTACTGTTTATATACGTCTGATATGCCTACAACTAGAGATGAGCATTCGATTATTGCTACTTACGCGAACGATACGGCAGTTATTTTCAACGCTGCCTCTCTGAAAAAAGCTGCGGAGAAATTGTCCTGCTACCTGAATAGATTCCTCCCTCACCCATATCTCAATAAGGCTTAGACTGAAGAGGCTACACCCGCATGATGTCCCCCTAAGAAGGAATCAGCCTTCTATATCATTGCCTTTTCGGCGCAATTAGCATCATTTTTAGTTCAGTATAAGTCAAATTTTTTTTACGTGATTATTTTTTTTAATCCGACAAATGTGTTATGCAGTTTACTGCGATAAAGGTTATAATCTAATTATAAAAAAAAAATATATATATATATAAAATTTTTTTTTTTTAAATAGTGCAAGTCATTTATAGACTCTGGTTTTATCAATATTAAATTAAAAAAACAGCTTATCAATAGAATAAAGTTGAAATGTTCTGATGTCTAATACGCTATGGTCCTCTAGGAGGGAATCGCACACTTCTATAATATCGAATATCCTAGCTTGGCACACCAAACCGCATTGCATTGCTTGGTGTCGTCCATAAAAATCCGGTATTTCTGGCTCATTAGTAAGCGGTCTCTCTTCCTCAGCATGAGGAAGGAAAGGATTTAGATGTGTTGTAATACAATACAATATAATGTTTTGCTTACGTGTCGGGCTGCTTTATTTTTCTGAACCCTAAAAGGTTGTACGTTTCACGCGGATGTTTTTGTTTTTTTTAAATAAATGATAACAGGCAAAGGGCGATAGGGTTTGCGGTTATGCGAACAGGTGAAAATATGCGACGGTGCGCTCATAAATTGTGTTGAAGTTCAAAAGTGACTTTAAAGGAAACGCGCCTAAAAGCATACAAGATGTCAGCTGTCGCTGATGCACATGGGACACAGCTCAAGGAGTAAGCGAGTACGGCGGCAGGACAAAAATACGATTATTTTCCTGTGTTTCTGTTTGCTTTTCTCTTCATTTTCATTGCTTCTGTTTGCTTTGTGTTTGAAGTGTGGTGTGCTGTGGTGAAAAAACAACAGCAGCAAATGAAGAAAAAGGCGACGACGATGGCAACGTTGCTTTGCTTATTGAGCGCGTGTCGAATTTGAATGTGAATGGAGAATTCAGCAGCAGCACCGCGCCAAGGCAATACCAGTTATCTTTAATGCATACGGAATCAAGTCAAATAAATTTGCAAACAAGTCAGAGTTCAAGTCAGGCAAATATAAAACACGAACGCACTTACATATATACTTACACACACTAGCACACACAGAAGCTGAATGTGCATGCGTTAGTGGGTAAGTGTTTGGGCGCTGCTGATATCAGAAAAACAAATTTTTATTTGACTTTTTTTGTGACTTTGTGTGCGTGTGCGAATGTATATGTGTATGCGGTGCGTGTGTTTTGCAACACTAACCCCAAGTTCCCACAGCAACAGTTGCTGGTGGTCCAGCAACTTCAGCAAGTCCTCACAGTCTATCAGGGATTTTGAATGTTTATCAGGTCGACGGAAAGGGAACGTAAGTCATGAAGTTGTTACTTCATGAAAATAAAAAGATTAAAAAAAAATAAATTAAAAATTAACAAGTAAAGTTTGGTTTATAAGAGATTGAATAATACATAAATCTTATTATGCTTAAAGGTATACATAAATGAGAAAAGGCCTCTACCTTAAAATGCAGAGCAAAGTGAGAACTTATCAAAAAACGAAAACAGGCACAATTCCACTGAGCTAAATCTTGAAGACCTTTAACAATCAGCTACATATATGATCCATAATAACAGGGCATTGAATTCTAAATAAATGTAGAGGTTGGCTTTATTCTGTTTGATGACATGTGCTCCGTTTGACGACGCAAACCAAAAAGTGCCGACTGCGGCTCGAGCCTGCCTTTTTATACTCCCCAGCGGCCTGTGTTTTGCACATGCTCCTACAGTCTCTACTCTGCAAACGGCACCGAAAACGTTACATTTTGCATACGTTCTTTTGCACACAACACCAAAGACTACCTTGCCAACGATATGAACACGGAGAGCTACAAACGCTCCTTAGCAAACGACATAACCACATGACTGCAGACGACAACCACGGACAACCACAGTTGCTCTTTAGCGCACGCCCCTACCACCATTCAAGCATAAAGCAAGCAGTGATCGTTACGGACCTGCTTTGTTCCCTCTCATTCTCCCTTTCAAACATAAATTATAATCTTTAATCCTACCTATTTATAAGCTCACGTGAAATTTCGGTTCGAAAAGCCAGAAAAGGAAAAATATTTTGGCTTATCTGTGGACTATACGTTCCAGTAAATTTAAGCACTTGAAATTTTCACAGTTTTTGTAAATGGATCTTATTATTATAATCTGAATTGTCTGAATTGTAATTCGATACTTTAAAAAACAAGGCAGTTCTGTTAACGAACACTTTAAGTTGAGCCAAGGAGTTATATTCTATCTATATATCTCCTCTCTATAAATAAAACAAAATGGGAAAAAGCGTTTGTTTCCCTCTTCTGACCGTAATTTGTAACCGATTTAGTTGTTTTTTGTTCATATGTAGATAATTACGTTACGAACTGCATAGGAGAAACAAATTTTCAAAGAAATTGAAAAACATTTTGAGTAATATATAGTTTACAAAAACTAAAGAAACACGCTTTAATAGCAAACCGAACTAAATACCAAATTAGTTTAAGCGTTAGTAAAAGTAGACATTTTCATTTAATATTGATGATCCTGGTTAGGTATGGGCGAAATTTGTCGATTGTGAAAGTATAATTATTTATTTTGCGATTCATGGTAAGAAAATTTATTTTTATTTTATGTTTTCATTTTAATAAAATTGTTGGAAAAAGTGTTTTTCGCGCTGGCGTAGCGGGCGTGGTTCAGGTAGTTGTATATATAGATTTTATGTTCGTTTGTTCAAAGTGGCAAGTCTCTTAAAGTTCTTAAGCGATTTTATAGAAATTTTCAAACAACATTGTCTTGATTGCCCCGCATGTTTTTATATAGGTAAATATTTTTTAAACAAATAAATAAATTAATCATTAATAAATAATAAATCCTTAATGAGGTACTCAGCTGATAAGTATTTTTCACGTGAATATTTTTCAAACCTAGCTAGAGTAAGAACTTCATTGACAGTTCTTATTAAGAAAATGTGCTTAGGGGTGCTAAATTAAAATCTGAGGTGCTTCGAGCGAAGATGACGTTTATGTTGCTTAGGCTTATGCAACTTTGTTCATATTTATTTATTTCCGGTCTCGGGTTTTATATATTACTAAACGATTATGCTGACTTTGTCTGTGCCGGCATAATTGTTCAGGTAACTTGAGGGTATTGATTGCTGCTTGAGTGGTGCGTATTTGAATACGTAACTCGCGCGAACTGAATAATTTTTAGTCAAAATGCCGACACGGGATTTCGAAGCACATTAGAGATATATTATTTTAACAAAATTCTTAAGAAAAAAAGTGTTAGGCATTTATTTTTGTAAGCTAAACTGTTGTCATTCTTTTCAAATTAACCAGACTAAGCAACGACAACGGGTATCAAGGTATAGATTACTTTTATATTAATATCATGAAAATTGTGTGGCTTATAACGGGTTTTCCAATAGGAATGATACAATTTGGTTATAATGGCAACATTGCGTATTATTTTTTGACATTTCTTATGTCATTTGTGTTCAGTAGGTTATGCCATTTAATCATGGAAAGATACACGCTGCAACAACGTTTCGAAATTGTTAAATTGTTTTATCAAAATCGGTGCTCATTTGTGAATACTGAGAGAAATTAAAAATGTTTGGTTAAATAGTTATGTAAACAAACAGAATCGCAGAATTTGGAGTGCTGAAAATCCGCACGTTAACGTTAAATTTTCTCGTCTGTTTTTTCCTGCTTTAACATCAATATATATATCCTATTCACAGCGTTAGAACAATACCTTTTCAACCATATAAATTTCATTTAAATATATTGACGTTAAGTAGGGTAAAATGGTACGACAAGAATCTTGGCTCTGTATAAATATATAGATGAATTTTTTTCCTGTTGTTGTTGAGAATAATATGGAGGATATGTGGTTTTAACAAGAGACGGTGCCACTGCCACACAGGCACCTTAACAATTGTGATTTAGCACCTTGTGATTTCTATATTTGGGGATATGTTAAGTCACAAGTTTATGCTAAACCAACACTTGGTGGTCATTTAAATGATGTTATTTTCCATACATAATGGCATAATGAAACCATTCAAATAAAAAAAAACGTGTGTCTCACTGAATAATTTATGTGTTTTTTTAATTTTTAAAGTGTATTATACCTATTGGAAAACCCTATATAAAATGAGTTTAGGCGAAATTTCTGTGCGGCAAGGCAACGTGTATCTTTTTCCTGCTCTACTCGTAAATTCAACGCTTACACAATGAGCAAATCAACATTGAAATACTTGATGATGTTGGTTAAGGACAGAGTCAATACAATAAAAGGCGGCAACACTTAGCGGCTTTCGTTAATAGCTGAACGAAAAACTCGAGTCAAGCGAATTCATTATTTAACCTGATGTACTCGTAGCACCAAACGCGCCGCGTTTGCCTCAGCCAAACTACGATAAGCAAAGCTACAGAGAAAAATGTATTAGGCTTTTTGACATGACGAAATCGTTGCTGCCATTAATTAAACAACAAAAACTTGTAAATAAAAATAAGAGCAACGAAGAAGCATGAATTGAAAAACATTTTTATTGTTGTGCGGTCCTTTTTGGACTCAATTTAAGTCTGCTACTAAGCAAATTTACCAATTACTTCGTCTCAATAGTGCAAAACCCTTAAAGGGTATTACATTTTCTTGAGAAATTTAATTAAATTTGTCAATTTCTCTTTACTTTGACATTTATTCCATTGCTTTTGTTCAATTGCAGCAGGAAATAAAAAGGCTTGGATTGGCTTGGTTCAGTGTCCGAAGACGACCAACAACAACGAAAGCAACAAAAAGGGTTTCACTCATAAATCATTCATTGCCCAGACTAAGGCCGAACCAAAGTCGAAACAAAATTTTTTACTTATTTTTCTTTATATATATATTTTGTTGTGTTTTGTTATTTTGCAATTAATTGAATTTTGGTGCGCAGTGCCATCAAACTTAATTCCTATTCAGCGGACTGCCAGCGTACCATGAGCCGAGCATTATTTCTTGTTGTTTTAGTGACAAAAATTGCTGAAAACATGTTCAAGAAAGAACAAAACAAACTTTAAAGAAAATGTTTGAGTATGCTCATCACTCATGAGCTTTTGATGTGAAACATATTTAGTGTGTAACTGTATGAATAAATATGTATATAAATATATTAATAACAACATCGCCTGGCCTTTCTCATGCTGTTGTTTTCGGTCAAACGATTGCTCTATTAGTATCAATGCATACCTACGTTGTTATTGTTTTTACAACGGCCGGCTTGGTTTCAGTTTCTATGCTTCGCTCAAACGACTTCTCTCTCAGTAACAACACATGCACTTGTTGTTGTTATTTGACGGCGTTTGTTTTTGTTTCTCTGCTTCAATCTAACGATTGCGCTTTCAGCATAAAGTACTTGCTGTTGTTTTCACAGTTAACGACTTCGTTTTCGTTTCACAACTTCGGCTCAACGCTCGAATGCTACATGAAGAATGATGATGCGATGACGCGATGATGCGATGACGCGCATGCAAAATTTCTCTTTATCGAAACTAAAGATGTTTCACATCAAAATGAAAAGAAAAGAAAGAAAAACGTCAGATGCAAAATCAAAGCAGTGAACCGTAAAGTTCAGACAAACGGATTCAAATAAACATGAATATGCATGCGTTGTAACGGTAACAAGTGTTGAAGTGAGAATGTGTGTGTTATGCATGCACTGAAGCTGAAAGTGGGCGGAAGTACAGAGTTCAGGTTATTTCAGGTCAATCACTTTGTAATACATATTTTGTTAAATGTTTTGCGTTTAGCAAACTTTCCACAGAAAAATGGTCGTGGTTCAAGAAATTTCAATACGTTCATCATTCAACACATTTAACTCTGTACAAAATACATACATACATATTCTAGACAAATCCGCCCCTCGTGTCCATAGCACAGATGCACAGTGATACGCTTTAGGTGATTTTTCTTTCTTTCCTTCCCTCTTTTTTTGTCAGTTCGTATTCAACCATGTTAATTCTGTAGCGAGCTAGCAAAATATAATGCATTCCAAAACGCTTTCAGATGCATTGTGTGAGTATATGAAAGCGTACTCGAATATATATACATACATACTGTATCTAACAGTAAATGACTCACACACACACTTGTTCATTCATTCAGCGACATCAAATGCTACATTCACTCATCTACCCATTCAACGTTAGACTCACTCAACCGTATACTCAACCATTTACTGACTCAATCTACCTCAAATTCATACACTCACCTACTTAGTCTATCATGCAACCAACTCAGGTGTAGATACTCGTACATACATGAACTTTTGGTCGTTGCAAATTTCACTGATTGCTTGATATTATTTTTCTGCACTTCACCAAATGAAGTCTTGATATGCGGTTCCGTCTCTGCAACAATAAGTGTAACAGCTGGTAAATGAGTTATGAGCTCTAGTAGTCAATATAAATTAATATTACCCAAAATTTAGACTCCAGGCCAAAGTTGCAACCATTCATCAAAATATATGTATATAAAGATATACAAGGATATGTATATAATAAGACTATTATCTCGGCAATTGTGTCCCACAGAATATAATCCTAAGGTACACTGGAGTACAGTAATGCAGTGGGCAAACTAACGCTCTATTAGAATGTCGTTAAGGGCACAATGGGATTTAAGGCGCAAAGATGGCGGGGTAAGTTGTAAATAATCTGCATTGCTTGGCCAATATTCTTGAAAGTTGAGAGTCAGCGATCTAGAGTGAGTTCAAAAGTGCTCGGACGTGGTACAGTGCTCCGTGATGGCGCTACTCGTTGGGGTTGGGAACTCTTTGCTAGGTTCAGAAATCTGGCTCATAGACAAATTGTAATCTTGTTAAAAAGTGAAAATCGTCAATATATCAAGAGAAGGGGAACCACAGGCAGCGAGCAACGCTACTAGAGCAGCTAGCCAACGAAAGTCAACGTGAACGACCCTTATTCCCTTGTGGCTTTGTGGCACCGAAATCTATATATTTATAAAATTGAAAGTATGTTTGTTTGTCCGTTATGGACGCCGAAACCGCTATACCTATTTTGATGCAATTTTTTGGAAATCTCTATAATAGCGTTTAGATGGTTACTGTGAATTTTGGTGCGAAAAAATCGTCGAATTCGCGAAATAATAAGACCAACCTAATTTCCAGATGCTTATGAAACCGTACAGATACAAATAAAACATAAAAGAACAGCAGTATCTGAGAATTGAGTTTGAGCTCAAACTGTACAAAGTCGAAATATTCAAATATTCGAATAAATAAAGAAATCAAAAAAGTGAAGAATACGAAATGCCAACCAAAAAGTCAAACACTGGAAGATCAAGGAGAAAATCGCAGCAGTAGACAGAGTGAGGAGCTGCTGAAACATCCGAAGAGCGTGACGCACGCGAAGACAGCAACGCGCCGTGTCCCTGCTAGTATATATATGTAGAATCATATACTACGTTCTGATTTTTAATTTGCAATAACGAAGACAACTCGCTGTACTATCTCAGCGTGTGCCACTTCGTTGCACTATCGAGTGGCAAGCTATTGAACCTACAAAGAGTAAAATTGAAGAGGCAGCTTGGGGGTGCTGCTAGAATATGATGAATAGAATTAATGGTTATGTATACAAGGGAAAAATAAAATTTAAAAAAATATTATAATCTTATTGTATATATACGAGAACATCTTCACTTCCATGCTTGTTATCACGTATACGCAATATTTGAAGCCAAGAAACGCATATGTTGTGTACACGCCATTTACAAGTAAAAAAAAAAATTTTAACTAAAAAAGCAATTATTGCATACTCGGAATGCCACAAAAAGCCACAGTACACAAAGCTGTAGGTTTGACGTGTTGGCTTTTGGGACTGTGTAACAGCTGAGCACAGCCGAAACAGACACCAATGAGAGCAACCTCACCGTCATCTGTAGCGCCCTAGCCTTCGCCATCGCCGACATCAGCTCATTAAGTCACAACTGTTGCAAATTGAAAATTTCATTAAAATGTTTGTCTGACAGCGATTTCAATTTCCCCCCGGAAAGCCATTCGTCATAGTGAAATTATGCAAATTTCCGAAACACACACACTCACACGCACTTACACACACACAAGTCTAAACAGCTTCGCAGCTTGAATGGAACTGTTGAAGCCTTTTTGATCAAAGCGCTTTTGGCATTTCTTTATTAACTGTCTCACTCTCACGCTGTGCGTGTGTAGGTATCTCTAACTGTGTGCAGAAGTGTATAACAAAAAAAAAAAAAAACAAGGCCTAAATAGCATGGCACTGTCTCAGTTTGCTTTGCCTTGATTTGCCGTTGTGCTCAACACACACACCAACGCAAAGCACAAAAAAGCGACAGTCCTTTTATGTCGAAATAGGAAAATTGATATGAAATTCGCCTGAAAATGTAAATGAAAATAAAAATGAGCTCAGAATTGTACAAAAAGTCTTTGACAGACGAGAGGAAGCGAGTGCAATAGAATCTATTTTAGCACAATGTGTGGCAGCAGAGGGGTGGTATCTCGCTAAAACGAATCATTTCCGAAACAAGGCAAAAACACTTTCTTCTACGCGTATGTACTATATATATATATAACAGCAGTCCCTCAGAAAAACGGGTAATATTTTCTTTTAGCGTATAGTACGTATGTACGGGGTTGGCAATATTCGACGAAAAGATGTTTTTTTTAAAAAAGTCATGGAAAAACACATTTTTTGCTGTTCATTTTAAAAATTATTTAATAGGGTTCAAGGAGATTTGTGTTAGGGATGGGTATCATTTATTATTTTTTACTAGTTGATCGATGTGTCAATTAATTCTCGCTTAAAACATCGATTAATCGTCAACCGTCAATCGTGAGAAAAATATGTATGAGAATATATGTACAAGCTTCTGTAACACTACAATGCTTGCAGTTCTAGACAACAATTTATAGAAGCGAAGAAAATGAAACTAATTTCTATACTGATGAAAATAGTCAAAATCACCATTTTTTGATATCACACGTCCAGGAAACAATCGTTTCAAAAACTTGATAATGGCTCGAGGTGTGTGTGGTGGAGAGCCATCTTTTTGAAAACAGAAATGCTCCATACCATTATCACGAACATTTGGCACCAAAAAATTAGTTGCCATACCGCGATAAAGTTCCTGATAGACGGTAACCGTTTTGTCAGCTTCATCTGCGAAAAATAACGGTCCAATGATTATATCAGCACAAACACTGCCCCAAACAGTCACTTTTTGGTTATAAATACGTACCTCGTGAAGGACTTGAGGATTTTTAGTACCATAGAACCGACAATTTTGCTTGTTTACGGCTCCGGTTAACGTGAAATGAGCGTCATCGCTCATTATGATTTGCTGAATGTAAACTTCAACAATCTGAGAGCGTTCGCGTGGCGTGTACTGCTCTATGGCAAAAATCTAACTTCATACCGGTTTCACTATGGTTTTGTACTGTAACAGCTTGTTAGCCAAGTGATTCTTCAAAGTTTCAAGTCCAAATGCTTTGCCTTAGTCATGATATGACTAAGGTGAGACGTCTGTTCAGCGTCAGTTCCAGGTACTTCACAGTGGCTCTCTTTGGAATAGCGTCACCACTGATGAAAACGACAGGGCATACCAAGTGGTTCAGGGTGAAGGTGACGTGTATGTGTATGTTACATCTCTTCAGCAAAGGCTCCACCTGTATCACTTTTGCTCACCAACAGGGCAGTGTCATAGGCATATGTCGCTATGGAGAGTTTCTTGTCTCTCAAGCTCGAGACGTTCGCGAACATACATATATATATATGTGTGCATAACCTGTTTAGAATTGTCTTGAGCTTTAGACAATTTAATCTATACATAACATTGGTCAGAGAATGTTTGACTGAGTTGTTTCCATATGCCTTGGGAAACCCCGTTGAAGTTGGGTTGGCCAATTGAACTTTTGAAGATGAGACTGAGTGCATCATATAAATAAATGATAAAAGGTGTCACATGCGACCTTCGAGCCATGTGTTTTCCTATATAGTATATGTGCATGAACAATTGGAATGACAAGACATCAACAACAACAAAGGATCAATTTCTAAGTAATAATTCAACGCTTCTACATCGGTGCGTGTAATGCGAAGTGTGTAAAGATGTGTGAAATAAATAAGGGCAGCTCGACGAAAACACATTAACAACAATAATAAAGCAATAACAAAGGACAAAGAGAAAACAAAAAACAAAACAAAAAAATAAGATGAAAGTAAAAAAGCAATAAATCAGTCAAGGAAGCGTGCTATAACGGCCAGTGTAAGGACAAAGTGCCAGACAACACCAGAATAAGAACAACAGCCCGCACGGAAGCTGAAAAGATAATACAATAATAAAAAAATTTATATGTATGTATATATAAATCGCAAACAACAAAAATAAGATAGTAAGGTACACAGCCAGCAAAAAGAAAAAGAAGAATCAAGAGGACCAAAGAACGGCTGAGAGCACGAAAATGGTGTTGCCGCCATGCCAAATCAAATAAAACTCGAATCTTATTACACGGTAAAGTGCCATAAAGAATTTGATCACGTAAATTGAGTTTGCACTTTTGTGTGCACGCAAATAGATGCATTCGCTGAACTGTCAACACTAAGACTGAAGTTGCCAGTGACTGTAGCGACCGTAGTATCAGAGCAACAGTTTGCCAGGCGGCCTGTAAGTATGCAATACAAGGCGTTACTCCAATCCGCTGAAAGGCGTGTCTCATTTGTAGCGAATTGCTTGTGTACAACCACAGCAACCACAGTACACCACAAGCACCAGCACCAGCACCAGCACCAGCAGTTGGCTACCCACGGCAACGTGTTAGTTGTACAAGGTTAAACGTAGAAGTTGTTGTCCATTGTTGAGGCTTTTGTTAGCCACAAATGCCATACAAATTGCAGCAGCTGTGTAGTAGAATGAAAAAAAATTGTTTGCTTTGAACGTGCTCAAATCATTTCTGTGAAGAATATTTTATACAACATCTGAGCTGATTTTCCTCACTCATAGGGCGTCTTCAACAGTTGTTCGTTTGCTTGTTTGAAACGTGTACGGGTTGATTGGATTGAAGTCAGTCAGCAGCAAACCAGAGTTGTAAAGTATTTTTGTACATAACAAATACCAACTGAAATAGTTGTTTAGTGTAGCTATACAATAAACGTTAGGAGCGAAAGAAGGCCAGAGGTAACATAATTAGTTTTTGCAAGCTGTGTTATAGGGCAGTATTTGTATAAAGAAGCTCGTGTTAGGAATGAAGATGTTTTTATCATTGTAGTTATTATTTTGCAATTGATTTAAAGTTCCTGTTGAAATATAAGGCTTTTCACAGCTCAGCGCGTAGTTTCTACTTCAAATTTTATTCGCATCGGTCCACTAACTTACTGTAGTACTGCACCGTATTAACTCGCCCGAATCTAAAAACAAACATGGCCATGATCTTGTCGATTGGTACCTAGTTACCTTCTTTGAAGCAAATTCACCTGAACATATCCATGGAATTAAAGGATGTTCCCCCTCTAGTGTTCAATAGAATATTCTGTTTAAGAGGTAAAGAGACTGCTTCGACAGTGACAGCCGCACCCACTTGCAATCACCGGGTCGACTTGTTTCTCATATACATATATTACTTAACATATATATTCAGTCGTCGATTAACGTTCATATTGTACGGTTGTACTAAGTGAACTCGGCTCTTCTTCTTCGTATATCAGTGCAAAGCACCCACGCGGTTCTTGCAGTCGCCCCTTTTTTCTCGTCTTGTATTCTTCCACACACGCAAAACCTTCAAAACTAGTGAATCACAATATCATGCGCCCCGGGGCACAAAAACATCGAAGCCAATAGTTTTGAAGCCCTTAGCGATAGCACCAAAGCCTATGCTTTTACCAGAAGCCTTCCCGGAATTAACAATGGTAAAACTTCCAAACTCTAAATACATTGTCATGTCCACGGAAGACACGTAAGTCTCTCTCAAGCTAAAAACAACTGCACGGGATCTTCAAGGTTAAAACCCAACCCCACAGTAATCTCAACTCATGGAAAGGAACTGTCTATGCCCCCTACCTTAACAACGTTTCTGAACAAGAGATACTCGAAGAACTTAAACCACAAGGTGTAGCAGGCATATACAAGTTTACACGGTAAATCGACGGCAAATCGGTTCCAACTAGAGTGGTTCAGCTCACTTTTGACTTATATAACCTTCCGAGTAAAACTGGTATATCTTGGAACACAGTCCGAGTAAGGGAATATTTCTCCAACCCGATACTATGCAAGAATTGCCAATTAATTGGACACACAGCAAAGTTTTGCAAAAGCCACATGCGTAAAAGGCAACCTTCCGCCCCACGATCTCCGAAGCAGAAGAGCATTCAGCCAACAACAAAGACTGCCCTAAATACACAGAATCGCGAGAAATACTGAAGCTAAAGATAAAAGAACAATGCTCATTATATGAAGCAAAAGCAGAACTCTATCAAAAACCTTCTCCACCTCTCCCTAAAACACAAACGTACTCTGAAACTGCGTCTTTCAAAACCACCTCCACCGACTCCAACTTCAAACCAAACGGAAACAACGATTACATCCCTACTACCTCTCTAAACGCTTCACAACCTTTACCTAAAACTCAATCTTACTCTTAAACTGTATCTTCCATAACCACCCACTCCGTCAAAACTTTAAATCCATATGCAAACCACAGCACACATAATATAAAAACAACTTTTCCCACAAACAATAGAATTGAACTAGAATTGAACAAAAACACCAACAACGATGTCCCCACTACCTCACTAAACGCTAATGTAACAAAACTTACTTCAAAACAAACATACAACAAAAAAAACAACAAACACACACTAATCCAACGGTAACGGAAAAACAAACGCTGCAAATAACAGCACTTACAACTTCGAACTTGAACAAAGCAATTTTGTATTAATTTTAATTTGCAATCAGACTACACTTAGTCAGTAAACAAATCTTTTAAGCCTTATTAAGTAACAGTAAGTAACAGCTAATCGCCAGTGCGGCTAGTTATTGTTCAATAGTATGTATATTACTCAGTTTTCTAAAGCCTATCGGGAAGTTCGAGAACATGAAATCTTCTCAGGCTTCTAAGAGTTATCCACTAGATTTTTGTTTTGTTTCTTTTTATTTCCCCTTGAAATGTACACAAACACAAACACAATTTGGACTCTTAGTACTATATTTTAACAATGTATGGCGGGGTGACAGTAAAGCTTATATGGCTACTCCATATAAACGGAGATAAAATACAGGTGGCTTTAGAATAATGTTTGTTGTGATAATTATTGAGTAGTTGTAATGCTAAATATATACATATAAACGCCTGCTTGTACTATTGCTACAATGATTTGTGTTTTATTTTAGATTAGGTCGACAGGCCCTGACCGGCGAAGTCTACGTCTTTGCTGGAGCTCGCGCAGAGGCAGTGTTGTTGGGGGCATCTCGTTGTTAGTATGTTGGATTATTTTTGTTTGGTATCTCCGACTTAAACTAGTTATTTCTTCAGCCACTGTGGAAATCTGCAAGTCTCTGTGAATGTCAAAATTTGTGATATACCAGTCAGCTTGTGTAATTTTACGTCGAATTTTCGATTGTTGTCTTTGTATTAATTGTAGATTTGTTCTTTTCGCAGACCCCCATATTTGCGCTCGGTACGCCCAGATAGATTTGATGATTGTTTTGTATATTATTAGTTTGTTGTTCAGTGAGACTTTCGATTTTCTGTTTAACAACCAGTACAATTCATTTATTTTAAGTTTCATTCGGTTTCGTGTTTCAAAAATATGGTATTTCCATGTCAGTTTGCTGTCAAGGTAGATTCCGAGGTACTTAGCTACGTTTCCGATTGTTATATCTCGTCCGTCAATTATTAGGTGAACTGGTCTATATTTTGTTTTGGTAGTAAAAATTACTTGGACTGTTTTGCTGTTGTTAATTTTTATTCTCCATTTCCGAAACCACTCTAGGGTTTTATTTAAGTTGTTTTGTAGAGTGGATGTTGCTGCATTTATGCTTTTATGGGCGGATAGAAGAATTGTGTCGTCTGCAAACGTAGCTATCATTGTAGAGTCCTGTGTTGGTTGAGGAAGGTCAGCGGTGAAACTAGTGTAAAGTAGTGGCCCAAGAACGCTTCCTTGGGTAACTCCTGTGCTTACCGGACGTAGTGTAGAGTATTCGTTTTTATAATTGACATAAAAGTATCTGCCTTCTAATTTGAGTCACATTGGTTGGGATAATCGAGTGGATCTTATGTATTAGGCCTTTGTGCTAAACTTTATCAAAGGCTTTCTCGACATCTAGGAATAGTCCAATACAAAATTTGTTGTCATCTTAAGTATTAGTAGTTAAGTATTTTGTGGGTTACGCGGTGAATCTGTTGAATCATAGAATGATTATGTCGGAATCCAAATTGGTGGTCGGATATCATTTGATTACGTCTTAGAAGAACAAGAAGTCTCTTACTTAGAAGTTTTTAAAAAATTTTTGACTGCACCGGTAGCAAGCTTGTGGGTCTGTAGGAGGAAGCTTTTTTGTTGTCTTTCCCAGGTTTAGGAATACCTATTATCTCGGCAACTTTTCATGCACTGGGGAAATGTCTTAGTCTTAATACCGCGTTAAATAGATTTCGTATGTAGTCTAGTGCCTCCAGAGGACATTCTTTCAGTAATAGTCCGTTTATTTTGTCGTAGCCAGGGGCTTTTTTTATGTTCAATGTCGTATTTTATAGTTTCAATTATTTCTTTCGTAGAGATCTTCTTTAGTGCTACAGTTGAACGACCTCCGTTCAGAGGAGGTAGTGAGTCATCAGTTGTAGTATCATTCTCCGAAAAAACACTATTGGCTAATGTTGTAGCTTTCTCAAGGTCTGTTCTAGCCCATGTCCCGCTAGATTTAATGCTAAATTATTGGTATCATTGTGTAGTCTAGTCTCTTTATATACTTGACACTAAACAATTTTATTTTGTCTTTGACTAAGGGTATGTTCCGATCTTTGTTAATTTCTACATTGGAAACAAACCAAGGAACATTAACTATGGTCCGTAAAGTTTTAGATTAATATCGTTGCAAGATTTCTAAGTTTGATGTGCTTGCTGTACCCCAAATCTGTATAGCATACGTTCATAAGGCTTTAAATATGCTTTGTACAACCGGATCTTCTTTTCTAAACTAGGTTGGGAATTTCTGCCAAGAAGCCAATACATCCTCTTCGTTTTTAAACAGAGTTGCTTTTGTTTAGCTTTAATATGTGTCTTACAAGTCAGCCTGCGGGCAAGATGCACTCCAAGGTTTTTCACAGAATCGCTTTGGGGTATTTCTACACCATTTAATTTAATTGGAGGGCAATGCTATGGACCGATTTTTCGGAATTTGCTTTTATTTTCAACACGATTAGCCATTTCTCAATTAGACAGAGTTCTGCTTGCAGATCTTATAAGGCTTCTGTGAGTGAGTTGCTGGCTGCGATAATTGCCGTATCGTCAGCATATGTTGCAACACTAAAATCCTGGGAGATTGGCATGTCTGCTGTAAATATGTTGTAGAGAATTGGACCCAAGACCACTCCTGCGTTTATATGTAAAAGAGTGAACTCTGCGCTTTGCTGTTTTACGTAAAATAATCGGTTAGTCAAGTACGACTTTAGCAGCAGATAATATGGAGCTGGTAGCCATTTCTTGATCTTGTAGAGGACGCCTGAACTCCAGCCTTTATCAAACGCTTTCTGCACATCTAGGAAAACAGCAGAGCAATATTATTTATCCTCAAAAGCGTTTGTGATGCTGTCTACAATTCGGTTGCATTGTTCGTGTGTTCGATGCATCCTTCTGAACCCAAACTGATGTTCGAGTATAATGTCAAGTTCCTCCATAACTGGCAACATCCTTCTTAATAGTATTTTTTCAAATACCTTACAGAAAGTTGCCAGCAGACTAATTGAACGGCATGATGAGATGCAGTTTTCGGGCTTATTTGGCTTTGGGATCATAATTACCTCCGCACCTTTACATTGACTAGGGTAGTCTTAAGATAGCGTTATAAATTAAGGTTAGTGGTCGGATGCATTTAGGTGGAAGATGTTTAATTGTGACGCCATCAATTTTGTCGAAGCCTGGAGATTTTTTGTTTTTCATTGGGTTAATTTCTGTTTGCACTTCCGAAGAAGAGATTTAGCGAATTGGAAAGCTCATTTGACACGGCGCGTTTAGAAATCGATTAACTTCAGCATCCACAATTGTATTGGTAGCTTCATTCGGTTGGAAAACGGCATCAGCCGTGTCTCTATCCGATTTGTATCAAGTCCCTTTACCGTCTTTGATCACTACGTTCCTTCTTGCTGGTCGCTTCAGATATTTCGATGCTGTTCACAGACTATATTGATAGTCAATTGTGAAAGGATCCAGATTTCGTAGCAATTCTGCAGTGGACTCAGTTCGTAGATCGCGTAATGTTTTTTTAAGGTCGTCGGATATCAGCTTTCCTGTAATTTTTTGTTTTTTTTTTTTTTTTTTTTTTTTTTTTTTTTTTATTTTTCATAAATTAATTTTTCTGTTATTATTAGAACAACTTAAATTAACTTGTATATACAAAAATTAACAAAACAACTTAAATAATAAGTGGGGAAATGATTTAATAATAATATTATAAGGATCTAATAGGGAGATCGACAGGGTGCGATCTTCTCAGCCGTCTCGCCACCCTAACTCCTCCCATTCTGCGTCGTTTTAGAAGGCGCCTTGCTAGTTTATTTGGATGATTTTTTAATCTCTCTATATATTTTTTTGCCTGACGATTTATCACATCGCCAATTTTCGGTATTTTTAACTCGTTTTCAAGATCCGCCGTTCGCATGAACCAAGGGGCACCAGTAAGCATTCGCAATGTCTTGGCCTGCAGTACTCTCACCTTCGTGATGTTTGACCTCGCTGCTATGCCATACACCTGCAAACCGTATCGCCAAGCAGGAGCAATTATGGTTTTGTAAATGTTCACCTTATTTCCCAAGGACAATTTATTCCTGCTAGTTAAAAGCCAATGCAATTTACCAATCCTCTGACTTAAGGATTTTGTGATTCTTGAAATATGCGTCTTGAAAGTTAGCCGCCTATCCAAATACACACCCAGGTATTTGTAACCTGAATGGTGTTGCATCAGCTGGTTTCCAATGAAAACTCCCGGACAGTAATCCGGCCGTAAGGCGTACGTCACATTGGCACATTTGTTTTTGTTAATGCAAATGTTCCAACGTCGTGTCCAGTTTTCAAAAATATGCAGGTATTGCTGCAGTGAGTCCGTGGCTTCGTAAATGCACTTGTTTCTGACGAGGATGGCCGTATCGTCTGCAAACGTGGCAATGATCAGATCCAGAGGATCCTTCAGTGGTATTTCTGACTCAGTGGGCATGTCGTGCGTGAACAGGGTATAGAGTGTAGGCCCCAAAACGCTACCCTGGGGGACACCTGCGCAAATCGCCTTGATGCTAGATTCCACACCATCCAGTACCACTGAGAAGGTCCTATTCTCAAGGTAGCTGCGCACGATTAACCATAGTTGAGGCGGCAAGAGATTCTTGAGCTTACTGAGCAGCCCGTCATGCCAAACTCGGTCGAAAGCCTGCTTTATGTCAAGATACGCTGCCACCACGTACTCCTTAGCCTCAAATCCTTCGAGAATAAAGTTAACCACCCTATTCAGCTGCTCTGGGGTTCCGTGAGATTTACGAAAGCCAAATTGAAAGGAAGGAACTACTTGCTTTACCTTTTTTAAGTCAAGGATTCGTGTCAGCAAACAGCGTTCAAACAATTTTGCTACAGTGGGTAGCAGGCTAATTGGCCTGTAGGAATCTAAGGTGTAAGGGCTCTTGCCGGCCTTATGAATCATGCAAATTCTCGCCTTCTTCCACTGTTTCGGCACATATCCCAATCTCAGCACTGAGTTAAAAATGAGGACGAGAAATAGCACAGCTCTTAGCGGCATTGCCTTAAGTGTAAAGTTGTCCAGTCTATCTTCACCTGGAGCCTTTTTAGTGTTCAACCCTTTAATATGTGCTGAGACTTCCTCAGCTGTAATGGGAGCAACCGGGAGGCATAATTGGCCGGCACTTTCAAGTCTCATATGGAGCTGTTGAACGCTGAGTTCTGAGCTGGTATCAAATGGCTGAAATCGAACTTCCAATTCCTCAGCGAAAGCCTCGGCTCGCTCGCCTAAAGATCTAGCCCAGGATCCGTCAGCCTTCTTGATTGGAAATTTTGGGGTTACCTGCTGTTTATACCTTCTCGCCAACTTCCACAAGGAGTGCTTTGTGGGGTCGTCGGGGGAGACATTTGACAAAAATCTGTCAGTTTCTTCCTGTTTATGCAGCGTCAGCAGCTTTCTGACTCTATTTGACACTCTACGAAAAACCCTGTCCACAATAGGGTCGCGGGTGCGACAAAACTGTCTCCTAAGTCTCCTCTTAATAAGCAGCAGTGCTTCAATAGCTGGGGGAAGTCCAGAACGCACTCTTGAGCCATGTGGTGGATTTAAGGGGGCAGCAATGAGAGCAGCTGAGTGCACCTTATTTAGAAAGATCGAGTGCGCGTCATCAATGTCTTCGGGCATCAGGATTTCCAAGTTTAAATTTAGAGATTCATCCAGATCTCGGCGAAATGCATCTAAGTCAGTTCCAGGTGGCAGCAGTCGTCCTTTTATTGTTTTGATCTTCGGAGTGGAATCAAAATCAACCACAAGGGGGAGATGATCAGAGGAGAGTTGATACTCAGTCCTGATAGACAACTCGTCCGAACGCAGCCCATTATAAATGAAGAAATCAATAGCGCTGGGTGTGTGCCTTTGGGCGTACGGGAAATGGGTCGCTTGACCAGTTGCCAGGATTTGAGCTGTTGAGTTTTGCACAACTTCCTGTAAGCACCTACCCCTTGTATCCGCTCTAAAGTTACCCCAGAATCTGCTTTTGGCGTTAAAGTCTCCACCTATGATAAACATTCTTCCAAGATTGTTTAAAAGATCTTCGAAGTCTACAGATGACCAATTAAGATGCGGAGGTAGATATAGTGCAGAGACTATTAACTCGCCCCTACTGGTTGAAATCTGGATGGTGGCCATCTGTAATTTCGCTGTTCTCACTGGCTCTTGTAAAGAATAGCAGATTTCTTGCTTAATAAGCACAGCCGCTCCTCCTCTTTGCCTGTTGCTGGGATGATCAGCCTTGTGAATGTTGTAGCCAGGTATAGAGATCTGGACTCCAGTTTGCAGCCATGTCTCAGTGATGAGCAACACATCAATGTTATGGTCGGTTAGGAAATGCTTAAGCTCCTCAACATGCCCAGAAATTCCATGAGCATTCCACAATCCAAGGCTAAGTGAACGGGTCATCATTTACGGGTATTCACGAAATTGAGGCATAATTGTTTGAGGAATTGATTGCTCTCCTTCAGTTCATTAAACATTAATGTCATTGTGTCAACTTTAGCTGTGAGGGCCGTTATTGCAGCCTCTAACCTGCTAATGCTGTCAGGGGTCTGTGGCGATTGCTGTAGATGCACAGCTCCGTTGTTAACATTGCAAGGTCGCTTCGGAGGATTAGTTATATGCAAACCAGCACGTAATGTGTCTGCATATGAGGTGTCTCCTTTGACCATTACCGCCGGGACGTAACTCACTCTTCTCATAGAATCTTCCCTGTTGCTGCCACGCGCCGAAATTGATATATTGGGTTTTAGGCTGTTTAATTTCTTTTTGAAAACTCGGCAGTCCTTACTCCAAGCAGCATGTTTCTCACCGCAATTTATGCAGCAAAGGTCCTCCACAGCCAAACATTGGGTGGTTATATGGTTTTGCCCACATTTTCCACAAATCAACTGTCGCAGGCAGTAATTTTTGGTGTGCCCAAATCCAAAGCATCTATAGCACTGAATGACAGCCAGGTTCTTTTTTTTTGGAATTTCCACCAGGACACGTTGCCTGCCTATATGCTGAATTTTCAGAGCCTCCTTATTGTTAGGCGCTTTGGCAAGGTTGATGAAGAAGAAGTTGTTTGGTACCATCTTTTCAATGTCTGCTCCATTAACCTTAGTGATTAATTTGCGGGGGTTGGGATTAAACACACCGGTGACATTGTGGCCTTTGGTATAAAAGGCTTCCTTGATAATATTGTGGGGGGTGGTGCTGGCCAGGTTGCGAACAAATACCCTGAAAGCTTTGTCCTCCTTAAGCTGGTATGTGTAGTGTTTAATGTTACGCTCTTTTAGGTAACGAACCAGAATACGATACGAATCAGAATCCTCAGTATAGACCCTTACAGTATCATTTCTCATAACTTTAAGTGAGAAACTGTTAGGTCCGGAGACCAGAGCCAGCTCCTGTTCCAAAAGGTGAGCATTGCTCACATTATCAATGTTGATAGGGGGTGGTTTTCTAGTCCTGCGAGTGCTTTCGGTATCAATTCCCTCAAGCAGAGCATCAGCGTCAAGGACCATTTTCTCGGCTTCGGCAAGTGTTTCAGTGGTCTCATCCTCATTCCCAGCGTCAGATAGCAGAGCAAAGCGATTTGATGATGTGCCAGGACTTTCCAGAGAAATAGAAGATTCCACGGTTTGGGCTGACCTCTTTTTCCCCTTCATTACCCTACCATGACGGGAAAGTGGACTGGGTGGTCTTTTTGACGCAGCCGTCTGCCAACACACCTGAGCACAAGGAGTCGCAGTTGTGGTACAAATAGGAACCGTGCTAAAAGAAACAGCTGGCACCGGGGCAGTGCCAGTCAAAAAATGACTCTGCAAATCAACGAACGAGCACATTTCAGGTAAGGCGCTTGAATGCGTCACTATATACTTGGAGACATTTGATGTTGTTGTTGTTGTTGTCGTAGTTGATGTACAGTTGTCATGTAGCCATGAGGTATCGTTAGGAACCCGCCGCAACTCGGAGTCAGATTGAATTGAGTCATTTCTGTTAGAATTGCTAACACCCGAAACGTCGCAAAGATTCCGAATTTTTTCCATTTTTAATGCATTTGCCGCAGCGCGGCGAACTGAATGGCGCTTAATTTTACCCGTTCTTATTTTTTAATTTTATTTATAATTTATTTATTTATAATTTATTTTAATTCTTCACTCGACTTTTTTGACACAAGATACGAGCAAGTAACCAAAACGGTATTGATCTCTTTGGCAAAAACAAACAATATTTATTTACTAAATATTGCGTTTGCCTAACACACAGAATAATTGTTTCACTTTAAAAGTTTTTGGAGCCCGAGACGCGAGGGCTTTAGTCTTGCCCAAAGGGCAAGATAACACAATTTCTCAAAAGACACTCTTATTTTTGTCTTTTTGTCAAACTGGTTTCAACACCACTATCAGCGGTGTCTAAAAATAGAACTAATGCGTGGATAGACGCACAGCGTGCGCGGCCCAGTGCGATCGCGTTCACTGATAACGATTAGTAAAGAAAATAGTAAACTACAGACTTTGCGCGAAACACAACCGTCCGAAGTGAGTGCAAAAAGTGAACTGTAATTTTTTTGTGAAGTCGTCTTTTATTTTTTATTTGTTGCCTCACCTCAAGAGGAAGAAATAATGGTGTTGTTTATCATTTTTTGGATTGCACGCAAATCCTTGCCCATGAATGAAAAGAAAGTCAATTTCAGCACCAGTTTTAAGAGATATATATAAGGTGATCGATGCTTCTAAATACTTTTTAAACTCAGTTAAATTTGTTTTCTTAGTCATCACTTGGTATGGTTTGTCTTTCATATACACTGTCGCAGCGTATGTTACAATGAAAGGCGAATGGTCGCAGGTGAGATCAAAAGATTCTGTAATATGAAGGTGATTTTGGGGTGTGCCAGAGTAAACAATAAAACCCACTAAATCTGGAATTTTTCGGGGGTCCGTCGGCGACTATGTGGGTTTTTGTGTCTAAAGTGTTGATAATCCGTTGTGTACAACGCAATTATACATCTCTCTTCCTTTAGCATTTGATATCCTCGATCCCCACTAAGGGTTCGTTGCGTTGTAATCACCACCAGCTATGAATGTTGGTCCAAGCCGTTCAAAAATCTTCTTGAATTTAACTCCTTTAACTGAAAATCTCGGACGGAAACACCGCTGTCACATTTAAATCCATATGCATGCATTTGATTTTAATACTATCAGCTTGAACACAATCTTCTTTTATGGTGTCCAATATTATATACTTCAAACCAGTTTATACAATTAGCGCCGCACCACCGTGAGCTTTGTTTTTCGGATGATCTGCATTAACAACATCATATCCTCTTATTTTAAAATATGAGCTGCTGGTAAAATGTGTATCCGACATTAACATAATGTCAATATCGTTCGACTTTATAAATATTGATATTTCATTAATATGATTAGATGGCCCGTTGCCATTCCATACTCCAATACGCAGATCTACTTGCATAATTTGTTAACTAATAACATAATCGTGTTTAGAAGATTCATTCACATCAGCTAGGAAGATGGGTGGAGGCTTTCGACTTTCCAGGGCATCAGTTTGCATATTTGTTTACTCCTGAGGCTACTTTTAATTGCTGTTGCTATCGTCGTTGTCGTCATCACTGCATAGTAGTTACAGTTTGTAGAAGTTCCAAGTCCGAAATCTAAAGCAGGCAGATTTCGTTTGACAGGTGGAGTGTCGTTGTTGTTTTTGGGTGTTGTTAGAACTTCTTGCCAGCTCATAACTGTATCGTTATCATCTGTGCTGTAACGGAACACCAAATGTTCGGCAGAC
Organism: Cacoxenus indagator; assembly: GCA_035041755.1. Classification (NCBI taxonomy): domain Eukaryota; kingdom Metazoa; phylum Arthropoda; class Insecta; order Diptera; family Drosophilidae; genus Cacoxenus; species Cacoxenus indagator. The sequence continues at coordinate 171,638 of JAWNKX010000144.1, read as the reverse complement.
ATTTTTGCAAGCAATGTAAGTTTTGTTACTGTGTAAGTTACTGTGGGTAGCACCCCCGAAATTGACAAAATTACATACCCTATCATCAAACAACTACCTGAAAGTTTAATAAAATGCCTCATCCACCTCTACAATTTGATATTTGACAAGGGTGTCTATCCACAGAACTGGAAACTGGCCATTGTCATCCCAATTCATAAACCTAAAAAAGCCCAACACTCAGGAAGACTCATGTGGTTCGCATAGCGTAAAAACCTAATAACACCTAACCATGACGCCCTTCTCCTTTTTGAACACTTTTGCTCAATGGCACTCTCTACAAGAAACCACATCTTTATACTTAGTCTAGACTTCGAAAAGGCGTTCGACAGGTTAGGTGCGCATATATGTTCTGAGACAACTCGTTAAATGGAAAGTTGGAATAAAAATATACGGTTTCGTTAAGGCTTTTCTATCGAAGAGAATATTTGCAGTAAGGGCCAACCACAAATTTTCAAAAACTTTCGACTTATTAAACGACTTTCTTCAGGGCTCCCCGTTATCGCTTACCCTGTATATCATAGCTTTCAACGAACTTAGTAATATGATTTCAAAATACAATCATATGGAGCACATTATCTATGCAGATGATGTAGTCATATCTACTAAAATTAAGAACTTCGGCAACTGTCAAACAAAGGCTGAACAATTTAATGTTATAACTCAATTAGAAATTAAGTATGTCTACTCAATCATATAATTTGCTAAACTCTCTTAATGTTTTGGCATACATGACTATACATGTTTGCTTAATCTCTGAATCCTGGCTGACGCAGAAAGATCCCCTTAGGCTCACAAATTATGGTGTATATAGAATGGATCGCAACAATAGTAGAGGGGGTGGCGTTGCAATTATTGTTAATAATAAAGTTAAACATCGGCAAATTCCCAATATTGACACTCATATCATTGAAAATGTATTTGTTGAAGTAGACTTCGGCAATAATAATTCGCTTAAATTAATTTCTACTTCCTTTCCGGGTAACACTGCAAACTGCTTATGTAACTGCTGTGACACGCTAGACCGTAGTCATCAAAAGTCTATGTTCACATCTGACCTAATTAAATTTTCACGTATTCCTGATCTTAACTTAAGATCGAGAAGTCGGCATTGAAATTGTGCTAATAAAGCTAATTGTTGGGGTAATGCTTTGCACAACCTGTCTGTACTAGGTAATACCTATATACCACCTAAGCACAATTTGAAGCCCTCTACTTTAGACTTGTTTCTTACGAATGTACCGAATATTTTGAGTACGCCTAGCACACTTTACGATCTTTCATCTGAACATCTTCCTGTAATGGTAACGGTATCTACCAGTATTGCATTGAAACATAAAACCTACTTAAAGTTTTCTAAAGGAAACTGGAAGCGCTTTAGACGCCTGCTAACTAGTGACTTTCAAATGTTGCTCTCCGGAGCCAGTCTTGACTCACCACCTGATATCAAATCAAATTGACAACATGACCAACGTTTTAATTCAAAAATTGAGGAGACCACCGAAAAAAGCATTCCGTGGGTACCTATCAACTACCCTAAAATACATTTTTCTAATCACATCCGTGAACTTACAAAAATACGGAATGTCGTTCAAAGACAGTGGGGCAGAACTCGTCTACCCATTTTTAAAGCATGGCTGGATCACCGTAATCGTCTTATAAAGTTTGAAATCTTTAACTTCAACAATATCAGTTGGAATGCGAAACTCAAGAAACTTGATAACCACTCGAAGCCTTTCTGGAAGGTAACCAAAACCATTAAAAATAAAACTCAGTTTATACCATGCTTAAGTCACAAAAATGAGAGATTTGCCACGAATGAACAAAAAGCAAATCTACTAAACAAAATTTTTGAAGACAAACACAAGTTAACTGAGTCTCTTTCTGACAGTGCAACTAAAACCGCTCTCGAACATTCTTTACTTCAAATTAATGCGCTAATTCCTGAGACCTCCAGTTTTACGGAGATCACAATCTCTGAGATAAATACAATAATAAGTTCGCTCAAAACAAAAAAGGCTGCTGGTCCTGATCGTATACAAAATATTTGTAAAAAATACCCTACCTACCATACAATGCATGCCTTAAGCTGGCTTATTTCCCAACTATTTGGAAGTTGGCCAAAGTCATAGCTATTCATAAACCAGGCAAACCACCTGATTCTCCTGAAAGCTATAGGCCAATCAGTCTGCTATGTTGCTTCTCAAAAATTTTTGACAAATTCTATATTTTCATCTTGAAGCAAACTCCATACTGAGCAATTCCGGCTGTGCAATTTGGGTTTAGAGCAAAAGTCAGTTGAACCCATCCACTTCTAAAGCTTAAAAGTTTTGTCAAGCTTAACCTTGAAAACAAAAAATCTGTCGGCTTGCTTACGTTAGACATTCAAGCCGCCTTCGATACCGTTTGGCATGACGGTCTACTACACAAGTTGCATATCACCAACACACCAGGTTATATGACTAAAATTTTTTAAAGTTTTCTTGATGACTTATCCTTCATTACTGGTGTTAATGGCGTGTCATCAAAACCCTCGCCTATCATGGCTGGAGTGCCTCAGGGTTCAGTGCTTGGGCCATTACTTTATAACATCTATACGTTCCATATTCCGCATTTCGACAAGTCTGTCATCTCAATGTTTGCTGATGATACTGCAGTCTACTGTTCAAGTGAAAGTTTTAACTCTATTAAAATTAATTTGCAAACTGCTCTTAATACCTTAGCTACTTATTATCACAAGTGGAAAATCAAGTTAAACTATGATAAAGCAAAGTGTATCTTTTTTACTAGAAAGCGTAAGGCGTGCTCTTTACCCTCCTCAAATTTATGTCTGGTTAACCAGGACATATGCTGGGAAAATTACGTTCGTTACCTCGGATTGTTTTAAGATACAAAAATGTTATTTGACTTACATATCAACAAAATTATTGATAAAGTAAACAAGATGGTATTCATTCCGTATGCACTACTTTAGCACTTTTATGCTTAAGTGCTTGTTTATAAAATAAATTAAATAAAACCATTATATCGCAAGCCTGCGCAAACGACCATCACCAAAACTAAGTTCGCCCTTAGTCTATCGGTATTGGTTGCCTAGTGTTAAGATAGTTATAAGTTTTACTCCTAACACTATTTTAAGGCTTTTTTTCCTCATTTTCCTTGATTATATTTACATTAACTTTAAAAAAAAATTATTAAATTATCTCTCTTTCCTTTTCAGTAGAAGGCCTTCAATTAAGGGTCAAACTTTGTACATTAAATATGATATTAGTCTTAACAAATATGAATTATTATTATTATAGGCGAAATAAATTGGAAAATATTTTGCCTTTTTCTCGCATTAAAAAAATGTTTTTTTTTTATAAAAGCTTCGAATGCTTTTACGCAATTAACTTCAAAATAAATGTTGGATGTCATCATCGTCTTCAATGGTATCTGCCCATCCAGCTGCTCCTTGCTCTTCGACTGCAGTTTCATTGGCCGAATTACGTTGCTCTTGAAGAAGTTGCAAAAACAGTCGTTCTTCTGGGAAAAGTTCAAGTTCATCTTCAAGCTCAGCTCGTATTTCTTTAAGCTCTGATGGAATATCTTCCGCAACCTCAAAACTTGAATAATCATCCTCATTCTCACTAATATATGGATATGATTCTTCATTCGCACTATTATACGGAGATGGTTCACTGGCATTTGAATTGAGTTCCTCAGTGTTGAGCATTTTATTGCCATAAGTGCTACTGATCTCAGATTCAATCGACGACGTATCATCGTCATCGTCATCGCTCGGATAGCCGAAAGTGGTCTTGCCATTGTAGGCCCGATAAAATTTGAAGAAATTTTCACGTTTCTCCCGCTCTCTCTCGGCGGAGAGTGCAGCATTGTAGACAGGTCGAGCTGGTGTCAATTCTACTTGTTTGCGTGATGTTATGCGCTGAATTGGGGGCACCTTACACTCACGTGCCTTTTCAATAATAATTTCTACGAGCATATCGTCCAGTCCTTGTACACCAGATCGTAAATGTTTGTATATCTGTGCTGCAGTCATGTTGCGTGTCAACAAAAATGAACTGGTTTTAGGATAGTCCCCTTGTAAGTATTCACCCAACCGTCTGTACATGCTATTTAGGTGGGCCAATTTGCGCTCGCAGTCAGTCAAATCGAGCTTCGTGCACATTATATCGTATCTAAAGTGGTAAATTTCTTCGCGTATACAAGTGACCATATTGAGCGGAAAAAATGTCAGCTGTGGTATGAAGAGAAATACGAATACAGAAATAAAAAGGAATACACATAAGTATAGGAGGTAGGTATAGGAGTATAGTAGTAATTTACGAGTACGTACCATTCGAATATCCACATTCGGTTCGTAGTGCGCAAAGCGCATAAATTTAAATTGAAACGGAACTCGGTTTTCCATAGCTTTCCATAAGGATTCATCGCGGCGTTTCGAGAATATGAAAAACAACGTATATAAAATACCACGAGCTCCATCATCCTGGCGATCGATCATCTCAAGGTACGCAATCGCAGCAGCGAAACGCTCTAATAGCGATTTGCGCGACTCATTTGCTGCGATTGGGCTCTTAGTGAAGTACCGGCCGCGCTGACGATGCATAGCAATCAGCTCATCGTGGAAGCAATCAATGAACTCCCACTCTGTTCTTAGAGCTTCGACGAGGTCGAGTAGTTCGCCCAATTTGCGCCATCTGCGAAGCCTAGAAAGATGATCTAGCTCCATATGGCTCGAAGGCAACTCTTCAAATACTGCTAATGGATTATTGGACATCAGCGGTTGCATTGTATGATTGTCTGTCTCAAACCAATTACAATCAAGACTTGGTTGCATCTGTTCTGGCGACAGTGGAGCTGTATTAACCGTTTGCATTGACGTTGGTGACAGCTGCCGACGTGTTGGACGATGGTTAATAGGCATTTGCGACTGCATTGGATCCTGACTCTGTCATCCATATGGAGTCCATGATTGCGGTACGGAGCATCACAATCTGAAGTGGACGTCTGTTCTTCTTGTTGTGACGAACGGCCTCTTTCCAGGAGTGAATGCAGAAACGGCAGCAAGAGTGGATTTGGATTAGACCGTACAACCGGCTGCAATGGATGCAACGGCTGCGTTGGATGTCCCACTTCCTCTTCCATGTGCGGTCTATTGCGGTATGCCAGAGAGAACACTGCGTTGAGGTAGTCCTTTACGGGCGCCCCTTGGTACGTCCGCAACACCACGCTGCATAGGGATCTTGCCGTGCCAACTGTTATGGAGGTGATTAATTCTCTCAGCTGCCGCTATCACTACAGACTTTTGTCGCACCCAAATCCTCTAGCTTTCTCCCTCACCCGTATCTCAACAAGGCGTAGACTGAAGAGGCTGCACCCACATGATCTCCCTCTAAGAAGGATACAGCCTTCTATAATTAATTAAATTAATATAAGTCTAATTTTTATTTTATTTTTATTGTCACGTCATTATTCTTTAAATCCGACAAATGTGTTATGCAGTTTACTGCGTTAAATGTTATAATTTAACTTATAATAAAAAAAAAAAAAGGTAATCCTTGTCAGAAGAGCCTCGGTTGATCATGTCATAATTGCTTAGGCTACACCAATTTAATTCTTCCGGTTGAGCTGGAATATCTGGGTAGCTTGCTGGTCCTCGTGAGTGACGATTTTCGTCAATTCGCTTTTTATTTTTTTTTCGAAATGAATAGTAATTTCCAAAGCACAAACTTAAAGGGCTATTATACACTTTTCTTAAACTAGGATAATTTAAAATATAACAAATTGGGCTGATCTTCTGATCTTGTTAAGATATGGGTGAGCGAGGACGCCATTCAATTAGGTTGCGTCAAAAGTCTTGAGTGATAGCAGCTGCTGTAACAATTACAGCTTAATTTAGTGAAGTAAGTGACACTGTAGCATAAATAAAAATAAATCTCAATTCATGCTAAAGCACCTTAAAAATGAAGTAGTACGAAAAAATGTGAATAATCATATACAACAAACATGAACAGAATCTCGAACAACACGAACAACAGCGAAGTCATTTAACATGTAATCGTCTACAGTTGCCTGTAAGTAAACCTCCAGATGGTCGATCCCACCTGATGGATGTAGGTTGAATATCGACTTGTTCGTAGCAGGATACCAAGAAAGGGTTTTAAACGCTTTCCTATCAATAAATCAATCAATTGACTTTATTCACTTGTGCGACTTCACCCTTGTAGCCCGTCGTTCGCAAGAGCTACACAACGCCGGGGTGGTGTGGCACCTGGCAAAGGTGTGCAACTTGGCAAGCTCAAAAGCTCTGAAGAAAACAAATTGAATGCCACTTAGAACAAAATTTGAGTCGTAAACCATTTACGGAGGGTCGTTGTGTATTAGCACGATGAGGTGATAGCTGAGCAGTGGAATGAGGTTGAGGAATCCTAATGTGTAAGTTAAACAAACTCGAAGCGAAATCTAGCCAAGCAGATGTCAAAGCAAGGGAACCAACAACAACGTCAATGACAAAAATTTTCGTTATTGTGCCATGAAAATATGATAGCCAACCGAACGTAAACACTCAGAGACAAAGGGCCAGGCATATACACATGCGCTCAGTTGGATGAAGGTGAAATTTGTGCAAAGTGACGAACACTTGACTTTAAAATAGCAAAAAAAGGAACAACAACTGTAAGACAGCCATGTATTGTGCTATATTTGATCTAGGTATATTGAGGGTATAAAAGAGGTACGTGATACGCGACAGTCTGTAAAGTCAGATAGTTACAGTGAGGTAGCTTGAAGCAGATTAGAGCAGAGTAGAGTAGAGTATAGCAGACCAGAGTAGCAATCAAACACAGTAATAAGACACAGACGAGGACAACGCGGACGATGATATTGACAGTGACAACAAAGCAGTAAAGGATAACGGACTTAAGACTGAATGTTCCACTTCGTCGTACTGCGGCTACTAAAGAAAAATGACGAAAATAAGCGAAAAAAATATGTGTAGCGTCAGTACTCGTATTTCGTTGAGATTAGTGGGTAATACGAAAAGAGGAAGAAACAGCAGGGAGACACGCTAAGCAACATTGTGCGGTCGACTTGAATAGAAATTTATGTGCTTTGACCAAAATCGAAAAACTTACAGAGAAAGACTCATACATACTATTACTATCGAACCGAAAGGTGTATACGCTCTTCCATGGTGGTTTCACAACTACAGCACACATATCTATGAATGTTTGTCTAGATTTTCCAATAATATGAATCATTGGGCTGGGGTTTTTTATACAATGGTTTCCAACAATATTCAAACAATGTTGGGTATCACTACTGCTCAACAATGCCAGCATACAAGAGGTGAGGGCCTGCGTTATGCGGAAAGTGGTAACAACTAAAAGCGAATATATTACTTGATATGTTTGTATGATTGGAAAATCCATGCCACGACATCTGGCAATTCTTTTTCTGATCTTCTATTATAAGTATGTACTCGTATTGTAAACAGTCAAGCTCACAATATTCTTTTAAAATAGTACAAATAAAAGGAATTGTTTCTTGGCCCAACAGTGCAGACTAACAAAACATAACAATTTATGATCGATCGGTAAATAAACGGACCTACAAAACTGGCCAATTTGGTCGCCACTAATATCATTCTTGCTTCAAAGGAACTTAGATACCGTAGTTAAGTTTATTTGAATAATGAAAAAAGCATATTGTTTCTGACACTTAGTCGTACTACTTTCACTGCAAATAGCAAAAGGCTTAAATACAATGAAATATTTAAGGGAAAGAAAATACTACTCATGTGTTTTGCTAACAAAAATACCGCTCATATGTTTGTAGGGCATTAAAAATCGAACGCTTTGACTACGATTACTGGCTTTGCTATTTGTACAAAGCATTTTTCATGGCATACGCACACACACACATATATATATATACAAACACGCTATAATACAAATATATTTGGCGCACTCAATTTCAATGACATTGAATAACACACAAAGCGCTCTACGCGTCTTGGGTTTGGCTTAGCTTGGCTTGGTTTGGCTTAGTTTCTTTTGACTCCAGTCCACTCCATTCAGCTGGGTCACTTTGGCGGCACCTTTGTCGTAAATACTAAAGCATTTCTGTACACATCGTACAGTTTGTCTTCTTAAGCGTCATAAAAACGTCTATGGATTTTATCTTCTTTATTTTCCGTTTCATTTCGATTCCTTTCTCTTAATACCTCTTTCTATTATTACCTCCTTTATATATTTAGTTATTTTATTTTTATTTTAATTTGGCCTCAAGCCGATTTTGCCTTTGGCAACGTGTCAGTTCGATTCTGGTTCCGAACTGAGTGCATTAAAATATTTGCAAAGGTAATTAAGTACTTAACATCATCAACTTTTCATCGAAACTCTTCAAAATGCTATTAAGCCATACCGTTTTTTTCGGTTCCAGCAATGGGTGAGGGGGCTTACCAACTTTACTGCTTTTCACTTTTTCTTGCTTCAATGAACGTACAAATTGGTTGACTGTTTAAGAGGATCTCAAAAGAGTGGAAGAAAGATTATACAACAAAGTAGTTAAACATTTTTTTTAAATCTTCGAGAGAGATAGTGCTTATGAAGCTTACGTATGCTAATAACAAAGGATTTTTTAATAAGACTAATTTTTCGATCAGTGATCGAAATTCGACCACACAGAGCGCTTATTGCCGAACTTATTGCTGAGGTTATTTAGTTATGAACATTTCTTTCTCAAAATACAATAAAATAGTCATCAGCATATGGCGAAAAAGTAAGAATGAGAAACAAAGAAGAATATTTCTTATAGAGCTGTTATATTGTGAGCGCGAGTTACGCACATCTCCTTTACTTACACTCTCAATCACGCATACGCTGCTTTACTCACAATCTCCACCATGACGACTGACCAAGAGTGTGATGAATCTTTTGCATTCACACTCTCCATCACACTCACTCTCTCTTACTTACACTCTCTCTTGCATTTCCATGCTGTTATATTGCCAGTGAATTTTGTTGTTGTAATTTCAATAAAAAAAAAAAATCTTTTTTTTAACCATAAAACTATTTTGTGCACATCTAGCCCACATAAGCTTTACATTTGTGAACGCTTCCTGTTAATAAAAATGTTGAAAAAATGTGTGATATATGACACAACTTAATCGGTCCACTAATTGGCTGTAAAAGTGGGACAGACAAACAGGCAGACACATTTAAAAAGACAATATGCCAAACGATTAAATTAATCCACCAAAGAATAAGACTTGAAGAAAGCATAATTTATATTTAGAGTGCTAGAAGTGAACAAATAAATAATTAAATAAATATATATACTTTTTTCTAATTTGTTACCTCATCCAGCAAGGAAAGCCCCAAGCCAGACGTAGTTTTTAAGAGACTACAATGATGGAGCAACGTATGTGAAATGGAGTCGCGAATGAAATAAGTCGCAACACAAAGGACATCGCAAAATTATTGACGGGCAAAGCGTCAAGGATATAAAGCAATTTAATGCTTGAATAAGAATATCGAATTGTTATTTCATGCATGAATTTCAACAATAGCAAAACGACTGACTAAAAATTCTACTGACACACCGGCCAAGTTCACGTCAATAAGGCGACGTTGCAGGACGAGATGCAGACTGAATGAAGGAGACGTATCAATGAAAGCCCGAGTCGTTGAAACAAATGCGCAATTACTTATTTATAAAGAAAGCGAATTATTTATTTTCCTGTTTGTTTTATCAACTGTATTGTATTAGTCATGCGAACATTGCCGCAAGGGCGACAACTATAATACTTTGCAGAGAAGTCACCGAATTTCTTGGAAGCGAATATACTCGTAATAATGTAGAAAGAAAGCCAACAGCACAAAATTTTTCATAATTACATAGCACGTACTCGGCAAATATTTGTTATTAAAGGAGCGGCGCCTAAACAAATATTCTATACACTTTAATGCGCCTAAAGTATGCAAAGTCGTTTTTAATGGTCTATTGCGTTTTTCCGAAAATGGAATCCACAAAGTGACATTTCTAAATGTCCGAAGCATAACGCTGCAGCCTTTTTAAAGGTGAGCTGTGAGTTGAATTGTGTGTATCACAGCTACAACTATGCGGGCATAACAATAAACCGTTAGTCAGAGAGATAAACAGACCCAAATATTGGCAGACATTAATGGAACATCAAATCAGCTACAGCTGACTTGCGCGTGACGAAAAAGCATAAAAAAGTGTTACAAAAAAATTTTAACCTTAAAAATCTCTTCATTTTTACATGCTTTCACCTGTATGGTTGTAATTTGTAACCAAATCCTTGAACGAGATTTTCACCCACTTCGAAACATCAGATTAAACTGAAGCTTTGCACACCTATCAAGAACCGATGACAATACAATAATTTGACAACTTTGTCTCTATGACCTAGCCAGGATCATCAGGATTAAATGAAAATGACTAATTTTACCAGCGCCTAAACTAATTTAGTTTTTAGTTCGGTTTGCTATTAAAGCGTGTTTTTTTATTTTTGTAACTATTATTAAAAGTTAATCTCAGTTTAATTGTCTTAAAATATGCACATATGATTGCTCACTTTCCCTCTATGATAGAGAGATATCTATATCATCCTATATGATATCCTGGTACGATATGTTATTAAGCCCGAGGTACAAGGTTGGAAAACGAGTATTGCCAAATGGCATGTACCCAAATTATTTTTCTCCCCAGCACTAGTAAACAATTTTCCAACTCTAAAATTTCTAAAATTATCTTTAACTGCGAATGGGTTCTGTTGCAATAAAACTACATAACGAAAAATGGTCCTTTTCCTTTTTTGTGCAGTTCACTCACGGTAGTACTAAAACTTTCAAGAATGAGACAAATAGGGTTAATTTATTATAATACAACAGACAATTTTATCAATACACAACAAATTTTGCTATTACTTCTTTTTTAATTGAAAATTAGGATATTTTTTCAATTAAAAATAACGTCACCATCACTGTTATAAAAAGTTCTCAGCGTATGTACGACTATAATAAGGCAAATACATTATTTCTCTGTTTTCACTTTACTAGTAGTGACCATTGCGGGTCTGTTGCTTTGCTCTGACTTTCCACATCACTTCTCATAAATACATTTAAAAGTATTCTCGAGCTTTTATATTGTCATAATTAACTTAACATATGTGGTTACCAATCAATATTATGATGATCACGCGCTCATGAGTATTCCTTTTGCCCTTTGTTATGCCATGAGTCGAACACACGCAAGGCCCCTGTATCTACTTTGCTCTCTCGGCTCTTTCATTGCTCTGCACAAATATTGAAAGGTTAGCTAGCATTGTCGGAATCAGTTTATCCCATATGTCTGGTGTCAGTGCAGGTAACATAGTACAAATAAGCAACAACTACTACAATACAATACAAGTGCATATGCATACAACGCTTGGTAGAGTGTTCAGGCTACGAAGCACCGCACAAAGAGAAGACGTCTTCTATCGCTTTCGAAAGGAAGTTTTCACAGCCAAAAAACTTTCAGTTTATCACCTTTGTAGCTGATATTGATTAGCCTCGTAAAGACTGTGTTCTTAAATGTACTAAAAAAATATCACTAATAATATCACTAATGTATCACTAATGTATATAATATAACTAATGTGATATTGACACATTTTCGGTACACATTTTCAACTGTCCATGTTTTACTACTTGGTGTTTGTATCAAAATTAAGCCCAACATAAAGCAAGACAAGTCTTATGTATGCCTCATAAATGTTTATCCATTTTACTTTACTGTGGAATTAATTGTTATCGGAATTAATTAAACTTATTTGTTTACTAAGTATAGGTAACATACGACAAATCAACATGACTATTCAATATGGCTTTGTTCCATGAGCAGTTCGCTTGGCTGATTTACTCTCTCGGGCCTCTCATTGTTTCACACAAATATTCAAAAAAAATTTTACGTCTGCGGTGTATTTCTCCTCTGTTTCTCTTACATATTTTACTTTTATCTCTGTCGTAGAACGCTTCGTCCCGGAGTCGAAATATTGCAATATTTTACTACCAAGGCGCCCTTTCAGGTATGCAATACCACAACAGATGATATTCTCGATTCATAGGTTATTCGTCCCATGCAAAGTAAGTTTAAAGGGTTACGCTAAATGAGATTTGTTAAATTAAACGACTCGCATACAACAAGTCAATCGTTCTCACTTTCTCCCTACGAAAGTCTTGCAAAGTAGCATAACGGAGAGCATCATATGCTCTGCCGTTTTATATATTTTTAGATTCAATGAAATAAAATGTAATTTTAATTGACTAAAACATGAATTATAAGCAGCATGCTACAACAAAAGTATCCTCTCTCCGATAAGCACCCGAAACATCCACTACACACACACACTCACCTGACATGACGCGAATGTTTTAAAACTGCCAAAATAACAATAGAAACATATTAAAAGGTAAAACTAAATTAAATTTTTCCCAAAGTCGCAAGACAAATATTTGTGCAGATTTTATTATGAAAACAAAAATTTGTGGGTCACAGGAAAACGTCAAGTGAAAAATGTGCTGGATCAAAGGAATGGCGTTCACAGAAAAAAAAAACTTACAAACTTACAAGTATTCGCATGTGTTGCATACTAGGTGTACATGTTGCGAAAGCAACTAGTGGATGGTTCGCTTTGTCCTTGTACCTTTCAAATACAGACACACATTCACGAACAACAATAACCACAAAAATTCACAGCAAATCGAATATGCAAACACAAAGGGCAAAAAACATTTTACTCCAACTCTACTTATTGGCTAGTCTCAAAATAAGACCAGAGCAACTGTTAAAATCGGCTATGTCGCATTTGTAATGCCTTTCGCTTTACTAGCCTGGAAAGCCTAAAATCTTGAAATTGTCAGGTTTCGTGTATATGAACCTAAAATAACGTTTGCAATGGCTCTTCCAAGAACTTTTAGTTGACCCATGGCTTTACATGGATGCCTTACGTTCAAACCTAAAATAAAGACTGTTTACATTACAGCTTGGCGGCTAAAAAATGTATATATACAAAGTTGGAAGTATGTTTGTTTGTTTGTCCTTTGTGGACGCCGAAACCGCTGGACCGATTTTGATGATATTTTCAGGAAACCTTTAAAATATTTTTAGATTTTAGATTTTTATTTAAAATATATTTAGATGGTTACTGTGAAGTTTGGAATGGTGGAATTCACTAAAAATTAAGACCAGCTCAATTTTCCTATGCTTATAAAACTGTCAAATCCAAATAAAACACAAAAACAAAGCAGCCTTTGAGAATTGAGTTTGCCGGCAATGCTGCTCAAACTGTGAAAAGACGAAATGTTCAAATATTCGAATGAAAAAAAAAAGAAGAATACGACATGGATAAGAGGTACACACACCCCTTACCAATCGGTTTGACCGTAAAAAATTTTCGCGAAATTGTAGGCCTCTATAATATTTAAAAACTTAGAGATTACTTTTCATACAGATACACTTTATTTGGTATCCTATGTATACTTTATTGTATTACAAACTTTATTTATGTAGAGTATTCAGCAAACAGTGCTCTTTCCGACTGCCACTTGTACCGGTCGATGATTCATAGACTGGACGAGCTGATTTTTTCGGCAAGCTCGAGTTCTCTTATTTGTTCGCGTTACGTTGGAAGATACTGAGTGGCGAACCTTGCGCTTGCTTCGAAGATGACAACGTGTTATCACAGTGGGTTGAAACAAACAAATATTACATTTTATATGCATACTAGACGATAGCCGGCGCGTTGCTACCTCTTGGCATACTCAGCGAGTGGTGTGTTGTATCCCGGCGCCGTGTGTTTTCGTTCTCACCGTCTTCCCTTTCTCGCTCAATCTCTCGGACACTATCGGACCTCTAAAATTGTAGCCATCTATTCTTTACTTTAGCATACTTTTCTATCCTTTACTTCTTTTGTATGAGATTATATAAAATTTTTAATGTAAAAAACTTGACTTCTATGAAGGTTACATAATGAATGAACCTATTTCAATGAAGGTTACATAAAAACTTTCGTCAGTCTTGGAAGAATATATATTCCTAATTTCATACCGATCGGTTGACTTAGTACAGCGTGATACTCAAGCATAGGGACAAAGAAAGTTATGTACAAGCTGTCCCCGACAGATGTTGTCCTGTCCAAACAAAACACATGTAAAGAATGAAGAGCATATCACAAAAATTAAAAAATCTCTTACTCTTCTCATTTTCTCTTTACAAACAGCACACACGTACCAAGAGAGAAGTGTAAAAAGAAGCAAAGCATGTAACGTTTTCGTACATTTTGTGCTTGCTCGTGAGCACGGCTTAATAAATAAATTAAGTAATTAAAAAAATAATTTGTAGTGGATCGAATTGTGAATCTAAACCATTCTCGAATCCACTTGAAAGCACACAAGAAATTTCATCAAAATCGGTACAGCCGTTTAGGAGGAGTTCACTCACATACACACGTACAGAAGACTCTTATATATAAAGATGCACCGAAAAAAATGTTTGCGAAATTTCAGGCCTATATAATATTTAAAAACTTGGGGATTACTTTTCATACATATACATTTTATTTGGTCTCCTATGTCTCCTTCATTGTATTACAAACTTTATTTATTTAGAATATTCAGTAGATATTGCTCTTTCCGACTGCCACTTGTTCCGGTCGATGATTCATAGCCTGGCCGAGCAGCCAAAGATTGTGTTGATTTTTTGAACGCTTCAAAAGACGTCTCCGTATGCTGCGTGAAAGATGGGCAATATTCGTAGTTAACGATGGACAGTACTTTGAATATATATAGAAAAGAAATTTAACATTTTTGATAGCGTGCCCGATATGACCTCTAAAACCCCTAGCATATCTTAAATTGTGTTATTAATACTTTAATTAGGTTGTCATGCAGGACACATACTTTTGACTTTTGGAAGCTCTATACGAGACAGCACTCAGTAGCCAGTCACTTAACTACATAGGTACTCGTGTGGGAAGTAATGCTATGGTGGGAAGGGAAGGGAAGTCATCCAATTATAGGGTACAACATCAAACTCTAACATAGAAATAATCCACCGCTTCCAATCGAAGCTTCTGAGGAACATAGTGGGTGCTCCTTTCTACTTACCAAATTAGGTGTTACACAGAGACCTTCGGTTGCCACTTGTAAAAGAAGAAGTAAAACGGTTCGGTGAGTTACATACGACCAGACTGGAGAATCACCCCAAAGCAAGCGAGCTTTGGGCCTGCTCGACAATAGTCTTCAAACCAGAAGGATACGAAGAGAGCATCCCACATTGGGAGAAATGTCGATCTGGCGGCGCTTTATCAATAACTTAGCAAAAAAAGAACTATACCTTAATATGCAATTTTTTATATATTATATTTTATATATATATCTATTTTGGTTTTTTTTTTAATGTTTTAATAACAATATTCTTTTATAATAAAATTTCCTTTTTTCACTAAATAAAAAAAATTATAATAATTTTATTAAAAGATTCCGAGTCATTATTTCGAGTCAGAACTGTGGGATATTGGACTGTCAGTTAACTTATTCAGAAGTTGTTTGACCTCATCATCTATTTTGATGTACTTCTTAGAGCACTTTTATGTACTTTTTGAGTTTGATGTTATAAAAGGGTCCGAAGAAACCAATAAGGCATGTATCAAGTCCTCCATAGTATTTAGTCTCGAAGTTTTACTAGTGTGATTCAGTCGATTATTACGGAAGTGTCTGGTTCATGCTTCAAGCGCCTCTTTCACCGTTATTCCGATTGATAGCGAAACATTTTCAATAATATCTGCCCCATGTATTAAAACTTTGTGAATGGTCGGGGGCATATAAAACCAAGGATATTCAGCTACAAATATTTCTGCAGTTTTCCACGCATGTATGTGGAAAGCTGTCACTTGTACTGCGTACCCACAAGCCATTGTGCGCTTAATCTTTTAATTATTTCCAATTATACGCCAGTTATAATGGAAACTAAGGTCTGTTACTGGAAAAACATTCTTGCAGTTTTTCGTAGTTTGTGTTTCCTCCACCCACCATTGGAATGTCCACCAAGATACTCATTTGCTTTCTTAATTCATATTGTATTATTGTTTTTCGTGCTTCAATAATTTCTTTATCCTTTCCGCGAACCTTCCACTTTTTTATTGGCAATCTGTAGGCGATATAAATAATGCACCCGAAACACGTATCCATGGAGTTTGGATAGTCCAAACTCATATAAATGTTCCTGTGGCTGTCTCAACTGAATCAAGTTCAGATCGGAGTCGAACCACAAAGATAGTGACCATGACTCTGCAATGGCATTCAACACTTTTCCATCGATTATTGCCACCATATTGATTCATTTTAATTAGAATGCTTTGTGCAGGCTCCATCTAAAGTGCTGAAGCTTTCTCAGGTATATAGGGAATAGGAGCTTTCGCACCTAAGTCACTAACTTTAAGCATTCTTGAAATTTCATCTGAATCAGAGCCCAACTTTAAAATAGACTAACGCGCGTTGCTACCATTAGCTCTTCTTGCGAGGCTTTACCCATGATAGATGCAACTTATTTAATACATACCTTGTACTTTCGAAAAAAAATATTCAATTCAAGAATGAAAAAAATAAAGTTTTTGTCTAAAATCACTATTCACTTCAAAAAGGCGCAAAAATATTTGAAGCATTTGCTAAAACATATCCTAACTTTGAAATCTTAGAGCTTGGCGAATATTAACAGTAAAAGAAAATAAAAAATATGCAAAAAATCGGTTGGTTTATCGACTATCGAAAATCAAAAAGTTTTGGCGAGATTCGAAAAATAAAAATTTGGCCAAATCGCCGCCAGATCGACATTTATCCCACTGTGCATCCGCTTAAACTACCCTTTCGTTTTCCATCAATCTAACTTATACTGATGTCTGATTATCACTCATTCATATATTTGAGCACATCATGTATTTGGTGTTATATGTACTTTATTTTCCTGTATAAATATATATACTGAACGACAGTTGTAAATAAGAAAAGAATTATTAAGTTGAAGAAAAAAAATATGGTTTACAAAATACACGAAAAAGACGTCCAAACGAGAGAGGCATAATGTGGCCACCATTATTAGCGTTACCCATTAGACGGCGCTAGTAAAATAAGTAATTTTTATTTATTACTGATTATCCTCGTTAGGTCATAACGAGGATAGGATAAAGTTGTCAATTTATTGAATTGTCATCGGTCCTAAATAGGTGCGCAGTTTCAGTTTAATCTGACGTTTTGAAGTGGGTGAAAATCTCGTTCAAAGATTTGGCTACAAATTTCAAATTACAAACAATCAGGTGAAACTTATATATAGCATGTAAAAAAAAGACAAATCTTTTTTTTGTACTTGGCGCACCCACAAATGTTAATTTCCAAAAAAATTTCCAACTTGATTTGACTTATACTGGTGTAACCTTTTCCGGGGTCTACACCTAGCCAAGTTGACTGCAGCTGTACGCTCATGTGGTAAATCACACTTCATAAAATGACAAGTCCCACAGAAATGTTATGAATAGAAAATATTTGCACAACAAAATCATTAAAATAATATATAAAATACTCTTTATGCAAAATATAAAATCCTCTTATAACACTGGCATTTCTAACCTTAACTAAGTAAGACCACACGCTACCTTACCTAATCTTAATAAAATTTTAGATATTATGTAATATTGTAATTTGGGAATGCATACATATAAATGAAAAATATTCTATATCAAAACTTAAATTCGAGCCCACAAAAAATAATAAATAAATAAATAATTAAATAAAAAAGACTAACAAAAGTCAAAAAGAATTATTAAAGCTACACAAAACTGTTTAGTTGAAGCCCAACACTTGAGTCCAACTGTAGCACGCGAGCTGGATTAGAAAACTCAAAACGCATTTGAAAAGTGAAACTGGCAAAACGGAAAATGACAAACGGAAAAACTTTACGAAAAATTCGACAAACTTAAGAGAAATTTGCCGCATTTTGTCATTTCCAGGCATTGGAAATGTTTAGGGAAATTTTCTCTTCAACTTTTGAAATTGAAACGAAAGCACTGATTTAACGGTGAATATAACAGGCGCTGACGGAAGGCGACATACTTGTATGAACAAAAGAACGTATAGTAGGGTAGCAGGCGTCTAAACGAAAACACATGGTGAAATGGCTCAGCGGCAAGATGAAAGGAGAAGTGGCCGGTGAGACAAGCAACAAATGCTTGCCTCAATTTCAGCCAAATTGCTATGCTCGGTGTTGTCAAAATTGTCTGGAAATGGTTTTCGGTTGTGTTAGAATTGTCAGCGTTTTTCAAGTGACCCTTAGACCTTGTTGTAATAAAAATATATTTCTGCGATTTTCTCGTTGAAATATATATAGTGTTTGACTCTTTGGTGGCATTTCGTATCCTTCATTTTCATATTTGAACATTTTGACTTTGTTGAGTCTGAGCAGCACTGCCGGCAAACTCAATCCTCAGATGTTACTTGTTTTTGTGTGTTATTTGTATCGGTTGAGTTTGAGAAGCATCTGAAAATTGAGTTGGTCTTAATATTTAGCGAATTCGACGATTTTTACACGCCAAACTCGCCAAACTTCACAGGAATCATCTAAAGACTATTCTAGAGGCTCCCTGAAAATTTCATCAAAATCGATCGAGCGGTTTCGGCGTCCATAATGGATAAATAAATAAATAAACGCACAAACAAAAAAACAACCATACCTCCAACTTTATACATAAAACGGTTGACTTCACATTACAAAATAAAAAAAATCCCATCCGTAAACTTTTTTTTTTTCAGTAAATATGGAATCGATCCAGACGATGGTCGCAGCGGTAGAGGCAGCCAATCCAACGAAATGCCTGAGTTACATGACAGTGATGACTTTCTTGGAAGTGGCCGTTCATGCGGTTATGTTTCTGTGAACATTTATTCTGCTGGACGTGTATTTATGGATGGATGTCTACGCAAGGTCACCGAGTAAAGTGCCCGGTAGGCTTTTCGAGAATTGGATCATACACTCTAATTGCCGTGAAGCGATCTCGATAATATACTTTTTTGAACGTACGAGCTTAGAGGGAATACCTCGTCCTTATCACTGTTCTAGTATTCATCAACAACTCTAGCGCGGCACCTCTTACAGTAATGGGTGGATAATAACTTCGATCAGACCACCGCCATTATCCATGTTACTGTGTGAATTAGAAAATTTCGGCCACTGCCGTTGCCACGTGTTAAACCACTTCCGGAACAATTACTGCCAAGACAAGAAACTCACCATATGTCGACTATTCATCTGGATGGATTCACTTTTCAACGATTCCTCATTTTGCTTATTATATTCTGAGTGCTGAAAATTCTACTTGAGTCGACTTCAGAGGTTTTATCATTAAATGTAAAAAATAAATGTTATTGAGACTATATTCAATCCGTACTTTTTTCTACTGACAATTTCGGAAAGAGAAATAACAAAAACACAATAATCTTTAAAATGTCAAAAAATTAAGTATGGCACTTCGTTCTATAGCGCAAATGTGTTGTTTAAAAAATATATTATTATTAAAAACGGTTTGGTATAGCGTCAGGAAAGCGATAAACCACTTTTCATAAAATCAATTTTATATAATAACTATTCAGATTCTAAGGATACTAAAACGCTATACAGTCTAACTTTCCTATAACGAACTTCTATATAACGAAGCTCTCCCTATTAGGGCACAGCTTTTTCCATATACCGAAATGATTTATTGGTCCCGTAAGGACCAGTATGTACCAAGTATGACTTTATTAAAAAAACTAAATGTAATCCAATGTTTTAGGAATCCACGAATTTAGGAACACAGTATGACAGTTGGATATGAACCGCACAAACGAATGGACGACGGTGTAGAGGAACAATTTTATACAGTTAATTTATGGGTATATTTACTCTATACTTCACTACGCACAATTATAATATGACACATCAGGCGGTCATGCCTTACAACGCTCATTTTATCCAATATCATACAACATCCCCAACCAACAAAAGCTAATTCGAACGTGATAAGGGCATTGAAAGCGGTTCAAATTACTGACTATACTCGTATATGTATTAGCCCGTATGCTGAGAATGCGCCCACTAATATAAATGAATTAGTTCCTGCGCCCACCACAAAGCCACTGCAAATCGAAGCCAACTAATTGCTGCAAATCAAATTGAAACCCAAGTATCCCGGTGAACGGCTGCTGCAAGGGGCCAAATACAATTAAATTTCAAAGTCAATTTGAATTTGTGCAAATTACGTAAACGAGATTTCTCTCAACAGCTAACAGACGTGACATGGCTTAGGGCGTATCAGAGGGATGCTGAAGCAACATTGTATATTGTTCCGATTTTTTGTGTGTTTAAACAAAAAGTGAAAAGCAGAACTATTAATTATAGACACGGCATAAAAAACTACCCTTAGATATGGGTAAATTCCCCTAACGCAGTGTTGGCTACGACGTGGTGTAACGGTGACGGTGGAAAATTTATGAGCCGCCATTAGGCGACGTTACTTGAAGTGCAGACGGCGATAAACTATTTTTGTTGTTGGTTGCTCGTATTGTTGTGTTTATGATAAGCTTACCAAAGGCTTTTATGTGTGTTGGCCGGAAACAGGATGGTTTTACATACCTCGTGCAAGTAATAAGCGTTAAGTCGAATTTTATAGAAGAAGGTTGGACTTCTAATTGTAGTTATGGTAAAATGGTTTAGATGCCAAAATCTGATTTCAGTAAATTTTTTTTCCTTTTGTAATTCCAATTCGAGTCTTTATTATAAATCGATAATGCACTTTGCTAGCTTTCTCTCTCCGTGTAGCATAAACCTTCAACCGTACACACTGCGAATTCTGCTAAAAAACATTCTTAAAACGCTACTAGGTAGGTCGTTCATTGAGACTTTAAATTTAGTAAGGTCTGCCCATACCAGAACGCTACTAGGTAGGTCGTTCATTGAGCCTTTAAATTTAGTAAGGTCTTTCCATACCAGACACCAACACCCTATAGCTATTGTAAATATTTACAACTTCAAATTAAGTTTCTTCTGTTTATTTATTTATTTATTATTTCATTAGCTTGGCAAGAAGATTAAAAAAAAACCCAATAACCTCATTCCTCCTGGCCCTTCTATGTTGACCGCGTTGTGCGATTTTTGGTAAGGCAAAGTCTTATGAGTTCCCTCACCAACATGCTCTTGTTTATTTCTTTCTCTTCATTCGCTCGCCAACTACTTATTTTATGACATACAAATGAACGTACATACAAAATTTAATACAGTAGATTCGCGTTAACTTGAGCACCAAAAAACCAAGGCTGTTCAAGAAGTTATTGAGGTTTTCAAGTTCCTGGATATACTATATGCGTAAATTAATATTTTATAAAAGAGTTTAGTTACTGAAACATTTTATGATGTGTTTTAATTATGGAGAAACAGAAAACAAACGTCAGCTTCTTGAGTTAGTCGGCTATTACATGGGCGTATATTGACATTAAGTTCGTCTAGGGTCCTTGGCTTGTTGCTGTAAGCGTTTGACTTGCAGTAGAAACAAAGGAACAAAAAGTCCGGCGGCCAAATTAGGCGAGGTGCCTTTTCAATAGTTTGGGGGTTTTCAATAATTTGTTCTACTTTTCACAATTGAGAAGTTATTTTGAATGTACAGCTGAACAATTCAGCGTTTCGATTGGTGTGTACTACTCCATAGCTAATTTCCTACGATTGACGCTTCAAACACGTGCTCTCATTGGTCTTGTCGAAGTTATAGTGTTACGAGATGGGTCTATCTAATAGGACCTTATATATATAAAACAGAAAATTATCCAAAAAACAAAAAAGGAAAAACTATAGAGCAAATTTGTTTTTTTTTCATCGCAGTAGCCTCAGATCAGCAGTTCAATTTATTTTGGGACATTTTCACAAAAGTATGTTAGTACTTTCAGTGGATATACGGAATAAAAACATTTAGTAATAAAAGTCTAAACTTTTATACAAATTTCGAAGATTCTTGAGGACTTTATACTTGTGTGTACGAAATTCATAGTTTAAAGTTGAAAAACAAGATGGGCTACTCTCCGACTGCTTGCGCTAACGCCTTCGTCATGGGTCTTAACGACCCGTTTCTTAAACCGCGCGAGAGATATATGTTGAAGCTGAGCATTATTCTCAAGTACCTCCAAATTTACAACAAGCTGAAGCCGGAACAAAAATACAAGTTTTTAATGTTTTGCCTGAAGAAATATGCAAATAGAGTGCGATCAGCGAAGAATGGCGATGGTTCGCGTAAGAACTCTGACGCTGGCGCCGCTCAGGACAAAAAGGTCTAATTGATACGACTAGTGCTGAATACCAAGCAGGTGAGTAAGCATTTGACTTTAGTTGATCTGATTGTATTGGTCCGTTTACTTCTTTTAAAGGGATCTGCACATTTGGGCTTGGGCTGCTGACATTCTAAGAGGCTACTTTAAATTTAACGTATTAAGAATTATAAATAAGAATGGGAAAATAATCAGTAAATAAATATGTACGACAATGGTCAGAGCAGTTACAAATGGATAAGTATTTAGTTTTGTTATAGTTTGTCACAAGTTTGATTGGCTTTCGCTCTCCTGTCTTAAGACGTTGACAAACAAGTGAACAGTGGTGCGGAAAGTGTTTCTGATTCAACAAATTTGCCAGCACAAAGAAATATCAAATTGGTTAAACCACCGCCAATATATGTTCAAGACGTCGAACAGTTTAGCGTTCTTAGCAATGCTCTAAAAAATTTAATTAAACATAATTACATTTTAAAAACGCTGCAGAATAATGAGGTGCGTATACAAGCAAAAGATTCTAACAGTTACTCCATAATTATTAAGATGCTGCAAGATTACAGAACGAAATACTACACGTTCAAACAGAAGGAAGACCGTGGATTTAAAGTAGTGCTCAGGAATATGCACCACGCCACTGACATTAATGAAAAAAAAAAATGAACTTCTCGACCTAGGGCATGAAGTCATAAACAACCATAATGAACAACAAAAAGTCACGAACAAACCGCTTCCATTATTCTTCATTGAATTGAAAAACAATAAAAACAACAAAGATATTTATAACATAACCCCACACTGCTCTGCACGAAAATCATTTTCGAGCCCCCACACCATAAACGCATAATATCGCAATGCTCAAATTGTCAAAAATACGGCCACACGAGAAATTTCTGCACCAGAGACCTGATCTGCGTCAAATGCACCGGTAAACACAAAACAATTAACTGCAAAATTGAAGTCAACGGTCAAATAAAATGTTTCATTGTGCGGTGCTGCACACACTGCAAACTACAAAGATTGTGAAATATATAGGGCACTGAAAATAAAAAGATTGCCATGCCTTAGAGAAAATAGCCATCAAGTTCCGGCTGAGACAGTAGCAGTAGCTCCAATCGAGACTCAAAGCTTAAACAAAATAAAGACCGGTATATCGTACGCACAAGTAAGTAAGGATAAGAATGACAACAATAATGGCGAAAAGAATATGAAGGAACAACTCACAAATTCAACCAATGAATACATAAGTAGACGCATTGACATAAAAACAATTGTTTCAACAAGTCACAAATATGATAAACTTCATAACAATTCTCATATCGAAGACTGACAAACAAAATGGAAACTAAATTAAGGGTCATAACTTGGAATGCAAACGGACTGAAAAACCATATTGACGAACTACAAATACTTCTTCATGACAACAGCATTGATATAGCCCTAATCTCGGAGACACATTGCACAAATAAACACTGCATACAAGTTAGAGGGTACAAAGTGTATACCACAAAGCACCTCGATGGCACAGCGCACGGTGGAACAGCCATAATTATTAAGCAGTGCATAAAGCACGACGAGCTTGAGCCATATCAGCATAACTACATACAAGCGACGAACATTAAAATTAATGATCTCGTAGGACCACTCATAATATCTGCTGTATATAGCCCACCAAAGCATAATATTACAGACACAGAATATAAGAATTTCCACAAGTCTCTTGGACAACGCTTCATTGCAGCCGGTGATTACAACGCAAAACACACTATGTGGGGATCGAGGCTAACGAACAAAAAAGGCAAAAATCTCCTCAGCACTATGCAGTTCACTTGAGAAACTCTAAACACTGACGATAGATTTTTTCATCACAAAGAACCTGGACATACGGAAATGTAAAATCTTATCACGATTCGAACTCTCGTCAGACCACATCCCTATAGAATTAATATATGACTCGCACGTCACGCCTACACATGCAAACAGACTTCTGTACAACCACAGAACTGACTGGAATACTTAGAAGGAATACATTGACTTTAATTTAATGACCGACATCCCTCTTAAATCATATGAGGACATCCAGTCAGCGATATTATTCCTGAATGACACCATTATGAAAGCAGTCATACAATCGACACCAAAAAAAGAAGCAGCAAAATTGGACATTCTACACACAACCTCAACTACGATGACTATTAAATGAAAAATGTAAACCACGGAAAACCTGATCAACCACAAGATCTCCTGACACAAAAGACAGTACAACAAGGCAACTAAAGAGGTAAAAAAATGATTCAGGTATTAAAAAACAAACAATTAACATAATATTTCAAGAGCTTAACACCCACGAGTCAAACGGACTACTTTTTATGGAAAGGTACTAAAGGGTGGACAAATAAAAGTAATCATCAGGCTCCTCTAAAAATGGAAAACGGGTTATGGTCAAAGACGAACTTGGACAAAGCTAAAGTATTAGAGGACTATTTCGAAAGGGTTTTTACTGAAGTCGCCACCAACTCAGATGATCCACAACTGAACACAGATATTAGAAGAGGTTCAGTACATATAAAACATGAAAAGACCACCATAGGAGAAATAAGAAAATGCATTAATAATGACATAAAGGAAAAAAAGCCCCATGGATATGACAAAATAAATGGGAAACTCTTGAGAGAACTACCTGTAAAAGCTATAGAATATCTAAGAAACATCTTTAATGCTATGTTCAGACTAAACTATTTTCCGAGAGTCTGGGAAGTAGCTGAGATTATTGCCATCCCGAAACCAGGCAAAGACGCATCAAAAGCAGAGTCTTATAGACCAACCAGTCTACTCCCTGTAATCTCAAAAATCTTCGAAAAGATACGAAGAAGTCGACTATTGCCAATAATAGAACGCAGGTACATCATTCCAAATCACCAATTTGGTTTCCGAAGAAGTCACTCAACGATACAACAAGTGCACAGAGTTACGCACAAAATTCTAAATGACATTGAGGATAATAAATTTTGTATTGGACTCTTCTTGGACGTGGAAAAAGCTTTAGACAAGGTTTGGCATAACGGACTCAAAGGAAAACTTAACAATATATTCCCTCAAAACGTAGTACATCTATTAACATCATATATCACAGGTAGATACTTCTTAGTTAAATACTCAGACGAATACTCAACCCTTAGAGAAATAAATTCAGGAGTTCCACAGGGAAGTGTGCTAGGACCTTTATTATATACCCTATACACAGCAGACATACCATTTCCCACTCACAATTCGTCGATGATTGCAACTTTCGCCGATGACACAATACTCCTAAGTGCTCATAAAAACATTAATACTGCAACATCCATGTTGCAAGTAGACTTTAATATAATAATTGTAAATTGGTGTTATCTTTAATTGTTTATTTATTGTTAAAATACATGTATTGTTAAATTGCAGTCACAACACGACTTTACAAACTGATTGTAAAATTTAAATTTATCCACTTGTCCTAAATATTAATCTGTACAATAGTCGATTTATTTTTCATTAATAGACAATGTACTCTTCTTTTTTTTGGGGGGGGGGGGGGGGGGGAAATTTTTTTTTGTTGATGTGTGTGGGGAGGATTGCTTCTAAAGAAAGCCGGATTGCCGCATTAAGTAGGGGTTTTCGTTTATTAAGGGTAAATTTTGGCGTGTGTCCATATATGAATAGGGAATAATCAATTTTTCGGATTAATGTGGATTTGGTTATGTTTAAGTGTGTGTGTGTGTTGCAGTTGAATTTCTTGCTGGCCAAGCATTTTATTATATTGAGTTTTTGATTTAAGGCAGGTTTAAGTGTTTTGATGTGTGTGTCCCACTTGTACTTGTTGGTAATGGTTAGGCCGAAGATTCTTAATGCGGAGGTTGCATGTTGTTGCTTGAGATATTGCACGTGAAATTGTGTTTGTGGCATATATGTAAGTATTGGCATTTTTGCAATAATAAGGATGCACCCGAGTAGGTGCACCAGCTTTGTATATTTTCAAAACGGTGTCCAAGTTGTAACTGATATTTTTGTTTCTATTGAAATTGATAATTAGAAAGAAGTCGTCTGCAAACGCACTGAAGTGGATTTCTTTGTGTAAGCTAATTATAGTGGCTAGTTTGTTATAGGCTATAAGAAACAGTATAACGGATATTGGTGATCCCTGTGGGATGCCGTTTTCAAGTTGGTACTTCTTAGAGGTTTGATTCCCATCTCGTACTGTGATTTTCCTTTTTGTCATAAAGTTTTGTGTGTAGTTGATAATTTTTGGCGCAATCTTCCAGCAGAGTAATTGGTCTATGATGGTGTGACCATCGACTCTATCGAACGCCCTTGAGAAGTCAAGAGTGATGAGAGAGCTGTGTTTTTTGGCAGATAACGATCGGGTTATGAGAAGGTCTGCGAAAAGCAGATTTTCTGCAATCGATTTGCAGCGATTAAATCCGAATTGGTTGGAATGAATCATATTGTTCTTTGTTAAGAACCACCATACTCTTTCTGAGATGATTTTGTCTAATGTTTTCGCTAGGCAGTAGTTTAAGTAGATGGGTTGATATGATGTTATTTCCGTTTTGTTTGCTTTTGGTTTTAATATGGGGATGATGAGGCTGGTTTTATACGATTGGGGTATGATGTTGTTGAAAATGTTGTTGATGGGTTGAATTATTCTATATTTTGTCGATTGTGAGCTGTTTTAGATCATGGGGTATGAGATTCTGTTAAGTCATGGGGTTGACCCTTTAAGTGATTGTAGAGCCGAGTTTAGTTCGATTAGGGTTATATCGTTTTCTAATGCTTGTGCAGTGTTTGTGGTTGTGTTTCGGTGTGTATTTGTCTTTTATGAATTGTGTGTCAAATTTTTTGTCTTTAGATAGGTTGGACCAGTGCTGTGCAAATAAGTCTGTTATTTGCGTTGGGTTTGTGTGAGTTGTGTTGTTGGGTGTGTCTGTGACGCAATGGATTGCTTTGTTGGAGTTGAGTCCGCAAAACCGTCTTATGTTGGCCCAAATTTTGGTGGTGGTTGGTTGTAAATGCGGTGGAAGCTTCTTTTTTGGATCGTATAAGTTCCCTACGGAACATGGCATTGAAGCGCCTGTAGTTGGTGATGTTTTCTTGAGTGATGTTGCGTTTGAGAGTTTTCCATGTATTGACTTTGTTTAATCGAAGTTATGTGAGCGTTTTGTTCCACCATGGAACTTTTCGTGGAAGTTTTTGGTTTTATGTTTGCGGTATGGAAAAGCGTGCGCCTTGCAAGATTATTTTGTTTAGGTTGAAGGCTTCTTTTTTTATATTCGAGCTCGTTGGAATTTTGTGGTTAATTTCATTAGATAGTTTTTGAAATAAACTCCAGTTGGCTTCTTTTGTTTTAAAATATTGGCGGCTAAAGTTGTTTAGAGAGTGATGGGGCAAAACTGTTATTAAAATTGGGAAATGATCACTCCTGCAAAGGTCGTCGAATTTTTCCTATTTTGTGTATGGGTACAGTTGAGGTGAGCAGAGGGATAAGTCTATGTTGGTGATGGTATTATGTGTTGTATAGTGGGTTGGGGCTTATCGTTGAAAATGATTAATTTGGATCGTTGAATATATTTTGATAAAATTTTTCCTTTTCTGTTATCTTGTGGGGAGCCCCAGGTGGAGTGTCAGCTGTTGAAGTCACCCAAAATGATCAAAGGGGTGTTGGAGTGGTGTGTTTTGAGTGAATTTTCTAGTTCCGTTGGAGAGAAATTTTTGGAGGGCTGAATGTATGCTGAGAAAACCACTATTTTTTGTTTGAATTGGATTTCTAAAGCTAATGTTTCTAAACTGTTGTTAATGGTAACATGTTATGGTAATGTTAATTCATTATGTTGGATTGATTCGTGTATCAAAATGGCGACTCCGCCAAACCTGTTGGTTGCTACAGTAGTAAGTAGGGTGTAGTTAATGGGTATAAGGATGTTATTGTTAGTTGTGTTGAATATATGTGTTTCTTGAAGTGTTATTATTTGTGAAGATTATTGTTTTATTATGGTTAGAAGTTCGCTGTAGTTCTTTGTATATCCTTTGATATTCCATTGGATAATTTTAAGAGACATTATAGTGGAGTAAAATTAAAGTTTAGTTTGGTAGGGGAAATGGTTTATTTAAGGTTTACTACAGTGAACGATGTGTTGTGGCAGAGGAGGGGGTGCCTCCGGTTGACTGACGGTGTGTCGTGGATAACGAAAGATCCCTGAAGTGTGCGACACACCGTCAGCCGAGGCAAATTGTTTTGGTTATTGTTATGTTATTATTCCATGATATCAGAACTGTCGTAGTCTTCTAATACAGCCTGAGACTTGAGTTTACCTTATTTAGTGTTGGAGCTTAATTGTCTTAGAGTTCGTTTCTGTGTATTGCACGGAAATATTTTTATTTTAGATTGGTGGTAAGATTTGTTACTTAGTTTAGCTGATAGAGATGTGGTTGGCTTAGGATCGGCGATGAGGTCACTTATGTCTTCGTAGGATATTTGATTTCATTTCTTTGTGGCTGTGTTAATGGTAGGTGTTAGTTGTGGGTTCTCGGAGCTTATTGGTTTTGGTTGTTTCAGTGTTGATGCATAGCTTTGCTGGTTGGTTGTGTGTGTGCGGTTATATATGTCGTAGGCCGCTTTGTTATCAACTTTTTGATTTATTTTTATTGCGATTATTTCATGTTGTTTGTTTTAGACTGGGCATTTTTTGTCGATGGATGGGTGGTTGTTGTTTGTGATTTTGTTTATGTTGCAATTTATGCATTCGGGTTCGTTTTTGCAACTTCATTGACGTCTCTGTTTACGTGGTCTTTCTTTATACACTTTATGCAGGCTTTTTCATGCCAAATACCTTGTACGTGTGTGCAAACCGCAAGCAGTTGTTGCACCACATCGGTGTGGAAATGTATGGTCGAATGTTCGTTTTTTCGTTGTCAATCATAATGTACTCTGGCAGTGTGACGGAAGAGAAAGTTAGAATAAGAAAGCTCGTCTCTCTTAAGTTGCGATCTGTTTTTTCCATTATTTTTCGTACTTCGCAGACGTTTTGGCTCTCCAATTCGCATTTGATTTCTTCTTCTGAAACCTCTCTTAAGTCGTTTGAGTAAATGACTACCTTGCTGTAGTTTAGTGAACGGTTTTCGGTAACGGTAGCTGCAATTTCAGCGGTAAATAGCTTCATTTTCATTAATTTTCTTGTTTGGGCTACATCTTCGGTTTTAACGAGTAGTGGTGCATTTCGTACCTTCTTGCATGACTCCACTTCGCCGCCACAGTTGTAGTCTATGACTTTTTTCGTTCTCGTCGTTTCGGGAAATTAACATATATTTACTGCGTGTTTGCTTGTGTAGGCTGTTGCGGCTTCTGTCTAACAGATCCATGCCGTTGCTGCGTTGACGATCGTGGTGGTCAGAGAGCGGTGTGCAATTGCAATGCAGTGGAGCTTTAGATGATAGTGACCGTACGCATTGACAGTCGGTTGAAGACTGTGTGAGTTGTTTTGTTAATTTTTGTATATACAATTTAATTGGAGTTGTTCTAATAATAACAGAAAAATTAAATATAAAGGAAAAAAAAATACATAATGTATACGCAATGAAAGGAAAGTCAGAGAAACCCGATCATTTTTTTCTTCCGTGCCGAATATAAGGAGAGATAAAGAACGGCGTATGCCCTTTACTCGCACTCGTAACAAGAAAGCGTCGCTACGTGTTTTGAATTTTTCTGCGTTCGGTGGTTGTTTTCTAGGTCAAGTAAGCACTCTTATTGCTATGGATTTTTCAAATTAAATTTTGTTTTGTCTCGCGAAGTAGTCGAAGTCAGACAAAACAATCGTGCCATTGGAAAGTGTGTTGTTTATCGTGGGTAAATAAAATTTGTTATTCGTTTCCTTGCGTGCGACGCTACATATTGCACTCATCGTGAACAAATTTTTTAATCACGTAAGAGAAATTGTTGTTGTGTGTGTAACCCGTGGGAGTTTTTTAGGTAACGCAGGCGTGCTGATATGAGCTCGTTTGTGTTTTTTGGTGTATAAAAATTGTATTAGTGAGGGCCACGTAGGATATTAACAAGATATAAATAGCAATGGCTCTACAGGCGGCACCCACAATGTCACCATTTAGAGTGGGTTCGGTGTGACCAGCAAAATTGGACATAATGCAAAACCTTATCTTGTGTCACTTATATTATTTTTTTATTATTCAACAGAGGGGCAGACTCTGAATGAAGCTGCGGAGAAATTGTCCAGGTACCTGTATAGATTCCACTCATGGGCCAGGCGCTGGAATAAAGCCATAAACTCTGAGAAATCAGCTCACTGCACCTTCACATAAGGCAAGGCGTCTGTCGGGTTGTGACTTACAACACAAGCATCATCCCGCAAATGGAGCAAATCCGGTATCTCGGTTTGATCCTGTATAAGCGTCTTACCTGTCGTGCAGACATTAAGGTAGTTACAGCGCGCTGCTACCAAAAGCTCAAAAAACTGGAGTGGCTCCTCCGCCCATCGAATAAGTTATCTTTAACTAATAAAAGGTTCATTTATCTGCAAGTGGTGGCACCTGCTTGGCGCTACGCCATAAAAATTTGGGGCACTACTGCTGCCTACAACATCAGAAGAGTGCAGGCGTGTCAGAGCAAGGCTCTCAGAAGATTTACGGTCGCCCCTTGGTACGTTCGCAACACCACGCTGCATAGGGATCTTGCCGTGTCAACTGTTATGGAGGTGATTAATTCTTACAGCTCCCGCTATCACTACTTTTATCGC
Organism: Cacoxenus indagator; assembly: GCA_035041755.1. Taxonomy (NCBI): domain Eukaryota; kingdom Metazoa; phylum Arthropoda; class Insecta; order Diptera; family Drosophilidae; genus Cacoxenus; species Cacoxenus indagator. Next base: position 140,416 of record JAWNKX010000144.1, on the reverse strand, counting down.
ACCCAAATCCGCTGGCGTCCTCAATCACCCGTATCTCAACAAGGTGTACACTGAAGAGGCTACACCCGCATGATCTCGCCCTAAGAAGGATTCAGCCTTCTATATCATTGCCTTTTCCGCGCAATTTGCATCGTTTTTAATTTAGTATAGGTCAAATTGTATCACGTCATTATTTTTTTTAATCAAACAAATGTGTTATGGAGTTTACTGCGATACGTGTTATAATTTAATTATGGAAAAAAAAGTAAGTTATACTTATCTACTGCACTTTTATTTATATATGTGTATTTGTTTAAAGTTTGCTTATAAAATATATTGAATATTAAGGAAAAATTGGAAAACCTTAAACAATTTTAACTAACCTAGGAAGGAGTCAGTATTTAAGAGTACTAGAAAGTAAACAGTAAATTAAGTACTGAATATGACCACCATTGTGCAGTATGAGAATTCTTAATGTTAAAATTTGTTTTTGCACGTAATATTTGATCATGGATCACTTGGACGTTCGCTTCAAGGTGCAGCCTGGATGTTGATTAATAGAATGGAACGTTGAAATTCAATTTGAGTACTTTATTATATTTTTCCGTTATTTTACTAGTTTATTTAAATTTTATTCTTTATTTTATTTAAGAAAATATATATTGTGAAGTTATTTTTAATAAATAATTACTCACTATAATTGAGGCTCCCTGATTTAAGTATATCAGTGTTTTTGTTTGTTTCTTTACACTTCAGCTTACCTCGCACAACAGAAACATTAAACAGCGGATAGAAATGTACAAACACAGAAATAACGCCGAAAACGGCTTATTACGTATTTTGAAGATGTTCGAATTTTCCACACAAAATTTAAGGGAGAAATATAACCTCTATATCTTTTATACTCTTTGCAAACTAGCAAAGACTATACATACAATTCTCTCTTAAGATTTTGGTTTTTTTTATTATATCTCCGAGACCGATGATGGCTTATGTTATTCATCTGCTACTAACATCCACATCCCAGCGTAGGCCACTCTGTAGCAAATTTCACTATAAGAATTTCATTGTATTGAAGCTCAAATTCACCAGGCGAATAGAAATTTACAAGGTTGGTGCCGGTTCCGAAATCAAAGCAAGCACTGTTTTCGCTTCTTGCTGTGTCTTGCTGAATTTTTTGTTCTTGGCGCTAATTAGCGTGAAAAGGAATAAAAATGTATATAAATGTTGTCTTTGTTGCTTTAATTGACGTCACCCATTTTTATTTTGATTATATTGATATTGTTGAGGGAGTGATTAGAACACATTTGGAGCTATGTTTTAATGAATGGGGATTATGATTTTTGTTATTGCCATTTCCAGTTTTAGTAGGACTTTTAATGAATGAGGAATATTATTTTTGTTATTGATTTAAAATTCATTTTTTTGCGCTAGATATGTCGAAAAATTGAAGTTAGTTATGCTAACTTTACCTTTACTACCAATCAAATAGCAAAACTGGAAGTATCCCATGTGAAAACGAAATCAAATCAGCTGCGCTCCAGCGAATATAAGGAACGACAAAGAAAAAAACTTTGCCTTCGCCACGCATTAACAAAGCGTGTGACATGTGTTTATCGTTTTTTGCATAACATAAGGGAAGACAAAGAAAAAAGATATGCCTCGGTGTATGAATATTTTACACCTTACGTGCACAGAAATTTGAAAGAAAAAACACAGCATGCGTTCGGGACTTAACCTTGGTAGATTTTGTATGACAATGGAAAATAGATTTGTTGACTAGGGTGCGTGCAGGAATAAAAATTTATCTTTTTGCTTTGACTCTCTTCTATACCTTTCCTGCGAATTAGCAACTGTCTTTTTGTTCTTGTAATTGCTATCGCCATGTAACATGTGATATCGGACTTGTAGCACTCTCCAAATGCAGAATAACGATTCATCTTTCGTTCAATCCCTTCCAATCTTCTTTTAGCCATATGAAGACTGTGAGGCAGTGTTGGCGTCATTCGCTTCCCTAGTAATCCCGTTTCAAAACTGTTACCAATTCTATGTGTGGTTGTCTCTAGAATATACTTTGCATGCACATGCTTTCTGATTATGGCAGGGCAGCTGATACAATCGGCGGTGATTTATCAGAATCGCACTTTGTGCAATAGGCGACAGAACCCAATCTTGTTGTCACGGCGATTGGATTTCGTTTATCGATGACTTCGATAGGAACTCCTAGGGTGGCATGATCTACTCCTATCAGTACCTCGGTTATCAGTACCTCGCTTAATTGTAGTCTGCTATTTGCGTTGCTCGTTGATGAGTAAATACTTTTTTCTAAAAGACAGTGCAGGTTCTCCCAGATTTCGTACCGTCCGTTCTTCATCGCATACCACTGTTGCTTGTTGCTTGTAGATATTTCAAAACTCACACATCTGCAGTTTTCGGTGGGCGATTTGGCTTTTTCCCAGCGGTTCGCAATACTGCTTCTATTGTATTCCTTTAATGCATTTAACTTGTGGTTACCCGAACACTACGGAAACAGTGCTCCTTGTTGCCATCACTCACATGAATCACTATATCCTGCTTTGGTGGCGAACCTTTCACATTGGTGGTAGGTGGCAACAAACAGAGGACCCTAGCAATCGAGTTCAACCACTCTGAAAAGTCTTTGATTGTTGCAGATGGTTCTATTTTAACAGCATGTTGCGCCCATTCAAAACTGCTTACTCGGTGGCAGCTTCCTTACCATTTGTTCCAATTTGAAGACACCAGTAGCGCTACCGTGTTACATAGTTTTGTTGCACTAATGGCTGATATGTCGTGCAACTTTGTCATCTGATCCCGTACCAGTAATTCTGGACGACCGAACCTGAGTTTTAGCTCTTCCATAGCATTCGGCACATCCATGTTTAAATTAACTTGGTGGAGACTACCTCATGTGCTGCACCTTTAAGACATTTTTGCAAATACATTTTCGCGGTCTGTGTACTCAAACATTCTCGTGGTGTCTTCATAAATTGCATTAAATAAAGGCCATGTTTCGGGCGCACCAAAGTACACTGGCAAATCAAAAATATCTTTTCTTTTCCATTGAATTCCGTCGAACTTACGTATTCGATTAATGCATTTAACTTGGTGGTTACCCGAACACTACGGACTCATGTGCTGCACCTTGTTAGCCATCTCTCGCATGAATCACTATTTCCTGCTTTGGTCGGCGTACCTTTCACATTGGTGGTAGGTGGCTTCATACAGAGGACCCTAGCAATCGAGTTCAACCACTCTGAAAAGGCTTCGATTGTTGCAGATGGCGCTATTCCAACAGTCATGCTGCGCCCATTCAAAACTGCTTACTCGGTGGCAGCTTCCTTACCATTTGTTCCAATTTGAAGACTCCAGTAGCGCTACCGTGTTACATAGTTCTGTTGCACTAACTTTGGCTGATATGTCGTGCTACTTTGTCATCTGATCCCGTACCAGTCATTCTGGACGACCGAACCTGAGTTGCAGCTCTTCCATAGCATTCGGCACAGTCCATGTTTAAATTAACTTGGTGGCGACTTGACCTCATGTGCTGCACCTTCATTGCACATTTCCTGCAAATACATTTTCGCGGTCTGCGTACGCGAAACATTCTCGTGGTGTCTTCAATAATTTGCACTTAAGTAAAGGCCATGGCTCGGTGCGCACCAAAGTACACTGGCACATCAAAAGTTTGGCTCTTCTGTCTGCATATGAATTCCGTCGAACTTCCGTTCTGAGAACAACTTTGGTGATGGTGCTATTTATGGCATCATTTACGGTGGGCACCTTAAGGGCAAGTCATTTATGTCGCGCTTGACTTGTCGACATTCATTGCAAATTTCCTCAACTTCCTTGCGAAGCGAAAGAAGGCTGTCCAATATTTGACTTAGTGCCTGGCTGGTGGCATCAGCCCCATCAGTTTGGCCTTCTGTCTGCATATATTTTTTCCGTCGCAAATTATGACCATACAAATAGTATGGTCGTTTTTCAACTGTTTGTACGCGTGGCATCAAGCAGCGACCATTGACAACGACAAAATATTTTACAATCAGAGTTTCTTTAGATCACGAAGGACAATAACCGATAACTTAAAATTCCCTTGAGCATCGGTAATCGGACCCAAACGCCGCCGCAAGCGCCACAACAAAAGTGTTAAGACTTTTATAGCATTTTTCACGTTTTCGAAGTATTAAAACTTTTTTAAAGTTGGTAATTTTTATTTTAAATGTGTCGTTCAGTGCATTCGATTTTTCATGGGCGCGTTATTCACACTCCCACGTTGGGCGCAAATTAAATAATTATAATTTAATATTTATTATTTATTTTATTGAAATGCATTGCGAGCAGGACGTTGTATCTTGATTTGTTCCGAACAGATACTAAATCTAAGTTGCTTACGATTCTAACTTAATACTTCGCCCCCAAACCCTGATGTTGCTAACGAATGTCTGCTAGCCGGACACCAATCAGGCACATCTTCAGCTATTTCGGAGCTGCAGGCTTGATCGTGTTAACTTGTACACATTTTTTTTATTCATAATGTATACTCTTTGAGCATAAAAGCGAAACATTAATTTTTTGCGTAGTTTGGTCTCTGTCTTGCCCTAATATCCAAACCAAATAGTTTACACAATATGAATGTATACTCTTGGGAAGATACACTTCCTCATGCAATTACGCTCTCACACTCTTTACTAACAAATTACAAACACATTCAAGAAATGAAGAAGAAGCATAGCACAAAAACGTACAAGCACACACAAATCATTTTTGTGATATGCTTCTTCTTGAAAAATTAATATTTTGGACAAAAATTAAAACGAAAAAACCTCTTCCAAAGCGTTTCCTCAATATTTGTTTTGCATACAAACCTTCTTGCCCTCAAAAAGAAAACAAAAAAAAAACGACAAATAAGTTGACTTGGGCCACGTGATTAAGCTTTAAACGTATGGGACAAATTTATATAATTTATGTATATATAATATAATATAATATAATATAATATAATATAATATATTATAATATAATATAATATAATATAATATAATATAATATAATATAATATAATATAATATAATATAATATAATATAATATAATATAATATATTATAGTATACTAGAGTAGCCCGCCAGACGTTGTTCTGGCCGTATTAGCAAAGAAAGTAAAAATTCCATAAAAGTACAAAAATTGAGTATTTCAGAAAGAAATTTGGTTTATTGGTATTTTGCTGCATGGGTTGATTCTCGTCAGTGGAGCACCTTGTGTGATATACGACATTTTTCGTTTCGTTATCAAGCGCAAGACCAAATAAAGTGGTTTGTGAGTTAATTTTTTTTTGATTTTGAATTTGGCATACTTTCAACGTAACGCCCAAATTTTCTACAAGACCGGTAAAGAAAACCACGTTGCTTACGCACCGTCACGACAATACATCAATCAATGCTCTATAAGAGGAATCTACGGCAGCAACAATTCACAGCGAATTGTCCTTAACCTATGCTATTGAAAAGAACGAAAAACCAGTCAATTGCTTTAGAAATCAAGTTGTAATAGAAGAGCCTTTGACAGATTCATATCGGAATCTCATAATGTTTGGTGAAAAGAATACTCTCCTAGATACCATCAAAGGCATCGTAAACCCTAATGTAGTTAATGCCAATTACTGCATCCTACCAACGCTGGCTCAGATACAGCACGAACTAGTCGAGACTTTTCCATCTACCAGATTTTGTTATACTGAAATATTCGTTATTGACACATTCACAAAAGAAGAACAAAGAGATATTTTAGTCACCGAACATAACTGTGCCCATAGGGCAGCCCAAGAAAATGTAAAGCAAATCCTATTGGACCACTTCTTTCCGAAGATGTTCAGAATGGCGAACAATGTCGCGGCAAACACCAAAATTTGCGGAAAATCAAAATACGACAGACACCCAAAAAAAACAGATAATGGGGGAAATTCCTTCTTATGCGGGTAAAATTTTGCATGTAGACATACTTTCAACAGACAGACAACATTTCCTAACATGCATCGATAAATTTTCGAAATTTGACGTTGTCCACCCAATACCATCACGGACAATTTTGGATGTCAAGGCAAGAATTCTCCAGTTAATAAATATTTATCCAAATACAAGAACCATTAAGTCACTTCTTTTAAACCACTATGAGGTGCAAATCTCGAACGCACCACCTCTTCATACCACAACCAATGGGCAGGTTGAACGATTTCATAGCACGCTATTGGAAATCGCTCGTTGCCTAAAACTAGAAAGGAAAATTAACGATACAATCTTGCAGTCAACGATTGAGTATAACATAAGCGTCCATTCTGTAACGAATAAAAAACCTCTCGAGAAAATTCATTCGGCTCCTGCGGATTTCTAAGAAGAAATTAGAAACAAAGTTTAGAAGGCTCAGGAGGATCAGGTAATCATCCAGGGGAAAAGGTCGTCGTTAAGACCAATAGAGGGCTGGGAAACAAGCTCAAGCCTATGTGTAATGAGAAATTAGTAGAAGACGACTAGGTCACTATGGTACTTATTAACGGGAGGGTAGTACATAAGGAGAAGCTAAAATAGAAATAGTTAGTAAAATAAACCACAGACCGCCTTTCCCGTTTTTGGATCATACTAACACTGCTTTTCTTTGTAACGACTACGACGTCAAAAATGACTGACTTCACGCATGCAAAATACATCCCAATAATAGACGGAAACTCTGTAATTTGGAACAATGCTGGCTACTTACGACATACCACGGACCTAACTGCGTACGGGAAAACCATTAAAGAGATAACGACACTGATGGACCAATTAGAAAGGTCCTAGATTCTGACGCGACGCATTTATTTTTTTTATTTTTTTTATTTCCCATATGTCGTGTACATATGACTTTACATACATCATACATTTACATCATACAGGTAGCCGTCATAATTTGAAGACACCAGTAGCTCTACCGTGTTACACAGTTTGGTTGCACTAATGGCTGATATGTCGTGCAACTTTGTCATCTGATCTCGTACCAGTAATTCTGGACTTTACTTTTTATTAAGACTATTAGTACATAGTTTAAACGTTATTTTAGGGTTATAGCTAACTTATGTGAGCAGATCACAAAAGTTTTTCATTTCTGTAAAGATGTAGGGGAAAAAACCAAAATAGTAAAATAAAAAATGTTTTTCAATTAAATTAATACAATTATAGAACAAAATAAAGTAAAATAAACATAAATTAAATAAAAATGCAAAATACAAAAATAAACAACAAAAAAATTAATACAAAGAAAGAGGTATTGATATATGTGTTTTTCTTAGCTTCGAATTTATTCTACCAGATCCACTGGCATTGTCCTCTGTAACCTGCGTCTACGTTGAAGTTCCTTATTGGTTGACACCAACATTTGAGTGTTGGGTAAGTTTCGTCTGGTAGATACGACTTATTTTTGTAATCTCCTCTGCAACTGTTGGAATATTAAGATCACGATGCAGATCATCGTTAGTTATATACCACTCAGCCTTGGTGATCATACGAATGATTTTTGATTGTTGTCTTTGTATTATGTCTGTATTTGATTTTTTGGCCGTTCCATAAATTTGTGCTCCGTACGTCCAGATTGGTCTTATAATGGCTTTGTATATCAGTATTTTGTTTTCTAATGTTAATTTTAAATTGAGCAGCCAATATAATTGATTAATCCTCAGCTTGATTTGATACCGTTTTTAAGTATATGGTATTTCCAGTTGAGTTTGTTGTCAATATATTTTATTTATTTATGGACAGTTTAAATGCAATGTCAAATTACAGATAAACTTAAACAAAGCTATAGCATAGAGGCCTTAAGCTTAATTACTAATCTAGATATTAACAATAATAGTGATAATACTATTAGTTAAAAGACTTAGCAATATAATTAATAGTAATATTATATGTATGTGGGTATGTGCAATGTAGTAGAACTTATAAACTACTTTTATTAATAATATTTATATTTGATTTCATAATTGCCTTAATAAGTTGCATGATTTTAGGAAATTAATGAGCTTGGGTAAATTGTTTTTGGAAGGATTGAAGAGGATTTTAAGAGGGTCAAGGTGGCTAAGAGTTTTGATTCTATTTCTATGGAAGAATTGACAATCAGAGAGAACATGTTTTACTGAGATAGTTGTATTCGAGTTGCAGAATTTACAGATATTGGATGAAGAGTTGGAGTGGGTAAGATTGGTGTGGCCGAGACGTAGCCGAATGATTTTTGAGAGTAAACGACGAAGTATAGGCTGTTCAAGTAGTATTTGACCATAAATGGGGTTTTTTGGAGTGTTGTATAATGTGTAGTGGTTATTAGTGGAAGCAATGAGGGAGTTCAGTTCTATTTTAAAGTGCGTTTTAATGTGTTTTATGATATCAGTTATATTGTAGTTTTCTTGGAAAATTAGAGGGAATTTGAATGCATCTTTAGCAGCTTTATTTGCTTCTTCGTTGCCGGTGAAGTTGCAGCGGCCAGGGTTCCAGACAATTTTGATTTTTGGTGAATTTTTCGCAAGAGTCTGCCTGATTGTTATATGTAATATGATTGGTTGGAAATGAGTCGGTACAAATAGCAAAGAAGGTTTGTGCTTCTTTGGCCCTCTGCACTGCGTTGTGAATGGCTATGATTTCCGGTGAGAAAGACGAGCAGTAGTGGAGAAGGAGGAATTTATCATATGATCTATTCATTACAAAACTGAAGGAGGAACCGGAGTCCGACTTGGAACCGTCTGTGTATACGAATACATGGGAGTGTAGGGATTCTTTAAGGCGTAGGAATTATTTTTGGTAAATTACAGGTGGCGTGGAAGACTTCTGAAGTTGGTGAAGATAGGTATTGATGACAGAGGAGTGGAGAATTAGTGTGAAGGGTGGGGATGTGCCTTTGATTAAGGGTATTGGTTTGGTTGGAAGGTCAAAACTTCTGTAGTAAACTGTAGTAGCAGTGAGCTGTGGAGAGCAGGGGGAATTTTTGGTGCTGGATTTTTAGGTTTAGATATATTTTTGAGGGGTAATGCTAAAGGAGAGTCATTTGAGAGAAGTATTGGTTTAATTAGCATTGCTATCGAAAGCTGCTTACGGATTTCTATTGGCATTATTTGGGTTTCGAAAAGCATATTGTTTATAGGAGTAGATCTAAAAGCTCCTAGAGCAAATCTAATGGCTGAGTGGTAAATTACTTTTATCTTGTTTAAAAGGGAGGGTGGTGAGTTTCCATAGAGGTAAAGGAGGTAATCTATTTTTGACATAATCAAAAGTTTTATGACACTATAACATATAGTTATATAGGTTATAGGTTGCAGTTGTACTTGTAATTTGAGAGACATTTGATTATATTTATCCTGGAGTTGAGGGAGGTTAAAAGGTTTCGAATGTGATTTTGACGTCTGCATTCGGAGCTAGATGGGAAGAGATTTTGACTTGACAGGAATGCTTAATACAAATGTGCAAATAATTGCATTTTGAAACCGATGGAGTTGCACCCGAATAATCACACCAGGAAATGATATCTGCTATTAATGGATTTATGTTTATTGAGGTACACTTGTTTATTTGAGGTAATCAGCGGCGTAGGCGTGGAAGTCGAAATGTCTATGTTTAAGGTTTAATCTATTTAGTTTGTTGTATGCGATAAGGAACAGGATGACGGAGAGGGGTGAGCCTTGCGGAATGCCGTTGAATTGAGGAAGAACTGAAGAGAAGTGGTTGTTTGCATATACTACAATTTTTCTATTAGACATGAAGCTAGTGAACTAGTTGATGATTTTAGGGCCAATTTTCCATGAATGTAACTCATCTGTAACGGAGTGGATTCCTACCTTGTCAAACACTTTGGTGAAGTCAAGTGAGATGATCCAGAGGTGGTTTTTGGAGGAGAGAGCTGACGTGATCAGAAAATCTAGCGCCACTGGATTATCAGACACCGATTTGCCCCTCTTGAAGCCGGTTTGCGGACTGTTGATTAGTTTGTTTTGGGAAAACCACCCTAGACGGTTAGCAATTATTTTTTCTAGAGTTTTGGTGCAGCAAGAATTTAGCGAAATGGGATGGTAGCTATTGAGTTCAGTTTTGTCGGAGTTAGGTTTATTTATGGGGATGATTTTGCTCAGTTTATACTGTTGTGGGACGAATTTATTGAAGATATTATTATATTGGTCGAGGAGACGGGATGTGACTGCTGGGTGAAGATTATTTAGCATGGGGTAGGAGACTCTGTTTAAAATGGAGAATAGCGATTGAGCTAAAAATTTGAAAATTTTGTTTCCTCTGCGATTGTTTGCGGGCCAGCCCCATAAAGAGTGCCAGCTGTTAAAGTCTCCAGAGATTAACGAAGGAAGTGTGAGATTATCATATGTATTACGTAGGTTGTTAATAGAGAATGGTTTGTTTGGGGAAATGTATGAGCAGATAAAGTTTCACTTGATTTTTGAGTAGACTGTTACACCAATCGAATCAAAATCTTGGGAATGGATAAAATTTTTGTGCTGTAGAGAGTAATGGATGAGGATGGCAATGCCTCCTGATGAACCAGATGAGGAGTTGTAGGTATAAATTTTATAGTTGATAGGAGTTGGAATATTGGATGAATATTATGATTTTTAGAATAAATTTTTTTATGCGAATTTGTAATTGATCGTAATTGTTAGAATAACCATTGCAGTTCCATTGTAAGATCTTAAGAACCATAATAAAGGAAACAAAGGAGAGTAGATTGGAGATTGTGTAGAAATTGTGTGGGTTTGATCAAATAGTATCGTTGAGTTTTAGCATGACAGAAAATGCAGAAACCACGCCCATTACTCAACGTTGTGGAAGAGTATGTTGACCGAGCTGTGCCACAGATTACTATCGGCTTGAAGTGTTGTTAAGTGGATACTTTTGCTGCAGTATCTAGCTATTACAAGACATCCTGTGGATAGGTCGACTGAGGCACAGCTCGGTCTGAGAAAGTATATTAAATTATATTAAGTTTTCTAATATCTCCTCTTTTTTATAATTGGTTTTAGAAGGGGTTTGGATTTAAAAAAAAACGCTAAAAGTTTAGCGTCGTCCGGCGATGAGGAGTCCAAGTATCGTCATTGATAGGCTCTGGATGATATGGGGTGATGGGTGGTTGCTCGCTGGTGATGTTGGTAGAAGGCAGCGTATCGATGTCAGCGTAGTTTTGTATTTGACGTTGGATTGGAGTATTGTTGTGGTTAGTGTTTGTTGTTGTCTGGGAAGATCGGGTAATTGCATAAAATGATGGTGAAGAGGATAGTTGGTGGCGATCATTGCATATTTTGTGCGCAAATTTTATGTCCGGTAGGGCATTGTTGATCACGAGGGTTGTGGTGGTAATTGTGGGCGTTGTTCTCTCTGCAATTAATGCAACAATGAAGGTTGGTACATGGTTCCGTTGCTTCTGAATCGACGTGGTCCGGAAAGCCGCAGTTTAGGCAGAGTTTAACGCTTTTGCATTAGTTGGGTGTCCAAGTCTACCGCAGTTATTGCATCTGAGTGGTAGGGGAATGTATGGTCGTACGAGAACTTTTTGGTAGCCAATGTTGATATCGGATGGTAAGTTTGGAGAGGCGAAAGTTATTATAATAAGTCGAGTTTCCTTTAAAGTGTTATCTTTTTTTAAAATTTTTTTGCACTCAGTAACACTTTGGTTTTTGAGCTCGTTAGCAATTTCGACTTCAGGAATGTCCCTCAGGTTGTTGCAGTAAATAACATCTTTGGAGCTGTTGAGTGAGTAGTGCTCTGTTACTTCGAGTTGCAATCCGTTGGTGAGAGAGGTGAGTTTAATAACTTTTTTGGCTTGTGCTACATTTTTTGTTTTGATAAGAATTGTTAAATTGGCTTACATTCATCAACTTCGCCGTTTCACACATTATCGATGACTTTCTTAAAGAGAAAGGGTGACACGTTAGACATAGTGTCGTTGCTGTTGCTTCTACTTGGTATTTGGGACAGTTAAAATCATTTTTGAGAGATTTACTGTTATCGATTGAGAATTTGAGCTGGTTGTTGTTGTTGTTTGTGTTTTTGTCTGGTGGATCAGACATTGTTTTTGTTGTTTTTTAGGCCGAAGGCCTGTCGTTTAACTGTTGTAACTATTCTTAAGTATGGTTGTTGGTATCGTTTTATTTTAATACTTCTTTATGCACTTGTTTGTTTATTCGGTTTACTGTTATGGTTTTGTTGTCTCAAATTACTATCGATTTGGGCACGTATAAAATGACACGTCTTTACTCCTCAAAGTTTGGAGTAGAACTGGTGTTGTCAATATATAATCCTAGGTATTTGAATACATTTTCAATTTTTACGTCAGCTCCGTCAATCGTTATACGAGGTGGTGTGAATTTAGTTTTAATTGTATATTACATGTATTGTTTTGGTATTGGTGGTCAGGTATTATATGTTTGCGTTCTATAATAGGTAACACTCTCAGGCACATTAGCTTCTGGAATATTTTTGACAGCACTGGAAGTAAGCTAATTGGTCTATATGATGCTGAATTATATACGTCTTTACCAGGTTTTGGAATTGCAATAACTTCAGCCACTTTCCATACTTTAGGAAAGTAATTTAATCTAATTATCACGTTGAAAATATTACGTATGTATACAACTGCTTGAAGTGGTAGCTCCCTTAAAAGTTTTCCGTCAATTTTGTCATATCCGGGTGCTTTTTTCTGCTTTATGTCGTACTATAAAAATGTTGTGTATACTGTATGAGTATTTCATTTGTGCGTGTTTTTTTAAGGTGAGTTGGCTGAGGAATGACTGCCGAGTTTATATGACAGTCATCTTCGTTGAGTGTTTCATCAGCAAATATTTTTTCATAATAATTCGCTAGAACTGTCGCCTTGTCTAGATTCGTTACTGCCCGTGATCCATTGTCCATTTTTATAGATGCCTGGTGTATTGTTTTATTTGTCAGTTTTTTTTGTAGCTTTCCACAGGGAGTAGTCGGTAACTCTTGTCGGAGTTAGCCTCTGTAAATACTTCGTGATTTCGTAAAAATTCGGATTTTGGAGATATTTTTTAATTTCTTTAATTGCCTTGTTATATTTATTTTTGCATTGGGGGAACTGCAAACGGCCCATGCTTCTTTCAGTTTTCGTTTTGTACATATCAATTTGCAAAGCGTAGGGGTATATATCGCTTTGCATGGTGTATTATCTTGTCCGGAGGTGCTTGCGATACTGCCTTCTCAATGGTATCGTTTAGTTGGACTATAGCTGATTCTACGTTGTCGGGTGATCTCAGTGGAATGCTTGTATTTAAGTTTCTGTTAATGTAGTCTCGATAGGTATCCCAGTCAGTTTTGTTGTTGTGCCATAGTTTGGACTTGGTTGTGTTCACTTCAGTTGAATTAAGTTCGAGAAGTATAGGTGTATCGTCTGACGATAGTTCCAGTCTTGATGTTATAACACATTTATTTAAGTCTATGTCTTTGAGTATATAAAAGTCAATTAGGTCTGGCTTTTTATTTTTGTCTGTTGGCCAATACGTGGGTTCGCCGGTACTAAGATGTTTAGCTTTTGCTAACAGCAGTGTAAAAAAACCCTGTAGGTTTTTACCTTTCTTGTTTGATATTCTGGAGCCCCAGTCTGTATGCTTCGCATTGTAGTCGCCTGCAGCTATAAAATGTTGTCCGAGAGTTTTTAAGAAGTCAAGGTATTGCGACTGTGAGATATTGTGCTTTGGTGGGCTGTACACGGCTGTTATTCTTAGTGGTCCGGATGAGTCGAAGATTTGTATGCTTGTCGACTGGATATAGGTTTCTTGGAATGGAAGCAGTGCGTTATGTTTAATGTTTTGTTTAATAATGATAGCAGTCCCACCGTGACCTGTACCGTCGGGATGGCTTATGTGGTACATCATGTATCCACGTATGTTCATGTGCTGGCTACTTGTATGGTGTGTTTCCGATATCAAAGCAGTGTCAGTATTATTGTTGTGTAGGAAACGCTGTATTTCATTCAGGTGATTTTTTAATCCGTTTGCATTCCAAGTTAAAATCTTTATTTTAGTGTCCATTCTTGTTGTCGAGTTTTGTCAATAGTACTGTCATGATGTTCATCATATTACTCATTTCTTGCGCTAGTTGTTTTATTATATCTTTTATTTCCGATAAAGCTTTTGAAAACTCAGTCTTTTTTCTGTGTTTCTACTAGTCTCGTTTTTTTTGGTTTCGTTTTTGTTGCTTTAGTTTTTGTTGTGTTCCTCATCTTTTTGTTGAGGTTGTACCTGATTTGTGGGGTTTCAATGGTTACTGGCTGCTGTTTGGGCGTACGTTATTCCAATTTTAACTTTGTTTGATGTCTGTTCTACTACCTGATGGTCATTTTTTTAGCGTCTTTCTCTTTTAGTGAGGGATATCTTTTAATTTTTTGGTGTTTGTATACGTCACATAACTTATAGTTGGCTGTGTCTGAGCCGCCACAAAGAACGCATTTAATTTGATCTGCACTTATTAGTTTGCAGTCAATAGTCTTGGGCTTGCCAGCGCATTTCACACAGATCGGGTCTTTGGTGCAAAAATTTCTTGTATGACCATATTTTTGGCAGTTTGAGAACTGAGCTACCGCGCGTTTTTGGTGTGGTGGCTCAAAGATGAGTTTGGTACATAGGAGTGTGTTGATATTAAAGATTTCTCTATTATTTGCTTTGTCTTTTAGTTCAATGAAAAATAGCGGCAGTGGTTCCTTTATCAGTTTTTGTTGTACGTTGTATATATTAATAACGTCATGGCCTAGTTCAGATAGTTCATTCTTTAGTTCGTCAAGGTCAGTGGCGTAGTGCATATGCCTTAGTACAGTATTAAATCCCCTCTTTTCTTTGGGCTTAAAGGTGTAGTATTTAGTATGGTTATTTCTAAGCATCTTAACCACCGCCGAGTAGTTCGACGAGTCATTTGTTTGTACGCATACTTCGTTGTTTTTAAGTGTTTTTAATATGTAGTTTTGTTGCATTGTGTTTTTCAGAGTTTTGCTTAGTACGTTAACTTTTTCAACGTCCTGTACGTATATTGGTGGTGGTTTGTGAATTTTAGTAGATGGCCTAGGTAGATTTGGTGCATTAGAATTTGCTTCTGTACCACTGTCGTTTTCAGTCGTTTCGTCTTTTGAGAGAAGTTCGAACCTATTTGGCGCGCTCAGCCAGAACTTTTGCAGTGTTGTTTGTGTTGTCGTTTGTGTTTAAGTTTTTTTCCTATTTTTTTTCTATTGTTATTTTGTTCGGAAGTGTTGTTGGGAGAGAGCTTACTACGGTTACGTTTTTTTTTTGTCTCTTGTGGGTTTTGATTGTTTGAATTTGGTATTTGCGCGTTTGATGTTGTTTATCTGATCAATGATGTTGCTGAAGAGAACGAGCAAACTGGCATTGTAGCTGAGAAAGTTGACGTGGTCGTTATTGTGAGGAGTGAGATAGCATCTGATATCTGCGTTGTGGTTGTTGTTGTTGTTGTTGGTTGGAAGGAGGAGAGTGGAGTCGTTGGTGAAGCGCATTGTGCGCTCCACGACAGAGGCTGCATATTACCTGCTGCCATGAAACAGCTGACAGTTAGTCAGCGGTAGAGCGAGAGGTTGCGTTTGTTTGGATTGATGATCCGTTATTGTTTTCACTTTGTGAATGTGTAGCTGTTTGATGTATTGCGGGAGAGCAAGAACGCCCTCTCTCGAAATTAGCGGGAAGTTAAGCTTGGTGAGAGTCTCTGATGTTGATGCTGTTGTTTGAACACCTTGTTGATGTGCCAAGGTATTCGTTGTTGTTATTTATGCGGACAGCTGTTTGAGTGTGGGGTACGCTCATGCTGTTTTTTGATGGATGATTTTGTTTTTGCGGGCTGCGCGTTGTTGGGGGACTGCGTTCAACAAGCATCTTTGAGATAAGAACAATTGATTATCTTGTCCCTTGATTTACTTTTTGTATTGTTAAATTCGGAGAGCGAAAGGAGACGACTAGTCGGCTTGACAGTGCACTTGCGAATTTTAACTACTATTAGCATTCACCATAGACACGCTAGAAGTATAAATTTCTTGGGAACTATTCTGAAGGTGGTTGCTGGTACCCCTGATTTTGGGGGCATTAAATATGTATACAAACAACTCATCGACTCCCAACACAAACAAGTGACTATAAATACCAGGATGCAGTGTCAGACTAATAAATTACCAGACAGAATTAATATATTACTAAGAAACACAAAGGGCACTCAAATTGATTTAGGCCACCTATATTAAATCATTTTAGCTAGAAACAGAATGCTAATCAGCGAAATAAAATAATTATTGCTTTCCATAACACTTGCAACGATCAATGTAATAAACGCAACAATACTGGACAATACCCATTTAAAAACAATAATTAATGAGCAATTCAAAAATATTTCCATAGCGGAAATAATAGAAGTATCTAAGTTTTACAAAATGACGATTTTTTTTACACTTTATAATTAAATATCCAAAACGTAAATTAGTCTGTAAGAAAATTTGTATCTTTCCCGTTCCGCATAATGGAACGATTATTCGTGTTGCTGACAACAACAACGTAGCTGAAGAGTTGAACCGAGGACGGCTCTCACTTGAGCAAGGGAGGAATTAACACGATGGGATAAGACGACAACAAAGCTATCTTGTCGACCACAGCAACAGTATGCTCAGCCCATGAAAAAACACTGAGTCGGCAAGAAGCGAAACGAAGTAGCTGAATGTGCGTCTGGCGTACGTACGGCAAACCGAAACTCAACTTGACAGCGCACATGCAGCAGCATTGCGGAAGACCAGCGTCGGGTTCCTTAAGACAAACGGCGAACCGAACCTGATACCGCACATGCAGCAGCACTGCGGGAGACCAACGTCGGCACTCTTAAGGCTAACGGCGAACTGAAGTTGACACCGCATATGCAGCAACACCGTAGAAGACCAGCGTCGGCATTAACAGCAAACCGACCAACGTTAACATTTAGGACCAAGGGCGAACTAAATCTGACACCGCGCATGCAGCAGCACCGCGAGAGATCGTTATTCTTAGGACTCTGCTAGGTATAAAGTCAGCGGCTAGCGAACGGTTTAAGTCAGTTCTAAACTCAGACTCGTGGAAGCAAGCCGTTGTTCTGCTTACGAAAGTAATAAAATAACAAAATATAAAACCAATTTTGTTTAATTTATACATGCAGCAATTTGCAAGTCCCCTTTTTTCCATTCTTAAAAAGTTAATATAACTTTTTTTAGTATTAGTTTTTGCAAAACCAAGAAACAAGGCCAAGCACAAAACGTTTTTTAAGGGTTTTCGTTGTTTATGCTATGCTTCTTCTTTTTCTTTTCTTGTTGCTATTTTTGTATTGAGTATGAAACATATTGTAGTTTGAATATGATAAGTGGCAATTAGTTGTATTGTGTAAAGTATTGTGATTGTGTTGATTTCTTTAAAATTTTGTGGGCGAAGAAGGACAAACCTAAATAATGCACGCAGCAATGAAGCACGACGATCACGACATAGAAGAAACAACTTTGATCAAATTGTGCCAATAAATGCCCAGTAACCAGAATCTGAAGTACATCGAAATGAAAAATGCAATACGATCGAGGGTGGCGCGTTAAAATAATATGGACGCAATACGAGTACAACAACAACAAAGGCAGCAAACGAATCGCGCTTCAACACGTGTACAATTTGTTGGTCTTGCATTGACCTATGCACTAGATATCGATTATGCAGGGCATGCGTGTAACGATTCCATCTTCACCCCACAAAAACACACCGCACTCATGACCACATCTCATTCACTCACCCTTTATTTGGTACTTATTCATCTTTCTTTAGTCTTCAAGCAGATCGCACTTGTATTCCCCTCACTACCCATGGTATTTTTTGGAATAAATGAAATTATTGCCTGAACATCATCTTTCATTTAACTGGCGCAGTCGGTAGGATAGAGAAAAATCGTTTTATTGAAAATATTAAAAAATTAATTAAAGTTAAAAAGAAAACCATAAATATTGGCTCATTGCATCAAACAAATTAGCTGAAGCTATGTATATGTATGTAAAAAAGAGAAAAATACATAGGGTAAAACAAAAAAAGTTGGAAATGTTTATGATAATGTCAATAAAAATCTACGGACACTATAATAAATAATACAGGAAACAGTTCCAACAGTGATAATATTAACATTAAATAAAAGCAACGTAACAAAAAGAACAGTACACCCAAAAAGGAGAAGAAAAAACAGTTAAAACAGCGGAAATATTAGCATATACATTAAAGCAACCTAACAAAACAAAGTGCAACTAACAAACAGCTTCAACCAAACAGTATGAAACAGAGAAAACTTATCCATGTAGAGCTTACATTTCTCTCTTAAATTTTTTAGACCATTTTCCAAAAGTCAGGCGCTATTAGAATCTGTTATATTTCTGCTATTAACATCGAAGAACCAGAACAGACCGCTGTGTAGCAAACTCATTGTGCTAACTACTGAACTGAAGTAATCAGACAAACAAAAATTTTAGAAAGTGGGTTCTATTGTGAAATTCAAGCAAGCGCTGTTTCCCCTTCTTGTTGTGTTTTTCATCAATTTGTGTTCTTAGCGCGAATTAGTGTGAAAAGGAATTTCTGTATATCACCTTTTTTTGATGGAATTGATGATGGATTGGAATTTTGATGTATTGGTATTGTTGTGCTTAATTTTGTGTACTTGGTGCGAATTAGCATGACAAGGAATTTCAGTGTTCCACCTTTGTTTTGGTTGTTTTGATTGCCGTCACCCATTTGTATTTTGATGTACTGATATTGTTGTGGGAATGATAGCGAAAAAGGAACATGTATAGGTTTGACGCAATTTTTTTATGAATGAGGAACATGATTTTTGTTATTGCAATTCCCACCACCTAATTGTATTGGTTTTGGCGGGACTTAAAATGATTAAAATACATTATTCGTCCGGACCGTTAGTTAGAAAAGAAATAAATAACTCAATAAATAAGTAAAATTGATTTAAAATGCATATTTTGCCCAAGGTATGTCAGAAAATCGAAGTTGAATACAGTTAATTCTCCCTTTACTACCAGGCAAACAGAAGAAACAGCAAGCAACTGCAAGTGTCCCATGTGAAAACGATATCAAACCAGCTGCGCTACTGCGAATACAGGGAAGACAAATAAATAAATTTGCCTTGGCCCGAAAACAAAGCGTGTGACATTTGTTTTATTTATTTATTTATTTAATAAAGTTAAATAAAACTTAAAAAGCTATTATTAACCAGGGTGGGGGGGGGGGCATGCTGCTGCGGCCTTCGGCCCGGACATTTGTTTTATTTTCTTATTTTCCGAACATAAGGGAAGACAAAGAAAAAAGATATGCCTGACGGAAGAATACGTATACTTTTGCTCGCACGCAAATTTGAACTCAGCCATGAAATACGCGCTCGGGACCTGACCTCTGATAAATTTGGTACGACAATCGAAAATTGACTTGTTGACTATTGCGTGAAGTGGGGCGCACGCGGAAATAAAAATTCCTCTTTTTTGCTTCGATACTCTTCTATGTCCATGGTTCGAGTTAGCAACTTTGTTTTTGTCGATCTACCTTTCTTTTTGTGGCCGCCTGATATTTTCATTTCATTCATATACATAAATGAATATAGGCCAAATACAAAGCAGCTATGCTGATATGGGCTCGATTTCGTTTCTAGTCTAACAACTTGCAAATAAACATCTTTAAAAAATCAAAGAAAGAAGGCAATGTCCCTGATTTTTGTTTTTATTACGTCTTTCTTATGTTTTTATAATTTACTTATCATTGAATATTATCCCCTTTTACGGCAGTTCATCGTCAGTCCATTTGTAAACCCAAGCACACCAACAGCAATATGTTACGCTGCATAAGTTGAACAGCCAACAATTCTGTTGATGTACAGATTCTCGTCAATTTTTAAGGGAGAAATGTAACCTCTATATGAATGAAGCCTCTTTGTTGTGCATTGTTTGTGTAGATTTTGCCTTTTTTTCCTGCTTAAATACGACGACATACTGAGCATAACACTCTCGCGCTTTCTGCTACCTTTGGTTTTGTGGATCATATTTGGTCAATTATTCTCTCTGTTTCTACGTGTCTTACTCTAACTACTGTTTTTTTATTTTCTAAAACAGTTTCCTTCACTAAAGTTGGTCTGTGGAAATTCCCAATAGGAATTTTATCACACTTTTTCGCTTTTTTTAGCCTTTTAGCTATAATTTTTTTTAATTTAAATATTAAATATGAGGTGCTGCAACGGTCCGTGTTGTAACAAAAACTATTTTGACCCCGATAAATATCACGCAGTCTCTTCTTGGATGTGCTCCAACGAGAAATACGATTTTGATACTCAATTGCTTCCCCTTCCCTTACCGAAGAGCGATATACTCCCCAAGATATACTTTAAATTTTCGCATCTATTAATCCACTTGTAACTATCACTAGACCACCAACTCCTAATTCCTATCCTGATCCCCAACCATCACCATCATTACCTCTTTTGCCATCCATTGCAATTCCTAATTCTCCTCCTCATACCTCTAATCACCATACGTCTCCTGCTCCATCTTTCATACAACCTGTATCCGCCAAAATGTGTGGACCCGCGGCTCCTAATTCCCCTCCCATTCTTTCGGGGGTTGCTAGCCGGCGATACATCTTCCTTACGAGGTTAGTATTCAATACAACCTCCGAAGATATTATTTCTTATATTGCAGCCAAAATTAATGTTAATTCGAGTGTTCAGAAATTTACTTTCTCTAGCCCTCGTTACATTGCGTCGTTCAAAATTAGCGTTCCGGACTATAATTTCCCTATAGTTTATGATCCAAAATTTTGGCCATAGAATATTATTATTCAAACCTAGCCCCACAAATATTCGAATTTCCTCAATCTCAAACATCGGCACCGCGGATACTACTCCAAAAACCTGAGTCCTTACTCCCCTCAGAGAGGGGAGTATCCTACACTTCCAGAATGTCAAAAGTCTAAACTCTAAAACTATTAGATTATTTTCAAATACATTTTCCTTTCAATCAGTCATAGTTTTATTTCTTCTTAAATTCCGTATTATTGAAAAGTAATTTCTTCACTTTTAGGAAAGCTCGTATTAGTCATACGGGTGGTGGAGTATTGAGCTCTGTTAAGTCTTCATATATATCAGATATTGCTTATATTGATAATACAGATAACATTGGGTTCATATTTGTGAAAGTATCCTTTTCAACTTTCCATTTATTTCTAACATGCTCGTATATTCCACAGCTATCTGACGACTTTGTTTACAATGCCCATCTGTTATTTATTAAAAACGTTATCTCTTTAATTAAGGACTCCGATAAGATGTAAATTATGGTCGACTCAGCCTTCCATACTCATTTCCAGCCTGTATGAAATTTAATGGTGTTGAAGGTTGTATCAATGAAACAGAAATTGCGATTTTTTTGCTAACTTCTTTCAGAAGTGGCGCAGTGGCTTAGTGGTAGTGTGTTGGGCTACTAAGCGAGGGGCTCAGGTTCGAATCCCGAGAGGGCCAAATTACATCTTAAGGTTTTTTTCCACTGCGCCACCTCTCGCGAACTTCTGACAAACATCCGAGAGTAAAACTGTCATGAATGAGCTTCTCAATTAGCCGTTTGGACTCGGCGTAAAATTGTATTTCCCTTCCATTCGTCCCAAAAATTGAAAACCCACACAAAGCGAATGGTTGCGAGAAGCTAGGCCTTGGGTCCCATAGACCTGTCGCGCCAAAATATATATATATATTCTTTCAGACCACATATTCCAACTTCAATAACAATGTCAATAAACCGTATCCTTTTTATTTGCTTAATTTCAATCAATTCAATATCCCAGTGAACAAACCTACCTCAGTATTACAATATTTAAAATCTGTTAATATAACCTTTTCACCTGGTCCTGATGACATTCCCAGTTGTTTTTTAGAGCTCTGTGCTGACGCTTTACATAGACCACTGTGCAAGTTGTTCGACTTATAGTTGTTTACCTGTATTCTACCGAGTATTTGGAAGCAATCATATATAATTCATAATAAAAAATTCAGTATAAAAAAGGCAGTAAGTTTGATATTTCCAATTACGGTGGTATTGCTAAGCTGTGTGCAATTCCAAAGTTGTGTGAACATATTATTACTGATCAGCTTCAGCCTTTCGTTCTTTCTTTATTAAGTACCTGCCAACACGGGTTTTTCAAAAGTCGGTTGAGCACAACTAATTTATTAGAATTCACTTTTTCAATCAATCTTGACTTAAGCAAGGCATTTGGTAGCGTTTGCCATTCTTTACTTATTTATAAATTGGATGCGTTCGGTATTCCACCCAACTAAATCAGTTTGATTACCTCTTATCTAACTTCTAGAACTCAACCAGTTATCTTCAACACGGCCATATCCAATACTATTCGTGTAACTTCAGGTGTCCCTCATTGTAGTCACCTTGGTCCACTATTATTTAATACCTTTATAAACGACATTCGGGATGAAATAAAACATTCTCACGTTCTTATGTATGGTGATTATGTGAAACTTTACATGTTCATCTCATCTCCCATCCCATTAATGCTTCAAGATGATCTTGAAGCCATGCTGTTCCATTAACTACCGTCTACTTAATTATGACAAATGTAAGGCCATGTCCTTCTACCGTAAAAATCTTACTATAACCAGTTAACGGTCAGATATTAGAGGGTGTATCTCAATTTAACTATCTCGGAGTATTGATTGATCCTAAGTTGCACTTTGGTTCGCACATTATATCTTCCATCAATAATGCCAGAAGCGATTTAAGATTCTTAAACGTTGGTCCAAAGAGTTTAATGACCCCTTTATTACTAAATTACTTTTCATTTCCTTAGACCTATTTTACAATATGGATCCTGTGTATGGGACCCACAGTTCAGAAAATAAAGCGATTGCCTAGAATCATTTCAAAAGCAGTTCTTACCTTTTGCACTGCGTAACTTACATTGGGATCCTTACATCCACCTTCCATCCTATCAATGTCGTCTAAGACTTCGCCACTTACCTACATTTTCGTAGAAAGGCTCTCGGAGTAATGTTTTTGTACAATTTTATTGTTGGCATTATCTATTCCCCTTTTCTGCTTTGTAGAATCAATTTCAACGAACCTTCTCGCGTTACAAGAAATTGTTTCCCATTTTTTGGGTTTCTATAAAACTACGTATTGTAGTAATAAGTATACCTGATGTTAGTGCAATGTTAAGTTATGTTATGTTACACCAATGTTAGGTTAAGCTATAAGAAAAGAAATAAAAGAGTGGCATTCTGAATACGGTGGTCAAACCGAACAGACGTGTTTCATTCATATAAAATTCAAAATTGTCACGGATTGCAATTCTCTTACGCTAACCCTAGGAAAAAAGGAGATTAATCCAAGAATAGCAAGATGGGCTCTTGAACTCCAAAATTATGAATATATTATGAAAATTATGAATAAGTTATGCAACATGTAGATGCACTAAGTAGATGTAATAACATACTAGTAGTTGAAACAAATTCTTTCGAAGATAACTTAGTTATTTGTCAAGGCAGAGATGAAAAGCTCAATAACATAAAGAATATGCTAGCAAAAACAGAACACAATCAATACGAAATGCGTAATGGAATACTTTACAGAAAAGCAAGAGGTAATATAGTATTTTGCGTGCCTGAGGAGGAACATGTAATGTATAAATACCACAATGAGATGGGTCACGTCGGCATAGATAAAGTAACAGAATTAATTATGAAAAGTTATTGGTTTCCTAATGTTAGGAAGAAAGTTAGTGATCACATAAAAAAAAGTCTAAAATGCATTGCATTCTCTGGAAAAGCTGGTAAGCAAGAAGGATTTCTACATATAGTACCAAGAGGTAACAAACCATTTCAAGTCATTCATATAGATCACTATGGTCCGA
This sequence comes from Cacoxenus indagator, assembly GCA_035041755.1. Lineage (NCBI taxonomy): Eukaryota > Metazoa > Arthropoda > Insecta > Diptera > Drosophilidae > Cacoxenus > Cacoxenus indagator. The sequence continues at coordinate 116,447 of JAWNKX010000144.1, read as the reverse complement.
TAAACGCCAAAGACACAAAAAAGAGACACATTCTAGTTATAGTAGATGCTTGCACGAAGTTCGTAAGGTTGTACCCTACTAAAACAACAAATTCTAAAGAAGCCATAGATGCGTTGAAAGACTATTTCCGAGCGTATAGTAGACCAAGTTGCATAGTATCAGATAGAGGGAGTTGTTTTACATCCGCAGAATTTGAAGAATTTCTCAAAAACAACAATGTTAAGCATATAAAAGTTCCATGTTCTCCACAAGAAAATGGTCAAGTAGAACGGATAAACAGAGATCTCGGACCAATGATAAGTAAGTTGATTAACGTAGAGGGAAACGAACAATGGCATAAAGTATTAAAAGAAGTAGAGTATGCAATGAACAACACATCCCATAGAAGCATTAATAAACATCCTAGTGTTATGTTGTTTGGCATAAGACAAAAAGGAAAAATGATAGATAGCCTGAAAGAAAACTTAGTTGACAGAGAACAAAATCTAGAAAATAAAAGTTTAGAGGACATTAGGAGTAAAGCTGAAGAAAACCAACAATGTATTCTAGAGTACAATAAGCAATATTTTTATGCTAAAAGACTTAAACCAATCACATATAAACTTGGAGACTAGTCATGGTAAAAAACCCTTATTCTACTGTAGGAAACTCAAGTAAACTGATTCCAAAATATAAAGGACCATACAAAGTGTCGAAAATTTTAGACAACGATAGGTACGTAGTTGAAGACGTAGAAAACTTTCAGCAAACACAAAAACCCTACAGTGGGGTTTGGGCAGTTCATAATATGAAGCCATGGCTGAATTTTAAGACCAAGTCAAATATTGTTCAAAAACAAAATGTGAATGAAAAAACAGTGAAAATATCAAAGAATCGTCCGACAATAAAGCCTATGAAGAAACCAATAAAACGATAAATGATAGAAACAATGTTACGCGTGGAACAATGTTAAGAAATAAAAAGTTAATCAGCAAGACAACCGATAATGTTAAGAAAAAATTTGTACGAATATGGAAGACAAATGACAAAATGTAAAAAATAATGACAAATCTAGTATAAGTCAAATTGTAACAAGAAGTAGGCGAGCGAGGATCGGGAGATCCTAATCGTCAGGATGGTCGAGTTGTAGTAATAAGTATACCTGATGTTTGTGCAATGTTAAGTTATGTTATGTTACACCAATGTTAGGTTAAGCTATAAGAAAAGAAATAAAAGAGTGGCATTCTGAATACGGCGGTCAAACCGAACAGACGTGTTTCATTACTACAGTATCTCGTGTTTTGTGTCAAGCTTACAACCTACAATATATTATATGATATCTATCTCTTCTGCATCTGATAACTTAAAATCTACCCTTCTATCCTATCTCAACTCTTACTTACTTTGACTTCTATCACTATCTTATTAATTACATTTGTGTTTCTTATTTAAGGCTTTGTAGTATTAGGTATGCTATCGTATTTTTTAGTTACCTTCTTCTTATTGTAAAGAAGTTAAGTCTTAGCAGTAGTATAATTTTTTGCATGTTTAGATGTGATGATATTATATCTGTAGCTATTTGGTAGATCTACATTAGTTTTGGTATTCGCATGCCGACTAAAAAAATTAGCAAAACACCGACTGAGACCAGTCTAATTTGTAGATGGGTGAATTTTGATACCACTTGGCATAGCCTAATGTGAGATCAGTGTGTAGTCACTGCAAACCAGCTAAGTCTAGTAGTAAAAAAAAAAATTGTAGTAGTTGAGCATCTTGAAAACGGTCAACATGTGTATTTCACTGAAGAAAGTGCTGCACAACGAGCATCCGAGCCACAAAAAATGACGCGTACCGAATTTTTCAAACTGTGTCAAAAAAGTGATACTTATGGACGACTCGACATTATTATATTGCTACATTCCACACTGTTTTCTATTATATATTTGAGAGCCTTTCAACAAGCCGTTTCATTTGGTGTTAGAGAATGTTAAGAAAATTGTATGGAGTTTTCTTTAATTCTACACTAGAAAGGAAATCGAGCCCATATTAGCATAGCTGCCTTGTATTTCGCCTATATTCATTTATGTATATGAATGAAATGAAAATACCAGGCGGCTAGCAAAAAAAGTAGGCATAATCATAAAACAAAATCATATAAAAATATTCCGGGTGATACACACAATAAGAAAACAATACAATTTTATACACGCACAATACCTGCACAACACACTCGAACATAGGCTTGCTTTTGATTTTTGATTTCAACTTCTTATCGAGTCCATCCAAATCAATTTTTATTTCCGCACGTACGTCACTTCGCACTTCGCAACTGCTTTCCTTGTCGACAATTAGGCGATGGCAGTAGACAAAAATACAGTTGCTAACTCGAACCATGGGATTAGAAGAGAATTGAAGCAAAAAAGAGGAATTTTTATTTACGCATGCACCCCACTTCACACCACAGTCCACAAGTCAATTCTCGATTGTCGTACCAAATTTGTCAGAGGTCAGGACCCGAGCGCCTGTTTCGTTGTTGAGTTCAAATTTGCGTGCGAGCAAAAAGTATACGTATTCGGCATGGCTGCCTTGTATTTCGCATATATTCATTTACATATATGAATGAAATGAAAATACCAGGCGGCCAGCAAAAAAAGTAGGCATTGTTTAACTTTGGGTCATTGGGTCATTTGTTGACGTCGACTGGCGTTTCTCCTAATCCAGAAAAGATCGAAACTATCCTGAAACTAAACCTCCAAAAAAATGTTAAGCAAATAAAGTAGTTTTTGAGTATAATCGGGTATTATCGAAAATTCATTCGAGACTATTCACAAAGTGCCTACCCGATGATAAATCTCAAGAAAGACGTAAAATTGGACATAAATAACCCAAACTACATTAATTCATTTGATAAGTTTAAATCAATAATTACAGAACATTCGGTTTTAGCATATCCAGATTTTCAAAAGCCTTTTTAGCTAATATGAGATTCAAGTAATGTGGCACTTGGAGCCATTTTAAAAAAAATCCTACATCCTAGAGTCCATAGATGGTTTATTAAGCTTAGTGACTTTAACTCAAATGTTAACTGTATCAAAGGAAAAGACAATCAGGTTGCCGAATTTTTAAGTCAAATTGATTGAAAATCTTATCAGATATACGTTTTAGATGAGTCTAAGGAGTCTTTGCATAATAACTATGACTTAGACACAATACATTCGGCATTGGAAGATTTGCATAATCATATTGGTATTATTGATTTGGTTGTAAATAGATTTAAAGTCCAGTTAATATTTATTGAACACAAAATGTATGAAAGTGAAATTAAACACGGCAATATAAAAGTATATTTGGATTCTGATGACCTTTCTAATGCAAAGCTATAACAGATACTCTTGAAATATATAGTTAAAGGAACAATTGATATTTACTCAGGTTTAAGTGATCAGAAATACAATATATTGAAAAATTAATTTATTGAATTATTTGACCATTCAGAAGATGCGCATTCATGGCGAATGACATTGAGACGGAAGATGAAGTTTTCAAGAAAATTGAGCTAATCATAAAAACGAATCTTATAATGCCGGTAGAAACGAAAATTATAAGGGACTAAAAAGTTAAAATATTTTCCACAATTAAAAGACTATATCCAAAAATATATTAATAATTGCGATGTATGTAATAGGGCAAAATATGGCAGAAAACCTATAAAAAAACAAATTTAGTTTAACTAAAAGTCCCAAAGATATTGGAGATATCGTCCATATGGATATATATACAAATTCGAAGCTACATTTTTAACATTTGTAGATCGCTTCTCAAAAGTTGGTTCTGCATCCTTTCTTGAAGACAATCAAACGATTATTGAAAAAATTCGGATGTACAAATCACAGAAGGGTAATATAAAAAAGCTAATCACAGATAGGTTTAAGAGCATTAACATTAACGAATACTTTAAAAGTGAAAAAATAGAGTTACATTTAGTTAAACCAAATAACCACATAGGAAATGGTGATATTGGAATGTTTCACAGTACTCTAAATGAAAAAATACGAATCTTGTACATTGAACAAAAAAATCTAAGTATAAAGGACAAAATTAGTAAAGCTGTTGAGTTTTATAATAATTCATATCATTCGGTTCTAAAGAATACACCTATCGATGTTGAACTAAGTAAATGCACTAAGGAATAAATCTATCAAAATATGCTAGATACAAAAAGAAAATATATTTAACAAAGAAATAGAAAACGAGAAACATATACATTTAACAGGAAACTGCCTATATTTAGTACTGTAAGTCGTTAAGACATACGGATATACCAAAATTCAAATTTGCAAATTGGATAATGTTCATTGTTCTAATATTATAAGAAATATTAAATAAATAAATAATATAAATATTTAATAAATATTAAATAAGTCGTATATTATAAGTTGTATTAATGTAAGCTCGAAATTGGATTTGCCATTATTAATCTTCTTTTTACGAATGTAAGTTGAAAAAAACCTCAAAATGTAGTGATGAACGCTATGTGGTCATGAATGGGAAGGGGGTAGCTGCGATTCCATCTCTACCTCACCACCACGTATTTTCATTTCATTCATATACATAAATGAATATAGGCGAAATACAAGGCAGCTATGCTAATATGGGCTCGATTTCCTTTCTAGTGTAGAATTAAAGAAAACCATACAATTTGCTTAACATTCTCTAACACCTTGCAAATAAAGAACTTTAAAAAAATCAAAGAAAAAAGACAGCGTCTCTGACTTTTGTTTTTATTACGCCTTTCTTGTGTTTTTTTAATTACTTATCATTGAATTTCCCCTTTTTCGGCTTTTCGACGTCCAGCCACTTGTAAACCCAAGCAAACCAACAACAATATGTTACGCTGCATAAGTTGAACAGCCAACAACTCTGTTGATGTACAGAATCAGTGTCCGATTCTAATCGTGCCTGACAAGTCTCTCTCGCCTTTTTTTTAAGGGAGAAATGTAACCTCTATATGAATGGATACTCTTTGGTATGAATGATATAGACTTTATATTTCTCTCTTAAAAAATGTCGGGAGAGGGATTACCATCCCTAATAGCTTATGTTAAGTTTTCTATAGTTGTACAGATTTCTTGTCTGTTCAACTTGGGCGGGATAGAATATTCTTGCCATGCCAACTGTTATGGAGGTGATTAATTCTCACAGCTGCCGCTATCACTACAGACTTTTGTCGCACCCAAATCCTCTAGCTTTCTCCCTCACCCGTATCTCAACAAGGCGTAGACTGAAGAGGCTGCACCCACATGATCTCCCTCTAAGAAGGATACAGCCTTCTATAATTAATTAAGTTAGTTTAAGTCTAATTTTTTTATTTTTATTGTCACGTCATTATTTTTTAAATCCGACAAATGTTTTATGCAGTTTACTGCGTTTAATGTTATAATTTAATTTAAAAAAAAAAAAAAAAAAGAATATTTTATTTGGTTGCAAAAGGTAAACAGCAAGCAAATGGCCGGCCGTCAAAATGCCGCAAAAGGGGAAAATATTCAATGATAAGTAAATTATAAAAAGCACAAGAAAGATATAATAAAAACAAAAATTTTTGACATTGTCTTCTTCCTTTGAATTTTTTCAAAGTTTTTTATTTGAAAAGTCTTCGAGAATATTAAGCAAATTGTGTGGATTGTGGAAATTTTCTTTAATTTATGAAATCGTTCTTTAACAAACGAAATCGAGCCATATTTCGCTATATTCATTTATATGAATTAAATGAAAATACCAGGCGGCCAAGAAAAAAAGTAGGTATGATCACAAAGTAAAATCATACAAAAATATTCCGAGTGAAATACACAATAAAAAACCAATCCAATCTTATACACGCATTATACCTACACAACACACTCAAAATTATCACACCTCGCGCGCAAGGGCGACAAAGAAACCCAACACAATCTAATACATGCACTATACATACACAATTCACTCAAATATTGGCTTGCTTTTGATTTTTGATTTCAACTTCTTGTCGAGTCCAACCAAATACATTTTTATTCCCGCACGCACCCCACTTCACATCGTAGCCGACAAGTCAATTTTCGATTGTCGTACCATATTTATCACAGGTCAGGTCCCGAGCGCATGTTTCGTTGTTGAGTTGAAATTTGGGTGCACGCAAAAAGTATATATATTCATTCGGGCAGTCATATCTTTTTGCTTTGTCTTCCCATATGTTCGGCAAATGGGATAAAACACAAATGTCACACGCTTTGTTGTTGTGCGGTCAAAGGCAAAATTTATTTCGTTGTCCTTCCTGTATTTGCAGTCGCGCAGCTGGTTTGATATCGTTTTCACAATGGACACTTGTAGTTTCTTACTGGTTTTTCTGTTTGCCTAGTAGTCAAGGTAAAATTAGCTTATTCTACTTCGATTCTTTAACATGCCTAGCTCAAAATATAGGTAGAAATACATTTTAAATCAATTATTGAGGTATTTCTTCAAAAAATTTCAACTAAACTTAGGTTTTTTGTGTTGGATTCGCCAAGGAGGTAGGAATCTTCATGGAAACTAAAAGCCCGCACCAAAAAAAAGTAATTCATTAAAAGTCCCACCAAAGCCAATACAAGTAGGTGGTGGGAATTGCAATAACAAAAATCATATTCCTCATTCATTAAAAAATCACGCAAAACCAATACATGTTCCTTTTTCGCTATCATTCCCACAACAATATCAATACAATCAAAATACAAATGTGTAACAACCAAAAAAAAATTTGATATACAGAAATTCCTTTTCGCGCTAAGAACACAAAATGATGGAAAACACAACAAGAAGGGGAAACAGCGCTTGCTTGGATTTCACATCAGAACCCACCTTCCAATTTTTCTGTTTGCCTGGTTACATCAGTTCAATAGTTAGCCCAATGAGTTTGCTACACAGAGGCCAGCGCTGGTTCTTCGATGTTAATAGCAGCCAAATAACAGAAGCTATTAGCACCGATCTCGCCGACAAAAAAGTCAAAACCTTCTGAGAGAAATGTAACCTCTGTATGAATGTATACTCTTTCGTAGATCCAGTTATTCAATTCTACGTCATTGATCCTACACACACCAAACCAAGGAGTATTCATTCATATAGAGGTTACATTTCTCCCTTAAAAAAAGGCGATAGAGACTTGTCAGGCACAATTAGAATCGGACACTGAATCTGTACATCAACAGTATTGTTGGCTTTTCAATTTATGAAGCGTAACATATTGCTGTTGGTTTGCTTGGGTTTGCAAATGGACGGACGTCGAACTGCCGTAAAAGGGGAAAATATTCAATGATAAGTAAATTATAAAAACACAAGAAAGACGTAATAAAAACAAAAATCAGAGACACTGTATTCTTTCTTTGATTTTTTAAAGTTCTTTATTTGCAAGGTGTTTAGAATGTTAAGAAAATTGTGTGGAGTTTTCTTTAATTCTACTCTAGAAAGGAAATCGAGCCCATATTAGCATAGCTGCCTTGTATGCGAAATACAATATATTCATTTATGTATATGAATGAAATGAAAATACCAGGCGGCTAGCAAAAAAAGAAGGCATGATCGTAAAACAAAATCATATAAAAATCTTCCGGGTGATACACACAATAAGAAAACAATACAATTTTATACACGCACAATACCTGCACAACACACTCGAACATAGGCTTGCTTTTGATTTTTGATTTCAACTTCTTATCGAGTCCATCCAAATAAATTTTTATTTCCGCACGTACGTCACTTCGCACTTCGCAACTGCTTTCCTTGTCGACAATTAGGCGATGGCAGTAGACAAAAATACAGTTGCTAACTCGAACCATGGGATTAGAAGAGAATTGAAGCAAAAAAGAGGAATTTTTATTTACGCATGCACCCCACTTCACACCACAGTCCACAAGTCAATTCTCGATTGTCGTACCAAATTTGTCACAGGTCAGGACCCGAGCGCCTGTTTCGTTGTTGAGTTCAAATTTGCGTGCGAGCAAAAAGTATACGTATTCAGCATGGCTGCCTTGTATTTCGCATATATTCATTTACATATATGAATGAAATGAAAATACCAGGCGGCCAGCAAAAAAAGTAGGCATTGTTTAACTTTGGGTCATTGGGTCATTTGTTGACGTCGACTGGCGTTTCTCCTAATCCAGAAAAGATCGAAACTATCCTGAAACTAAACCTCCAAAAAAATGTTAAGCAAATAAAGTAGTTTTTGAGTATAATCGGGTATTATCGAAAATTCATTCGAGACTATTCACAAAGTGCCTACCCGATGATAAATCTCAAGAAAGACGTAAAATTGGACATAAATAACCCAAACTACATTAATTCATTTGATAAGTTTAAATCAATAATTACAGAACATTCGGTTTTAGCATATACAGATTTTCAAAAGCCTTTTTAGCTAATAAGAGATTCAAGTAATGTGGCACTTGGAGCCATTTAAAAAAAAATCCTACATCCTAGAGTCCATAGATGGTTTATTAAGCTTAGTGACTTTAACTCAAATGTTAACTGTATCAAAGGAAAAGACAATCAGGTTGCCGAATTTTTAAGTCAAATTGATTGTAAATCTTTTTTTTTTTTTTTTTTTTTCTTACATTGACATAGTAGGTACGCAATGACCACACACTGATCTCACATGGGGCAGGCCCAAGTGGCATCAAAATTCACCCAGTTATATAGACTGGGCTCAGCTGGTGTTAATTGCTAAGTTCTTTGGTGAACATGCGATACCAAAGCTAATGTCTACGTGTTAAATATTTGGCTACAGATAAAAACATCATCAGCCTCTAATAAACATGCAATATTAAACTAAATCTAAGACTTAATTTAGAATTCAGTACCTAAAATGATATAGACAATCCAAACAAAAATTTAGATTACAAGTTTAGAAAGTAAGTTATGCATTAATTCAATTAAGCCAATAATGTAGAGGTGGAAATTTCAGAGTTTAGAAAATCACGGCGAAGCAAAGTCTCAACGAAAACAATAATGACAGAACTGATAGAAAAACTTCTAAGATAAAATGAAGAAAGTTTACACTTTAGCCTAGCCTTCTAATACTTTGAAAGTGTAGTGGAAGAAGCAGAAGATGAAACTGAAGCAGCGACTTGTAAGGTTACCTGCGAAAGCCTAGTTTTTTTCTTAGGAATAAACTCATGGACCACCATATGTGCAGGCCAGAAATTAGCACCACAAATGACAGAAAATACTTCAATACCAACTGAAAGCTTGAAAGAAGAGCCTTCTCTAGGGCTAGAAAAATTAAACTTATGAATATTAATATTCGAAGTGTTGCATGCTTTTGATGATATATAGCGTGCAACGTCGTCACAGGTTGTCTCGTTATCCAACCTGGAAATAAAAATATGTTTACGAGGATCCAGCACCTTCAAAATACATGGCACTGGAGTAGAGGCAGTATTGGACTGTGAAGAACTCTTAGAGGGTGACAAAGTACGGGAGGAGTTAGAGACTTTAGTAGAAGATGAAGCAGAAGTTACAGTAGTAGGACGTGGAGTAGAGCAAGATGAACAATTAGTGGAGGGAAAGTTGAAAGCTACAGTTGAAGTGGTAGTAGAGGGGATATTGGTAGAAGGAGCTACTGGAATGAGAGCGGGATGGGATGATTGGTTAGATATTGAAGAAAGTACAGAACAATAATTGGGTAAAGGTTGGGAAGAAGGGGAACAAGTTGGAGAAGTTGAAGCTGAAGTCACAGTAGTAAGACATGGAATAGAGGAAGTCGAACAAGTAGTGGAGGGAAAGTTAAAGGCGATAGATGAATAAGTAGTAGATGGGATAGTGGTTGACGGAGCTACCGGAATTTGAGCGGGATGGGACGATGGGGTGGATATGGAAGAAAGTACAGAAGAGTGACTGGGTAAAGGTTGGGAAGAAGAAGAACAAGTTGGAGAAGTTGAAGTTGAAGTCACAGAAGTAGGACAAGGAATCGAGGAGGACGAACAAGTAGTGGATGGAAAGTTAAAAGCGACAGATGAAGAAATAGTAGAACAAGTTAGAGGGGATTGTGAAGAAGGGGGTTGAGGAGACGAAAAAGAAATAAGTGGCGCTGTTGTAGGCGGAAGATTATGAGGGGATAATGGCGGCAGTTGTACTGCATTAGCCGTTGGAGTCAAGTCGAAAGAGTACTCCAAAAACATTTTTGACCCAGCATCACACTCTGAGGCTAGCTCAGTGAATAGTTTCTTAAGTTTTTGGTATTTAATTCGCATACGGTGGTACATCAATGAGAAGTCCCCCTGGCGATTGAAGCAGGTGGGGCACGACCACCTGATGCCACCACATGCAGGTTTAGCAGTACCGTAAAATCGGTCATAGTCGCGACCAGTCAACCCAGCACAATTAAGGTGGCCGATGTTATCGCACATCCAACAAGAGACACCTCTAAGCTTATCACTATTAAAGTTGTCCTTGTTGGTGCAAGCCCGAATACAGCAATTCATTTTGCGCGAAGTATAGATACAAGATATTAAATAAAATAAAAGCAAAATAAAATAAATAAGATAGGAAAAAAATGAATAAATAAAATAAAAATAAGTGAAAAAGAAGTAAATAAAAAATAATAATAATAATAATATCAATAATAAAATAAATAAAAATAAAAAAAATTAAAAATTTAAAAAAAAAATAAAATTAAAAAAATAAAAGATAAAAAAATTTTAAGTAAGTAAAAATAAAATTGATAAATAAAATAATAACAATAAAATAAACTTAAGTGAAAATTTTTTTTTTAAATTTATTTTCAAAATTATTTGTTATTATCAACACACTGTGCAAAAAAAGCACAACGACTTAGTCCGAATTTTGACGCTCTCAGCTAGACAGAGATAGAATTGCAAAGAGAAAAGTAAGGTGAATAATAATATTTTCCCAGAGAAAAAAGAGGAAATACAGTTATTTAAAAATAATAACTACTGTATAGAGAGCAAGAAGGAAACAGAAAAAGACTAAAATAGCAAAAACTATTTTAAAGAGAGAGCAAAGCAGGAAAAAAAAGAGATTGAACTCAATACACAGGAAAGGCAAATTTAAGCGTTGTACTTGCCAAAAATAATTAAACATTGATAAGTACAAAATTTATACGGGTGAAATGAGCCATACACCACAAATAAATTCACTTATAAATTCACTTAACACCGGAAAGAAAATAAATATTATTAACGATAAACGACAATAGACAAATTAATTGCCAAATGCTAATCTAAATAAAAATGCGGAGCAGAATCAAAACACGTCTGTTAAGCACAAGCTACTAACTACTTATCTCTTATCAGATATACGTTTTAGATGAGTCTAAGGAGTCTTTGCATAATAACTATGACTTAGACACAATACATTCGGTATTGGAAGATTTGCATAATCATATTGGTATTATTGATTTGGTTGTAAATAGATTTAAAGTCCAGTTAATATTTATTGAACACAAAATGTATGAAAGTGAAATTAAACACGGCAATATAAAAGTATATTTGGATTCTGATGACCTTTCTAATGCAAAGCTATAACAGATACTCTTGAAATATATAGTTAAAGGAAAAATTGATATTTACTCAGGTTTAAGTGATCAGAAATACAATATATTGAAAAATAAATTTATTGAATTATTTGACCATTCAGAAGATGCGCATTCATGGCGAATGACATTGAGACGGAAGATGAAGTTTTCAAGAAAATTGAGCTAATCATAAAAACGAATCGTATAATGCCGGTAGAAACGAAAATTATAAGGGACTAAAAAGTTAAAATATTTTCCACAATTAAAAGACTATATCCAAAAATATATTAATAATTGCGATGTATGTAATAGGGCAAAATATGGCAGAAAACCTATAAAAGAACAAATTTAGTTTAACTAAAAGTCCCAAAGATATTGAAGATATCGTCCATATGGATATATATACAAATTGGAAGCTACATTTTTAACATTTGTAGATCGCTTCTCAAAAGTTGGTTCTGCATCCTTTCTTGAAGACAATCAAACGATTATTGAAAAAATTCGGATGTACAAATCACAGAAGGGTAATATAAAAAAGCTAATCACAGATAGGTTTAAGAGAATTAACATTAACGAATACTTTAAAAGTGAAAAAATAGAGTTACATTTAGTTAAACCAAATAACCACATAGGAAATGGTGATATTGGAATGTTTCACAGTACTCTAAATGAAAAAATACGAATCTTGTACATTGAACAAAAAAATCTAAGTATAAAGGACAAAATTAGTAAAGCTGTTGAGTTTTATAATAATTCATATCATTCGGTTCTAAAGAATACACCTATCGATGTTGAACTAAGTAAATGCACTAAGGAATAAATCTATCAAAATATGCTAGATACAAAAAGAAAATATATTTAACAAAGAAATAGAAAACGAGAAACATATACATTTAACAGGAAACTGCCTATATTTAGTACTGTAAGTCGTTAAGACATACGGATATACCAAAATTCAAATTTGCAAATTGGATAATGTTCATTGTTCTAATATTATAAGAAATATTAAATAAATAAATAATATAAATATTTAATAAATATTAAATAAGTCGTATATTATAAGTTGTATTAATGTAAGCTCGAAATTGGATTTGCCATTATTAATCTTCTTTTTACGAATGTAAGTTGAAAAAAACCTCAAAATGTAGTGTTGAACGCTATGGGGTCATGAATTGGAAGGGGGTAGTTACGATTCCATCTCTACTTCACCACACCAAAACACACCACATCTCGTTCACTCTTCCTTCATTTGGTACTTATTCATCATTATTATTTGAGTCTTCAAGCAGAAGGCACTTGTATTCTCCTAGTTAATTTTTGTATTTCTTTGAATAAATGAAATTATTCCCTAAAAGTCATCTTTCATTTAAGTCGCGTTACAATTTACACCTGAAATCTACTGCGCATCAGGTAAAGTAGTTCTGCCAAAATAACACGTAGGCATGTACCAACTGTAGATGAAGTTGCTGTTATTATCGTTGGTGATCCAGTTAGGAGCCGAGCTATCAAAATTAAACGTCGAAATAGCACTGTGAGGAAGATTTCGGACACACACTGTTCGTACATAATGCTCTATACCCGTTGATATTTTGGGAAGAAAGAATAGATATCCCATGTATACCACACAGTTAAACCCATTTAGCGGTACATTAAAAATTCTTAAATTCATTCATTCCTTTTAAAATGTTAATTATCTTTTTTTAATTTTTTCAAGTTTCGAAATAAACTGCTGTATGAACTACTAAGTATACAGATTGATGATAAGACAAAATCAGGACAACCATTCCCTTCGATATCGCCAGCTTTTACATCAATATATAGAGGACATGTACACAAAGACAGAAAGCAATATTTGCAATATATACGATTTAACCAGACAAAATTGCAATCGGAGGAACAGAACCATTTACGAAATGCTATTAATAGAAACATCGAGGGAAATTTAAATATCCAGGACACCGGTAATGCATTTATTCTACCTTCCAGTTACATCGGTAGTCCACGACATATGCAGAAATATATACAATATGCAATGACTTACGTACGAAATTCCAGTCGTTCAGACTTCTTCATTACATTTACATGTGATCCAAACGTGCATCGTCATGATATAACTGCAAGTGTGTTTAAGCAGAAATAAAATAAATGATTGATTTGATCGTAAAGTTTTCAATTTTCAGTAAAACATCTTGCTGGATGTATTCAATTGAGTGGCAAAAACGAGGTTTACCTCATGCTCATATTTTCGTTTGATGTTAAAATCACCCCCGAAGAAGTAGATCAAATCAATAGGGCAGAAATTTCAGATCCATTGATTGACCAAGAATTGTTTAATATGATTACCACAAACATGATACATGGTCCGTGCGGTGGTTTTAAAATGACATCACCATGCATGAATAATAAAAAATATCAAAGAGTTTCCCAAAGAGTTTATTTATTAAAAATTCACAATGTCAAATAACACAATTGAAATAGAAATTGACAATCAATGGGTAATACCGTACTCCACACTGATTTCAAAAACGTATGAGGCCCATAGAAATGTTGAGCTTTGTAGTTCAGTATAGTCCAATGAGCACAATTGTAAAAAGTTAATAAAGGCAGTGACATGGCATTATTTAAGTTAAAAATTTTAAATTAAAAGAACGAAATATCGCGATTCCAAATGGACAGATACAAGATAATATAACAGTAGCATATTCTGTCTGTTTGTCCGACCAGTAGCATGATTTGATTTCCGTTATTCTATTATTTTCTTTATTTTTTTAATATGATTTTATATTTGTTTAAGTTTTCTTATTTTTTTATATATTTTTTAAATATATTTTTTTTAAGTCGCCTTACATCTGTTTAGTCCTAAGCTACAACTCCCTGACTGTCCGTATGCTATTTCAATTTTTCATATGGGACAATCGCCCATTTTTTAATCCACTCGTCCTTGGCGCATCTTCTGGTTTCACTCTCAGTTTGTGTCAGTTTGTCATTTAAAATAGTGACGTACTTTTTTGGTTTTGATTACTTTTACTATTTGTGAACTGTATATTTTTGATATTTAATGGATTGTACTATGTATAAGCATTTTCAAGTTGAACTTTCAGTCTATTTAGCTATGCACAAATTAAATTAATTTTCCTCTCTTCACATTGTGCATCAAAGAGTATTCATTCATATAGAGGTCACATTGCTCTCTTAAATTTTTTAGGCTATTTTCCAAAAGTCAGGCGCTATTAGAATCTGTTATCTTTCTGCTATTAACATCGAAGAACCAGCACAGACCGCTGTGTAGCAAACTCGTTGTGCTAACTACTGAACTAAAGTAACCAGGCAAACAGCAATAATAGAAGGTGGGTTCTATTGTGAAATTCAAGCAAGCGCTGTTTCCCCTTCTTGTTGTGTTTTTCATCAATTTGTGTTCTTAGCGCGAATTAGTCTGAAAAGGAATTTCTGTATATCACCTTTATTTGGTTGTCACCCATTAGTATTTTGATGTATTGGTATTGTTGTGCTCAATTTTGTGTACTTGGTGCGAATTAGCATGACAAGGAATTTCAGTGTTCCACCTTTGTTTTGGTTGTTTTGATTGCCGTCACCCATTTGTATTTTGATGTACTGATATTGTTGTGGGAATGATAGCGACAAAGGAACATGTATAGGTTTGACGCAATTTTTTTATGAATGAGGAACATGATTTGCTGCTGCGGCCTTCGGCCCGGACATTTGTTTTATTTTCTTATTTTCCGAACATAAGGGAAGACAAAGAAAAAATATATACCTGACGGAAGAATACGTATACTTTTGCTCGCACGTAAATTTGAACTCAGCCATGAAATACGAGCTCGGGACCTGACCTCTGATAAATTTGGTACGACAATCGAAAATTGACTTGTTGACTATTGCGTGAAGTGGGGCGCACGCGGAAATAAAAATTCCTCTTTTTTGCTTCGATACTCTTCTATGTCCATGGTTCGAGTTAGCAACTTTGTTTTTGTCTACTGCCATCGCCTACTTGTCGACAAGGAACGAAGTCGTAAAGTGCGAAGTGTGGTGCGTACGGGAATAAAAATTGATTTGGATGGACTCGACAAGAAGTTGTAATCAAAAATCAAAAGCAAGCCAATGTTTGAGTATGTTGTTTAGGTATAGTGCGTGTATGAGATTGTACTGGTTTCTTATTGTGTGTAACACCCGGAATATTTTTGTATGATTTTGTTTTACGATCTACCTTCCTTTTTGTGGCCGCCTGATATTTTCATTTCATTCATATACATAAATGAATATAGGCCAAATACAAGGCAGCTATGCTGATATGGGCTCGATTTAGTTTCTAGTCTAACAACTTGCAAATAAACATCTTTAAAAAAATCAAAGAAAGAAGGCAATGTCCCTGATTTCTGTTTTTATTACGTCTTTCTTATGTTTTTATAATTTACTTATCATTGAATATTATCCCCTTTTACGGCAGTTCATCGTCAGTCCATTTGTAAACCCAAGCACACCAACAGCAATATGTTACGCTGCATAAGTTGAACAGCCAACAATTCTGTTGATGTACAGATTCTCGTCAATTTTTAAGGGAGAAATGTAACCTCTATATGAATGAAGCCTCTTTGTTGTGCATTGTTTGTGTAGATTTTGCCTTTTTTCCTGCTTAAATACGACGACATACTGAGCATAACACTCTCGCGCTTTCTGCTACCTTTGGTTTTGTGGATCATATTTGGTCAATTATTCTCTCTCTTTCTACGTGTCTTACTCTAACTACTGTTTTTTTATCTTCTAAAACAGTTTCCTTCACTAACGTTGGTCTGTGGAAATTCCCAATAGGAATTTTATCACACTTTTTCGCTTTTTTTAACCTTTTAGCATTTATAATTTAAATTTAAATAATATAAATGCTATAATTTTTTTAATTTTAAATATTAAATATGAGGTGCTGCAACGGTCCGTGTTGTAACAAAAACTATTTTGACCCCGATAAATATCACGCAGTCTCTTCTTGGATGTGCTCCAACGAGAAATACGATTTTGATACTCAATTGCTTCCCCTTCCCTTACCGAAGAGCGATATACTCCCCAAGATATACTTTAAATTTTCGCATCTATTAATCCACTTGTAACTATCACTAGACCACCAACTCCTAATTCCTATCCTGATCCCCAACCATCACCATCATTACCTCTTTTGCCATCCATTGCAATTCCTAATTCTCCTCCTCATACCTCTAATCACCATACGTCTCCTGCTCCATCTTTCATACAACCTGTATCCGCCAAAATGTGTGGACCCGCGGCTCCTAATTCCCCTCCCATTCTTTCGGCGGTTGCTACCCGGCGATACATCTTCCTTACGAGGTTAGTATTCAATACAACCTCCGAAGATATTATTTCTTATATTGCAGCCAAAATTAATGTTAATTCGAGTGTTCAGAAATTTACTTTCTCTAGCCCTCGTTACACTGCGTCGTTCAAAATTAGCGTTCCGGACTATAATTTCCCTATAGTTTGTGATCCAAAATTTTGGCCATAGAATATTATTATTCAAACCTAGCCCCACAAATATTCGAATTTCCTCAATCTCAAACATCGGCACCGCGGATACTACTCCAAAAACCTGAGTCCTTACTCCCTTCAGAGAGACGACCCAACCCCTATATCCTCTAAATATAACTTAATCCTACACTTCCAGAATGTCAAAAGTCTAAACTCTAAAACTATTAGATTATTTTCAAATACATTTTCCTTTCAATCAGTCATAGTTTTATTTCTTCTTAAATTCCGTATTATTGAAAAGTAATTTCTTCACTTTTAGGAAAGCTCGTATTAGTCATACGGGTGGTGGAGTATTGAGCTCTGTTAAGTCTTCATATATATCAGACATTGCTTATATTGATAATACAGATAACATTGGGTTCATATTTGTGAAAGTATCCTTTTCAACTTTCCATTTATTTCTAACATGCTCGTATATTCCACAGCTATCTGACGACTTTGTTTACAATGCCCATCTGTTATTTATTAAAAACGTTATCTCTTTAATTAAGGACTCCGATAAGATGTAAATTATGGTCGACTCAGCCTTCCATATATTTCCTGATCGTCCTCCAATAAATGCAACTCTGTAATCTCATCTACGAGTTGTGAGTTTGCTGACTCATTGCTGGATATTTCCTTTCAGTAAGGTAACTATAGAGGTAATAGCACAAATCGAATTCTAGATCTGATTTTTGATAATGTTAATGATGTTTCTTCTGCAGTCAGAAGTCATCCCTACTTTGGAATTGAACATTACTCTAATTGTGTCCAATCATTATCCTAATAATAAGCAGCCTACATCAAAACGGGTTTTCTGTTTAAAAAAAACCGATTTTGCAAAGCTCAATCGTCTGCTTACAAACACAGGTTTGTCGTAGTTATATCGAAACAGCGGCAAATTTTTTTCATTTATTAGGAGACCTAAACCTTTGAATTCCTAAAATCAAACCTAAATGTAATCCTTGGTTTTCTCGGGATTTGATTAAATTAAAGAAAAATAAACAATCTGAAAAATTTAAAAGATCTGGTTCCTCTACCGATTATGCTAATTACGCAAAATGCCAATATAATTTTAAACATCTTACTAATTATTCCTATAAATAGTATGTAACCAGCGTTAAAGAAGAGATAAAACACGATCCGAACAAATTCTATAAGTTTTGTAATTCTAAACGCAGGCTGGACTCATTTCCAGCCTGTATGAAATTTAATGGTGTTGAAGGTTGTATCAATGAAACAGAAATTGCGATTTTTTTGCTAACTTCTTTCAGACCACATATTCCAACTTCAATAACAATGTCAATAAACCGTATCCTTTTTATTTGCTTAATTTCAATCAATTCAATATCCCAGTGAACAAACCTTCCTCAGTATTACAATATTTAAAATCTGTTAAATTAACCTTTTCACCTGGTCCTGATGACATTCCCAGTTGTTTTTTAAAGCTCTGTGCTGACGCTTTACATAGACCACTGTGCAAGTTGTTCGACTTATAGTTGTTTATCTGTATTCTACCGAGTATTTGGAAGCAATGATATATAATTCATAATAAAAAATTCAGTATGAAAAAGGCAGTAAGTCGGATATTTCCAATTACGGTGGTATTGCTAAGCTGTGTGCAATTCCAAAGTTGTTTGGACATATTATTACTGATTAGCTTCAGCCTTTCGTTCTTTCTTTATTAAGTACCTGCCAACACGGGTTTTTCAAAAGTCGGTTGACCACGACTAATTTATTAGAATTCACTTTTTCAGTCAATCTTAGTTTGACTTAAGCAAGGCATTTGGTAGCGTTTGCCATTCTTTACTTATTTATAAATTGGATGCGTTCGGTATTCCAACTAAATCAGTTTGATTACCTCTTATCTAACTTCTAGAACTCAACCAGTTATCTTCAACACGGCCATATCCAATACTATTCGTGTAACTTCAGGTGTCCCTCATTGTAGTCACCTTGGTCCACTATTATTTAATACCTTTATAAACGACATTCGGGATGAAATAAAACATTCTCACGTTCTTATGTATGGTGATTATGTGAAACTTTGCATGTTCATCTCATCTCCCGTCCCATTAATGCTTCAAGATGATCTTGAAGCCATGCTGTTCCATTAACTACCGTCTACTTAATTATGACAAATTTAAGGCCATGTCCTTCTACCGTAAAAATCTTACTATAACCAGTTAACGGTCAGATATTAGAGGGTGTATCTCAATTTAACTATCTCGGAGTATTGATGGATCCTAAGTTGCACTTTGGTTCGCACATTATATCTTCCATCAATAATGCCAGAGGCGATTTAGGATTCTTAAACGTTGGTCCAAAGAGTTTAATGACCTCTGTATTACTAAATTACTTTTCACTTCCTTAGTTAGACCTATTTTACAATATGGATCCTGTGTTTGGGACCCACAGTTCAGAAAATATAGCGATTGCCTAGAATCAGTTCAAAAGCAGTTCTTACTTTTTGCACTGTGTAACTTACATTGGGATCCTTACATCCACCTTCCATCCTATCAATGTCGTCTAAGACTTCTCCAACTACCTACATTTTCGTAGAAAGGCTCTCGGAGTAATGTTTTTGTATCATTTTATTGTTGGCAGTATCTATTCCCCTTTTCTGCTTTGTAGCATCAATTTCAACGAACCTTCTCGCGTTACAAGAAATTGTTTCCCAATTTTTGTTGGTTTCTGTAAAACTACGTATCTCGTGTTTTGTGTCAAGCTTACAACCTACAATATATTATATGATATCTATCTCTTCTGCATCTGATAACTTAAAATCTACCCTTCTATCCTATCTCAACTCTTACTTACTTTGTCTTCTATCACTCTCTTAGTAATTACATTTGTGTTTCTTATTGTGTATCTTATTGTAGTATTAGGTATGCTATCGTATTTTTTAGTTACCTTCTTCTTATTGTAAAGAAGTTAAGTCTTTGCAGTAATATAATTTTTTGCATGTTTGGATGTGATGATATTATATCTGTAGCTATTTTGTAGATATACATTAGTTTTGGTATTCGCATGCCGACTAAAAAAATTAGCAAAACACCGTCTACTTTGTAGATGGGTGAATTTTGATACCACTTGGCATAGCCTAATGTGAGATCAGTGTGTAGTCACTGCAAACCAGCTAAGTCTAGTAGTAAAAAAAAAAATTGTAGTAGTTGAGCATCTTGAAAACGGTCAACATGTGTATTTCACTGAAGAAAGTGCTGCACAACGAGCATCCGAGCCACAAAAAATGACACGTACCGAATTTTTCAAACTGTGTCAAAAAAGTGATATTTATGGACGACTCGACATTATTATATTGCTACATTCCACACTGTTTTCTATTATATATTTGAGAGCCTTTCAACAAGCCGTTTCATTTGATATATCCCACAATTTAATCGGTCCAATAGATTCGGAGCAATTGGCAGTAAGAATATGACAGACAGACAAACGAGCGATCTTAAAATGGTTCCGTTTTTCTGCCAACGTAGGAAACCCTAAAAATAGGCAGTCATAAAAACAGCCGATAAAAGTGTAAATTATGAATTATGAAATAATGGTGCGTTTCTTAAATTCCATTAATTTCAACAATGCTTACAGTATTTGATTTAAATGATTTTAATTCATCTAAAAGGATACATTTGGTATACTTATGAATCTGAAGTACTAGTAAACATATATAGAAGTAGATATCGTGTAAAAATCGCAATGCTGCTGGAGTTGGTCGTGAGAAATGACGGTGGCGGGGCATGTCGTCGGGCATCCGGTGGATGATTTATGCTACAAATTGAAACACACACACTTGAGCAACGTTTGAACTATTAAAAAAAAAATGCAGCACTTCTTTTTTGTTGGATTATATATTTTTTTTTACATCACTACATTAAGTTTCCCCACCAAGCGCGTATCTCGGGTTTATCTAGTTGGAATGATTGAGCGTATTACGAGGGTTTTCTTCTCAATCTGGTACAAGACTGATTGCCGGCTTTTTTTTTCTCCTTTTAGTACGAACTTTTCACCGCGCTGCACTGTACGAGTTAGCCGTTCGCTCCTTACCATTCTCTCTGTGTGAGCGCTCTGTGAAAAGTTCCGTAAGAGCTTTGTTTTCGAGGAGGAAGTCCGCCTCCTCTGTGCCTGGCTCTGTCACAGTGCAGTTGCTCTGTATGAGCATGCGTCTGTTTAGAGATAGACGATACCTAAATAAACTATTATTTCAGTTTTTGAAGTGAAACTTCCAAGGCTGCATTGGCAGTAAAAATTCAAAATATTTCGGCGTGATGGCGCGTTCTATGACAGAGATAGAAGAAAAATTTTTAAGAGAAACAGAGAAGGAATACACCGAAAACGTATTTTTTTTTTGTGTGCGCGCTACTCATCGATGTAAAGAAAGAAAAAGAGAAAAGAATACGAAATTTGGGACTGTCGGGACACCAAAGAAGAATCAACGATAGCTTCAGCCGCATGGCTGTGTCAAAATACATGTAATCAAGCAAGCGGCAAGCGCACGACTCAGTCGATTTGTAGATGGGTTTTGCAGTTTTAAGTTTCTCTTGATCTTTGGTTTTTTTGTCAGTTTCGACAGTTCTTTGGTTCTCTTGGCAGTTAGCTTCGATAGTTTATTGCTAGTCTTAGTATTATACTCTTTATTATTCTTAGTATTAGACTTTCTTTTTGCAATTTTGGTTCTTTTCTCTGGGCAGCTTCGTTTATTTGTTAGCTGTATACTATATACTCTGTTTCACTCAAGCCTATTAAAGTTTCACTTCCAGCACGCGCACTTAGTTGGACGCGAGATTTCTTTTTTTCTGTAACGCTGATTTTATTTTGTACTTTTCGCCTTGCCAGATAAAGTGGTATTATCATTTCTTTTACTTTGATTAGTGATGTAAAATACACGCCTCGAAGGTATAAATGCCAGTGACTTTATGACTTTATGAAAAAAACGTTTCTTGTTTATCTTTCAGTTCTAGTGAGATTTTGTATACCAATATTCTGATTATAATACTCTAGGATTAGTGTTTAAGTGTACGAAGCTGTCGCCAGATAATAATTTTTTATAGAAAAAAAAAAAGAAACATGACAACCAATGGGTTATGGCTGCGCACAGTTGCTACGCTGCTGATATGGAGCTTAAAAAAATTATGCTGAATTGTTGTTTTTTATATTTTCTTCTTCATCTCTGTCTCTCTCTCTCTTCTTTCTTTTCTTTATTCTTCCTTATCTGTGTGCCAGTAGGTCCCGAGTACAAAAGGTCTTTTTTTATACAATTTTTGAGTGAATTCGCTGACCATCACTATGAAGATCTCGCGCAATTCGATGTTGTAATGAAATTCACTGTGGGCGGTGTGTGGTAACAGTCAAATCAAAATATTGGAAAGAGTTTTTTTGCAAACCGACTTCGTACACAACCGCCACAATCAAAAGTTGAAACTAAATTTTTTGAACAAACTGGAAAAACTGGGTTTAGGAAACACAACAACATATGAAAGGTGCCTGTATACTAAAAAAAAAAATTAGTTTGATGATATTAGTTACATTTCGCTAGGCCAAGTGTTTTGCTCGCTGTGTATGAAAATAGTCGGCTCACTAGCATTATATCTTAGAGCGTTGGTGTATTAAAATTAGAGATGACAATGAAGTTATATTTTAATCTATTGTCTTATATATTCGATTAATTATTCCAAATATCATATTGATTATCTACCTGAACAGATTTTGTGTTTTTCCCGTTCATTTCTTCTCTATGCATTAGCTGTACATCGTCACCTTTTTTAGTGATATTAATTATCCCTCTGCTAGAAAAGGAAAAGGAAAGATTAGAAAGAGTTTGAAATCAAAAGCAGTTTTTTTTAATTTTTACTATGTACATTGAAATTGTTAAGTACTATATTACAAAGAGTCTTATGTATACAATATGTGTACAATGTGTACCAATAAAACTTTTTGCCTTAAGACGCATGAACGCATTCAGGTATTTTTAAATGGTATTGTAAAATGAATAATGAGCTGGCAGGTCTAGACATATTTTATTATCTTTATCTTTATGTACTTAGAACTCACCATAAATACATAAAAATGAGAACCAGATTAATAGTGAAAATATATTCTGCTCAGTGAACCAACATATACATTTTGTACAGATATGTACTATAAACTAAACAATGTCAGTAAGGATTAGTTTTTAAGCTCTTTTATATTAGAACACCATTGAACAGCAAACATTGCTTAGTTAAACATAGAATAATAATTAAAGAATACTCGACGGTTAAGTGTACTCTTTCTGCGTCGCTTGTAAAGTGTGGAAGTGCATTGTAGCAGAGTTTTAGTTCACTGAATTTATTAAACAATTTTTTTATAAATCTTTCTATCTTTGTTTAAGGTTTTGTGTTGGCTTCTGCGTTGCCTTGCTTGATTATTTTTATTTTTTTTAGTGCATTTTTTCTTTTTCATTACATGCTCTTAAATTTGATTATTATTTTGGCGGTAAATCGTATATTGCACTAACAATATGGTTAGTCTATTTTTTAATCTAATTCCATTTACTGCCTAATATTGATTGTATTCTTCCTCTCGCTTCTCCTTGCACAGAGCGTTTATATTGCTACTTTAAATTTTCAAATTTACGTTTATTTATTTTATGTTAGAAAATAAGAATTGAATAAAAGTACACAAATTAATTATTTCAATTTTGTGTCAGCAAGAAATTTGCTATATTGAAGCTATTAGAATGACTACTCCGTAACCTTTGAATTTTCCTTGCATAAACCATATTGAACATTAGTCTTCTTATCATCAAACCCGATCCGTTGCATTGAAGAAAAAAAAAATGTGTTTAGTGAACGACTAATATTGCGCACTGAACTTTCCATTTGAGTTAAACTTTTTTTATTATTTTTCTCTGACAGACTTTTGATTTCGAATTTGCCATAATTTTTAATGGCAAACAATCAACATTGTTTTCATACAAAAAAATTGGATAGAATTTCCCGACTTTTTTTTATGTTTCTATTCTGCTATTCGAGATGGAAACGAGTCCAACAAATAAAAGATCATTAAAATCAGTCTAGCCCTTCTTGAGTTATAAGTGGTGTAAATAACCCGAATTTGTTTTATTTATATTTTGACTTTGTCAAGCGTAACGCACACTGCATAAATTGTTTAAGGAAAGGCCATATTTTATCAAAATGTCAGTCAAAGTCTCGATGACGTATTTTCCACCAACCGCATCATAGTATTCTACATAAATTTAGTCCGGTTAATGCAAATTTGGCAAACACGCCTATCCAGCAATCGTTGACAGACGAACAGCCCAGCTTCCCAACTTACCCAGTTGTTTCGTAGTAGCTTGCAAATTAGGAATTCGAACACGTTGTTCTAGAAACAATCAAATCAAGAATAGGCCAATTTCAACGCACCACGCATTTTTTAGTTACGAAAGCACTTCGGAACAGCCAAGTGAGCCGATTAATACCACTGATTGGAATATTCGAAATTCAATTGTTTTTGCTGATCCCGAGTTTTTCAAACCTCATAATAAAGATTTGTTGCTCAGTGCCGAAATATTCTTTGATTTATTGGGTGATGGTAAAATATCGCTTGGCACCGGTTTACCGTGTCTTCTCAATACACAACGTGGATGGTTCGTTGGTGGCAATTACCAGATGAACCATTAACATGCAATCTAGCTCTCGAATATCGACCGGACATGATGGGCGATCTTTTGAAGAAATTTTGGGAAATCGAAGAAGGATTTCCGAAAGTTGCATCTCTGAATCCTAATGAACAGCGATGTGAGGAGTTGGTTGCCGCTCATATCAACAGTCAACCCGATTGACGTTTATATGTGAGACTTCGTTTCGCAGAGCCAACTGATGTCTTAGGATCTTCATTCGAAATGGCTAAAGGACGCTATTTGGCCATAGAACGGCGTTTGGTTAAGGAACCATGGCTGTATACAATGTATGCTGAATTCGTGCATGAATATAAGGAACTAGGACACATGTCCTTAGTAAACACAGTCGACTTCAGCAAACTATAGTACGTTATTCCTCATCACTGCGTGTTGCGTCCCCAGATTAAAACTACAAAACTGCGGGTGGTATTCGACACGTCGGCAAAGAACATCGAATCGTTCATTAAACGATAATCTTTTAGTTGGTGCAATACTTTAACAGCTTTGCTTCTAACGCTCACGGTGTTTTGGTTGCACAAGTTTGCATTGATAGCAGACATTTCGAAAATGTACAGACAATTTTTGGTAGACAAGGTTGATCGAAGATTCCAGATCATTCTTTGCAGATTCAATCAATGTCAACCAATTCAAATTTATGAGATAAATACTGTTACGTACGGAATGGCATTTGACATTGCAGAGCTTCATAGCAAAAAGTATCCCGTTGGAGCAGATGGAAATTTCTTATATTCTTGGACTCCATGGAGTAAATCTTACAAAATGGAATTCTAATCATACAGACATCATTTCAGAAGCAACTGGCGAAGTTGCGATTAACTACAGCGATGACATGACAAAGGTCATGTTGTGGAAACCAAAATCGGACAAGTTTTGCTTCCGCTATAACTTAGGGACAGTGGATCAAGCTACAAAATGATCCGTGCTGTCTGCAGTCGCTCGTATTTACGACCTGATTTGTCTTCTAATCCCAATCATTGTTCCGAGCAAAATACTCATATAGGAAATATGGTTACAGCGGCTTTGTTGGGGCGACCCGCTTTCAGTCAACTTAGAGAAATTGTGGCAATACATAATGACTTCGACCACATTCACAACATCGAAATCCCTCGCTACGTGTGCACTACGAATTCATCGGTATTTGAGGTGCATGGTTTTGCAGACGCCTCACAGCGGGCGTATGGTTGTTGTTTTCACATACGAGCACGTTCAAACAATGGGGTAGATGTCAAGTTATTGGTTGCGAAATCAAAAGTAGTTCCAATTCGAGCAAAATCGCTACCTCTGTTGGAAATTTGTGGCGCACTATTCCTTAGTCGTGTATGGCAATCAATCAAGCATAAGGTTGAGACTTATTCAAGACGGATCTACTTCTGGATGGACTTAAAAATAGTTCTTCATTGGTTTAAAATTCACGCTTCAACACTAAACAGTTTCGTGGCTAACAGAGTAAGTGAGCTGCAAGAAAACACATCTCAGATGGAATGTAGATATGTGCCGTCGAAGCAAAATACTTCAGACATAGTATCTCGCGAATGCAGTGCCATGGAGCTTCCATCTTCCATTTGGTTTCAGGGTCCAACGTTCCTGCTTGAAGAGTCGAAATCTTGGCCCGTAACTGACATCATTCAACCATCGTCAGTCACAAACGAAGAGGCACGTCGGCCCACTACTTTGACATGCACAGCAACATACACTAAGACTCTCATGGAAAATATTTTCGGCGCTAATTCATCGTACTGGCGTGTACCGCGCATCAATTCAGAGATCGCTCAGGCAACCCAGTTTGCAAAAACTTACTCAATTCATAGATAAGATCGGGGTTGGCAACAAAGTTGTAGAAGTCATTAGAGTAGGTGGCAGTCTAATTAATTCTAATATCTCATATGAAGCTCGTTTTCCTTACTTACTTCCCAAAGGACATACGTTTACTCAGCTATACTTAGAGAACCTACATCGCATATATCTTCATGCTGCACCAAAGGTTTTACTGGCACTCTTACGTCAAAAGATTTGGGTAATCAACCAAATGATCATCGAGAGGTGGTCCGCAAGGTTGTTCGGAGTTGAGTCCGTTGTTTTCATTACAAGCTTCGTCTGATGGGTCAACTGATGGGAAATCTTCCATCCATCTTGAAATTGTGTCCGATCTCTACACAAATAATTTTTTATTGTATCTTAAAAGGTTTGTGAGTCGACGCGGATTGCCCTAGCACATCTTCTGCGACAACGCAACGAATTTTGCGGGCGCCAACAACAAGATGAAGGATTTTAAAGACGCCTTCTTATAGCGACATGCACTCGAGGGAGTAGTAACTTACTGTAGCCAGGTCGGATTCGACTTTAATTTCATTCCGCTTCGCGCTCCAAACTTCGGCGGCTTGTAGGAGGCGGCAGTGAAGTCCGCTAAATTACTGTTGGTGAAGAATACTGCACAGGCCAACCTATCGTACGAGGTGCTACAAACACTTGTGGCGGACGTTGAAGAGATCCTTATTTCGCGCCTCATCACTGCACTTAAAGATGACCCTAACAATGGGGATGCATTGACGCCAGCACATCTGTTAATTGGCGATGCACTAAAGGCGGTACCCGACGAAGTTTTAGAGGGCCGCAGTATTTCCTCACTAACTAGAATAAAAATATATAATAAAAAATAATATATAAAAAAAATATAAATAAATATATCGACCGGGTCGTTTCGACGGCCAATACACAAGATTGCGCCTTTACCCTCAAACTATGCTGCGTTCAACGGGGCAGTATGTTGGGTAAGAACGCACAGATGGGCAGACCAAACGTTTTTCTCACCATCGACTAGTTATGAGATGGAACGGGAGAGATGAGATAGAACGGTTGGCTTGACGAAACAAGAAGCACTTGAAAGACAAGCGCCAACGCGAGCAGAAGCGTCACAATTTCGAATTAAATTAACGTACATCATCAAATGGTTATTTCAATAAAGAACCTAGAAAACAGTTAGTATACCGCGAAATTCGGGGGAAACAAATAAATAATTTTGATTATTTGTATATATTGCATATCAATCTTCTTCTTCTTTTATATATTCTATATATTTTCTTCTATATATATAAATTTAGTGGCAAAAACCCCGTGTTTCCCTCTACTGCCCATGATTTTGTACCAATTTATTTATTTTTGGATTTAAAATGTAGATAATTACCGTAGGAACGTTGCGCTATACTTTATTTTTAGTATATAAAGGCAAATATACTTATATTTAGTATTACGTTTTTTTTCAAATAACTACAAGGCCACAAGTACAAAACGCTTTGTACGTTTTTTTTCGTTATTTCTGCTATTTTTCTTCTTCATTTTTGTGTTTGTATATGTAGTTTGATTGCAAAAAGAGTGTGAGCAGATATTTACTAAGGTAGTGAGTGCTCTCTTATGATTACAGGTAGAGCGCACAGGCAAAGAGACTAATCATGACCAGCCAGCACATACTGGAGAGGGTTTCCTGGTTTCTTAGTTGTATATATTGCTTCATAAGTTTAGTGATAATAATTGTCGTAGTTTTCTCCTTACCTTCTCAATCGTAAATAGTCTGGTTAGGAACCTTTTGAAAAGCTTAGCTACGGTGGACAGCAGACGGATTGGTCTGTACGACTCCAATGACGAAGGACTTTTTCCAGTTTTATGAACCATACAGATCCTTGCCTTCTTCCATTGTGTTAGGATATGACCAAGCCTCAGCACTGCATTAAAGATAAGGCCAAAAAGAGTACGGCTTTTACCGGTAATGCCTTCAGCGTGATGTTGTTAAGCCAATCTTCGCCTGGGGCCTTCTTGGTTTTCAAATTTTTATATGCGACATAATTTATTGATTAGCGATGGTGGCGACTGGAAGGCATAACTAGCCAGGACTGTCAAGTGTCGTCTGGACAACGCGTCTTGTGGACTCAGAGCTGTAGTCAAAAGGCTGGAAACGTTCCTCCAGAGAGAGTGATTTGTACTCGCATCAGTGGTGATATGTTGCAGGAATCGATCAGTGTCACTTACTTCTTCAGCGCTATCAACTTCCTTATCCTATTGGCGACTCTGCGGTAGACTCTGTCGACAATGGGGTCCCAAGTGCGATAGCACTGCCGACTAATTCTCCTCTTCACAAGCAAGAGTGCCCCAATAGCGGGGGAAAGTCTGGTTTAAAACCATAGAACAAGCGTTGGGTTATCAGAAGATATATACGCAGATGAATGTACCTTTGGTTGGCGGATTAATATTAAGACAAAGGGTCTCTTCCAGATTACACGGAAAGTTGACAAGTTGGTACTAGAATGCAGTAATTGTGTCTTAGGAGTTCTCAGTTTTAGAGCAGAGTCCTACAGAGTGATACTCAACTCTTATCTTAAAATCTTCTGCATGTAGTACATAAAACACAAAGGAATCTATGGCACTGGGTTCGGGATTTTGGGCAAATGGGCACTGTGCCGCTTGTCCAAGGATTTGAGCACAATAAACCGTATCCTGAAGGCACCTGTCCCTCTCGGCGGAAGTGAAAAAGCCCAATACCCTGTATTTGGCATAGAAATCTCCACCGATAAGAAAATTTGCTCCCAACCTGCTGAGGACCAGATTAAAGTTTCTTATGTTGGTGGCTACATGAAATAAAGACATTTGCAGTCGAGACGTCCTCACAGGTTTAAGCAAAAGGTACTTGGTATTGTTGCTTGAATGATTTGCCTTGTGGATGTTGTAACCAAGTAGAAAGATAGAAACTCCAGACCGAAACCCGGTTTCAGTAATGAGTATGATGTCAGTCTTCTGTTCGTTGAGGGAGAGCTTCAGTTCCTCGATGTGCCCGGATATTCCACTAACATTCCACAATCATCATTTATGTGCCCTCGTGAAATTGAGGCATTACGGTTGTAAGAATTGAGTGCTCTCCTTCAGTTCATTAAACATTAATTGAAGTGTGTCAACTCTAGCTGTGAGGCCTGTTATTGCAGTCTCTGATATTATTGGCTGTTATTGCTGTTGATAACCAGCTTGGTTGTTAGCATTGATAGATCTCTTCGGAGGATTATTTATCTGCAAACCTGCACACATACGAGGTGTCTCCCTTGACCATGACCGCCTCGACATAGCTCTGTCTCCTTATTATTCCCACTTGTTGCCACGCGCCGATATATGATCCACACAGCGGCGCGCAATGTACAACTTGCGTAAGAAAGAAGGAGTATGGAGAACCGTTGCGTAAAATTTTGTGTCTGTATCGCAACGAGGAAACAGATGCGGTGTGTTTACGAGCGTGCCAAGAAAAGTCGTTTTATAACGAAATCAGCTGCTTGAAAATAGGCCAAGACGTGATGGACTGAAAGATCTCGTTATTCAAGTATGCTCCAATGCTTGATGACTTACCTCTCCTTTGCATTTAGGGGCTCATCAATGCAGTGAAAGGTGTTGAAACAGAATTGAAGGGTCCTATAATTCTGCCCAAACATCATGGGGTAACGTATCTTATTGCCGAATATTTCCACCGTCGGTATCATCACCTACACAGCAAGATCGTTGCGAACGAAATAGGCCAACGCTACTGGATCAGTGGTCTAAAGCATTTAGTAAGAGAAGTCAAGACGAGCTGTCCAATCTGTCGACTCGCGCGGCCAGTTCCACCAGAATTGGGCGATTTACCGGCGGAGTGTCTAACGCAGTATACATTCAAAACGCGTTTACATTCACAAGCGTGGTCTACTTCGGCTCTATTGACGTGGCTGTTTACCGACGTCACGAAAGGAGGCGGGTCACTTGCCTCACGAAGCGAGCTGTTTATCTAGAAGTCTCACGAGTCTCTCAGCCGACTCTTTTTTGTGCATCTTGAAGTCATTTGTAGCTCGGCGCGGAGTGCCACGCCTAATATTCTCGGATAACGCAACACATTTTCGAGGTGCCAACCGGGTTTTACAAGCAGAGATCGAACGGTTATCAACTTCTTGGAATGGAGCGGCAATACCCAAAGCTAAAACTCGTCTTCAAGCCGCCAGGCAACCCGTTTATAGGCGGCGTTTAAAAGCGTCCTGTACGCTCAACCTAGTCTATATTTTCAGAGATTCTGTCAAAGAATGGGCTAAGTGAAGAAGGGCTCCCCGTAGCACTGGCTGATGTTGAACATACGCTGAATTGACGACCGTTGACGCATGTACTGTTGGAGTCAAAAGAGGCAGAGGCATTGACACCAAACCATTTCTTCGGAGGAAATTCATCTGGGCTACGTGAGCGCGGTTCTGTGGATCAATCGGGAGCCCGATTGGAAAATAATTATAGCATTGCCTCTCAGCTAGCCGACCGCTTCAGGTAGAGATGGCTACGTGAATACCTGCCAACACTGACTAGATGAACGAAGTGGTTCCAATCATCACCCGAACCCGTTGCCTTAGATGACATCGTGATAACCACAGACGACAATAGCAAACGCAACTCATGGCTCAAAGTAGTAGTAATCGACGTGTGCCGAGGATGAGATGGCCAAGTGTCAAGTGCAATCGAGTGAACCGTCGAAGTTCTCATCACCCGATCTGCAGTAAAGTTGGCCAAACTGGACATAAGGGATAGTAATCTGCTGCGCCGGAGCGCTGTCGAATTACGAGGTGGGGAATGTTGACGCTATAATCCGAATGTGCGCGTCGGGTTCCAACAGGGATTGACAAGTGCCTTATTTCGAACTGGTACTCTCTTTCTCTCTCTGGCTTAAGCAATTTCACATTGGAATTTGCGTGCAAGAAGCTTCGACGTCCTAACTGTTGATTCCAACGTGCAATCGCTTATGCTAGTTAGTCTATTTGCTTCCGTGTTAACTTTCATACTACCTGTGGGTGCAGAGCAGAGCACATCTAAGTCAGGGCTAAGTTGCAACTTTTTAATAAAATATAAGACATTAAAAAAAAACAATTCGCTGACTTGGAATCGGCTCTGCTTCAATAAAAAGAAGTTCATTGCCCACGCAGCAACATCCTAAAATTTTGCTGCTGTTTGGTTTGGCTCTTCTATTGCACCCATACGAAACGAAATAGCCGTAACATAAACAACGGCAACAACAACAAGACAACTGCAAACAATTTCAAGCGATAGAGTTTTTAAAGAGAGTGAGCGAGCGAATTTAATTTATGTGTGTCGTTTGTGTGTTTACCCTACTCGACGCCGATCTCGCATATCAATTGCCATGCGCTGAGCCTTGGCTCTTATATTTTATATAAATATATACATAATGTGCCTCAATTATAAATTATAATATGCTTTCAAAAGCGAAACTGCTTGAATATATATTTTGTTCAATTCGCACAGGTTTTTATATAAATTAAAAATTATAACATACCATACCAAAGCTACATATATATTTGGCTACAGATAGAAACATCAAATCATCGACTTATATATAATTAAAAATATTGAATACTAATGTTGATACGAAAGCTCGCAAAAAAAATTAAGACTAGATTTATCTTCGACCATACTCCGATCCAACTTGACTACCAAACCACAATCTGCAAACTGTTTTACATTTCTTTGAATACCCACAATTTGGACTCTTAGTACTACGTTTTCACAATGTATAGAGGGGTGACAGTAAAGCTTATATGGCTGGTGGCTTTAGAATAATGTTTGTTGTGATAATTATTGAGTAGTTCTAATGCTAAATACATACATTTAAACGCCTGCTTATACTATTGCTACAATAATTTAAATTTTATTTTAGATTAGATTAGGTCGACAGGCCTTGACCGGCGAAGTCTACGTCTTTGCTGGAGCTCACGCAGAGGCAGTGTAGTCACATCGTTGTTAGTATGTTGGCTTATTATTGTTTGGTATCTCCGACTTAAACTAACTATTTCTTCATCCACTGTGGAAATTTTCAAGTCTCTGTGAATGTCGAAATTTGTGATATACCAGTCAGCGTTTGTAATTTTAAGAAGAATTTTCAATTGTTGTCTTTGTATTAATTGTAGATTTGTTCTTTTCGTAGACCCCCATATTTGCGCTCCGTACGTCCAGATAGGTTTGATGATAGTTTTATATATTAATAGTTTGAGATTTTCGATTTTCTGTTTAAC
This sequence comes from Cacoxenus indagator, assembly GCA_035041755.1. Lineage (NCBI taxonomy): Eukaryota > Metazoa > Arthropoda > Insecta > Diptera > Drosophilidae > Cacoxenus > Cacoxenus indagator. The sequence goes on along the minus strand of JAWNKX010000144.1, from coordinate 83,635 downwards.
AAAGTACAATTCATTTATTTTAAGTTTCATTCTGTTTCGTATTTTAAAAATATGGTATTTTCATGTCAGATACGTTTCCGATTGTTATATATCTTCCGTAAATTATTAGGTGAACTGGATATATATATAGATATTGTTTTGGTAGTAAAAATAACTTGGACTGTTTTGCGGTTGTTAATTTTTATTCTATATTTCCGAAACCACTCTAGGGTTTTATTTATGTTTTTTGTAGAGTGGATGTTGCTGCATTTATGCTTTTATGGGCGGATAGAAGAATGGTGTCGTCTGAAAACGTAGCTGTCATTGTACAGTCCTGTGTTGGTTGAGGTTGTTCTGCAGTGAATTTAGTGTAAAGTGGCCTCAAAAAAGCTTCCTTGGGGAACTCCTGTCCTCACCGGGCGTAGTTTTGAATATTCGTTTCTATACTTAACACAAAATTATCTGACTTCTATATAGCTTGACAGAATTAGAGACACTCGAATGGATCTTATGTATTTGTGCCTTTATGCCAAACTTTATCAAAGGCTTTCTCGACATCTTAGAATAGTCCAATACAAAATTTGTTGTCATCTATATCGTTAAGTATTTTGTGGGTTACGAGGTGAATCTGTTGAATCGTAGAATGATTATGTCGGACTCCAAATTGGTGGTCGGGTATTATTTGATTACATCTTAGAAGAATGAGAAGTCTCTCACGTAGAAGTTTTTCAAAAATTTTTGACAGCACGGGTAGCAAGCTTATGGGTCTGTAGGAGGAAGCTTTTTTGTAGTCTTTCCCAGGTTTAGGAATACCTATTATTTCGGCAAGTTTCCATGCACTGGGGAAATGTCTTAGTTTTAATACCGCGTTAAATAGATTTCGTATGTAGTCTAGTGCCTCCACAGGACATTCTTTCAGTAATAGTCCTTTTATTTTGTCGTAACCAGGGGTTATTTTGTCGTGTTTAATGTCGTATTTCATAGTTGCAAATATTTCTTTCGTAGAGATCTTCTTTAGTGCTACAGTTGAACGACCTCCATTCAGAGGAGATAGTGAGTAACCGCTGGTAGTACCATTCTCCGCAATAACACTCTCGTAATAATTGGCTAATGTTGTAGCTTTCTCAAGGTCTGTTCTAGCCCATATCCCGTCGTCCATTTTCAGTGGTGGTTGATGTCTCGTTTGTCATTTTTTTAGTCGCTTTCCACAGAGAATAGTCTGACCATCTTTTTCGTTTTTGTTCGATTATACATTTTTTCAGTTCCTTGGTCGCTTTGTTGTAGTCTTTTTTAGCAGATGGGGCTCTGATTGTTTGCCAAATTTCCTTAAGTTATCTCTTTCTGTTGATAAGCCGTCGGAAAGAAGGTGGAGTGAAAGCATTGCGATCTGTGGTCGTATGTGTGGGAGTCGATTATAGCTCAGCTTTCTCGATTACATCATTGAAGAGAATCACTACTATGTCGCTATTAGTTGTAATTGAAATATTTAGCGGCACCGATCGCTTTATATAATCTCTGTAAGTTTCCCAGTCAGTGCGATGATTGTATATCTTGTTGATTTTACGTTCAGTTAATACGCTGTTTTGGTAGTTAAGTTGGATCGGAATATTCTCTGAAGATAAATCTAGTCTTGATTTTATTGCGAGCTTTCGTATATCAATATTTTTAATTATATAGAAGTCGATGAGGTCAGGTATTTTTTTTTGTCAGTAGGCCAAAAAGTTGGTTCGCCGGTGCTGAAGTGCATTGCCTTTACTGTATATATAGACCTCAGTAGGTCCTTACCTTTTTTGTTTGACATTCTAGAGCCCCAAGCCGTATCTTTTGCGTTACAGTATCCACCGACAATAAAGCGTGGTCCAAGTGTTTGCAGGAAGTCATTATATTGTGTCAAAGTGATCCTCTGTTTAGGTACACTGTAGGCAGCTGCTATAGTTAGAGGTCGCAAAGAATCCGTGATTTGTATATTAGTTGATTGTATGTGCTCTAAATGCTAATTTTCGAGTTCTATATGTTTGAGTGTGTTTTTAATAATGACCGCTGTGCCTCCGTGGCCCGTTCCATTAGGGTGATTTGTAGTATAAGCAACGTAGCCATTTATCTGTAAATAATGTTTACGTCTTAGGTACGTTTCAGATATTAGGGCGATGTCAATTTGGTTGTTGTCTAATAATGTCTTGAATTCAAGTTTATGGTTATTGATTCCATTGGTATTCCATGCAATTATTCGTAGTTTATCGTCCATTTTTGTTGTCGAGTTTTGTCAATAACACTCTCACGATGTTCATCATGTTACTCATTTGCTGCACTAGTTCTTTTATTATATCTTTTGTTTCCGCCAGATCGTTTGAAAATTCAATCTTATTTTCTGCGTTTTTATTGGTCTCGTTTTTGTTGGATTCATTTTTGTTGTGTTCCTCATCTTTTTATTGAGGTTGTACCTGATTTGTGGGGTTTCTATGGTTACTGGCTGCTGTTTGGGCGTATGTTAATCCAATTTTAACTTTGTTTGATGGTTGTTCTTCTGCCTGATGGTCACCATTTTTCTCTCTTAGTGACGGAAATCTTTTAATTTTTAGGTGTTTGTTTACTTCGCATCCCTTATAGTTGGCTGTGTGTGAGCCACAAAGAGCGCATTTAATTTGATCTGCACCTATTAGTTTGCAGTCAATAGTCTTGTGCTTGCCAGCGCATTTTACACAGATCGGGTCTTTGGTGCAAAAATTTCTTGTATGACCATATTTTTGGCAGTTTGAGAACCGAGCTACCGCGCGTTTTTGGAGTGGTGGCTCAAAGATGACTTTGGTACATAGGAGTGTGTTGATATTAAAGATTTCTATTTTATTTGCTTTGGCTTTTAGTTCAATGAAAAATAGCGGCGGGGATTCCTTTATCAGTTTTTATTGTACGTTGTGTATATTAATAACGTCATGGCCTAATTCAGATAGTTCATTCTTTAGTTCGTCAAGATCAGTTGCGTAGTGCATATGCCTTAGTACAGTATTAAATCCCCTCTCTTCTTTCTGGTTAATGGTGTAGTGTTAGTATGGTTATTTCTAAGCATCTTAACCACCGCCGAGTAGTTCAACGAGTCATTTGTTTGTACGCATACTTCGTTGTTTTTAAGTGTTTTTAATATGTAGTTTTGTTGTATTGTGTTTTTCAGAGCTTTACTTAGTACGTTAATTTGTTCTACGTTCTGTACGTATATTGGTGGTGGTTTGTGAATTTTAGTAGATGGCCTAGGTAGATTTGGTGCATTAGAAGTTGCTTCTGTACCACTGTCGTTTTCAGTCGTTTCGTCTTGTGAGAGAAGTTCGAACCTATTTGTATTTGGCGCGCTCAGCCATTACTTTTGCAGTGTTGTCGTTTGTGTTTGAATTTTTTTCCTACTTTTTTTACTATTGTTATTTTGTTCGGAAGTGTTGGGAGAGAGCTTACTACGGTTACGTTTTGTTTTTGTCTCTTGTCGGTTTTGATTGTTTGAATTTGGTACTTGCGCGTTTGATGTTGTTTATCTGATCAATGATGTTGCAGAAGAGAACGATCAAAATGGCATTGTAGCTGAAAAATTTGACGTGGTCGTTATTGTGAGGAGTGAGATAGCAGCTGATGTCTGCGTTGTGGTTGTTGTTGTTGTTGTTGGTTGGAAGGAGGAGAGTGGTGTCGTTGGTGAAGCGCATTGTGCGCTCCACGACAGAGGCTGCATATTACCTGCTGCCATGAAACAGCTGACAGTTAGTCAGCGGTAGAGCGAGAGGTTGCGTTTGTTTGGATTGATGATTTTGTGAGTGTGTAGCTGTTTGATGTATTGCAGTAGAGCAAGAGCGCGCTCTCTCGAAATTAGCGGGAAGTGAAGCTTGGTTAGAGTCACTGTTGTTGTTGCTGTTGTTTGAATAAGGTATGCGTTGTTGTTGTTTGTGGTGACAGCTGTTACAGCGTAGGGTACGCTCATGCTGTTTTTTAATGGTGGCTGATGTTGATTTTTCGTGCTGCGCACAGTCGGGGGACTGCGTTTAACAGGTATTCCTGATCCTAAAACAGCCTTTTTTTATATTCTTGTTGTGGGTTATTTTGCCTTTGTTTTCCTTTTTGTATTAGTTAAATTCAGAGTGCGAGAGCAGACGATCAATAGACTTAACACTTCACTTGCTTTGAATCGAATGACCAATTTACTAGAATTTAGTTTTTAGTTTTTGTCAACAGCGCCAAATGGACGTTTTTTAGACTGATTTCAGTAAGGCCTTCGACAGTGTGTGTCATTCCTTACTTCTTCATAAACTGGAGGACTTTGGTATTCCACCCAACTTTGTCATTTGCATTATTTCCTACCTAAGGTCCAGAACTCAAAATGTTTTGTTTAAAACAGTCACATCCGAGACTATTTGTGTAACCTCCGGTGTCCCTCAGCGCAGTCACCTTGGTCCGTTGTTATTCAATATTTTTGTAAACGATTTGCCAATTGCCATTAAACATTCTGACATGTTGATGTACGCTAACGATGTGAAACTATGCATGTCTATTTTATCTCATGTCCATTTAAAGTTTCTTCAAAATGGCCTTGACTCTTTATATCGTTGTTGCTCTACAAAACTTTCTTTCACTTAATTGTGAAAAATGTAAGTCGTTCTACCGTACAAATGTGATTGTAAATAAATATCGTATTAACGATCACTTACTAGAATGCGTTTCACAATTTAATGATATAGGGGTATTGATTGACCCAAAGCTCCATTTCGGATGCCACATTCACTCAACTAATAAGACTAAATGTATGTTAGGGTATATTAAACGGTGGTCTAAGGAATTTAATGATACACATATCCTTAGTTAGACCTATTTTGGAATATTCATCTTGTGTATGGGATCATCAGTTTAAAATTTATAGCGATCGCATTGAATCAGTACAAAAACAATTTTTACTGTTTTTCCATTCTATCGATGCCGCCTAAAGCTTATCCAACGACCTTCGTTGGCCAGTCGTAGAACTACTCTCGATGTGATGTTTCTACATAATTTAATTGTTGGTAGTATCGACTCCCCTTTTTTGCTTGGTAGCATAAACTTTAACATTCCTTCTCGGGTTACTAGAGGTTATGTTTCAATTTCTGTTGGTTTCTGTAGAATTACTTATCTGATGCATTATTCATTTCGCTTAGTATGGCAATCATACAATTTGCACTATAACATAATATCCATCTCTAAATCTTATGATAATTTAAAATCTATCCCATTATCTTACCTCAACACATAGTAAATTGTATTCTATTCAATGAACTCATAGTTCGTCATATATGTTAACTTGTTTATATCTTTATTATTATGGTATGTAATGAACTCTAAGTTGAATCTTAACTTTAGTTCATCTTGCATGCTTATTTTGTTAGAGGCTGATATTGTTCTTATCTATAGCCACATACATAGTTTGTAGACATTAGCTTTGCTATCCCATGTTCTTCAAAGAAATTAGCAATTAAGACCAGCTGAGCCCAGTCTACTGTGTCACTGGGTGAATTTTGTTTCCACTTGGGTTTGCCGCATGTGATATCAGTGTGTGGTCATTGCGTACCTGATAAGTCAATGAAAAAAAATAAAAATAAAAATATTTAAAAAAAAACAAAGTATCATCGCACTGACTGGGAAACTTACAGAGATTATACTAAGCGATCGCTGCCGCTAAAGGTTTCAATTACAACTAATAGCGACATAGAATCAGCAGTGTTTCTCTTCAATTAAGCAATCGAGAAAGCTGCACTACAATCGACTCCTACACATACGACCACAGAGCGCAATGCTTTCACTCCACCTTCTTTCCGACGGCTTATCAACAGAAAGAGAAAACTTAAGAAAATTTGGCAAACAATCAGAGCCCCATCTGGTAAAAAAGACTACAACAAAGCGACCAAGGATCTGAAAAAATATTTCATCGAACAAAAACGAGAACAACTAGAAAAGTATCTCCAAAAATGAAACCCGAAAAGATGCTCGTACTATTCTCTGTAGAAAGCGACAAAAAAATGGAAACAAGACAATTCATCAACCACCACTGAAAATGGACGACGGGACATGGGCTAGAACAGACCTTAACATTACTACTACATTCATAACAATTGGCATACTTAAATGGAACATTAGCCAATTATTACGAGAGTGCATTTGCTGAGAATGATACTACCACTCTCTACCTCCTCTGAACGGAGGTCGGTCAACTGTAGCACTAAAAAAGATCTGCACGAGAGGAATAATTGCAACTGTAAAATACGTCATTAAACATAAAAAAGCCCCAGGCTACGACAAAATAAACAGACTCTTAATCAAAGAATGTCCTGTGGAGGCCCGAGACTACAAACGAAATTTATTTAACTCGATATTTGGACTAAGATATTTCCCCAGTACATGGAAAGTTACCGAGATAATAGGTATTCCTAAACGTGGGAAAGACTACAAAAAAGCTTCCTCCTAGAGATCGATAAGTTTGTTAACCGTGATCCCAAAAGTATTTGAAAAACTTCTACGGGAGGGACTTCTCGTTTTTTTAAGACGTAATCAAATAATACCGGACCACCAATTTGGATTCCGACTTAGTCATTCAACTATTGAACAGATTCCCCATGTAACCCACAAAATACCTTACGATATTGATGACAACAAATTCTGTATTGGACTATTCTTAGATGTCGAGAAAGCCTTTGATAATGTTTGGCACAAAGGCACAAATACATAAGATCCATTCGAGTGTCTCTAATTCTGTCAAGCTATATAGAAGTCAGATAATTTTGTGTTAAGTAGAGAAACGAATATTCAAAACTACGCCCGGTGAGCACAGGAGTTCCCCAAGGAAGCTTTTTTGAGGCCACTTTACACTAAATTCACTGCAGAACAACCTCAACCAACACAGGACTCTACAATGACAGCTACGTTTTCAGACGACACCATTCTTCTATCCGCCCATAAAACCATAAATACAGCAACATTCACACTACAAAAAAACCTAAATAAAACCCTAGAGTGGTTTCGGAAATGGACAATACAAATTAACAACCGCAAAACAGTTCAAGTAATTTTCACTACTAAAACAAAATATATACCAGTTCCAGTCCTCAATCGATTATCAACGCGTACGTTCACTATCATCGAAAACTCCACAACATTGCAAATACACACACAATCCCTTAGGCCGAAACCGCAACAAGTCAGTAAATACATGTTAACTTCCCGAAACGACGAGAACGAAAAGCAATTTAACCTATCACCATTCCTCATCAATAAGGTCATAGATTGAAACTGTGGCGGCGAAGAGGAATCATGCAAAAAGCTACAAAATGGACCTCTACTCGTAAGAACCAAAGACTTAGCCTGAACAACAAAATTAATGAAAATTAAGTTATTTACCTGTGCACTGTCAAGTCGACTAGTCGTCTTCTTTCGCTCTCCTAATTTAACAATACAAAAAGTAAATCAAGGGACAAGATAATAAATTGTTCTTATCTCAAAGATGCTTGTTGAACGCAGTCCCCCAACTACGCGCAGCCCGCAAAAACAAAATCATCCATCAAAAAACAGCATTAGCGTACCCCACGCTCAAACAGCTGTCCGCATAAATAACAAAAACGAATACCTTGGCACATCAACAAGGTGTTCGATCAACAGCATCAACATCAGTGGCTCTCACTTCAACTTCACTTCCTGCTAATTTCGAGAGACCGCGTTCTTGCCCTTCCGCAATACATCAAACAGCTACACACTCACAAAGGGAAAACAATAACGGATCATCAATCCAAACAAATGCAACCTCTCGCTCTACCGCTGACTAACTGTCAGCTGTTTTATGGCAGCAGGTAATATGCAGCCTCTGTCGTGGAGCGCACAATGCGCTTCACCAACGACACCACTCTCCTCCTTCCAACCAACAACAACAACAACAACCACAACGCAGACATCAGCTGCTATCTCAGTCCTCACAATAACGACCACGTCAAATTTCTCAGCTACAATGCCAGTTTGCTCGTTCTCTTCAGCAACATCATTGATCAGATAAACAACATCAAACGCAAGTACCAAATTAAAACAATCAAAACCCACAAGAGACAAAAACAAAACGTAACCGTAGTAAGCTCTCTCCCAACACCACTTCCGAACAAAATAACAATTGCAAAAAATGTAGGAAAAAAACTCAAACACAAACGACAACACTGCAAAAGTACTGGCTGAACGCGCCAAATACAAATAGGTTCGAACTTCTCTCACAAGACGAAACGACTGAAAACGACAGTGGTACAGAAGCAACTTCTAATGCACCAAATCTACCTAGGCCATCTACTAAAATTCACAAACCACCACCAATATACGTACAGGTCGTAGAACAAATTAACGTACTAAGCAGAGCTCTGAAAAACACAATACAACAAAACTACATATTAAAAACACTTAAAAACAACGAAGTATGCGTACAAACAAATGACTCGTCGAACTACTCGGCGGTGGTTAAGATGCTTAGAAATAACCATACTAAACACTACACCTTTAATCCCAGAGAAGATAGGGGATTTAATATTGTACTAAGGCATATGCACTACGCCACTGATCTTGACGAACTAAAGAATGAACTATCTGAATTAGGCCATGACGTTATTAATATACACAACGTACAATAAAAACTGATAAAGGAATCCCCGCCGCTATTTTTCATTGAACTAAAAGCCAAAGCAAATGAAATAGAAATCTTTAATATCAACACACTCCTATGTACCAAAGTCATCTTTGAGCCACCACTCCAAAAACGCGCGGTAGCTCGGTTCTCAAACTGCCAAAAATATGGTCATACAAGAAATTTTTGCACCAAAGACCCGATCTGTGTAAAATGCGCTGGCAAGCACAAGACTATTGACTGCAAACTAATAGGTGCAGATCAAATTAAAGGCGCTTTTTGTGGCGGCTCACTCACAGCCAACTATAAGTTATGTGACGTATCCAAACCATAAAAAATTAAAATATATCCCTCACTAAAAGAGAAATACACTAAAAAGATGACCATCAGGTAGTGGAACAGACATCAAACAAAGTTAAAATTGGAATAACGTACGCCCAAACAGCAGCCAGTAACCATAGAAACCCCAAAAATCAGGTACAACCTCAACAAAAAGATGAGGAACACAACAAAAACGTAAGCAACAAAAATGAAACCAACTAAAACCAGACTAGTAAAAACACAGATAAAAAGGCTGCAAGTAGCCAGCACATGAACATACGTGGATACAAGATGTACCACACAAGCCCTCCGGATGGTAGAGGTCACAGTGAGACTGCTATCATTATTAAACAAAACATTAAACATAACGTACTGCTTCCATTCTAAGAAACCTATATCCAGTCGACAAGCATACAAATCTTCGACTTAGGCGGACCACCAAGAATAACAGCCGTGTACAGCCCACCAAAGCACATTATCTCACAATTGCAATACATTGACTTCTTAAAAACTCTGGACAACGCTTTAAAGCTGCAGGCGACTACAATGCGAAGCATACAGACTGGGGTTCCAGAATATCAAACAAGAAAGGTAAAAACCTACAGGGTGCACTGCTGTTAGCAAAAGCTAAACATCTTAGTACCGGCGAACCCACGTATTGGCCAACAGACCAAAATAAAAGCTAGACCTCATTGACTTTTATATACTCAAAGACATAGACTTAAATAAATGTGTCATAATATCAAGACTGGAACTATCGTCAGACCATACACTTATACAACTCGAACTTAATTCAATTGAAGTGAACACAACAAATTATAAATTATTGCGCAACAACAAAACTGACTGGGATACCTATCGCGACTACATTAACACAAAATTAAATACAAACATTCCAATGAGATCACCCGATAACGTAGAATCAGCTATAGTCCAACTAAACGATACCATTGAGAAGGCAGTATTGCAAGCAACTCCGGACAAGATAATACACCATGTAAAGCGATACACACCCACTACGCCTTGAAAATTGATATGTACAAAACGAAAACTGAAAGAAGCATGGGCCGTTTGCAGTTCCCCCAATGCAAAAATAAATATAACAAGGCAATTAAAGAAATTAAAAAATATCTCCAAAATCCGAATTTTTACGAAATCACGAAGTATTTACAGAGGCTAACTCCGACAAGCTTTACCGACTACTCCCTGTGGAAAGCTACAAAAAAAACTGACAAATAAAACAATACACCAGGCATCTATAAAAATGGACAATGGATCACGGGCAGTAACGAATCTAGACAAGGCGACAGTTCTAGCGAATTATTATGAAAAAATATTTGCTGATGAAACACTCAACGAAGATGACTGTCATATAAAATCGGCAGCCACTACCCAGCCAACTCGCCTTAAAAAAACACGAACAAATAAAATACTCAAATGTATACAGCACCACATTTAGCCCATAAAAGCACCCGGATATGACAAAATTGACTGAAAACTTTTAAGGGAGCTTCAAGCAGTGGTATACATACGTCAACGCCATAATTAAATTAAATTACTTTCCTAAACTATGGAAAGTGGCTGAAGTCATTCCAATTCCAAAACCTGGTAAAGACTTATATAATTCAGCATCATATAGACCAATTAGCTTACTTCCAGTGCTGTCAAGAATATTCGAGAAGCTCATGTGCCTGAGAGTGTTACCTATTATAGAACGCAAACATATAATAACTGAGCACCAATTAGGCTTTTGACAAAAACACTCGACCATACAACAAATCCATCGTGTGACTCATAAAATTTTAAACCATCTTGACGACAAAAATTTGTGCATAGGAGTTTTTCTAGATGTAGAAAAGGCATTCGACAAAGTTTGGCACCAAGGACTAATCAGCAAATTGCGCAATATGTTCCAGCATAACGTACTACAGATATTAGTACACTATATCACAGAAAAACATTTTTTTCGTTAAGTACTCAGATGAATATTCCACATTAAGAAAAATCAAAACAGGCGTACCACAAGGAAGTGTACTAGGACCGTTATTATACACTATCTTTACAGCGGACATAGCATCACCAAATGACGACGCTTCAATGATAGCCACATTTGCTGATGACACTATAATACTTAGCGCATACAGACAAGTAAACACAGCAACATCCAAACTGCAACAGCATCTGGATACTACCCTAAGGTGGTTCGAAAAGTGGAAAATAAAAGTAAATAATACCAAAACAGTACATGTTATATATAAAACTAGAACTAAATTCACACCACTTCGTATAACGATTGACGGAGCTGACGTAAAAATTGAAAATGTAGTCAAATACCTAGGATTATATATTGACAACAAACTCAACTGGAAATACCATATACTTAAAAAACGGGATCAAGTCAAGCTAAGGATTAGTCAATTATATTAGCTGCTCAAATCAAAGTTAACATTAGAAAACAAAATACTGATCTTCAAAGCCATTATAAGACCAATCTGGACGTACGGAGCACAAATTTTGGGAACGGCCAAAAAACCAAATACAGACATAATACAAAGACAACAATCAAAAATCATTCGTAATATCACCAAGGCTGGGTGGTATATAACTAACGATGATCTGCATCATGATCTTAATATTCCAACAGTGACAGAGGAGATTACAAAAATAAGTCGTATCTACCAGACGAAGCTAACCCAACCTTCAAATGTTGGTGTCAACGTACTACCAATACAGGAACTTCAACGCAGACGCAGGTTGCAGAGGACAAGGCCAGTGGATCTGGTAGAATTAATGCGAAGCTAGATACAACACATATATCAATACCTCTTCCTTTTTCTTTTTTGTTTAATGTTGTTTATTTTTGTATTCTATATTTTTATTTCATTTATGTTTATTTTACTTTATTTTGTTCTATAATTGTATTAATTTAATTTAAATGTGTATTATTTTTGTTGCTATTTTGGTTTTTTCCCCTACATCTTTACAAAAATGAAAAACTTTTGTGATCTGCTCACATAAGTTACTAATAACACTAAAATTATACCGAACATCCTTCACTAAACTACAGCAAGGGAATCATTTACTCAAACGACTTAAGAGAGGTGTCAGAAGAAGAAATCAAAAGCGAATTGGAGAGCCAAAACGTCTGCGAAGTACGAAAAATAATGGAAAAAACAGATGGCAACTTAAGAGAGACAGGCTTGCTTATTCTAACTTTCTCTTCCGTCGCACTGCCAGAGTACATCATGATTGGCTACGAAGAAGCGAACATTCGTCCATACATTCCCACACCGATGCGGTGCAACAACTGCTTGCGGTTTGGACACACGTACAATGTATGCCAAAGCGAAAAAGCCTGCATAAAGTGTGGAAGGAAAGACCACGTAAACAGAGATGTCAATGAAGTGTGAAAAAACGAACTCGAATGCATAAACTGCAACATAAACAAAATCACAAACAACAACCACACATCCATCAACCAAAAATGCCCAATCTACATTAAACAACAGGAAATAATCGCAATAAAAATAAATCAAAAGCTTGATAACAAAGCGGCCTACCACATATATATATAACCGCACACACCCAACCAACCAGCAAAGCTATGCATCAACGCTAAATTAACCAAAAGCAATAAGCGCCGAGAACCTACAACTAACACCTACCATTAACACAGCTACAAGAAATCTAATATCCTACGTAGACATTAGCGACCTCATCACCGACCCTAAGCCAACCACATCCCTATCAGTTAAACTAAGTAACAAATCTCACCATCAATCTAAAACAAAAACATTCAAGCGCTGTTGGATCAGAACAGAGGGCAGTCTGGCAACGACGTTAGCTAAACTTTCGCTCTCTCTCCCAAAATCATCATAAGTTAGGCGCAGTCAAAATTATAACTCACTGTGAACTGTGCAGGCGAAAAAGCCAAACGTGAAGCCAATCCTTGTGTGATAGTAATTTTTTCTGTCCAAATTAAATTGTTAAACTTTTAAACCCAAGCGTTTTTTTGTAAATAGTAAACTTGTAATAGGAACTTTTGCGACAATCGCATAAGATGGCGACGCCAAGTCACTACCCTGCGCCACATTCCTAAGAGACCCCCGTTGAAGGAGTTAACGAATATTTGGCGACCGCGACAGGACAAGGAAAGCACGGGTAGCTAGTCATCGCCGTCAGCCAGAATCGCAAAGGACAGCGTGGCAGCAGGAAGGGTAACGACTACATTCTGGCCGGGATCCCAAGAGTCGCCGTCAGCCAGGAACCGTTACAGTCGGAGTCTTCACCTCCCTGCCGCAACTTTGCCGTCACCACTCAAGTCGTATGTACATACATACTTATGTGAGTACAATCCCGTTAAATGTTACAAATTGCATACATACATATATACATAAAAACATATAATGCAAACAGAGCCGCTACAGTGAGCTCATCAGTTAAACTGCGCTGCGCTAATCAACGGGTTATGATCAGTTAAGCTGCGCTGCTTAGTCAACGGGTATATGATCAGTTAAGCTGCGCTGCTTATATAACCAGTTTAAGATCAGTTAAGCTGCACTGCGTTAGGCTCATTTTCGCTATTGTCATTTGACTTTGCTTTGGGTTCACCTTCGTTGTTGTTGGCGAGCTCGAGTTCAATTTGATTTAGATTGCTTCGAATTCCTTTTCGTATTGCTAGATTTAAGAAAAGAAATATTGTTGTTAAATAAACTTTTACAAAACAAACTTGTTGCAGTTTAAACTTGTTGCGGATTACACTTGTCCCAGAATAAAATTATTAAAGAATAAACTTGTGAAATAACATTTGTTTCTAAGAACATCACATCATTTGGAATGGCATAAAAATACAAATTCATTTGAATAATTATTTAAATTAAAATTAATTAAAATTATCAGAAGCAGTTTCGAAATAAGCCAAGAAAAAGACGAAAAATTAGCCGCGCTTCGGCAACAGCGGAACGTGATGAAACAAAACATTGCAAAACTAAAAGAAGAGGTGACCACTGGGGGAGATGCTGCAAACGCTGCCGCGCTTGACTGCAAACTACAAATTTTGGAGTCATACTTCAGACAGGTCTTCAGAGTAAAACCCCAGCTGGAGAGCAGAGACGGTACAGATGATGGATGAGGAGAGTTAGGAGAACTGTATATTATGGCTAAGTCTTAAATTATTTCCCGCCTACGCAGAGCTATCGCGGACCTACCCTTTCATGCTACTCTTCTCAACAGTACGACACTCGCGAGTTCTGCCCACCACAGTCGGCTGCCTAAATTGAAACTGCCCAGCTTCAACGGCACTTATGGATTATAAAAAATTTATCAGCGCCTTTTAACACTTGATCGACGACAATCCACATAACTACCTTCCTTGTTCAAACTACCTTCGCTGACGAAACCAGATGCGAATGCGCTACAAGGAATTGTCGATTCAACATCCGCTATCCGTAGTTCCTTGCTATCAATTGGTTCCGCAGGGGACGTTTTAAACGGAATAATGATTAACATTGTGCTATCAAAGGTGGACGCCGATACAAAGTTAAGCTACGACGTGGGTCAAAGTAACGATGAACTTCCGTCATGGGGTAATTGTTACAAAATCCTCACACGTAGAGTTCAGTTCCTGCAAAGCCAACAAAGTGGAATGCAAACCAGGAATGCTTTGGAAAGGAATTAAAAATCCAGAAGAGCACTATGCTCGAGGTCGTTCTTCAGCTTACAGGTGAGGTGTCTGCACTACAACGCAGAGAGTCGTTACATCAGAGTCGTTACAACTTTTCGCAACTTACCGCTACCGCAACGACAACTTTATGTCACACGAACAAAGTTATGATACAACTGTTTGAGAAAGGATCGTCGAATAAGGCAATGTCGTCGTTGCAGAGTTTGCAAAGAAAACCATCACACGTTATTGCATTCAGAGTCCGCCGCCGCTGAATCCGCACAGCCAAATTCTAGGACGAGCCAAGGAAATCCTGACATCAATTACGGCAACCAGTTGCAGCAACACACGTCATTGATTGCGCGGACCTTTAGATGAGGGATCATTCATACGGCTGTAGTATTAGTTCGAGATAAATACAATAAGTTTCACCAGGTTCGGGTTTTGCTAGATTATTGTTCAGAAAATAATTTCATTACCTAGAAAACGGCAAATAGGTTAAAATTGAGTCGGCAGAGGGTGCATCAGGAAATAAGCGGAATAGCCAACACTCACAAATAAATACGGCACAACGTTTTTACTATGGTAAAATCAGAAATTAAAGCATAAATGAAAACAATTTAAGCTCAGCAACCGCAGGACTTCGCAGATGTTTCAAAATGGAATCTGCCGGAGAATGTCGAGTTGGCTGACCCACGGTGTATGGAGAAAATAAAAATGGATATGCTGATACGAACTGAAGGTTTCTTCAATGCGATACGGAGCGGGAAGTTTTACCTCGGCCCGGAGATGCCGTACATAATCAACACTGCTTTCGGTTGGATTGTAAGAGGCAATCTAACAAGCAGCGCAAAGCCACAAGTATATCGATGTAATTTAGTTCAAGAATCGACTCCACTCAATGCGTTAATAGCGAGATTCTGGGAATTTGAAGACTACAAGGTACCTTTAAAACAGTTGACAGAGGAAGAGCAACTCTGCGAGGACCACTTCATAAAAACAGTCAAGCTGCAGAAAAATGCGCGGATCCAAGTCCGGCTATCATTTAAGGAAGACCCAAAAGTACTGGGACATACATATGAGACAGCAAAGGGGCGACTATTGGCACTTGAACGCAAGCTCAACCACGACAATCAGCTAAAGGCTGGTTACACGGACTTCATAAACGAATACATTGCACTTGAACACATGTCGATAATGAACGAAATAGATTTTAGCAAGCCCTACTTTAATATTCCACGTCACTGCGTTTTGCGACCGCAGAATCTTACAACGAAGCTGAGAGTAGTGTTTGACGCAACATCCTAATGGTTGATCCGACGATTCAGCAAACATTGACAACAACAATTTTGTCGTTTCGGTTGCACCAACTCGTAATGATGGGTGACATCACAAAGATGTATCGGCAGTTCTTAGTTGATGAGCAAGACTGGAACTTCCAACTTATTCTTTGTCGACCAAATGCCTCAGACAGCATTCAAATATATCAGCTAAACACCGTGGCGTACGGACTTTCATCAGCACCTTATCTCGCTATTCGTAGTTTGCAGCATATAGCAGATGTTTGTGCGCATAAATACCCCAGAGGATCTGTTGTCTTGCGTCACGAGTTATACGCCGACGATAATAAGAATTGATTATCAAAATGTCCGAAATTATTGCACTACTTTCTGAAGGAGGCCTACAACTAGCAAAGCTCAGTAGTAATTCAGTAGAGCTACAGCAATCAAACGAGGAGATGCTCCTCACCCCAGAGGAGGAATTAGTGAGGACAGCTTTTGACATGGTATGGCTCACGACCTTGTCTAAAATCGCACAACTGTTCGATCCATTAGGACTTGTTAGTCCAGTTATCATTAAATGCAAAATGTTCATCCAAGATCTGAGTATAAAGGGACTCAACTGGGATGACCTTATTACAGGTAAATCGCTCAGCACATGGCAAGAACTCGAGAGGGATTTGCAGTACACATCAAAACTTCAAATTCCACGCTTCGTCAACATTTTCACCAACTACTAGTGTGAAATTCATGGATTTGCAAACGCTTCGGAACGAGGATACCGGTGCTGTATATATGTTCGAGAACAAAGATACCGGGTTGAAGGTAAGCCTCTTGATATCCAACTCAAAGGTTGCTCCAATTAAGACGAAATCCTTGCCTCGGCTGGAACTTTACGCAGCGCTCTTGTTGTGTCGAACGTGGCGTAAGTTCGCACACAAGGTTGGACCCTACACGCGTCGTGTCACGTCCTGGACAGACTCCAGAATTGTACTTTAATGGTTAAAAATGCACTCTTCACAGTTAAAATGCTTTGTTGCGGATCGAGTATCGGAAATTCAGACCAGTTCCAGAAGCATAACATGGCAACATGTACCATCGACCAAAAATCCAGCAGACATTGTGTCGAGAGGGCGCAGCTCACTAGATCTGTCTGGAAATATGTGGTTTACTGGACCAGACTTCCTTCGTGATCAGCCTGACACTTGGCCAAGTGAGTCACAAGCAGAAACAAAGCCCACCGAAACTCGCCAATGTGTGATGATGGTTAACGTAGAAAATCCACAGATGCAGTCACCCATTGACCATGTCATATGCTTCGTCATACATGCGCATTTTACGAATCTTATCATACGTATACCGATGCGTCAGGCAAATGGAAACATCAGGCCATCAGACGTCTTACACATCCCAACAAGCGAACTCGACCGAACACTGTGGAAGACCGTCGAATATTTGCAACGCACAGAATTTCAGCAAGAAATTGACGCAATACGAAAGAACCAATCTTATACAGCATACAGCGTCTGAACACATTAATGCAAGAAATGAGACAAGAGACAATGTAGCGTGTATGATGCGAGTGGGTGGTAGGTTATCTAATTCAGATTAACCATACGATGCCAAGTTCCCAGCACTCCTACCTCATGGTCATCAGTTTACCCATTTATATATAGATTTTCTACATCGATCAAACCTTCACGCCGGACAAAAGGTCTTAATTTCGTTGTTGCGGGAACGGTTTAGGGTCGCTAACGCACGGGAAAATGCGTGAGAAGAGCTGTTAACGACTGCATTCACTGTTTCCACTGTAGGCCTAGACTCGAAAGGCAAATAATGGGACAGTTGCCAGCAGACCGTTTCCGAAAACAACCCCCTATTCTAGTCACAGGTGTTGAAATATTTTTTTTTACATTTTTTTTTGGGTTTTTTTTTTCTCTTGAAATGTACCTGTCAATACAATTTGTACTCTTAGTACTACGTTTTCACAATGTATAGAAGGGTGATAGTAAAGCTTATGCGGCTACTCTATATAAGCGGAGTTAAAATACAGGTGGCTTCAGAATAATATTTGTTGTGATAATTATTGAGTAGTTCTAATGCTACATATATACATATAAACGCCTGATTATACTATTGCTACAATGATTTATGTTTTATTCTAGATTAGGTCTACAGGCCTTGACCGGCAAAATCTACGTCTTTGCTGGAGCTAGCGCAGAGGCATTGTATTCACCTCGTTGTTAGTATGTTGGCTTATTTTTGTTTGGTATTTCCGACTTAAACTAGTTATTTCTCTAACTCTCTTATTTCTAAGTCTCTGTGAATGTCGAAATTTGTGATATACCAGTCAGCGTTTGTAATTTTACGAAGAATTTTCGATTGTTGTCTTTGTATTAATTATAGATTTGATCTTTTCGCAAAACCCCATATTTGCGCTGCTTACGTCCAGATAGGTTTGATGATTGTTTTATATATTAATAGTGTAGTAATGAAACACGTCCGTTCGGTTTGACCGCCGTATTCAGAATCCCACTCTTTTATTTCTTTTCTTATAGCTTAACCTAACATAGCCTTAACCTAACTTAACTTAACATTGCACTAACATCAGATATACTTATTACTACAATAGTTTGTTATTGTTATTATTTAAAATAATTATTAACTAGTTTTCTACTACCTTCGGTGGCAGCCTAACCTAATTGTATTTAAAAGAGAACGGAAAAATAATGTAAACCTATGACTTAGAAACATCTTATAAAAAATAATACCTATTTACATATTTACAATTGCTCGTTGCCTTATATATTAGAGTGGCCTGGGACCCATAGAAATTTAATTCTTGGGGCGACGCTTATGAGTAGGGATCTTATAGTGTAGGCCTGCGTATTGTGATTGTTTTTGTTAGAAATTGAGTATATTGTCGAGAGTGAGACGGTGCAAATAACGAAGTTTTGGTCTTCTTTTTTTATAATAAGTTTTATTGCTTCGGGGATGGCTTTTGCTTCTGTAGAGAAAATTGAGGAGTAGTGTGGTAGGATGTCATATTGGAGTATGGTTGTTTCGGTTGTGATGGCGTAGGTTGCAATATTATTTGGAAGTTCGTGAAGTGGGAGGGTGTTTGAAAGTGGAAGTTCCAGTTTACTAGACTTCCTTACCTTTGCCAGTAATAAATTGGACAGGAATATCTCGTGGGGCATTAAAAGTATATTACCTTTGTTACTCATCACACTATTAATTATTATATTAAATGCTTGAAATTGATCTGAGACCAATTTTGGCCAATTTTCGTTGACAAAAACATTTAAATCACTGACATTGTACTGACGCACAAGCATGGTATCTATTGAATGATTTTGTGAGCGAATAGGAGATCCGAAATCTTTTTCACTCAATCCGAAAAGCCTATTTTCTATATCTGTCAAGCCATCGCTGTACATATCGTTATTAAATTGTAAAGTAAAATTCTGATTTTGCTGCCATATTCTGTGTCTGATGTCTTGACATCAGACACTGCTATATTCTCTAGACAGACTCTGATGTACTTATATAACGGCCATTTAAATAGTTTTCTACCTCATCATGCGAATTTCGAAGGATGAAAGAAGCATGGTTCGATCCTTTATTAATATATTTACATATATAATATATTTAATTGCCTGAAAAGTAGTATTCCACGTTAATAATGGCGTTAAATGTTCGACACTATATTGGAGAATATGGAACAATCCACCTAGTGTCTATAACAACATTTCTTCCACTAACAATCAAGATAGCACTGTGACCAAAATTTTCAGCGTTATGGCGACGATATACTGGATGTCCATTTTGTTCGGTCTGGGTGTCAGTGGCAAAATGCCGAAGGTATTTTTTAGAACAAACCATGTATAAATGGTGAAAATTCATTTTGATAGCCACATGGTCCGAGTGTCATAAATTTGGTCACTATATCAAATAATAATGGATCTCAATTTTCATCCGGAAATTTAGTATCTATTATATTGTCAATTTCATCTGGTTGCAGCCAGCAAAAATAATATATGGCAATATGGTACGCCGCGTTTTTGCGATTTTACAGTAAGCATGTGGCATTTGACCTTAGCAAATATATCGTCTCGTCTATCTTGACGATCAAATGACCACTGACCAGGTAAGAACTCTTCTTTGACATGTGGCCATTCCGGATTGCAAGTAAAAGATCGGGTCTTGCGTAATTACCGACGTACGTTATATCAATATGATGTGTTGTCCAATATTTTATACTAGCATACCTTGTATATTTTATATTAGCATATCTTAAATATATATAGCTCTTAATTGTTGTTGATTTTGACCTATGTAATTTAGTTCTTCGGATATCATTTTAACCATCATATTATCATTACGTATCATTATCCTGTACGCATAAAACCCCACACATGAAGTTGTTTTTTCTTGCTGAATTTTGTTGAAGAATTGTGAGATAGTAACCACCTTCGCCTCGCACAAAAATTAAGAGGTATTGGAAAGTATCGTATGCGCGGTGTAATTCGGAAACTGTTTTTAGATGTCAATTTTTACAATGAATGATTATATCCCTGGGTCCTTTGTCGACTAATAACAATACGAGTTCGTTTTTTGAACGAAAATTGTATCTTCTTTGACGTTGAATGCAATCGGCGTGAATTATTAATTTTAAGTTGTCCGATGAGAAGTTGTTTTCAAATTGTATTCGAATGTATATATTGTGGCTGCTTAATGTAGACTACAATTCGTTGATTAGTTCTATTTTTATTCTTGAAGCTATATTAAATAGTAACAATACTTAATCGCATTTTATACAAAATAAATTTGCAAAAACAGCGTACTTTGACCCGAAGGTGAAAGTAGATTACCAATAAAATGGTAATACTTCACATATTTCCTTAGCACCGAACGACGTTATTTGGAACAGTGTGCTGTACCTGCGTATGTTATTTCAAAAATGAGTTGATAACGAATGAGTGCCTAACAATAGATCGTTTATTGGTTGTGGTTAAAATGAGTAGATAACGAATGAGTGCCTAACAATAGATCGTTTATTGGTTGTGGTTAATCCTGTATATTAGGAAGAACCTAGGCAATGCGAGTGTTAGCCGCTAGATTCCCTGGCACAGGCCTGTGAGGTTCTTATATTTTGTCTAGCGAGCCTCTGCATTCGTTCTGTACTGGACTCCCTAGCACGCGTTTGTGAGATGTAGTCTCTATGACTCGTAAGGCGCTGTGTAGTTTCAGAAGTAGAATCCTCCACCCGACGTAATTGAACTGATCTTACCTGAGATGATTAACGTGAAAGGTGAAAGGTGATGATTGACGTTTTAGGCATGGCGTTGTGATTATAGAGTAGTTGACAACAACGAAATATAAATACTAAGCATTAAAAATGAGTATACGTAGTAATAAGAATAATAAAAAGACAAATAATAATGAGAATAACAACAATAATACTAAGCGGCGAAAAAATGTTGTTTGTCCTAACCTACCGAAGCTACCTACGAAATAAAATATAAAACGAAGCTGAGAAACAAAAAACCACAACCAATAAATTCCGAAGCTGCCCAACAAAGAAACAAAATTAACTAAGTGAGGGCTGTCTATTGCGGTCACAGCTCGACTCATACACTTTATTTTATACAAAACAATTGAGTGACGTCAATGAAAAAACAACACACAGAAAGGTGATACCAAAAAGTAATTATTTGTATACACTAATGTGAATATATATATATATATATATATGTATAATGCTCTTTGGTTCAGTCTCTGATGATACTCAAAACTTCCTATTCTCACTAATTCGAGCAAAGAACATTAGTGATAGGTCACAGAAAGAAAACGAATTAGTTTCCCAAACAGCACTTACTTCGATTTCTCAACATGCAACCCGATTAGAACTGTGCGTGAAATCGTGCGTGAACATGCGTGATCGTGAAAGGCCCAAAAAATCGTGAATTATCGTGATCGTGCACGAGTAGCAAAAGTACCGTGAATTTCGTGAAAACGTGACTTCACGAAAACTCACGACGTCACAAAATTTCCCGGTGTCACGAAAATTCACGACTAAAATTAACGATAGACCATAGCTTAGTATAAAAACTCAACTTTAGAAATAAATATCGATAACCTTGTGAAATCAGCAGTTCAAAATAAATAAACAGAATGCTTTGAAAGGAGTACAATTCACTACATAACCCTGTTTCTATAACCTCATTTTAAGTCCCTCAATAGTTCAGGTGCAGAGAAACTAGGCCACATAATTGATTCAGTTAAGGGGATGTCAACAGAGCAAACCATATTCTTCTTTTTTTTTATAATTAGAGTATAACATTCTTCGCAGTAAACTGCATAACACAATTGTCGGATTAAAAAAAAATAATGACGTGAAAAAAACAAAAATTAGACTTAGACTAAATTATAAATGATGCTAACTGCGCCGAAAAGGCAAATAAAACATAATAATCCTTAGCTCCCTCAGGATGGTTCAGATCGCAATAAAATGACGGACGTCTTCGGGTTCTCTCATGTTACACAACTCACAATGTGCGCCTTGGCTTTGCCAATATGGTTGATCATTGAGTCTTAGAACTTCCCTGGCTTTAAATACAAGTGATACAATGTATGTGTCAATTGTGTCAAGAAAGTATTTTCGTTCCACAAGGTCATACTAAAGCAGTTTATACGATCTTCTTGTTTGACTTTGTCGTGCTCATCTAACACAATGTTCCCGATTTGCGTTTTCGATACTCAATAAAAGGTGCCTGCTGTGTGCGCCATGTGCCTGGGTCATCGATAATAAGTTGCGTGTTAGGTTCTCTTCCTATTCGCTCCCAATGCTCAAAGCAATGTTGTAGCTCTTTACTACTTCTATATTTTTACGTTCTAAGCTCCACCTCTCATTCGCTGCAAATCGGCCTCTGCTAGCTTACACAACCATAACCTTTGATTTTTCAGTGTTTATTTTTAAGATCCACGTTTTGCAATACCCATGTGTGCAATTGATGATTTTCTGCAGCATTTCCGGATTCTCACTAATAATCACCATATCATCGACGTAAATCAGGATTTTGAATCTGTTACTCCCCAGTTTAAATCCTCCTGGTAGCATCGTTGATATGTCGACAATGCACAAGGCTAAAGCAGGGGGCTGAGCAGGCAGCACTGTTGAACTCCTCGGTTTGTCTCGAACCAGTAGTCTGCTTCCATCCCATGCCGCTGTAGCATTGGTCGAGTATAGACTGCTCAACGTGTTTAACATTTTAGTGGATAGCCATATATTACTAAGCTTAAACATGAGGCACCTTCTGTCTATTGTGTCGAACACTGAATTAAATTCTATAAAAAACATATAGACTTTCCTTCCCCGGATCAGATAGTCTTTCGCTATTGACGTGAGTACAAAAATGTTGTCTACTGGTGAATAGCCACTTCTAAAGCCTGATTGGTTCTCGCTTAGCAGCCGATTGACATTTACAAAGTACGTAATTCGCCTTAACAGTGTCACTGTAAATACTTTCATTGTGGAGTTCAGAAATGAGATGCATCTGTAGTTCGCGAATACCTTCGGGTCGCCCTTTTTATATATGGGATATATAATATTTCTTTGGAAACTATTCGGCACGATCCCTCTCTTTAATGTATTATTGAAAACTTTCGTTAAGTTTTCCAGCAGTAGCGGAGATGCGTTTATTAAAAATTCTGCTGGTACCCCTTCTACACCTAGTGCATTGTTACGCTTGCTTCGTTTAATGGCAATTTTAATTTCAGCGGGTGTAAAGCTGCAGTCTAACTCCTCGACTATCGTCAAAGGCACGGCAAAACTAAGCTCCACTTCTGGGTTCACTATATAAAGCAGTTCTTGAAAGTAATTATCTGGTTTTTTAGGGTGGACTTGTATAGATTTCATGCACGCTGTGGCATTTAATTGCCGAATCATTGCCCAGAGGGTTCTATGTTCACATGTTGATATTATTGCTTCGTTTCCACGGTATTTAAACGCCTTGCCTGACGAAGACAGTATTGCGATTCTCGCCTTCCGCATTCACGTTCTCTGTCATACCACGGCTGTTTGAAAGTCAATATACGCCCATGTTGCATACATTTTGCTGCTTCACCAGTACAGTTTGTTAAGAAGTCTATGTCAAGGCTCGGTTTACTGGTGTTCATTCTGATTAAGTTGTGCTCTAAATTATCGTGGTACCGATTTGCAAGTCTTTAGCTTTCCTCCACTTTAGCTTTGAAAGTATCCTATTTTGCACTTGTAATATCGACCATCCCTCTAACTGATTGCATGTTTTCAAGTCTCGCGTTTAGTTCCCCTACAATCATGATGTTTTCTATGTCCGTTTCAAAGAGGCAGTCCAGTAACGCTTCGAAATCTGCTGTCCATTTGCTGCAATTCAGGTAGGAACGATGTACAGTTTTTCTGCGTCAAAGGATATTTCTACCATCGGGGTGTTTGTTCTAACATGTCTGATGTTTGGGCTAAGGTTCTTAGTTCTTACTTATTTAATACAATGTCCCACCACTGGCCCGGCCTCTATCACCAGTTCTAGTGGCTGGGAGCCATACTAAATTGTGCGTTGGGAATATGTTTCGAATTGTTCCATATTCCTTTCTAGAAACGTTTCATACAGAAAGAAGAATTCGTGCGTATTTATATATGCAAAAAAGTCTCTATAAATGCGTTTGTTCCCTAGCCAGCGACATTATAGGCTAACATTTTTACGGAGCGCACTGACCTGCTAGTTTTTCCGAGATTTGGGTATTTAATTGGATACTTTTGTTTGTGTGTGGCTTGTCGAGCGTTTTGTGTTTAGTTGTACTTAGTTTTTTGAATTGGCCTTCTCTATTAATGGTTCATAATTTAATGTTTCCTGGTTGATAGCTGGGAAAGTTATTTTCTTCTTTCCTCTTTCTTTGCCACAGATCAGGTTTCTGGTTGTTGAAAAAATACCATTCGTTACCCTTTTTTTATTTAATTGTTTTCTTTCACACAGAGCCTTTTTCAAGTAAATCTTTGACCCGGCCAGATTGCACGCGCTTTTTAGGTTTTCGTCCGCTTTCCCTTCTGACGCCATTTCCGCAACATTCGTTCTTGCATTGGAACGGGTTGCTATGGTCCTTGCCACCATTAATTGTGGTTCCTGGATGTTTAATTGTTCATGACATATGCCCACGACAGCCACTCTTGTGCCCTTTCCCATAGAAATGCCACTGAAGATAAAATTTTATATTTTTGCATGTGTAATCAGTCTGCCTGCGCTTGTTGTCGGTCAAGTTTTAGTTCTTCCAGTTCTCTCATTGAGTTATCTGTTTTCTTTCTTTATTACATCCATCTTCGTAACTTTGGCCGCCAGCTTGTCGTCCACTCCTCTAATATCATCCTTAGTTACCAGTCCTCATTTTGCTCTATTTTTGTCATATCCTCTCTAGAAGCAACATTTTGGAGTCTTCACTCGAATTTTTCTTCGCTGTTGTTGATCGCAACAACAATGTCCGTCATCGGCAATTCAGGGCATAGTTCACCGGCTTTCCTTTTTGCTTTGAGTGTGGTAGATTGTGGTGTGCGAGAAATCGGCATTTTTGTATATTAAGTGTTTATGCTAATTTCGAATTAATTACTTATTAACTCTTGGAACGGCCCTTATTATATTATTACGAAAATTATTCAACAGAGGTCTATGCCCATTTTCAAATGAAAGCTTTCAATGTCAATAAGCACAAATCAGAAACAAAGCTTATCACGGTGACACACCAATTTGTTATTTTTCTGCTGATTTATGGAATCTTTCAATGTTGCCAACTAAGGATCAAAGTCGAGTAGGTGTTGGCGCGCTGAATTAAGTAACGTTTATAATTCAATAGAGTGCACTCCGATTTGTTTGCGAGCTTTTCTTGTTTATATATATATACTCTATAATACCTTATAGTGTACCCTAACGCTTCTCTGTATACGATATTAGAAGTTGAATTTCCAGGACTGTGCACATATAAATTATTTTAATTGCTAATACGGCAGAGAGCCACAAATAACTGACCATGCGAAAAGCAACTCACACTCAAATCTACACCTGTTACTGATAGAGTTTGTTCGTGAACTTTGTTTATCGTCACTGCATAACATAATCTCACCGGAAACTGTACGCGTTTAAAATTAAATGTGAAATAATTAGGAATTATAGGAATTCGCAGTATGTAAACACTATTTCCTGTGCCGAAACCTGTCAAAATTTCTGTTTCAATAACGTTTGGGTGTAAGGCCTTTACTTTCAATCTGGTTCCGTTGCATAGTTTTTGCGGAATTAAATTTCTTAAACGGAGAACCGGTACTCCTACTTTTAATTTGATAGTGTGTGCTGGCACTCGCAGACTCTAAAACTTCTAAAGGATAATGGATAGCTACTTATCGTACTATTACTCTGTTAATAAAGCGTAATTCAGTGCTTTCCCGCGGGATGCTCGTCAATATCCTATCATTAATTGCTGTGGCCTGATCGTTGCGTGGTTTCAGAATTGGTCTTTCGCATAGCCTTCATGGCTGGTTGATTTGTAAATGCTGTTAGATCACCATAGATATGTAAAAAAGGACCTGAAGTGATGAAACCGTATTACACAGATTTTCAGGTAAGATAACTTTTCCATCTGTTTGTGGATATGTTCCGTTACCAATTTTTAGCAGCACTGCGTTCAGCAGAGACAAATCAGTAATCGGTTAGCAAGTCGGAGAAAATAGTCAGCGATGACTTCTGCTTTGTTTAGCTGCATATTTCTGAAAAAGTCTTCCGACAATTTTCCTTGATATTTTTGCCATAACTGTGCAGCATCTAAAGTTCACAAAATATTAACATTATTGCAAACAAATGCCGCAAGCGTTGCGGACTGTCGCAGTTGCATGATTCGGCCATTGCGCAATCCCAGTGTTGATATCCATGAAGTAAATGACGCGCATTGCAGGCAGCTTGGTAAGAGGATACAGGACACCATCAAGTATCCACAGTTCAGCAGAAGAAGTAGGTCCTCGAACTGTATGTAGAAGTAAGTGTAAATAATAGCATTCGAAGTTGTTTGGATGCACTGCATACACTCTTCCGACAACATGTTCTTTGAAAATGCCAAGCTCACCATCCGCAGCTGCCCCACGTCTTCTACAGTTGACCGTACCTTGTTGCTTGTTATATGTGTCATATGACAGTACTTCATCGTATTACATCGTTTTTACGAAATTATCCGTTTCATAAAGTAGAAAAAATGCCAGTAAAGTTTTATGTCTTGGGATTTTTAACCGTTCGCCAACATTTTCAGGATTGAAGTAAATTCATTAGCCACCTTCAAGATGTACATCTAAATGTATGACTGGCGGATGTATCTCGTCGATTGGAAAACTTAAGAGGCGCCAAACCGCTTCAGAAGAACTTATGTATCGGCCAGATTGAAACCTCGTAACTTCTCCATATTCATTCCTCAACGCAAAAGTGGCTTGATCGTTTCCCTTATTAACTTATTTACGTATAAATTTGATAGATGAAACACTGTTGCACGTTTCGACGTTAAGTTAGTTTTAAATGTTTTTGATAATACCGAAGAAAATGGTACAACCCACCTATTATCCAAAATGAATTCCTGACCATGTAGTCTACTTGTAGCTGTAAAACCGCATTCTTGAGGTGACCTTCGACGATACAAAGGATACGCGTTTTCACCTGATATCGTAGAATTGGATAGAGCTCTAGGGTACCTTTTAGAACAACGATTTTCCTGCATGCAAGGAGAGTTCCTATTTAGGGTGCCACACGGCCCATGAATCATGTGCGTTTCAATTATATCGTGCAATATTGGGTCCTGGCTTCTGTCAGGAAATTCAGCTGGTGGCCACTGCCTTTCGTCCTGATAAAAGATGCCTTGTTCTACGAATCAACGATTACTTGCATCAAGTTTTGTTACCTTGGCCCATTTGGTACTGTCGTCAGCAACGCTATGTTCTGTTGGCACCCAGCGCCAACTGGACACGTCCGATTGATCCAGAATTTCTCCAGTGCGCACAGCCATGAACTGCTGAAACTTTTTCGCATCGGAGCAGATTCAATTAGACGCCAACAATGAGCATTGTACCTCGCCGTCCAGTTCCGCGAGCAAAAAAACCACTGCTGTGTAGGCATTAATTTTGTCGTCGGGAAACGTGTGAAGCTGTACTTTTCCAGCACCACTAACACGCGGAATGCATCTTGGTATTTGCAGGTCATTTATTTTGGGCATCACCTTCATCCAGCTATGTCAGCTATCTTTGATGGGCTCGTCCCAACCCACTCCTGATAACCAAATGTTCTGCAGTATGATTTTGGGACGAATATTCTAAATCCTGATTGGTTCTCGCTTAGCAACCGATTGGCATTTACAAAGTATGTAATTCGCCTTAACAATGTCACTGCATTCGTTGTGGAGTTCAGAAAAGAGATGCATCTGTAGTTCGCGACTACCTTCGGGTCGCCCTTTTTATATATTAGATATATAATATTTCTTTGGAAACTATTCGGCACGATCCCTCTGTTGAATGTGTTGTTGAAAATTTTCGTTAAGTTTTCCAGCAGTAGCGGTTTATTAAAAATTTTGCTGGTACCCATTCTACACCTGGTGCATTGTTACGCTTGCTTCGTTTAATGGCGATTTTAATTTCAGCGGGTGTGAAGCTGCAGTCTAACTCCTCGACTATCGTCAAAGGCACGGCAAAACTCCACTTCTGGGTTCGCTATATAAAGCAGTCCTTGAAAATAATTAGCTAGTTTTTTAGGGTGGACTTGTATAGCTTTCCTGCGCGCTGTGCCATTTAATTGCCGAATCATTGCCCAGAGGGTTTTTCTATCATTAATATTGCGAATGTTAACTTCGAGCCTGTAATAGTGCTACTTTCTCTTGCTTTCTCACAAGCGTTTATAATTTCAGTTCAAACTTTGATATTTTTGCTTCATTTCCACTGAATTAAATACCTTGCCCGACGAAGACAGTATTGCGCTTCTCGCCTTGCGCATTCACAATGTGTGTCATACCACGGCTGTTTGAAAGTCGATATGTGCCTAGGTTGCATACATTTTGCTGATTCAACAATACAGTTTGTTAGGCTGTCTATGTCAAGGCTCGGGTTACTGGTGTCCAGTCTGATTCTCTGTGCTCTAAATTATCGTGGTACCGATTTGCAAGTATTTGCCTCCACTTTTGCTGAGGAAGTAGCCTATTTTGATTAACAGCTATTGGAGAGCCGCCTGTGAGACTCACTGTGACTATTAGCGGCATATGGTCCAAAAAAATGTTGCTCTCTATTTTCATATCTAAAAGGTGGTCATGCCAGCTTCTATTTATCAGACAGAAGTCAATGGTGGAGCACGGCTGGCCCCTTACGTATGTGCACTTACTATCTCTATCGCTGGCTGTTGTACCATTAATTACCGTTCAGTCGAATAAATCGCACAACTCCATTATTTTGCGTCCCTGTCTGACGATCTTTTAGTCTTTTGCCGATCTACAGTTTCTTGTGGATGCACTTGTACTATCGTATCTCGCGTTTAGGTCCCCTACAATCATGATGTTTTCTATGTCCGTCACCAAGAGGCAGTCCAGTAACGCTTCAAAATCTTCTGTCCATTTTTTCAATTAAGGTAGGTAGGAACGATGTAAGGTTCTTTTGCATCTTCTGCATCTTCTAACAGCTTTTGGTCTAAAGTTCTTATTCCATACAATGTCCCACCAATGGCCCGCCCTCTATCAGCAGTTCTAGTGGCTGGGAGCCATACTAAATTGTGCGTTGGGAAATATTTTTCGAATTATTTCATATTTCTTTATAGAAACGTATCATAGAGAAAGAAGATTTCGTGCGTATTGTAGTAATAAGTATATCTGATGTTAGTGCAATGTTAAGTTATGTTATGTTACAGCAATGTTAGGTTAAGCTATAAGAAAAGAAATAAAAGAGTGGCATTCTGAATACGGCGGTCAAACCGAACAGACGTGTTTCATTTCTACAAAATCAGAAGTGGGATAAACGACCAAACGCCACGAGAATCGAAAATTTTTCTTTTACCTCGCGTGTGTTGTAGAAAAGTGAAGACAACGTCGACGTCAGAACAAAACGCAATGTAGAGAAACTGCGGCGTAGTGAAAAGCAAAGTAATGACAACGAAATTAACACGGCAATACAACAACAACAAAGTGAAGACAACGTCGACGTCAGAGCAAAACGCAATGTAGAGAAACTACGACGTAGTGAAAAGCAAAGTAATGACAACGAAATTAACACGGAAATACAACAACAACAAAGTGAAGACAACGTCGACGTCAGAACAAAACGCAATGTAGAGAAACTGCGACGTAATGAAAAGTAGAGTAGCGACAACGAAGTTAATACAGGAATGCAACAACGACAAAGTGAAGACAACGTCTACGTCAGAATAAAACGCAATGTAGAGAAACTGCGACGTAGTAACAAGCAAAGTAATGACAACGATAGGTTCGTAGTTGACGACGTAGAAAATTTTCAGCAAACACAAAAACCCTACAGTGGGGTTTGGGCAGTTTATAATATGAAACCATGGCTGAATTTTAAGACAAAGTCAAATATTGTTCAAAAACAAAATGTGAACGAAAAAACGAAAGGATATGATATAAGTGAAAATATCAAAGAATCGTCCGACAATAAAGCCTATGAAGAAACCAATAAAACGATAAATGATAATAACAATGTTACGCGTGGAACAATGTTAAGAAATAAAAAGTTAATCAGCAAGACAATTGATAATGTTAAGAAAAAATCTGTACGAATATGGAAGACAAATGACAAAATGTAAAGAAAAATGACAAATCGAGAATAAGTCAAATTGTAACAGGAAGTAGTCGAGCGAGGATCGGGAGATCCTAATCGTCAGGATGGTCGAGTTGTAGTAATAAGTATACCTGATGTTAGTGCAATGTTAAGTTATGTTATGTTACACCAATGTTAGGTTAAGCTATAAGAAAAGAAATAAAAGAGTGGGATTCTGAATACGGCGGTCAAACCGAACAGACGTGTTTCATTCCAACAAAATCAGGAGTGGGATAAACGACCAAACGCCAACAGAATCGAAAATTTTTTTTTACCTCGCATGTGTTGTAGAAAAGTGAAGACAACGTCGATGTCAGAACAAAACGCAATGTAGAGAAACTGCGATGTAGTGAAAAGCAAAGTAATGACAACGAAATTAATACAGGAATAAAACAATGACAAAGTGAAGACAACGTCGACGTCAGAACAAAACGCAATATAGAGAAACTGCGACGTGGTGAAAAGCAAAGTAACGGTAGGGAAATTGATGCAGGAATGCAGCAGCGACAAAGTAAAGACAACGTCGACGTCAGAATAAAACGCAATGTACGGACAACGAAGTTAATACAGGAATGCAAGAACGACAAAGTGAAGACAACGTCGACGTCAGAACAAAACGCAATGTAGAGAAACTGCGATGTAGTGAAAAGCAAAGTAATGACAACGAAATTAATACAGGAATAAAACAACGACAAAGTGAAGACAATGTCGACGTCAAAACAAAACGCAATGTAGAGAAACTGCTAGGTAGTGAAAAGCAAAGTAATGACAACGAAATTAATACAGGAATAAAACAACGACAAGGTGAAGACAACGTCGACGTCAGAACAAAACGCAATGTAGAGAAACTGCGAGGTAGTGAAAAGCAAAGTAATGACAACGAAATTAATACAGGAATAAAACAACGACAAAGTGAAGACAACGTCGACGTCAGAACCAAACGCAATGTAGAGAAACTGCGACGTGGTGAAAAGCAAAGTAACGGTAGCGAAATTGATGCAGGAATGCAGCAGCGACAAAGTAAAGACAACGTCGACGTCAGAATAAAACGCAATGTACGGACAACGAAGTTAATACAGGAATGCAACAACGACAAAGTGAAGACAACGTCTATGTCAGAATAAAACGCAATGTAGAGAAACTGCGACGTAGTAACGAGCAAAGTAACGACAACGATAGGTTCGTAGTTGAAGACGCAGAAAATTTTCAGCAAACCCAAAAACCCTACAGTGGGGTTTGGGCAGTTCATAATATGAAACCATGGCTGAATTTTAAGACAAAGTCAAATATTGTTCAAAAACAAAATGTGAATGAAAAACCAAGAGGATATGATATAAGTGAAAATATCAAAGAATCGTCCGACAATAATGCCTATGATGAAACCAATAAAACGATAAATGATAATAACAATGTTACGCGTGGAACAATGTTAAGAAATAAAAAGTTAATCAGCAAGACAACCGATAATGTTAAGAAAAAATCTGTACGAATATGGAAGACAAATGACAAAATGTAAAGAAAAATGACAAATCTAGTATAAGTCAAATTGTAACAAGAAGTAGGCGAGAGAGGATTGGGAGATCCTAATCGTCAGGATGGTCGAGTTGTAGTAATAAGTATCCCTGATGTTAGTGCAATGTTAAGTTAGGTTATGTTACAGCAATGTTAGGTTAAGCAATAAGAAAAGAAATAAAACAGTGGCATTCTGAATACGGCGGTCAAACCGAACAGACGTGTTTCATTACTACAGTATTTATATATGCAAAAAAGTCTCTATAACTGCGTCTTTTCCCTAAACCAGCGACATTATAGCCTAAAAAGTTTAAGGAGGGCACTGACCTACTAGTTTTTTCCGAGATTTGGGTAATTAATTGGATAATTTTGCTTCTGTGCTTATTTGAACTTAGTTTTTTGAGTCGTCCTTCTCTATTAATCGTATATAATTTAATGTTTCCTGGTTTATATCTGAGAAAGTTCATTTCAATACCTGGAGCCCTCTTTCTTTGCCACAGCTCTCTCTGATTGTTGAAATAGTACCATTCCTTACCCACTTTCATTGAATAGTTTTTTTATTATGATTTTGTGGTTTGGGTCAATTGCGTGCAAGTCCTTTTTTAATTGTAGCTAGGCTCTTTTATTTAATGGTTTTCTTCCAAACAGATACTTTTCCAAGTAAATCTTTGACCAGGCCAAATTGCGCGAGTTAAGTCTTTTCTCAAAACAGAAAAATTCTTCGGAGTAGTTTCGATGTTATTTTATTGAAGCCAGTCTTAAAACTAAACTTACTTTCTAACTTAAACTCTAACAAAACCTCACTTTACAATAGTTCTCCCATGCATCGCCTGATTCTGCTTTTGTTTCTTGTTGTTGTCTCTTATGATGTTAGGCTGATATGTCGAAAATCGACTGATGCTCCCGTTGTTTCTTGTTGTTGTCTTGCATCGCCTGATTCTCCCTTTGTTTCTTATTGTTGTCTTTTATGATGGTTAGGCTGATGCTCCCGTTACTTCTTGTTGTTGTCTTTTATGATGAGTAGGCTAATGTGTCAGGCTGATCGCCTGATGCTCCCGTTACTTCTTGATTTTGTCTTTCGCATCATCTGATTCTCCCTTATTATTTTGTTATTTTGTAAAGCGTGGGTGGTTTGAATATGAGTTAAAGCTCATATAACTACCCTCCCCTTTATGTGAGAATACTCCTGAATTCGATTTTCCATAGGATTAATAATGATAATAATAATAATAATAATAGTAATAATAATAATTCTTATAATAGAATATTAACAATTTAGTTTCCAAAATTTCTTAAGAATAAAAGTTTAAATGTATCAGTTTTAAAATTTACAAAGTAAAATTTTTAATCTTAGCATTACAATCTTAAATTTATTACGAAAGAAAAGAAGAGTATGTATGTATGTAATTAGTTTGTCGATTAAATCCTATGTCTATTGCTCCTTGTGTTTTATCATTTGGTGTTACTGATCCATTGTTGGATCTTAGTGTAGCTAATTGTGTTTTTATGTGTCTTAGTTTATCTATTGCCACTGTAGGTTGGGTTAGGTCGGTGATGAGGAACAATATTAGAATTAGGAATGGCAGAATATTTTACTTTTCGTTTAATGTTAAAAGAATGTATATTATCTGAACTTTTCTGAACTTTGGTTTTTCTTTGTGTCTTACATTTCTATAGTTCTTAATAAACCCTTCTTGCTTATCTTCTAAGTAATTTTCTCTGTTTTGGTTAGCTTTGTTATTTTTTTTATTATATATTAGCGTTTCATAAATTTTTTCGTGGTCAATTGCTTTGTTCTGTGCTTCATGAGGGGTGCATTTGATTGTGGAGTGATATGTGTTATTGTAATACATTATAGCTTTGGTCATTTGTGATATTATTGGTAATTTTTCTTCTATATTAAGGGTTCTAATTTTTTCTGTTATTTAGTCTGTCAATGTCGTTATTTCCTGTATGGCTGTTAGGTTTTGTGACATGAAAGTCTATGCCTTCCTTGTGTAAGAACTCCCTTATGTTTGCGGAATTGAATCGAAGACAATCGTTGTCGAAGACAATTTTTTTAGGTTTTCCTTTAATTGCCATATACTGTTGGATACGGCTTATTATAGTTTGATTATTTCTGTCTGGTAGTGTTAGGCATATGGCTTGTTTAGAGTATTTGTCTATGAAGATGATGAATGATTGTTTGCTGTTAAGGTAGGTGTCGATATGCACTACTTCATTGGTTGTTTTCGGGGTTTCAGTGTTAGCGAATTTGTTTTTAATAGGTTTCCTATCGTACTTCCCCCCTGTGCATATATAGCAGTTATTAATTATTATTCTAATTCTTAGCATTGGGTTATAGATTATTTGTTTTAGCATTTCGTATGTTGCTACAATGCCGCAATGACCGCTTTCGAATTTGTGGAGTAAAGCTATTTGTTTGTTTCTATTTATTTATCTTGGTTATTTTTGTTATTTCCCTGCGAATAATGTTAAAGGCTACGTGACAATTACTCTAGTTCCCTTTGGTCTTCCATAGCTTCGCTTGTATCTAGCTCATCTTCCCAATGGTATATTTCGTATCTTCTTAATTCTACTTAGAAAGTCTGCTATACGACTGTCCTTTCCTTTGATATATTCGAGTTTGAAATGTTATTCTCCTAAAAAAATTAGCCATCGTTGTAAACAAGCTCTTATGTCTTTACCCGAAAATTTTTTTAGTAAGCCACTTAAGTGGTTGGTGATAACTTTCGAGGTCAAATTTTCTTCCATAGATATATGGTCTGAAATAGTTGACTGCCCATACAATCTCTAGTAGTTCTTTTTCGATAACTGCGTAGTGGATTTCGTGTTTACTTAATGTTTTTGATTCAAAATCAATGGGGTGTCCATCTTGGGATAGGAGTGCTCCAATTGCCATATTGCAAGCATCAGTTACTATTTCAAAAGTTTTCGAAAAATTTGGGTAGCCTAAAATTATTAATAATTTATTTTAGATTTTCGAAAGCCGATATGAAACTCGGATCGTTCTAATTTATTAGTTGGTCTTTTTTAGACAATTCGTCATAGGGGATGCTATTTTAGCGTAGTCCCTGACGAATTTTCTGTAAAACCCCGTCATTCCGAAGAAGGATTTTATTTGTTTTTGTGTTATGAGTAGTTTAAGGTTTTGAATTATTGAAACCTTGTCGGGGTTTGGTTTTATTCCTTGTGTTGTTTAACGTGTCCCAAGAATTGTGTTTCTTTTTTCAGGAAATCACACTTGTCGACTTGTATTTTTAACTGTGCTCTTCGGAGGGCTTGGAATATTTTGCTCAAACTGCACATATGTTCCTGTAAGGAAGTGCTGAATATAAGAATGTCGTCGATATAGACAACGCAGATTTTATTTATGAAGTCCTTCAGGACTGTATTCATCAATCTTTGAAAGGTTGATGGTGAGTTTTTTAGTCCGAAAGGCATATTAATTCGTAGTGTCCCCTTGGGGTGGAGAACGCTGTTTTCGTTCTATCTTCGGCCCTTACTGGTATTTGATGAAAGCCTTTGGCGAGGTCGAGAGCGGTAAAGTATTGTGCTTTTCCCAATTTGTCCAACAGTGAATTTAGAATCAGGATTGTGTATTTGTCGTTGATCGTAAATTTATTTAATTTACGATAATCGATTACAATTCTGTATTTTTTGGTGCCAGAAATATCGAGTTTTTTTTGTACGACCCACAGTGGGCTATTGTAAGGGGAGGTGCTTTCTTTTATTATATTTTGTTTCAGCATTTTATTTATTTGTCGTTCAATTTCTTCCTCGTATATTTTTAGGGTACCCGTATATTTTTCAGTACAATGGTTTCTCAGTTGTTGTTATGATTTCGTGGTGTACCTTGTTTCTAGCTGATAGAATATCACCGTCTTTAAAGAAAAGATCACTGTATTTATTTAACAGGTTTGTGATGCTACTGGATTCTTCTTTGTTCAAATTCTTGAGGCTACATATATTAGTGATTTCTTCCTCTTGCAGTGGTTCTAGGACGATTATTCTTTCTATTACCTTAGGGTAATTGAATTCTTTTTAAGAATAATTTCGTTCCTAAAATATCTAAGAATCTGTTTTCGTTATCTATCTTCACTTTTAGTGGGACGAGAAAGTTTTGGCCGATTGACAACATTGAAAAATTTATTTTTTGTTTCCTCTACAGTGGCGATGTGGCCATAATTGAGTTTGCTGGATGTTTCTGAACTTGGTGTGTTGGTAAATTTACTTCGGTTTTGTTTTTAGTGGTTTGGTAGTGATTTCTAACGATAGTGTTGTTATTTGTACGGCCAGTGTTATTTTTGTTTGCATTATTTGTGTGATTGCTTGCTTTATTAGTAGTATCCTGGTTGTTATTGTTCGTAAGGTTTCTTGGTTTTCTGTTTCTGTAATCAATTGTTCGATAATCGTTCAACAATTTGTTTTTACTGAATTTTAAGATTATGTTTTGTAGTGCCATAGTGTCATCTATTAGTGCTATTATTGGCCCATCGATTATTTCCGTTATTTCCTACACTAAGGGACTTAGTGTCCATTCTGCGCATATTGGTTTGTATAATAGATTGTTCTTTCTCTTTTTTGATGGTTTGCGGCTTCTTCTGTCTTTGTTTATACTCCTCGATCTACAGTGGTTTCGATCCGGGATTTGGTGCTAAATCCTTGTAGTTTTTGAGGATATCTTCCCACTTTTGAAGACCTTTTTTATGTCTTCGTTTGTAGACATAGGTCGATTTTTAGATGGTGTTGTTATCTGCAAGTTGTTAGGGCGACCTTTGGGTTGCCAAATTGTTTATTAGGTGTTCTTAAGAGTAACTTTTTTATTCGGAGTTGTGGCCTGCGCTTTTCAACGCAATTCGTTAAGGCGGCCTTTGGGCTGCCAAACTATTTCGATTTTTATCCTGCGTTTTGGAACGCAAATTATTAAGGCGACCTTCGGGTTGCCAATTTTTTTGGATTTTTATCCTGCGTTTGGGAAAGCAAATTATTAAGGCGACCTTCGGGTTGCCAAATTTGATGGTTCCTTTCAAATTCTTTTTTGAAGAATTTGCCGTCAACTACGCAGGTTAAGTCTTTTCTCAAAACAGAAAAACTCTTTGGAGTAGTTTCGATATTATTTTATTGAAGACTAAACTTACTCTCTAACTTAAACTTTAACGAAACCTCACTTTACAATAGTTGTCCTATGCATCGCCTGATTTTGCGGTTGTTCCTTATTG
This sequence comes from Cacoxenus indagator, assembly GCA_035041755.1. Lineage (NCBI taxonomy): Eukaryota > Metazoa > Arthropoda > Insecta > Diptera > Drosophilidae > Cacoxenus > Cacoxenus indagator. Next base: position 46,149 of record JAWNKX010000144.1, on the reverse strand, counting down.
TTGTCTTTTATGATGGTTAGGCTGATGTGTCGAACATCGCCTGATGCTGCCGTTGTTTCTTGTTGTTGTCTTTTATGATAGTAGGCTGACGGGTCGAAAATAGGCTGATGATCCCGTTGTTTGTTGTTGTTGTCTTTCATCGCCTGATTCTCCCGTTGTTTCTTATCGTTGTTTTTTATGATGGTTAGGCTGATGTGTCCAACATCGCCTGATGCTCCCTTTACTCCTTAATTTTGTCTTTTGCATCATATGATTCTCCCTTTGTTATTTTGTAAAGCGTGGGTGGTTTGAATATGAGTTAAGACTCATATAACTCGCGCGATTTTCAGTATTTCTTCCGCTTTCTCCTTTGACGCCATCTCCGCAACAATCGTTCTTTCATTCGAACGGGTTGCTATGGTCTTTGCCGCCACTAATTTTAGTCCATGGATGTATAATTTTTCACGCCATTTGTCTGCGACCGCCGCTCTTAGGTCCTTTCCCATAGGAACGCCTTTGAAGATTAAATTTTTAATTTTTGCATGTGTAAGCAGTCGGTGAATCTCTGCCTGCTCTTTTTGTCGGTAAAGTTTTAGTTTTTCCAGTTCTCTCTTTAGTTGTCCCTTTTCTTCCTTTATTACATCCATCTGCGTAACTATGGCCGCCAGCTTGTCGTCCACTCCTCTAACATCATCCTTAGTTGCCAGTTTGCTTAGTTATGCGTCCAGTGTTTGCTCTATTTTTGTTATATCCTCTCTAGAAGCAAGATTTTTGAGTTTTCGCTCGAATCTTTCTTCGCTGTTGTTGATCTCAAAAGAATGCCCTTCACCGACAATTCGGAAGATAGTTAACGGGCTTTCCTCTTTGGTGTGGGGTCGGTAGATTATGGTGAACGAGAAATCGGCATTTTTATATATTACGTATTATTGCTAGTTTAAAATTAATTACTTAATATCTCTTGGAACTTATTATATTGTTACGACAATTATTCAACAGTGGTCACTGTCCGTTTTATTCATAACTTATTCATTCGTTTTTTGCGAACTTATTATATAGAGTTTACATTTCTCTTATAAAAAAATAGCCGGAGAGACTCTTCAGAAACGATTAGAACCCGACGCTGATTCTGTACATCAACAGAATTGTTCACTGTTCAACTTATTCAGCGTCCCATATTGATGTTGGTTTGCTTGAGTTTGCATAACCAAATTGGGCGGGAATATGATATTCAAAGAAAATATATACACAAGAAAATCATAATAAAAACCAAAATCAGAGAAACTGTCTTTTTTTAATAATATTTTTCAAAGTTTTTAATTTCTATGGACTTCGAGAATATTCAGCAAATTGTGTGGAGTTTTCTTTAAATTACGAAATCGTTCTTTAACAAACGAAGTCGTTTCATAGCTGCCTTGTATTTTGCTTATATTAATTTTTTTAATGAAATGAAAAGACCAGGCAGGAACAAAAAAAATAGGCATGATAAAAAAGCAAAATCATAAAAAAATATGCCCAGTGATACACACAATAAAAAACCAATACAATCTTATACACGCACTATTACCTACACAACACACTCAAACTTATCACATTTCGTTCGCAAGTGCGAAAAAGAAAACCAACACAATCTCATACATGCACTATACCTACACAACAAGGTCACCCACACAATGGCAAGTTTTGATTTTTGACTTCAACTTCTTGAAGACAATTTTCGGTTGTGATAGAAAACGAAATCAATTTCAATAGCAAGTACAGTGAACACCAAAAGAAATCCAAGTGAAATTTTTAACTATCGTCGAATTTCCGTAGGTCGGACTTTTATAAGTCGAATATCTCCATGACCCGAATTGAGTGTTTAAAGCGAAAACCAATACAATATGTCTTCCATAACACGAATATCCCCACAACTCGAACTTTTGTTATACATTATGGTGATTCCAGAATTGGAAGTTTGACTGTACGAGGAATACGAACAGTATTCCTGTGAAAACAGTGCAGTTCGAGTCTCAAACGCGCAAAGCAAATTTCGTCATCCTTACTTTGTGTTGTGTTCTTTCCTCTTCTTTCCTTGTAATCGGCAAATAAGAAAAAAACAAATGGTCTAGACTTTGTTGTTGGGTGAGCGTAGGCAAATTTATTTTCTTACCTTTTTTATATTCGGGTTAGCGCAGCGGCTTGTCAAATGTCACACGCTTCGTTGTTGTGTTGCGAAGGCATAATTTATTTCTTTCTTTCCTCATATTGGCAGAAGCGTAGCTGGTTTGATTTGGTTTTTGTATTGGACACTTGCTGGTTCTTGCTGTTTTTTCTGTTTGCCTGGTTTACTACCAGGTAAAATTAGTTTTATTCAACTTTACATATTTGAAAATCGAACTTATTTGACTAAACTACATAAATGCATGAAAAAGAGTGAAAATGTTCGTGCGTGAACCTACCAGAAAAGCACCAAGAAAAACCAATTTAATAATGATAAGCTTAGAGGGGTCTCTTGTTGGATGTGCGATAGCATTGCCCACCTTAAGTGCGCTTGGTTGACTGGTGGTGATCATGACCGCCTTTTTGGTGTGGCAAAACCTGCATGTGGCAGCATCAGGTGGTCTTTCCCAACTTGGTCCAAACGCCAGGGGGACTCATCAATGATATACCACTGAATGCGAGATAAATACCACAAACTTAAGATACTATTCACTGAGCTCTACTCAGAGTTTGATGCTGGGGCAAAAATATTTATGGAGTACTCTTTTGGCTCGACTCCTACAGCTAATGCAGTGCAACTGCCGCCATTATCCCTACACAATCTTGTCCATACAACAGCAACACTTATTCCTTTTTCATCTAATCTAACCACTTCTTCTCATTCCCCTCCAAATTGTTCTACTTCTTCCCTACATTTACCCACTTACTCTTCTGTACTTTCTTTCATATCCCCCCCCATCCTCACCCCATCCTCCCATCCCGCTCGAATTCCGGTAGCTCCGTCAACCATTACCCCCTCTACTAATTAATCTTTCGTTTTTAACTTTCCTCCCACTACTTGTTCGTCTTTCTCTATTCCATGTCCTAATACTGTGACTTCAGTTTCAACTTCTCCAACTTCTGATATTGATACTGCCGTGCTGTTTTTCAACACGCCTATGCTGGATTATATCAATAAATGTGTGCCTAAAGTGCATGTTACCGACGACTCAAATCGTCCGCCATGGTTTTGTATAAATTTGGTCCGTCTAAAAAATATTAGGAATCGGTTATTTAAAAAATATAAATGCTCATGTAACGATTTTGTGGATTATGCCGCGTCTCGTAGTAAATTTAACATTTCTAATCAATCTTGCTATGATAGATATTTGCGCAAAGTAAAAGTTATTATTAATCATTGTTTGTGAAGTAAAGTGAAGTAAAGATTTTAATTTATAAAATTAAAAATTGTACAAAAAACTTCGTTTGTGAATAATTAGGTCGTTAGTTCTTGCACTCGCTATGAACGGTTGTGTTTCACGCTTTAATTCTATTTTTAGACACCGATGATAATGGTGTTGAAATCGGTTTGACAAAAAAACAAAATAAGAGTGTGTTTTGAGAATTTGTGTTACCGTGCCCTTTGGGCAAGACTAAAGCCCTCGCGTCACAGCGACCGCTATAGAGACTACAAAATCTTTTAAAGATGGAAGAAGAGGAAACTTCTCATTCACGGCTTAAACCTAAGCTGCTGAAGACGGGAAGATGAGACAAGTAGCTGGTCCGTCACCGGCTGTACTTCGCCCTAGACTTTATGAAGACCTACAGAAAGCCAGTATAAAGCACTCTGAACTGTATAGCAATATCAGTAATTGCATAGCGACAACTAGTACTACCACTACTAGCACCTTCACTTTTTCTACTGTATGTTGCGCAGCAACATACGCTACATCAACAACTACAGGTTATATATGCTCTACTCCAATGTATGTGAATGAATATAATACCAAAAGTAGTGTAGTCACCACTGATCCTCTGGTAAAAGACTGCCCATTTCAAGTGAAACTCGTTTCTGTCCGTAGAAAACAGAAAGGAGCAGACAAAAACTATTCAAAAAACTAAGCCGGCAAAAATAAACATAGCCAAAAAAGCAACAACACTGCCTCCACATCAGTGGCGGCATCTCTCAGTAATCGATGTGTTTTCCGAAGACACCGATGCTCTAATGGAGATGGACGAACAGAATAATTGTATAGACTTGGTAGAAGGCAGTATTGCAATAGATGATGACTGCTTGCAGCAGGGAAGCGAAGTCCCGAATCCACCGCCTATTTGTGTGCCTCACGTTAACAAGTTGGATGAACTAGAGCGTGAACTTAATTTACTGTCGGGTGATTGCCATATCCGTACATCCAAATTCGGGATGTCGCGGATATATACTAAGAATGCCGAATGTTCTAGAGATGTGGAAAATATGGATGGAGTTTTGGCATCACCAGCTTAAGGAAAATAAACCTTTCAGATTGGTGTTAAAAGGTATACACCCTAATAAACCTAAACAAATTATTGAGCGTACCTTCTCCGATAGTGGGTTCGAGGTTCTAAACATTTATTGCCCAAGAAAACACGATTGGCGCAACATACCAATAAACGAAGAGGATGGCCAACAAATTAACAACATTAAAACGAGTCAGAACTTGTTTTACATGACTCTCAAACAGCCTCCCGTTGTGTCAGAGGCACTAAAAAGTACCCTAATAGGAAGGCATAGAGTTACAGTGATGAAGGAAAATCACAGTAAAGAGCTAGTACAATGCTTTAAATGCCAAGACTTCGGACACAACCGAAACTATTGCCTTAAAAAGCTAATATGCGGTAAGTGCTATGGCAATCATGCCACAAACTCCAATCTATGTGCGCTTCTTCAAAGCGACAAAAATATATGCGCCAATTGTGGTGAAGATCACGTTTCTAGCTTTAAAGATGCAAAGTAAGAATTAAGTTGAGCAAAAAGCTAAAGCCAGCTGCAAGATTACCTATAGATGGACTTCCGGCCAATAGTACGTTAAATAAACAAGCTAATAGAAACACTAAAGTGGAATTTGTCAAAAGAGGCTTCTCCTACGCTGACAGTGCAAAACTAAATACTGTAGTAATGAAACACGTCTGTTCGGTTTGACCGCCGTATTCAGAATGCCACTCTTTTATTTCTTTTCTTATAGCTTAACCTAACATTGCTGTAACATAACATAACTTAACATTGCACTAACATCAGGTATACTTATTACTACAACTCGACCATCCTGAAGATTAGGATCTCCCGATCCTCGCTCGCCTACTTCTTGTTACAATTTGACTTATACTAGATTTGTCATTTTTCTTTACATTTGTCTTCCATATTCGTACAGATTTTTTCTTAACATTATCGGTTGTCTTGCTGATTAACTTTTTATTTCTTAACATTGTTCCACGCGTAACATTGTTATTATCATTTATCGTTTTATTGGTTTCTTCATAGGACGTCAGACGATTCTTTGATATTTTCACTTATATCATATCCTTTCGTTTTTACGTTCACATTTTGTTTTCGAACAATATTTGACTTTGTCTTAAAATTCAGCCATGGTTTCATATTATAAACTGCCCAAACCCCACTGTAGGGTTTTTGTGTTTGCTGAAAATTTTCTACGTCTTCAACTACGAACCTATCGTTGTCATTACTTTGCTTGTTACTACGTCGCAGTTTCTCTACATTGCGTTTTATTCTGACGTAGACGTTGTCTTCACTTTGTCGTTCTTGCATTCCTGTATTAACTTGGTTGTCCGTACATTGCGTTTTATTATGACGTCGACGTTGTCTTTACTTTGTCGCTGCTGCATTCCTGCATCAATTTCGCTACCGTTACTTTGCTTTTCACCACGTCGCAGTTTCTCTACATTGCGTTTTGTTCTGACGTCGACGTTGTCTTCACTTTGTTGTTGTTGTATTTCCGTGTTAATTTCGTTGTCATTACTTTGCTTTTCACTACGTCGTAGTTTCTCTACATTGCGTTTTGCTCTGACGTCGACGTTGTCTTCACTTTGTTGTTGTTGTATTGCCGTGTTAATTTCGTTGTCATTACTTTGCTTTTCACTACGTTTTGTTCTGACGTCGACGTTGTCTTCATTTTTCTACAACACACGCGAGGTAAAAGAAAAATTTTCGATTCTGTTGGCGTTTGGTCGTTTATCCCACTTCTGATTTTGTAGTAATGAAACACGTCTGTTCGGTTTGACCGCCGTATTCAGAATGCCACTCTTTTATTTCTTTTCTTATAGCTTAACCTAACATTGCTGTAACATAACATAACTTAACATTGCACTAACATCAGATATACTTATTACTACAATACGCACGAAATCTTCTTTCTCTATGATACGTTTCTATAAAGAAATATGAAATAATTCGAAAAATATTTCCCAACGCACAATTTAGTATGGCTCCCAGCCACTAGAACTGCTGATAGAGGCCGGGCCATTGGTTTGACATTGTATGGAATAAGAACCTTAGACCAAAAATTGGACATGTTAGAAGATGCAGAAAAACTTTACATCGTTCCTACCTACTTTAATTGAAAAAATGGACAGCAGATTTTGAACCGTTACTGGACTGCCTCTTGGTAACGGACATAGAAAACATCATGATTGTAGGGTCCTAAACGCGAGATACGATCGAGAAAAGATCGTCAGACAGGGACGGAAAATAATGGAGTTGTGCGATTTATTCGACTTAACGGTAATTAATGGTACAACAGCCAGCGATAGAGATAGTAAGTGCACATACGTAAGGGGCCAGCCGTGCTCCACCATTGACTTCTGTCTGATAAATAGAAGCTGGCATGACCACCTTTTAGATATGAAAATAGAGAGCAACATTTTTTTGGACCATATGCCGCTAATAGTCACAGTGAGTCTCACAGGCGGCTCCCCAATAGCTGTTAATCAAAATAGGCTACTTCCTAAGCTAAAGTGGAGGCAAAGACTTGCAAATCGGTACCACGATAATTTAGAGCACAGAGAATCAGACTGGACACCAGTAACCCGAGCCTTGACATAGACAGCCTAACAAACTGTATTGTTGAATCAGCAAAATGTATGCAACCTAGGCACATATCGACTTTCAAACAGCCGTGGTATGACACACATTGTGAATGCGCAAGGCGAGAAGCGCAATACTGTCTTCGTCGGGCAAGGTATTTAATTCAGTGGAAATGAAGCAAAAATATCAAAGTTTGAACTGAAATTATAAACGCTTGTGAGAAAGCAAGAGAAAGTAGCACTATTACAGGCTCGAAGTTAACATTCGCAATATTAATGATAGAAAAACCCTCTGGGCAATGATTCGGCAATTAAATGGCACAGCGTGCAGGAAAGCTATACAAGTCCACCCTAAAAAACTAGCTAATTATTTTCAAGGACTGCTTTATATAGCGAACCCAGAAGTGGAGTTTTGCCGTGCCTTTGACGATAGTCGAGGAGTTAGACTGCAGCTTCACACCCGCTGAAATTAAAATTGCCATTAAACGAAGCAAGCGTAACAATGCACCAGGTGTAGAATAGGTACCAGCAAAATTTTTAATAAACCGCTACTACTGGAAAACTTAACGAAAATTTTCAACAATACATTCAACAGAGGGATCGTGCCGAATAGTTTCCAAAGAAATATTATATATCTAATATATAAAAAGGGCGACCCTAAGGTAGTCGCGAACTACAGATGCATCTCTTTTCTGAACTCCACAACGAATGCAGTGACATTGTTAAGGCGAATTACATACTTTGTAAATGCCAATCGGTTGCTAAGCGAGAACCAATCAGGATTTAGAAGATTCGTCCCAAAATCATACTGCAGAACATTTGGTTATCAGGAGTGGGTTGGGACGAGCCCATCAAAGATAGCTGACATAGCTGGATGAAGGTGATGCCCAAAATAAATGACCTGCAAATACCAAGATGCATTCCGCGTGTTAGTGGTGCTGGAAAAGTACAGCTTCACACGTTTCCCGACGACAAAATTAATGCCTACACAGCAGTGGTTTTTTTGCTCGCGGAACTGGACGGCGAGGTACAATGCTCATTGTTGGCGTCTAATTGAATCTGCTCCGATGCGAAAAAGTTTCAGCAGTTCATGGCTGTGCGCACTGGAGAAATTCTGGATCAATCGGACGTGTCCAGTTGGCGCTGGGTGCCAACAGAACATAGCGTTGCTGACGACAGTACCAAATGGGCCAAGGTAACAAAACTTGATGCAAGTAATCGTTGATTCGTAGAACAAGGCATCTTTTATCAGGACGAAAGGCAGTGGCCACCAGCGGATTTAGATAATGGGCAAAGAGAAGTCGATGTGCTGTACCACGAACAGAAAGTTCCACAAGTATCAGCGCTAGCCTGTATAGTGCCAGATTCACAGAGGTTTAGCGGACTAGAGAGACTACGATCCACTCAGCGGCGCGGACTACTGGAGAACCGTTGCGTAAAATATTGTGCCTGTATCGCGACGAGGAAACAGTTGCAGTGTTTGTAGGAGTGTGCCAAGAGGAGTCGTTTTATAACGAATTCAGCTGCTTGAAAATTGGTCATGGCATGACGGACCGCAAGAGTCCATCATTCAAGTGTTCTCCAATGCTTGACAAGTGAGGTGTCCTTCGCGTCAAGGGGCGCATCGACTCCACCCGCGTTCTAAAAGCAGAGATGGAACGGTTATAAATTTCAGCAGTGGAGGGGCAATACCCAATGCTAAAATTCATCTTCCAGGCATGCCGCGTATGGGTGGTATCAAAAGAAGCTGCTTGCCAACACAGCAACAACAACTTTAAAACCGGGGTACAGTTATCTACTTGAGGCAACTGCAAATGGCTCGACCTAGCGGGACTCATTCAAAATACTATATCCTGGACTCGTTGCCTAACTTGCCGTCTCGCACTCACCCAAGACTATATTTTGTAATTGATCTACTTAATATAAAAGATAATATCTTTCCAATCCTTATAACCTATCTCTATCCTTTAATGTAATGACTCTTAAAATTGTTGATGTTGTATGATGAATTGGAAATCTTAATAAAATACAGGCCTTCAGGTAACATACTTCATATTAGACATAATATACCAATACCGATAAAGTATAATATGTAAAACGTCAACTAGGCAATGGACCGTCTAGAGGAATTGCTCTCCTTAACCACAATTACATTCAACACGAACAGATTACCCTCAATCAAGACTTTGACTTCGTTGGTGTTAAAATTCACTCCAACATTACCTTTAATATTATTTACTCATACATCCGCCCAAACAAAATATTCACAATCCGTAACCTACGAAACGTATTCAATTGCCTTAATGCCCCTACTGTTATAACAGGAGACTTTAACAGTTGGCACAATTTATGGGGCTCTACAATCAACAACCAAAAAGGTAATACTTTGATAAAATTCATCTATCAATCCCCTCTCATACTCCAATGGTTCACCTACACATTTTAGCACCCATCACACATTCACACATATTGATCTTACACTTGCCACCCTTACTATTGCTTTAGAAGCAACATGGAAAATTAAAACTGATCATTTTGGCAGCGACCATCTCCCTATCATTATATCTCTCTTTTGCAAATCTCCTTTTCCAAAACCCACTTCAAAACTCAAAATAGGCTCAGCAGACTGACCCATATACACAACCGCCTCTTTATTATATCATCGTCAGCGCCCTGTTAGCCACAATTTGAACAAAGAATCTGCAAATCTTGTTAAGATTATTCGAGAAAATGCCAACATTTATATACCACAAACCTCACCTGCCTACCGTAACAAGCATGCCGTACCATGGTGGAACTCTCACCTTCAAAATCTCAAGAACCAAAAGAGCCTACAACCTAGGCTTCCCCTTCTTCCCTTCTTAAACGTAATGTATGCCCAGCTAACATCTTAAAATATCAAAAATGAAATAAAAATCGCAAAACGCTCCTCTTAGAGGCTTTTACAACAGAAATCAATCCTCACACTCCTAAATCTAAAATATGGTCTAAAATCCGCACTTTTTGTGGACTTAGAAATCGCTTACCAATCCACTGCATGTCATCATCTACTTCAACAACTCCAATTACTAATCACCTGCTTATATCAGAAGAATTCTGTTATCACTTGTCGCATCCATCACATGATTTCAACTTTAGACAAACTTTCCGCACGAATAAATACCCAACATCCCCGTTCACAAACTCCTTTATCTCTTTTATCATCAGATATCATAGAACTTGTTGGTGCACTCTCAAAATGAAAAGGTAAAACTACCGGACTCTATCATATATCTTACCCCATGCTAAAAAAACTTCACCCCTCAGTTATGAGTAGACTTCTCGATTACTACAATAAAGTTTTTAGCTCTTTCATACCTCAAAATCACAAACTCAGTAAAATTATTCCTATAAACGAACCTGATCCCAACAAAACAAACCCTAACTAATACCGACGTAACACTTAACACTTATCTTAGACACGATAGTCGCTAACAGACTGTGGTGGTTCGTCTCGTACAACAAATCTATTGACAGTCGGCAAAGTGGCTTTAGAAAGGGAAAGTCGATATCAGATACTCTTCTCTCTTTAGATTATTTGACATCTTCCTCCCTCTAAATCAAAAATTACAAATTCATTGTCTCCTTAGATGTTTTTAAGGTCTTTGACAAAATAGGTATTCGTTCAATTGTAGAGGTATTAAAAATTGAAATAGGAAAATAGGTCCAAGAATCATGAATCACCTATTATGATGTATGCCCAACCGAAGAATCACAGTTAATATTAATAACCATTTTTCTTCAATACAACCCCTGTATAACGGAATTCCGCAAGGATCACCACTATCTGTTATCCTATTTCTTATAGGCTTCAAAAAACTCAATAGAACAGTACAAGTCACAAAAATTTCGACTCTTTTGGTTATACAGACGACGTTTCGTTAAAAACATTAACTAACTTAGCTCGTCGGACTTGTTGTTAAATGGTGCAACTATTCGGGTGCTAAGTTTTCCATACCCAAATGCAAACATATCCATTTTAAATAATTTATAATTTATAATAGTCAATAATCAATACAAATAAACAGATCATATTAATTACTTCATCTCTCAAAAAACCTAAACACCAAAAATGCCTCTCTGATAGCAATTACAATGGTAGCCCCATCTCAGTACTAACAACCATCAACCTCATTATAATGGCAAAAATAGGCTTTGAAATCTATCTCTACGGCAACCAAGGGATTAAACTTGGTGCGTATTATTTTACAAAGCCTTTCAATGCAGCGGTGCTGGTCAACAGGAACTGCTGCGTTTCTCTATGTAAAGAAATCGTTAGGAATACGTAGAGGAGTGCCTCTATATAGCTGAAACCACAGTCTCCGCTGACATGTTTGGCAAAGGAATAGCAAGCGGCCATCTGCTGAACCGATCTATGATAGTCAGTAGCGTAGCCCGTTGACACGTGGTAGCTCTATTAAATCCAAGTGGATATGGTCGAAGCGATTGTCAGGAACTTCAACTTTGTTAAGAGGACTGCGTGTGTGTGTCGATGAATTTTTGAGCGTTGGCGCGGAACGCACTCTCGTGACCAGCTACGGCATCCCTATTTATATTTGGACAGAGGTATCGTTGTTTGAGCATTTTAACAGTTGTACGACCACTGGGGTCCGCCAAGCCGTGCACTGAGTCAAAAGTCGCACTGCTCAATACGCAGTGTTAGTAAACTGACAGATGCTCTGTGCTAGTGGAGGAATTTCGTCATCAGTTTGCTGGGCATTAAGGATCGTCTGTGCATCAAGATTGCTGAGCATGTTAATCGTGTTGATAAGTGAAAGTGCGTCAGCAACGGCGTTGTCTATACCAGACGTGTGGACGATTTCTGTGGAGAATTGCGAGATAAAGTCCAGCTGGCGAAGCTGTCGTATTGATAACTTTGTTGCCTTTTGTGAAAACGCATACACTAATGGTTTATGGTCAGTTTGGACAACAAAAGGTCGGCCTTCCAGAATGTGTTTGAAGAAAATGATGGCAGCGAAAATGGCAAGTAGTTCACGATCATAAGTACTGTAATTTCAGAGGAACTAGGCTTGCGTGAGAAAAAACACACTGGGCGCCAAACATTTCCATCCAGTTGCTGGAGTGCGGCGCCAATTGCCCTATCTGATGCGTCTGTCTTCAAAACTAGTTGGGCTGTCGGCGAAAGGAACGCTGCTCTGCATTGTTAGTTCCTTCTTTGCAGCTTTCAAATGCATTGTTTGCCTCAGGGGTCCAAACAATTTCATGCTTGTTGTTCTTGGTTGCGCCCTTAAGAGAATCTGTAAGCGGAAATTGTGTTTCTGCTGCATTGGGAATCAACCGCCTGTAATAGTTGACCATTCCTAGGAACCTTCGAAATTTTTTAGGCTTCGGAAAGTCGTTAATTGGTTATGTTCGCTCAGCAGGTGGCTTGAGACTCTGATGGCTGATTAGGAAGCCCAAGAAATTAACCTCACTTTTACCAAATCGGCATTTTTGTGGGTTAATGCTTAAGCGTTTTTTTCTCAGGATTTCAAAAATTGTTGACAAGTGCTGCGGGTGATCCGCATGGGAGTCAGAGTAAACGATTATATCGTCGATATGGCAAACAACAAATGGGATTCCGCGGAATAGGTTGTCTATGTAACGTTGAAAAGTTTAAGCTGCGTTTCGAGAGTCAGGCGGCATGCCAACAAACTCGAACAATCTAAAAGGAGTCTTGACAGCGGTTTTTGGAATGTCTTCAGGCACAATTCGGATTTGATGGTATGCACGTACTGGATCAATTGTAAAGAAAATCTTGGAGCCATGTAGTCGTTGTAGAATGTTGTCACAGTGCGGCACAGGGTAGCGGTTTGGAATGGTGCGAGAATTTAGTTTTCGATAATAACCTGTGGTACGCCAACCGTTGAGTTTGTTGAGAACCATGTGGATTGGACTTGCCCATTAGAAGAAGGTCGAATAATTCCACATTGTAGCAGCAAATCAAAGTCGCGTCGTGCAACGTCCAGTTTTTCACCAGTAAGTCGCCGTGATCTATCGAAGACTGGGGCACCGGTGATTTCGATATAGTCATTATTGACGAGTGTTGTGAGGGAAGTGTTATCTCAATGTAGCGGCTAAGCAGATCCATGTACGATCGAGCCGTTTTGCTATAGCTCTGTGAGTCGATTGTTGAGATGTTGTACAATTTTACTTCGGTAAGCTTTCCTTACGTTGATATTGGCGTGCTAGGATCTATAAGGCGTTTGCCTTTGAAAGCAATTAACAAACCGTGATGTGTGAGGAAATCCGCTCCGATGACTGCTGACTGCACGTCGGCGATTAAAAAGGGACATGTCAACTTGCGTGGAAAATAAGATCAAATGATATGTTTATTGTACCGTATGTGTCGATAATTGACGTGTTGGCAGCATATAATTTGAATTTATCTTTTTTATAGCGTTACTTTTTTAGCATTGATATCGGTATGAGTGAGATGACTGAACCCGAATCAATTAAAAATTTGGTGTTAGAGGAACGGTCGTAGACGTGGAGTTTAAAGTCCTTATTAAGGCGGAAAAGTGAATGATTGCTATCATCGGCCGACTTTACGAAAGACAGCTTCTTTAGTTTTCCTGCTGTACTGTCCATGAGGATGGATGTGTGCAGCGGCGGCCATTAGCCGCGAATTTTCGGTGATAGTAGCACAGTCGTGAATCTTTGCTTGGAGGTGATGATTCCTGCGTATGTTTTGCCCCTATGAGAGTCTTGTTAGCAATAGAGACAGCGTCTCTTTGATGTCTGCGATATCACGTCTAACATTGTCTAAACTGTCATCTGATGTAGTCGTTGTAGGATGAATTGAGTTGCGTTGCGACGAAACATGTGTTGTCGCCATAAGAAGGGAACCGGTTTCATCTTCCATAAGCTCGTCGGCCAGTTGTGACTGCTCTTCAATTGAAGCTGAGCGTAGTTTTTTAAGGCTGCGCTGCACATGCAATGGGAATAGTGAGAGCCAGTGTACCCGTAAAAGATCAATGGTGTCATGCTCCCCAACAAATATTTTAATTTGGCGTAATAGTCGTGATGGCGTCTTGTTTCCTAATTCGAGCTCTGTTATTGCCCGGTGTAGTTGCCGCTCGGAAGACTCCAGGAATCGCTTGATTATGGCTGCCTTTAGATGCTCATATTTGTTGGACAAAGGAGGCTTAACGAGAGCATCGGTAAGCTCAGACCTAATATCTGCATCCAGTGCACTTAGTAGATGATAATAGAGAGTGTTGTCAGCGGCAATGCGATTGCGTTGAAATTGCGCCTATACTTGCAGAAACCAAAGTTGCGCATGCTGCCTCAACTACCGACGCGAAGTTGTTGTTGCTCTGTTTGATTTCACCAGAGTCAGGCGACGGTTATGGCGCAACTGCTGTTTCCTGGTTGTCAGTCATATTTTGTTTTATTTAATTTAATTTATGTTTTGTGTATGTTGTGTGATACAAAAGCGGGGTCACCAATATAGTAGCCAAGGAATTAAACTTGGTTACAACGTTTATGTTATTAACATTTACTCACAAAATATAAATGCGTCTTATACGATAGAACAAAAATCAGTACTCCTGGTTAGAATATTCGTCTCGGTATTGTTTGCTTGTGCCGATACCGTGTTACCAGATTCGGCTGAGTCTTTTTAATTGGATTGCCAAAACTATCTGCCATTCAGCTATAAGAATGGCTATTGATGCCTTCAAAACTACCCCTATTAACAACCTACTCTATGAATCTAACATCTCATCGCAGTTTACTGCTATAAATTTTATCCTTAATTATCAAAGAAAACGTGTGGTACAACGTGTAGTGATTTATTTATTAAGATTATGAGGGTAGAGTAGACACGTTCTACCAAAATCATCAACCCCCCAAGAACTTATAGAAAACTTATCGAATTAAAGCATTTAATCTAAGCTTACAATTTTATATACTCCGAGAGTTCATTTCAATTTCCGGTACATCTTTCAGTATAGTATCTGATAACAGTACATACAAATTTATACTTCCATATCACATCAGTATATTTTCTGCAGAAATAATAATAATCTTTATTGCCGACGAAATATTAAAAAAAAACTACCTCATCAGACCATCTGTACAGACCCATTTTACTGAATAATAATAATAATAATAATAATAATAATAATAATAATAATAATAATAATAATAATAATAATAATAATAATAATAATAATAATAATAATAATAATAATAATAATAATAATAATAATAATAATAATAATAATAATAATAATAATAATAATAATAATAATAATAATAATAATAATAATAATAATAATAATAATAATAATAATAATAATAATAATAATAATAATAATAATAATAATAATAATAATAATAATAATAATAATAATAATAATAATAATAATAATAACAATAATAATAATAATAATATTAATAATAATACTAATAATAATAATAATAATAATAATAATAATAATAATAATAATAATAATAATAATAATAAATTATATAACAATATAATAATTACATAATATATTTAGCCATTCCTGTTTAAAAAAATTTAGGTTGTTAGGTTACAGATCGATAGATAAAAGATAAATTGTGTTTTTTTTTAATTCTTAAATTGAAATACGTGTAATAAGAATACAGTTTGAAATCAATTTAAACTTGTGATGGCATAAGGTAATTTGACTTGTTTCCACAGATATTAAAAGCATAACATGGTGACCTCAGAGTAACTTTAATAAAACTAGGAAGGGCCGCCATTGAATACGCTGTTCATCAGTCTCATTGAGTGCGTTCAGCAGAAGTGTTTGCTGACCTTTTTTCTGCTTTTCGCTCATTGCGAATGCCTAATGCACAATTTCGTTGAAAATTTAGTGATTGCGATAACTAAAAAACCATCACAAAAACTCTTTGCTAATCAAGTCATTATGTTTCAATCAGATGTTTTCCGTTTGTAAACAAATTAATAAAGACGCAATTTTTTTTATTTTTTTTTTTTTTAAGAAAATAATTTGAGTGTTGTTGAGTGGGGTCGAAAGTGACAAGTGATAATAATTATTTATTTTTTTCTTTTTTTTGTTGTCCCAGTCCCTTCTAAAATGCATCGGATTTCTATGCCTCGCATTTCCTAACGCCGTAATTTTACAAATCTACTAGCACTGCGTTGAGCAGAGACAAATCAGTCATCGGTTAGCACGTCAGAGAAAATGATCAGTGATGACTTGTGCTGAACTTTATAGGCAGAATTAGCGATAAGTATAAGATTTTACCGTTTCTTTTATGTTAAGAAATGCTTTACTAGTCGTTATGCTAGAAAGTAAGTTTAGTCTTTAGAAACCCCTTTACTCCTATACACTATTTTCACCGCAGACCTACCTCAACCAAAACAGGACTCTACAAAGATAGCTACGTTTGCAGATGACACCAATCTTCTATCCGCCCATAAAGCATAAATGCAGCAACATCCACTCTACAAAAATACTTAAATAAAACCCTAGAGTGGTTCCGGAAATAGAGAATAAAAATTAACAATAGCAAAACAGTCCAAGTAATTTATCCTACCAAAAAAAAAAAAAAAATATAGACCAGTTCACCTAAAAATTGACGGAAGAGATATAACAATCCTAAACGTAGCTAAGTACCTCGGAATCTACCTTGACCGCAAACTGATATGGAAATACCATATTTTCAAAATACGAAACCGAATGAAACTTTAAAAAAATGAATTGCAACTGAACAACAAACTATTAATATATAAAACTATCATCAAACCTATCTGGACGTACGGAGCGCAAATATGGGGGTCTGCGAAAAGAACAAATCTACAATTAATACAAAGAACAACAAATATTATTCTAAAGCCACCTGTATTTTATCTCTCCTTATTTGGAGTAGCCATATAAGCTTTACTGTCACTCCTCTATACATTGTGAAAACGTAGTACTAAGAGTCAAAATTGTATTGACAGGTACATTTCAAGGGGAAATAAAAAAAAAATAAATTTGGACATATGGATTCGAAATATGGGGAGTTGCCAAAAAATCAAATATAAAGTTAATCCAGAGGCAACAATCAAAAATTATTAGCACCATCACAAAAGCCCAATGGTATATCACAAACACGGTCCTTCGTCGAGACCTATGAATTGCGACAGTAGATGAGGAAATAATCAATTTAAGCAGAAAATACCAAACCAATCTCTGCACAGCATTCGAACGATGGTGTGAACACATTACCATTAGAAGAACTAACTCAGCAACGAAGGCTAAAAAGGGAGAGACCTCACATAACACATATTACTTCATTACATTACTTACTCATTGTTAATTGGTGTTATCTTTAATTGTTTATTTTTTGTTAAAATACATGTATTGTTAAATTCCAGTCTCAACACTACTTTACAAACTGATTGTAAAGTTAAAATTCACCCACTTGTCCTAAATAATGATCTGTACAATAGTCGATTTATTTTTCTATAATAGACAATGTACTCCTCTTTTGTGAGAATTAAAAAAAAAGTTCTGCTCCGATTCACAAAATATTCTTCAATTACGTCGCGCATTTGGTTCATGTGGTTAAATTTAATTACTGCGATTACGTGCTGAAGTTCTTTGTGTCTTAAACCGGATCGCACATACTGTATAATTGCGGCTTCGCTAAGACCATACGGATTGCTGACATTCGGAAACATTCTTACGGAAATTGCCATTTTGAAGTGAATTTTGCCGTAGCGAAATCTTGCCAGGTCCTATATAATGTTGGCGATGCGTCCAGCCACATTCACTTTAGTAGAGTTAAAACGGCGAGCAATACAAATTTGTCGTTCCACTGGTAAGCGTCGTTCGACAAATTGTTCAATCGTAATTGAGGATTCGCTTGAGGGGTCATATTCAGGTAAAGTAGTTTCAATTTCATTAATCGAAGGGTGTTGAATGTGGCTGCAGGCTGAGTAGTCGAATTTGCGTCAAGCGCCCGATACTCGTGATTTGAGTTGTTGTTGGTAGTCAAGGAAGTCGGTGTTCTTTCTGCCACAGCAACGTCATTGACGGGGGTTTCTAGTTGTAATATCCAATGATTTATGCAGTTTACTCACATCACTCTGTAGTTGCGCAATTGTCTCCTTATCGTCGTCATCTGCATTCATTACAGCTGGCATTTCTACGTCTTCTGAATTCTCGTACTCCTCAAGTGGCAGTATCAATTCAGCACGTGAACCTGTTGTTTGCAAACCACGCTCACGTATCAAAAACTTTAATTCATGTATCTTCGGCATGTTTTCCTACTCTAGTGATGCACAAAACACTCGTGACGCCCACAACTTTATATATAAATTCTTCTCGTATTAATTCCGTTTGTGATATCAAATGCCTCGTTACCTCACTGCTTCGTTCCCAACTCGTACTTCACCATACGCTCAGAATAATGAAAGAATACCAACAAGAGGAAGAAAGTCACCACCTTGTCGGACTGCCAATCGTTCCGCTGAAATGTGGCGCTGACAGGCTGCGTGCGCTTACAATTCTTATACTCTTTGAACGCACCACATACTAGGGTGGGCAAAACAAGCTTTGCCGGGTTTGCTAGTATATATAAATATAATCTATCCATTTATGAAAATATAATTTGAAGAAAAAATCGATAAACATTTATGTCGACAAGAAGGAAATAGTGATGGAAATTTAAGATCCCGAAAAACCTAATACAAATATCAAAAAAAATTTTTTTAATAAAAAAGAGTAAATGAGGAAGGTGTTCAAGCATCAACAATTAATCTACCCGGAAAACAACGAACGTGCCAGAACTGGAACCAAAGGACATTCTTAACCAGTTTAGGGCTAACAACCCCTAAAGAATACGACTTAAATGGTCTTATAAAAGCCGTGAATATAATAATAGCACTATATGACGGAAATTAAGTGCTACGATCATTTGGTCACAACAAAATGCTGAATCAAAAGCTCAAAGAGGAGTCAAACAGAATAACACGAAACCTGGATGGATGTAAAAAACAAAACAAGACAACCGACCGATGACAACGTTCGCGGAGATTTATAATAGTAGGAGATTTATTCCAAGTAGGAATCAGTACTAAAACGCAAGTAATGATAATACTAACAATAACTAAGATTTCAACAAAAGCCATAATAGCAATTCGGCCGAAAACCGAAGCCTTTCTATGATCCCATTAAATTCGGAAAACATAGTGAATTTTGGTCGTGCTACTACAATATAAGAAACGACCGAGGAGAGTGATTTAAATTTTTTAATGTGGCCTCAATTTCAAAACTACCCATAGTAATCATTACATTAGGAAAGCAACACATTAGGTGCCTAATAGACACAGGCTCCACCACGAGTATTTTAAGTGAATGCGCCCTAACAAAGTAATTCATTAACATTACCGCATTATCAACATTACTGCGTCCATGCCCCTTTAGGACCCTCAACGGAGTCAACAAACAATTGTAACATTGCGTGAGTTTGTTTGATTGCTTAGCCTTGAATTCTCATCTAACTTTGGTGTTGTTGATGTAGGACTGCTATTTATGCAAGTCTCGAAGTGTTATTGAGTCGTTTTCAAAGTGTTGTTTTAGCGATGGTCTTGAGGTCAATGCACTTAAGCTCAAGTTCGCTTAGTATTTCTTTCATAGCTTCATTGCTCAGCTAGTACGGAGAGTACAGCCTCATACGGCCTGGTTTGCCTAGACTTTTAGGTGTAGAATTCATAGTTAAGTTTAAGGAGCTCGTGTCACATTAAGTTAAAGTCAGCTTTAGTTGTTAGAAATATTTTAATGAAAATGGAACCGAATGAAATGGACCGAATGTAATGGATAAGGATTTAACCAATTGGTGGACGGCTGGTGCAGGTTTCTTTAGAACAGTAATTGTTGGAAGCGGAAGTAATTGTGTTGCTCCTGAACAGCAGAACCCGTGCTAGCAGAGTCATCATCGTTAATTTGTAGGGGCCGAAAATAGTTGTGGAACTCGTTATCGGTCTGAGTAGCGCTTTTGACAGTTTTCATTAGTAGCGGAACTTTTTGACTGCTTGAAGCGTCAAAAGCACCAAAAACAAATTTTTATTTATTTTTTTTTAAGCCACGAGAAAAAAGAAATCGAAATTGTATATAGTAGCTGCGCCCGCGACTTCGTTCGCAATCAATACAAATATACTTCAATTATACCTCTATAGTCTACCCTAACGCTTCTCTGTATACGATGTTTGAAGTTGAATTTCCAGGAGTGTGCACATATAAATTATTTGAATTGTGAAATGGGACATTATTAGGAATTAGAGGAATTTGAGGTATGTAAACTCTATTTGTTGTGACGCAACCTGTCAAAATCTCTGATTCAATAACGTTTGGTTGTAAGGCTTTTAGCTTCAACCTGGTGCCGTAACATAGTTTAGGCGGACTTAAATTTCTTAAAAGGATTACCGGTACTACTTGTAATTTGATAGTGTGTGCTGGCAGACCGGCGGTACTCAGAGACTCTAGAGCGATATTCAGTGCTTTCCCCCGGGAAGCTCGTCAATACTCTATTATTAATTGCTGTGGCCTGATCGTTGCGGGGTGTCAGAATTCCTCTTTGGCATAGACATGAATTTATTTGATTTGTTAATGGGCGCATTCAGAAGATTTATTTATATCTTTTTTTTTAGCTACAAATCTTTCGAGAATAAAGTTATTCAGCTGCTCTGGAGTTCCGTGAGACTTACGAAAGCCAAATAGAAAGGAATTTTACTTTTACTTTTTTTAAGTCCAGGATCCGTGTCAGCAAACAGCGTTCAAACAATGTTGCTACAGTGGGTAACATTCAGCAGAAGTCAGCACTTATCATATTCTCTGATTTAATAATCGATTACTGGTTTATCTCTGCTGAACGCCGTGATGGTAGATTTGTAAAATTACGGAGTTTAGCTACTTCGCAAATAGCCTTTTTCAATTATGCATTAAATAATTTGCAAAACAATTAACGTATTCTCCATTCCACTCATCTGTTAAATACATATTAAGAACATAAATACATATAAACCAAAATTAAATATATAAATATCATTACATTTCATTTTCCAAGCAACTAATAACAACACTCAAATTATTCACTTTAAATTTTGTGTCTTTATTACTTTGTTTACAAACGGAAAACATCTGATTGAAATGTGATGACTTGGTTATCAAAGTATTTTTGTGATGAATTTTTAGACATCGCAATCACTAAATATTTATCGAAATTGTGAATTACAAAATAATGCGAAAAGCATCAAAAAAGGTCATCAAACATTTCTGCTGAACGCGGCCAATGTCACCATAGACATGCACAATAAGGTCATGCAGTAATGAAACTGTATTACAGAGCACTTATTTTCAGGTAAGATAACTTTTCCATCTATTTGTGGATATGTTCCGTCACTAATTGTTAGCAAAAAGGCCGAAAACTCTTGTACATTTTGGTTACCTCCTGTGTGTGTTTAAATTCATTGGTACAATGTTACGCCACTGACTTGAGCCCTTAAGGCATGCTTTCATTTCATCAGCCCTCTTTCCTCGAGGTAGTACTGGTAATGGTCTCTCTAAAATCACCGCACAAGTCACAATGCTCTTGTGCCATGGGCCACCCATGGGCCGACCGTCTCGTCTTATATCTCGCAAAGTTCTGTCCACCGCTTCAACTGCTTTACGGTTTGCCATTGTGCGCTCATCCCATGTTACTAAGAAGCAATCACGTAAAACTTTTGCTTTGTTGCTGTTTCTAGAAAGGTTGCAAGCTGAACTTTCCACAATGTCCAAGTTAATTTGAAATTTAGACATTGTATATGCGGTTTTCCCTCCAAGTAACAATGTAGCTGTTATGCCTGATGATGCAAAAAGCGAGAGCAATCATGCATTGTTTGCGTATTTGGACCAATATGCCTAATCCTTTCCTCGTGCCTACGGGTGCATCTAAAACCAGGATTCCCTCAAATCATCGGCTACGCTTTGCTCGAACATTGTACGTTGTTACGCCGTCATATTTGCGCAATTTGATCATTCCGAAATATTTAAGCTATTTTTGATGTACTATAATTTATTTGCGCTATGTACTCTCTGTCAATGTGTTCGCAACTTAAACTTGGAGTGGACAAGAGGATTTCCCCCAATACACGTAACTATATCTTGAATATCGACCAAGCATTGATTGAGGTTACTCTCAGGTAATCCATCGTTTAGCTCTCTATCATTGTTTACCTGCATACTTCTGAAAAAGGCTTCCAACAATTTTCTTTGATATTTTTGCCATAACTCAAAATCCTCCTCAAAATAGTAACATTATTGCAATCAAATGACGCAAGCGTTGCGGAATGTCGCTGATGCATGCTTCGGCCATTGCGTAATCTAAGTGTTGATCTCCATGAAGGAAATGACGCGCATTGCAGGCAGCTTGGTAAGTAGGATATAGGATCCCATCAACTTTTCGCAATTCAGCAATAGAAGTAGGTCCTCGAATCGTATGTAAAAGTAAATGTAAGTAATAGCATTCCAAGTTGTCGGGATGCGGGGCATACACATTTCCGACGACATGTTCTTTGAAAATGCCAACTCACCATCCACAGTTGCCCTAGTCTTCTACGGTTGAACGTACCTTGTTGCTTGTTATACGTGTAATATGCCGGTACTTCATCGTATAACAGTGTTCTTGCGAAATTATTTGTTTCAAAAAGTCGAAAAAATGTCATCAAAGTTGTTTATCTGGGGTTTTCTAACCGTTCTGCAACAATTTCAGGATTTAAGTAAATTCTTTGGCCGCTTCAGATGAACTTATGTATCGGCCAGATTAAAACTTCGTAACTTCGTCAAGTCCTCAACGCAAAAGTGGCTTGATCGCTTCCCTTATTAACATATTTACATATATATTTGATAGATGAAACACTTTTGCACATTTCGACGTTAATATGAGTTTGAAATATTGTTGATAATACCTGAGAATATTATTGTTCAAAATTAATTTCTAACCATGTAGCCTACTTGTAGTGTAAAACCGCCCTATTGGGCTGACCTACAACGATACAAATGATACCTGTTTTCGCCTGATATGGTAGAATTGGATAGAGCTCTAGAGCACCTTTTAGAACAAGGACTTTTCTGCATGTAAGGAGAGTTCCTATTTAGGGTGCCACATGGCTCGTGTACCATGTGAGTTTTAATTATACCGACCAAAATTGGGTCCCGAATTCTGTCAGGAAATTCAGCACTTATGACTGTGTGAACAGCATCGTGTCGAATTTCGTCTTGCAGCCACAATAAAATGTGGGGGTTGTGTAATCCACGTTTCTTCCATTCAATGGTATACATGTGGCACAAAGGTGGGCTACAAAGTTTTTGTTTTGTGAACAAGTTCATCATGACCTTTCATTTCAATGCAAAAACTCGAGCTATAGCATCGTGTATAGCGTGTGGAGCCTGTCCTGGAACAAGTTCTTTGGAAATTGGATTCTATTTTGGACGTAATCTTAAGCGCGTAAACGTTTCTGGTTAGTGCGTATGTTTACTAAGCGCTCCGTCTCTACTTTCGCATACATATCGACAATAAATTGACTAAATAATCCTCGAAATCTTTGCAGATACAGTCGTCGACTACTACTCGTCGCGTGCAGCCAATGTACCAAGCGATCGCTTCTAATCTTTTTTCAAAATTTACCGTTAATCTTTGTCTAAACAAAATAGTCTACCGTTAGTTAGAAACAATAAACTTTCACTGCAAAAAAAGCAAATTACGCGCATTGTATAGATATGGGAAATGTTTACCAGTACCGCGAGGCGGAACTAAAAAAAAGATCCACCTTCCTTTGCAACAACCGCATTTATGATCGTGTCATAAATTATTATTTTTTTTTTTGTTTCGATAAAAGTTTGGGTTCGCCTATCTGTACATATTCATTTAACTTAATAACATCAAAGGATTGCTCACGATGTAGGTCTCGATTCAATAAATCGCTTACAGGACGATCTGGTACTGATAGACCCAATGTTAAGAGCGATTAGGTGGAAATTAACAGACAGATGCCTTCTATCTTGATCAGCGCTGCATTATATATTTCATTGTGAAATCTGAGTGTGGATCTCATCTTGTTGTTCTCAATTCATACAAAATATCTTCACTCATACCATTTTTATATTTTTCCCAAAAATCTTTAGGGTTTGAAGGACAACATGTTAGTATAATTGCGAAAATTGACCGTATCTGATGTAGATACGAAGTAAGAACCGCATACGCAATAGAAGCATCACAGTGACCATCTAACTCTAGCAATTGTAATGCGTTACATGAATCAAAATTCGTATATTATTGACAGTTCTTAAATATTCAAACGATATTGGGTCTGGCACATTGATTAATAGCAAAAGTAGATAAAAGCATTCACATTGTTTGGGATGTACTTTATATAATCTGCCAAACACATTAGTTGAAAAAATTCCATTGTAATTAGCCACTCTTTGCGTGTGTAAATTTTTGTTTTGTTTTTTCATTGACTTAGTAGGTACGGAATGACGACACACTGATCTCACATGAGGCAAGCCCAAGTGGTCTTAATTGCTAATTCCTTTGGTGAACATGCGACACCAAAGCTAATGTCTACAAACTACGTATTTGGCTACAGATAAGAACATCATCAGCCTCTCACAAATAATTATTCAAGATAAACTAAAGTTATATTCTTTTTAATTTATTCCACGTGAAATACTTTGGAACTTTAACATAGAGTAACGTTCTTGCAAATTGGCCAAAACTCTTTCTTTGTTAGCTTTATGTGCCAAAAATTCAGTCAATGTTGTTTTGGGTGGTAAACTCGCTCGTTCAACAGCATTGGTTTCATCGAAGTACAGGAGTTGCCCATTTTCAGGATGTATGGCTAAATGAGTAACAGCCGACTCTCTTTCATGAATTGGAGAAGAAAAATTTCTCCACACTGCCTCATTGCTGCTGATATATCGACTTATTTTAAAACATGTAACTTCGTTAAGTTCGTGTGCTGATGCGACAGAAAAAACAGCCATATCACTTCTTTTATGCACATATTTGCAAATGTATTTAATTGGTTTAATCGACTTGAAATATTCGACATTAATATGTGCTTTATATGTTTTTAATAGAAGCGGAGAGTACGAAACAACTCACAGATTATAAATTTCAACTTCCCGTAACTCATTTAGTCCTGATAATTTATTATTTTATTTACATCTTCCAAGATATAATGGGTATCCATGAAGTCCAGTTATAGTATTGGTCAATAAATCCTTAGGAAAATGTTTAGTACACAATTGAGTACATCCAACAATGTGTTTCATCAAATACATGTAGTTTTGCAATAAAATCTATTAAAGATTTAAATTTTGTTTAAAAAAACTTGCGATTATATATCATTACGCTTGTGCGGGCAGTTAATTTTATTTTATTTATTCCCACATGGGGTTGCATGTGGTCGTGATAAATAAGTCAGTCCATCATAAACTCGAACGTATGTCATGGCATCTTGGATGTATTCCTGCATATCATTTGGACTACCTGTATAAGATGATGTTAATATGCATATATTTTCAATTTCGTTTGGATTAACCTGACCATCAACGTTACTAGTAATTGCATCCCTTAGATGAATACATTTTTTAGTTAAAACAATTTGGTTTGGTTAAAACGAATGTACCTCACTTTTAATTTTCGCAAACATATCCACAATATATTGATGATTTTTTCTAATTATTATCCGGTACGCATAGTAATTCATAAAACTCACTGTTTAAACCGAGCTTTTTCGACTTGTTTAATTCTTAATTCACATGTATTTTAAACATCTATATAAATTTAATTCCCTACACTTTCATTTATACATATTTACATATATCGCAATATATAACTAGAGTTCCTAATTTACAGCTTGTGGTTCAAATTTGTGGTTTGGCGAATTCAATTATAATGCCTTGAGATAACTAGTTCAGATCGTTGTCACTGCTGAATGCGGCTGCTCTCACTCCACTCAACTGAAGAAGCTGTTGCATTTTCTATCCAGGTGAGGCGGTGGGTTGCCAACTGTCTGAATTGGCAGACCGATCAAGCGTCGATAACGACTTAAAGACCGTTGTTGCTTCCAACATCCTCCCCGCGTTGGAAGGTGTATCCAACACACTCGTCCATAGGCAACGGACACAGCTTATTCATTGCTCGACGAACTGTCCCAGAAACAGTGCACAATATGGCCATCCTTGCAACGCCATCATCTCCTGGGATTAACTGATGCACTCTATCAAGCGGCCACTTTAGGGGCAGATTTTCGTTGTTTAATAACACGATGGCATCAGGTTGTATTGGAGTGCCGCCAGAACGCCACTTCGACCGCTGTTAAAGGAGAGTTAGATATTCCGTGGACCACCGCTTCCAAAATGTCTGCTGGTGATATGCAACCCTTTGCCATTGATCTAACCGATTGTAGTTAAGATTGCTGACATCTGGTTCATTTAACGTAAAACATGGCGTGCCGAAGAGAAAATGTGCTTGTGTCAAATCGTCAATGTCATCCGGGTGTTCTGCAGAACGATACAAATGAGTTTTAGCTGTTTTGACCGCTATCTCCCAGAGACCACCAAAATGCGGGGACCAAGGAGGAATGAATTTCTAATCAATATTGTCATTGAGAGAGAAATTCTGAACTGCGACTTGATGATTCTGACTGAGTACCAGCTGGCGTAAGTCACCCAATTGGTTTTTCGCTCCTACAAAGCTAGTTGCATTGTCGGAACATATTGTATTTGGTTTTCCTCTAATCGAGACAAACCGCTTCAGTGCGGCGATGAAGGTACCAGTTGTCAAGTCCTTCACCAACTCAAGATGTGCTCCTCAAACACAAACACATATATGTAGCATTTAACTAACTGCTTGTTGCGGGTGTCTGGCTTGTAGTAGAAAGGTCCGCAGTAGTCTACACCAGTAACAAAAAATGCTGGAGACAGGCTGATTCGGTCCTTTGGCAACGCCGCCATTATATGCTCATAAGTTCGAGGCTTTGTATGAAAACATAGCACGCATTTCGTAATAACGCTAGCTACTGTCTTTTCTAATTGGTTCGCGGGTGACATGCACTTTTGTCTTAAAACCAGGAGTTTATTTGACTCTGTTGTTGATTCACTTGTCGACATTTTTATAATTTTTCGCAGCTGTATTTACTTTGAACCACAGTTACATAAGTTAACGGTAACGGATTGCTTATGTACACATAGAACCGGTACATATACCGTACACAAATGACAACGATCGAAAATTAGCGACAACGAGTTGCTTACGTACTGATAGAGTAATGCATATGTACGTAAGCCGAGAGAAAGCATAATTGTTTGTTCGAAATTTGATGATTTGCAAAAGAAGTGATAACGATCCAGATGTGCAATGTGCAAGCGACACGATAATAAACTAGTTATGTACGCACAGAGCACTGCATAAATAAGCCGAAAAATGCGTTATGTGTGATTGATCGATAACGAACTTGCGATGATATGCCGAATTTGCTTATGTACTTGCCGACCCAAGTGTGCATAAGCCGAAATATGCGAAAATGTGAAAGAGATGTACAGCGAGTCTCTTATGAGCGAGATCGACTTGTTGTTGTTGTTGCTGTGGTGCTTATGTGCGCCAACGTTGGCACATGTGTATATATCGCAAGGAATTATACTAAAAAGAACTGTCCACACTTGTCGTAAATAAGAAACCGTTCTTATTACGTCGGGGTCAACAATGTTTATGCCGAAATTTTTCGACTTGTTTAATACATATACATCTATATATATATATATATATATATATATATTTATACATCTATATAAATTTAATTCATTACACTTTCATTTATACATATATACATATATCGCAATATATAACTAGAGTTCCTAATTTACAGCTTGTGGTTCAAATTTGTGGTTTATCGAATTCAATTATAATGCCTTGAGATAACTAGTTCAGATCGTTGTCACTGCTGAATGGGGCTGCTCTCACTCCATTCAACTGAAGAAGCTGTTGCATTTTCTATCCAGCTGAGGCGGTGGGTTTCCAACTCTCTGATTTGGCAGTCCGATCAAGTGCCGATAACACCTTGAAGATCGTTGTTGCTTCCGACACTCACTTTTTTATTTGACCTGAAAAAAAAGACAATTTATATGTTTTTCGAATTGATAGATTTTTTTTAGTAATTTTACCTGTTACCGGATTTCTTTATTTTATATTGGTGTGGTAACCGTCCCCTCCTTCCCAAAACATTAATGGATACTGCAATTTATCATATGATCGGTGTGTCTTGAATGGTTTGTATACTATTGTTTTACGTATTATTCTAATACCGCGATTTTCAAAACCATCTCCAACCATAACAATGACCACTTCAATTACCGTTGGGTCATTAAATCGACGCTTATGTTCATTCGCTGGAACTTTGCCTGCTCCTATCTTGATCGTATAATTGTCGGATATCAATTGCTCAGAAACACTTTAAAATAATGGTGAAGTTGATTGTGAGCCGATGGTTGCTGAAAAATTGCAATGTGATTATAATCACAGCGTATTTTCACTTGATGCGCTTCATCACACATAAAATATATTTGCAGAAATTTTGGTCACTCGTGTTAACATCAAAGAACCAATCTCATAATACACTTGGCCTTGAATTTTGAAAGTAGAATCAAAATTGCGTCCCCGACAAACCATGTTCTTAATAATATTGGCACCGAAATATGTCACTTAGAAACAGAAGTTAGAGGTTCTAATTTATTTTAAGAATAATTTGGAGTCTTCCCTTTCACCTGACATTAAAGAGGTAAATTTAATGTAGGGAAAACCACCTTTCCTAAGGAGCAACATATTCCAGATGTTTTATTTTTGAATTTAAGTACATGACAATAATTATATTCTTGATCCATATTTCCGATAACAACTTTTAAATGAGCGCTGCATGCAATTTCTGGATCATAATCGAACGCAATTCTACGAAACGAAGATAATTCCAAACACAACTAGGCCATTCCTTAAGTTGCTTTTTTATTCATTTCCATATGTTGTTCTTGTGATTTCATTTTTATGTTTATGCAATCGTGCGTTTCCAATTGAAGTTCTTCTAATGTCAGAAAGGGTCGCACCATGTTAATGTTCGATTAATATTTTCGAAAACAATTTTTTGAACTTCCTTAATTACATTTAAACAGTGTTAGTGAATGTTGAATGAAAAAGCGTTACTGAAAACAAGGACTGTATAAGTTACTTACAATATGCATCACAAAACAGAACAGTTTGATTTTAAATTAAAACAGTTCAAAAGATTCTTTGTGTACGTATCAGCGAGCTTTCTATATATACGTAATAATAGAAATAACTCCACCCCAGGGTTAGCTATAGGATTCAAATAAAAACAGAAACAGCTGAAAGCTCGAACAGAACCCATGGCAAAAATTGTAGCTCGACAGCCCTTTATGCTGACAATACCCGTTTCTAACAAACAAACGAGCAATGAGTTTGATTTTCATATATATAAAAAGCGAAAGCTTAAATTATTAAACAAGATGATCATCTGTTATGTTTTGTAAGTTAATATTATCTGGTTTTTTCGCTTCACCATTGTAAACAAGTTTTCAATTCATCTATAATCTTACCACTTTTTGAGACCACGAATGGCATCGTGCTTGGATGTTGTCCAATTGACCTTTGGTTTGTGTTATTTAGCGTGTGTACCGTTTCGACTACCATAACCCAATATAGTACCCCTTCTGGTTATTTAATTTGGCTATGCTTCTGTTTACCCTTTCTACTTACCAATTTGCATGGGGTGATCCCGTGGAAATTTGTATGTATTTTACCTAATTTTTACAAAGAATTCGCCGAACTCTTTCGACGTATAGCATTTACGTCTGTCAGAAATTACGTATAATAATATTTTAGCTCACTAAACACTTCCCTTTGATTCGTTTGTAATTGTGGTATAAAGTTTTACAAATTTTGTGAATGAATATATAATGAAAAACACATGTTTCTTGGATCTACTTCTTTCAACGGGTCCGTAGTGGTCTATGTGTATTACCTCAAAAGGCATTTTACCTTTCGGTATATTATGTATAAATCCCTCATCTGTCCCTGGCTTTGTCGAATACGTTGTACTCTTTGACCAATTTTGTATGTGCCTTCCAGCTTTTGCCCTAATGTTTGGAAACCCATAACTTTTGATATAATTTCTGTCATTTTGACTATCCCCACATGACTTAATTCGTCATGATATTTGTACAGTAAATGACCATCCATTTCCTCTGGAACGCCGAATAAAAGCTATCGTCTTATCTTTCTCTATACAGAGCTCCATTTGTCAATTGTGTCCGTACTTTTGTAAATTTTTTATCTTTACTCTGGCAAATTATTAAGCTTTCTTCGAAAGTATTTTTGTCAATCGAATGAACTTAAAGTACCTTGCTTGGGACTAGGAAATTTGTACTGCCAGCAATCCTTTGTTGTCTGCTTTAATGCCTTCGCCAGTAATTGAATATCCCATGTATTTAATTTCAGACTGTAGGCATTCGCACTTATCTAGATTAGTTGCTATCAATTTCTTATTTTTAATTTTATTTTTAACTGAGATTTTAGCAAAAGGAATTTCCTTATTTAATTTATTTTAATTCTTCACTTGACTTTTTGACACAAGATACAGCGAAAAACTCGAAATTAAAGGGTAAAATTAAGCACCATCCTCCGGTTCGCCGCGCTGCGGCAAATGCATTACAAATGGTAAAAATTCGGAATCTTAGCGACGTTCCGGGTGTTAGCAATTATAACAGAGATGACTCAAATCTATCTGACTCGGAGTTGCGGCGGGTTCCTAATGATACATCATGGCTACATGACAACTGTACATCAACTACGACAACAACAATAAAAATAATGTCAAATGTCTCCAAGTATATAGTGACGCATTCAAGCGCCTTACCTGAAATGTGCTCGTTCGTTGATTTTCACAGTCAATTTTTGACTGGCGCTGCCCCGGTGTCAGCTGTTTCTTTTAGCACGGTCCCGATTTGTACTATAACTGCGACTCATTTTGCACAGGTGTGCTGGCAGACGGCTGCGTCAAAAAGACCACCCAGTCCACTTTTCCGCCCAGGGTAAAGAAGGGGAAAATGGGGTCAGCCCGAACCGTGGAATCTTCTATTTCTCTCTAAAGTCCTGGCACATCATTAAATCGCTTTGCTCTGCTATCTGACGCTGGGAATGAGGATGAGACCACTGAAGCACTTACCTAACCCGAGAAAATGGTCCTTGACGCTGATGCTTTGCTTGAGGGAATTGATAATGAAACCACTCGCAGGACTAGGAAACCCCCCCCTATCAACATTGATAATGTGAACAATGCTCACCTTTTGTAACAGGAGCTGGCTCTGGTCCCCGGACCAAAGAATTTCTCGCTTGAAATTATGAGAAATGATAGTGTAAGGGTCTATACTGAGGATTCTGAATCGGATCGTGTTCTGGTTCGTTACCTAAAAGAGCGTAACATTAAACACTACACATACCAGCTTAAGGAGGATAAAGCTTTCAGGATAGTTGTTCGCATCCTGGCCAGAACAACCCCCTACACTATTATCAAGGAAGCCTTTTATACCAAAGGCCACAATGTCACCGGAGTGTTTAATCCCAACCCCCGCAAGTTAATCTCTAAGGTTAATGGAGCAGACACTGAAAAGATGGTACCAAACAACTTCTTCTTCATCAACCTTGACAAAACGCCTAACAATAAGAAGGCTCTGAAAATTCAGCATATAGGCAGCAACGTGTCCTGGTGGAAATTCCAAAAAGAAACCTGACTTTCATTCAGTGCTATAGATGCTTTTAATTTGGGCATACCAAAAATTACTGTCTGCGACAGTTGATTTGTGGAAAATGTGGGCAAAACCATATCACCACCCAATGTTTGGCTGTGGAAGACCTTTGCTGAATAAATTGCGGTGAGAAATATGCTGCTTGGAGTAAGGACTGCCGACTTTTCAAAAAGAACTTAAACAGCCTAAAACCTAATATATCAATTTCGGCGCGTGGCAGCAACAGAGAAGATTCTATGAGAAAAGTGAGTTAGACTCCGGCGGTAATGGTCAAGGGAGACACCTCATATGCAGATACACTACGTGCTGGTTTGCATATAACTAATCCTCTGAAGAGATCTTGCAATGTTAACAACAGAGCTGTGCATCTACAGCAATCGCCACAGACCCCTGACAGCATTAGCAAGTTAGAGGCTGTAATATCAGCCTTCACAGCTAAAGTTGACACAATTACATTAATGTTTAATGAACTGAAGGAGAGCAATCAGTTCCTCAAACAATTGAATGCCCGTAAATGATGCCCCGTCCACTCATCCTTGAATTGTGGAATGCTCATGGAATTTCTGGGCATGTTGAGGAGCTTAAGCATTTCCTTGCCGCCCATAACATTGATGTCTTGCTCATCACTGAGACATGGTTGCAAACTGGAGTCCAGATCTTTATAGCTGGCTACAACATTCACAAGGCAGACCATTCCAACAAAAGGCCTAGAGGAGGAGTGGCTGTGCTTATTAAGCAGGAAATCTGCTATTCTTTACAAGATCCAGTGTGAACAGTGAAATTGCAGATGGCCACTATACTATTCAACCAGTAGGGACGAGTTAATAGTGTCTGCATTATATCTACCTCCGCATCTTAATTGGTCAACTGTAGACTTCAAAGGTCTTTCAAGAAATATAGAAAGAATGTTTCTCATAAGTATAGACTTTGACGCCAGAAGCAGATTCTGGGGTAACTTTAGAGCGGTTACAAGGGGTAGTGCCTACAGGAAGTTGTGGAAAATTCAACAGCTCAAATCCTGGCAACTGGTCAAGCGACCCATTTTCGGTACGCCCAAAGACACACAACCAGCGCTATTGATTTCTTCATTTATAATGGGCTGCGTTCAGACGAGTTGTCTATCAGGACTGAGTATCATCTCTCCTCTGATCATCTTCCCCTTGTGGTTGATTTTGATTCCACTCCGAAGATCAAAACAATAAAAGGACGACTGCTGCCACCTGGAACTGACTTAGCTGCATTTTGCCGAGATCTGGATGAATCTCTAAATTTGAACTTGGAAATCCTGATGCCCGAAGACATTGAAGACGCGCACTCGATCTTTCGAAATAAGGTGCACTCAGCTGCTCACATTGCCGCCCCCTTAAATCCATCACAGGGCTCAAGAGTGCGTTCTGGACTTCACCCAGCTATTGAAGCACTGCTGCTTATTAGGGGGAGACTTAGGAGACAGTTTTGTCGCACCCGCGACCGTATTGTGGACAGGGTTTTTCGTAGAGTGTCGAATAGAGTCAAAAAGCTGCTGACGCTGCATAAACAGGAAGAAACTGACAGGTTTTTGTCAAATGTCTCCCCCGACGACCCCACAAGCACTCCTTGTGGAAGTTGGCGAGAAGGTATAAACAACAGGTAACCCCAAAATGTCCAGTCAAGAAGGCTGACGGATCCGGGCTAGATCTTTAAGCGATCGAGCCGAGGCTTTCGCTGAGGAATTGGAAGCTCGATTTCAGCCATTTGATACCAGCTTAGAACTCAGCGTTCGCCAGATCCATATGAGACTTGAAATCGCCGGCCAATTATGCCTCCCGATTACTCCCATTACAGCCGAGGAAGTTTCAGCACATATTAAAGGGTTGAACTCTAAAAAGGCTACAGGTGAAGATAGACTGGACAACTTTACACTTAAGGCATTGCCGCTAAGAGCTGTGCTATTTCTCGTCCTCATTTTTAACTCAGTGCTGAGATTGGGATATGTGCCGAAACAGTGAAAGAAGGCGAGAATTTGCATGATTCATAAGGCCGGCAAGAGCCCTAACACCTTAGATTCCTACAGGCCAATTAGCCTGCTACCCACTGTAGCAAAATTGTTTGAACGCTGTTTGCTGACACGGATCCTGGACTTAAAAAAGGTAACGCAAATGGTTCCTTCTCTTCAATTTGGCTTTCGTAAGTCCCACGAAACTCCAGAGCAGCTGAATAGGGTGGCTAACTTTATTCTCGAAGGATTTGAGGCTAAGGAGTACGTGGTGGCAGCGTATCTTGGCATAAAGCAGGCTTTCGACAGGGTTTGACACGACGGGCTGCTCAGTAAGCTCAAGAATCTCTTTTCCGCCTCAACTATGGTTAATAATGCGCAGATACGTTGAGAACAGGACCTTCTCAGAGGTACTGGATGGTGTGGAGTCTAGCATCAAGGCTATTTGCGCAGGTGTCCCCCAGGGTAGCGTTTGAACTCTATACCCTGTTCACCCACGACATGCCCACTGGGTCAGAAATATCAGCGAAGGATCCTCTGGATCTGATACTTGCCGCGTTGGCAGACGATACGGCCATACTCGTAAGAAACAAATGCATTTATGAAGCCAAGGACTCACTGCAGCAATACCTGCATATTTTTTGAAAGTGGACACTACGTTGGAACATTTGCATTAACAAAAACAAATGTGCCAATGTGACGTACGCCTTACGGCCGGATTTCTGTTCGGGAGTTTTCATTGGAAACCAGCTGCTAGAACACCATTTAGGTTACAAATACCTGGGTGTGTATTTTGATAGGCGGATAACTGTCAAGACGCATATTCCAAGTATCACGAAATCCTTAAGACAGAGGATTGGTAAATTGCATTGGCTTTTAAATAGCAGAAATAAATTGTCCTTGGGAAATAAGGTGAACATTTACAAAACAATAATTGCTCTTGCTTGGCGATACGGTTTGCAGGTGTATGGCATAGCAGCGAGGTCAAACATCACGAGGGTGAGAGTACTGCAGGCCAAGACATTGCGAATGCTTACTGGTGCCCTTTGGTTCATGCGAACGGCGGACCTTGCAACCGACTTAAAAATCCCGAAAATTGGAGATGTGATAAATCGTCAGGCCAAAAAATATATAGAGAGGTTAAAAAGCCATCCAAATAAACTAGCAAGGCGGTTTCTAAAACGACGCAGAATGGGGGGAGTTAGGGTGGCCAGACGGCTGAGAAGATCGCACCCTGCCGACCTCCGTAACAGATCTTTTTAATATTATTATACCCACACTATACTATACCCACTTACTACTTAAATTGTTTTATTAATTTTGTATATACACTTTAATTGAAGTTGTTCTAATAATAACAGAAAAATTAAATATAAAGGAAATTATAAAAATAAAATAAAAATAAAAATTAAAAAAAAATATTAAAAAATTAAAAACTTTCGTTAATGTTTCAATATGGTTGTCTGTACTTTTCTTGCTATTATTATTTCGTCCAGGTATATAATTATCTTATCTTCTCTTGCTAAAAATTTTATTTACAAATCTTTGGAACACTGATGGTGCTTTACGAAGCACAAATGGCATTCGTAGCCATTCCTACTGTGCAATTGCTGTCGTGAAGAAGTATAATTAATGGAATCTTCATGCATATAAACATGAAAGAAACCCTAACTTTATGAATAATTTTATTTTGAAAGTTTGTCTAGTAAGTCGTCGAAAAATGGTATGAGGTAATTTTCTTTTATTGTAAACTTATTTAGAGTCTGGTAATCAACGAACGTTCAAAAATCACATGAATTTTTTTTAACCAACCAAATTGGTGAGACACACTCCCATTCGTTCGTTTGTTTTCATCTAATAATTTTTGTATTGTACTTTTTCCGAATATGATAAACGTCTTGGACAACAAATGAATGGTTATGGATTTTCTAATTTGAGTTTCATTTTGCACTTTGATATATATAGATATGGAAATGTGGGCCATTCCGCTTCATAATAAAATTTATCAAATGTAAATTTAAGTTACTCTCTGACATTGTGACTAACGTTTTTTACCGATAATTTGGTTGCGTTCTTCGACTACATGATATTCCATCGCAAGTACATTAAAGTAATTACTTTCTTTATAACGCCGTCACTATCTTCTAAACGGCATTTTTTAACTGAAAGCGATTTAATTTGCTGATATTTAAACCAAAATATGTGACATTTTCCATTTTTTCAAGATGAGGACATTCTTTTCAACATAATATTTTAATGAAGCTTACCGGGTTTCCCGGGTATATTTTAAAGTACCTTGCATAATCACTTTTTACAGATGTCTTAGTTGCTACTTCCTTTTCAGCTTCTTGCATTCTGCTGGGTATCGTCCCATCGAGTTGCAATAGTAGCATCTGATAGTTAGTTTTACACCAACGGCCGTGTTTGCACTGAAAGTTGTAGACGCTCTCGATTTTTCAAACAATTTTACTCTTGAAAAGTCTCGCAAAAGTTGAGATGTTGACTCATAACACTGTACGTACGCTTCAGTGCGGGGCTCAGGAATCCCTTCCATGATGTTCTCGATCAGCTCATCTTCGTTGATTTGAACTTGTGACAGCAGTAATATTTTCTCGTTGAAATAGGTTATGAAGTTTTCTGAGGCAGATCATTTTAGTGTTTGCAATTTATTTCCTTTGGCTTCAAAGGTTTTAAGCAGTTTTTGTAAAAGTTCTTCAACCGGGACAACCAATTGATGAACATTCGAGTATAACCAAGTTTTTGTTTTAATTTTGACATAGCGAGTATACGCTGCATGTTTTCGTTAGCTTTGTAAACATTCGCAACACCTTTAAGTTGCGCAACCCAAATGTTGACTGGTGGTTTCCGTAGAACCATAGGCAACATGTCTCGCACCACATTTAGTGAAATGTTGCAATGATCATTTTATTGCTCACTTACTTTTGACGATACGTTGCTTCTCGGAATCAAAGAGTAGAGTTTCATAGAATTTCCATTCCTCTCTTATCACTTTTGTGGAATTTCTATCCGACGTCGGCGCGATGCGGTACTTTTACATGTCTGTTATTAATAACATAGAATTTACAGTAAAGTGGCATTAGCTTACTGTGTGACATACTATATACGTACACACCGAATGCTCTTGGCATACCTAAGAGTTTAACAAAAACAAATGACCATGATGTGTATAGTATAGTAATATATATAAATGTAATATACACCCCTTGTATACTCCTTTTGTGTGCTCTCGTTCTGAATACAAGTAACCGCTCTCGTCCAGTAACCGTAACAACAGTAGTTTTTAGTTATCAGATTTCTCTTTTGCTTCTTTAAATCTGATTGTTCAAGCGTAGGTTCTTAGGTTTACAGTTCAGTTTGTAAAAAGACTCGTACTGAAAAGCACATAGTGCTGATTCAAGATAATAACAAATAAGTATTAAACTAATAATGTAAAGCACATAGTGCCGCATAGAAATAAAGATTATAAATAAAATACTATTATTAAAAATTATTACTTTTATTATTTATCAATTAGCGAAAAAAACACAGTTTTTTAGTTAATCAAAGTGCTAGTTCGTGGCCGAAAAAAGTGTGTTATAGATTGACTCCGCAGTAGTGCTATTTATAGGTGAGTATAAAACGGGGGGACGTGCTCCCAGCCACTATAACCGGTTACAAACAAAAGTATAAAACTTAGAATAGAATAAATAAGAATAAACGCAAACGTAAATTATCTGATCAAGTGGATAAAGAAAACAATGTGTTTTATTAATTAAACAAACAAAAAATTCTCAAACACAAATTAAATCAAATAACTAAAGACACAACAAGATATAACTGACACAAAAGTGAAACAACTATTAAATACAAATAAGAACTAAAATAAAGTAAATCTAAGTTATTGAAATATGTTATCATAAAAATTGTTAAAAAACTAAAATAAAGGAAAATTTAAGTTATCAATAAAATATAACATATAAGTTATTATAACTTAAATATACTGACCTTTGAGGGCGTGAATACAATTTACCCTTGGAGACTTATAAATGAAAACCAAATGCAAACGAAAAGGCATTAACAAAATAAACAAAAATTAACTTAAACATGGAAAAAAACAAAAAATGAAGTTAAAAAAAAGGTGACAATAATTAACTAAAAAGTATTAAACCGTACGATTTGCCTGCAGCAGCATTGAAACTACACAAAAAATAGCACACTAAAAACCGCTTGATCCCAAGTAATGGAGAAACAACGTTACAAGTACAATAGATGAACAACGAAAACCACAGCGAAGCATACGCGGATTATAAGAGGACAGCACACAACCGACAATTCGGGTAATACAGCAAAAATAGGTTAGATTTAAAAATGCAGTAAGTAACAATAGAACTTTTGATTAAACTTTTTTTAATTGTTCAAATTTCACAATTCCATAAATTTTTAACTTCTTCAAAAATTAAAATATCTAATTTGAATTTTAATATTAAATTATACATCTAAATTTCATATTCTTAATTACGTAAATTCTTGATTTTTAATTAATCAAAGTGTAAAATAGTAAATTAAATACATTTTAAATTTCCTTTCCAATGAGTAAGGAAAATAGTGTAAGGGCTAACATTGATTAAGGATATTAAGTACAACAATTGCAAGCTTTTTCTTTTATTTTAACCTCACCTAGTACAATTGTTGACGCCCTAATCTGAATGAGCGCGTCGGATTCCTACAGGGATTTTGAAGTGCCCATTTTCGCACTGGCACTCTCTTTCTCTCTCTGCTTTCTATCTGCGCTGGCTTAAGCGATTGCACCAGAGGGAACTTATACATAAATTAAATTTTTAGACCATTCCAAAAGTCAGGCGCTATTAGAATCTGTTATCTTGCTGCTATTAACATCGAAGAACCAGCTCAGGGCGCTAACTACTGAACTGAAGTAACTAGGCCAACAGAAATATTAGAAGAATCACAACAGGCAATCGAAGCAAGCAATGTTTCACCTTATTGTACTGTCTTCCTCCATTTTGTATTCTTTGTTTTGCTTACAATGTTTTGCGTAATTTGAACATAGCGAAACAACGTCTTCGTAGCGTCTTTGTGGAACATCACAGCATTCTCGTCGGTTTGGCAGACCGACCGCTATCGTACCATGAAACTGTCTGGCTGGAGCTTCTGTCCGTAGACATTGCATGCAGTCAAACATTGTGCATTGCCTTGCATCCGTCAACGTTTCTTACCTATTACGTTGCACCTACGTAGAACATGTTCCTTGAAGCAGCAGAAACATACCCGTTTGTCCTTCAAAGACTGCCACCGCTGGTTAGTGCTCAACGCTTTAAATTAATCGCACTCCGCCAGGCCGTGCTCACCATCACATCTAAGGCAAGAGGGTTTCTCTGGCCCCTGTCGGCATGGCTCAGGTTGACCAGTTTCGTGGCTGGGAACCTCGCTAGGAATTTAATGGCGCTCATAGCACTGTCCGAACTGGATATCACGTTCGGTGTGACCATGGTGGCACACATGGAAATACCAAACAGCCAGTTGTCGAATGTCGATAAGTTGGCTCTCATACCGATGGTAGATAAGAGATGGCGTCCCCAGTCCAGCTTCATGTCGCTTGGCATCTTGGTTACAAGATCACTCAACAGTGATGGGTTATTTAAATATTCGTTAAGACCGATCGCAGCTAATGTAGCACAGTAGTTGTGAACAACCAACGCTAACTTGATGACGGAATCCAAGTTGTTCGGCCGTATGGTTGGTTCCTCTCTCAGTTTACGTTGCAGCGATGCGTATATTA
Organism: Cacoxenus indagator; assembly: GCA_035041755.1. NCBI lineage: Eukaryota > Metazoa > Arthropoda > Insecta > Diptera > Drosophilidae > Cacoxenus > Cacoxenus indagator. Next base: position 6,479 of record JAWNKX010000144.1, on the reverse strand, counting down.
TTTCGGTTCAACCAAACAGCATTCATAGCGTTCCAATCGCGTATGGAACAGTCGCAGGCGCCAAGAACTTTCCATGAAATGCATCCAGCGCCTAGCTTTTGAGACACTTCTGCAGTCTTATCAGGTTCTCCTCGTTGCTTAACCTGCATCTCTCAGTAGATTGCTCGTAGTTGGTTATGAACAGGAGCCATTCCTCAGGTTTACCAGAGAAAAGAGGCAAATCTCGATTTAGAACATGGCGAGCGGCAATTTGTGCAGACGTTAGCGCAGCACACCCACGCTCTACGCCGACAAACTGAGGCCCATTTTAATGTAATTCTGATGCGTCCCCTACCGGTATCATCGGGAATGCTGAGATGATGCTTGCACAAGCGCCGTTTACAGTGCGGGGTTATGGTTGAAGACGGTTGACATGACCGGCTCGACATAAACCGCAAACTCACACTTGGCGCCGTTGACGCTACCGGTGGCTGCGCTGCCCACGACGTGATACTAGGCACTATTGTTACCTTGCGATTGAAGAATATTTCGTCAAACGTCTGCTGAGCCGGTGCAGTGACATTTGCTGCTGTACCTTTCGGCGCGGGCGTCCAAGTATACGGCACAGTTGAAGCCGTGGGATGATCTTCCAGGTTATGTTCACTTCGGTCAAATGTGGCGTCAACTGTCTGAGCCCGGACGGCCGACAACGGCTCGCTACTTTGTACCGTTGACCATGGCGTTATAAGTTTGCTCACGTTCTCAACACCTGGTTGACTACTGTCGGTCGAGTATCTCTCACTAAGGCGAGCTTCCCGGATATCCATCACTCACACTTGGTTACAGTTAGAATTTGCAATATTACCGCTGCACGCACACTCAAACTATCTCACTGAACTTAAATAACACCGCTTACCCGTTTCAGCAAGACCCTTCGGCTACGCGTCTAACAGTACTTCAGCCGAGCCAAATATTTCGCGAAAATCAAATATTCTCTAGACGAGCCAATATTTAAGGATGTTACTGCGTTGGCAAGCACTTTTTTTAGGCAGAACCGATTCCAAGTTGGCGAATATTTTTATTTTTTTTTTTTTTTACATAGACATAGTAGGTACGCAATGAACACACACTGATCTCACATGGGGCAGGCCCAAGTGGCATCAAAATTCACCCAGTCATATAGACTGGGTTCAGCTGGTGTTAATTGCTAAGTTGTTTCGTAAACATGCGATACCAAATGTCTAAGTGCTAAATATTTGGCTACAGATAAAAACATCATCAGCCTCTAATAAACATGGAATATTAAACTAAATCTAAGACTTAACTTAGAATTCAATACCTAAAATGATATAGACAATTCAAACAAAAATTTAGATTACAAGTTTAGAAAGTAAGTTATGCATTAATTCAATTAAGCCAATAATGTAGAGGTGGAAATTTCAGAGTTTAGAAAATCACGGCGAAGTAAAGTCTCAACGAAAACAATAATGACAGAACTGATAGAAAAATTTCTAAGATAAAATTAAGAAAGTTTATAGAAAGTTTTATTATAGATTCATTCACAAAGTTTGTAAAACTTTATACCACAAAGGCAATAAGTGTGAACGTGTCAGCCAGGAGTGAGTCGTCACCTCAATACCTGCTCAGAAGTGTTCGCACAGTGGTTCGTTTGAACCTGCCGGTTCAAACTGTTGATGAACTGCTGCAAGCGCGCAGCCAAATTAGGTCTATCCCCAATCTGCCTTATACTGCCAAATCGCAGATGATACTAAGTCTGGACAACGTGAAGATGGGCGTGCCACTGAAGGTGCGCGAAGCAGAAATTTACGACATTATTGCTGTATGGTGTAGGCTGGGATAGTCGGTATGCACACACACACAGCGCCGAAGACTCAACAGCAGTGAGCGTGTTGCATGAATGCAAATCCGCAAATAGTATGGATGAGCTAGATGAATTTCATGAGAAAGTACTTTTTTTTGGAATCGATTGGTGTGAGCGTGACAGCCAAACCATTGCGTGCAAAGGATGACAACTGAGCGATGCAGATCATGGTGTCTACGACTAGTTACATCAGAGAAGCGCTGGAGGACGGGTTTGCTGTGGCGATTCGACAAAAAGATGGCGAGAAACGCAGACCTCAGGGCTTTCTTCCTATTTTCACAGTTACAAATCCGAATAAGCAGAGGGAACGTTTGGTTTGGGACGACGCAGCCAAAGCGAAAGGTCTGTCGTTAAATGACATTTTGCTCAAAGGAAACGACGTTCTGTGTCCTCTAATGGGCGTTCTCATACGCTTTAGAGAACGTCTCATAGCTGTAGCAGGCGACATACGAGAAATGTTCCATCAAGTCCAAGTGCGCTCCGAAGATCAGGTAGCGCAAAAATTGTTTTGGCGAGATGGGGACTCAACTGAAGTGTATGTCTGGCAAGCTATGACGTTTTGCGCCTCATGTTCTCCTGCCCTGGCAACCTATATAAAGAACAGCAATGCCGAGCCGTTTTATGAGAAGTATCCGGAGGCTGTGAATGCAATACGATGCAACACATTTGTGGACGACTGGTTGCAGTCAGCTGATTCTGAGGACGAAATGATCCAGCTAACAACTACAGTCAAATTGTTAATAAAATAAAATATTCGCCAAATTGGAATCTAGTCTGCCTCAATAAAAAAAATCTGCTTGCCAACGCAGCAACAACAATGGCAAACCCAAATTTTTCAGAACAATAAAAAGACGAGATCAAAAGCATAATTAGGAAAGTGGTAGATGGTATAAAAATCAATGCAGAAGCAGGGGAACAAATCAATAGCCGAAACATTAGTGAATCAGAAAAAATCCAAGATATTGCCAAAGCATTTAGTGAGCTTTCCGGCAAAGCTGGAGGAAGGTGGTCGATAAAATTTGAATATTGTATAAGCAGGAGAAAGGTTCACCCAATTTCTTCGCAATATTACACATAATGCGATACACATTTGTAGGTGAAGCAGACACGGCTCTAGAATCGTACAGAACTCCACTGGGCTGGGTAAAAATAAAAAAGTGTCTGGCGTTACACTATTGTGACAAGTGTGACATTGGTACTCTCCAATACAAGTTCACCACACTTACTCAGCGCAATTGGAACGTAACAGAGTTCTACCAAGAATTATACCAACACCTCCAACTCCTACTCGACAAAGTCGATTGAATCGTATCCTCCGAGGAAATTTTAAGAGTTATAACTCTAAAACGTATAGAGATAAAGCACTTGATACCCTTGTAAGAGGGCTCAACGTAGATTTACCCTACTTCCTGAGCGTTAGGAAACCTGGAAGCTTACCCCAGGCATTGCAGATTTGTGCTACAAAATATGAATTTTAGATCAGCTTTTGTAAATAATCGGATGCAGGCGCCTAAGCCACCGAGATAACAATATATATTACGTAGTTTGTAGATTAATCCATTGTGCCAAACCTTATCAAAAGCTTTCTGTACGTCTAGAAAACTCCAATACACTATAATTTATCATCGAGGTCGTTTAATATTTTGTGCGTAACCCGATGGACTTGTCGTATGGTAGAGTGGTTTCTACGAAAGCCAAATTGGTGATGGGGAATTAGGTGGCAAAGTTATAGGATAGGTAGGAATCTTATACGCAAGAGCTTTTCGAATATTTTGGATAGCACGGGAAGTAACCTGATTGGTCATATGATGACGGCAGAGATAGGTCTTTTACCGGATTTGGAATCGCAATGAGTTCGGCAAATTTTCGGACTTTGTGGAAGTAGTTCAATCTGAGTAGGGCATTAAATATATTGCGTATATAAATCACCGCAATTGATATAAGCTCAATTAGGTGTTTGCCGTTAATTTTACCATAGCCTGGTGCTTTTTTAGGCCATATATCCTATTCGATGATGACTAGAATCTCGGAGGCCGTACATTTTCCGAGTCGGTTTCCGGTGCAATTGGCGGTAGGAGGCGTCTACCAACATTTGGTGTTTTATTAATTAATGATTAATTTAATTAATTATTATTAATTGATTAAATCGTTAGTTAATTAGTTAGAAAGGGGGAAAGTTAGGGAAAAATAGGAAAGGAACGGTTAAAGATTGTTCAAGGATCGTGACCGAAGTGGGAGTCGAACCCACGACCTCTGGCTGCTAGACTAACGCACTAACCTTTAGGTTACCGATATGGTCCTTGCTTGGATATGGTCATTTTGGAATAGCGGCAACACGTTATATTTGATAAGTTGTGGGTTGGCTACGGCTGCGTTCCAAGTTGGCGGAGGCCCAAACTGCAAGAAATGATGCGGCCTTCATTCGATCTGCTGAGGCGGCTTGGAGGGTTCCACACCGATACTGGAGTTTTCGTGGTTATTGCTGTCCACCTAACACCGGCGATCACAATTAAATACACCTGCAATTTTCTTAACTATCAAATTATAATGATGTTTTTATTTTGCCGAAGTTCAGTTTTGCTGTGGCCTTTTGAGGTTACAAATCAAAGATCAGCTGATCTTCTGTTGTTAGCTGCTCGTTTGTTCTGGCGTAGACTGAACATTCTCCCCCCTGTTGATGATGATGATCATCAAAATTTATAGCATATCGTCCTCCGCTTCTCTAGTTGTGCTAGCCAACAGACATCACCTAACCCAAACACTGAAATGATAAAGCGCAATTAAACATTAACTAGTAGTGTCGGTGCTATCATTCGACCAATTATCCTGCGAAGATAGGGGTCATAATTTTACAATTGGTCGCTTCAGAACACCATTGTTCGCTTTAAGAATGACAGCTCGTACTAGTCCATCCGATCCAGCGTGTGTTTCGAGAATTGGGCCCAGTGGCCAACGATTGGTTGGAAACCGCTCATCTCTGAAAAGAACAAGATCGTCAACACGTAGATCAAGTTGGGCCTGTAACCATTTTGGCCGACGGTGCAATCGAGGCAGATATTCATAGCTCCACCGTTGCCATAATTGTTCGACATAATATTGACAGTTACGCCATCGACCGACTGCGCTTAATCTAACCAATTCTGGTGTGGCTGGTGCTAATAATTAATCTACAGTTAAGAAATTACCAGGCGTTAGTGCCAAAAGATCCTCAGGGTCGTTCCATATTGGGCATAATGGCCTTGAATTAAGACACGACTCGATTTGTGAGAGAGTAGTCGCTAATTCCTCAAATGCTACCACAGGGTCGTCCATACTTCTCTTCAAATGATGCTTCATGGACTTAACTACAGCTTCCTATAGCCCACCGAAATGTGGGGAGGCGGTTGGGTTAAAGTGCCAGTTAATTCCTTAATTCGACAAATCCGGTAAAACTGACTTTGTGATGACCGCCTTATGTTAGGGGACAATTTCTTGTTGGCACCAACGAAATTCGCGCCGCAATCACTGTAGATGTCACTACACAACCCGCGTCTGCCAATGAATCGATGCAATGCTTCCAGGAATGCGTCCGATGACAAATCCCCAACAGGCTCCAGATGGACAGCCTTGGTAACTAAACAAACAAAAATCGCTATGTATACTTTCAGTGCAGTAAGACCACTGCAATTCGATGGCGAAATATTGATCGGACCTGCATAATCGACAACAACAGACGAAAACGCTCTTGCTGGCCGCACGCGTACAACGGGCAAACTTCCCATTTGCTGCCCTGCAAACCCAGGTTTCAATCTATAACAAATGAGATATTTATGTATAATGAAGCGAAACGCATTACGGCCAATGTGGTTAAGCATAAGTGCAGTGTCACCATATAAAGTGCAGGCATGACTGTGACGAAACCAAGTCCGTAAAGTGATATTTATACGGCAAAATGTAAGGGTTCTTCTCGTTCTGCCACCAAGCCATATGAAGTGTTCCTCAGTGTCAAAGTACGAGTTCAAGGGCAATAGAGTACTGTCCTTCGCAAGTGTTTTCTCATCAGACCAAGCTTTCCATTCTGCACATTTGAACAAGACGAACTGCTAACATAAGTCCTTTAGCTATTTCAGCTGACGACATATGATCAATTATGCGATCCGTCCTTGCTCTACGACAATTTTGTATAAAACGTTGTATGTATGATAGAATGCGTATTAGTTGTGTATAAGTTGAGTAGCGCTCCAAGATCGATGGCTCAGAAAGTTTAAGGATTGCCATGGTATGCGTATTATGTCCCCGCATCTCGTTTTGAAGATTTGATCTTGATTCCTCGTTACGTGACCCATTGATCCAGTTTGAGTCTGCATCTTTCAACCAAATAGGCCCATGCTACCAGAGCGGACATGATACTAATCTGGAAGCACTCACTCCTCGGCTCAGTAGGTCCGCCATATTATCTTCTGACGCTACGTGTCGCCACTGCCAATCTTCCTTTAACTCCAAAATTTGATTGATTCGATTGGCCATGAAGATCTTCCAGAGCGCCGGGCCTCTTCGAATCCAACTTAGGGTGATCGTCGAATCTAACCAAAAAATAATTGAAAAAAAAATAATTTTTGAACAATTGACATTGATTTCC